>OX392517.1:2650472-3313090 GCA_947623375.1 Apotomis capreana | reverse complement strand
GAACTGGGAAGGCCTATGTCCAGCAGTGGACGACTCCGGGCTGATGATGATGATGATGAGAATCTGCAATCTGAAGTTCCCTCATGCATATCCGTCCAGCCGTTTTAGCGTGAAGAAGTAACATACATACACAGACTTTTGCTTTTCTAATATTACTGGGAAATACTTTTTATGTTATCACAACTCCACTTTAACAAAACCGAAAACTCAAGCACTCAAATCAAGCGATCTCAGCTTTTACTGTATCCAAATAAAGTTCACTTCAAAAATCATAACTCGAAGTGAAGCTAAGACTCCGGGATATGTGTGCATTTTATTTGTATAAAGCTTTTATAATGTCCCGAGCCTCCGCTTATCGACTTGGGATATTCGAGATTAGTTTAATGATTCTAAGCCATGTTCTAAGTTACGTCATGTTCTATTGTAAGATATTGAGGTTCTCTTCGTTGATGAATGAAAAATATATTATTCTGAGCCCGATATAATACGGTGAATAGAGACTAAAGTACTATGTGTGACCTTACAAACGGTCCGGTAGTTTTGAATTTTTGATATATTGTCTAGGATAACCATCCTAGACAATATATCAAAAATTCAAAACTACCGGACCTACTAACCAGTCAGTGCTTAAAATGCAAAATGCACTATTCCCCCCCCCCCCTCCGCCCCCGCCGCCATTTTGAAAAAACCGGCACTCTCTTCATATTTTTGCTCATATCTTCCTTTAGGAGCATTTTAGCTAGAAGAAAGCTTCGACAATGTTATAGAGAGTTAAATTTACTTCATTCTCCATTTTATATTTTTTTTTCTAGGACAGATAGTTACGGAGATATCCACATTTAAAAAAAACGTAAAAAATCGCAATTTCCTACTGAAAAACAAACTTCTGGATTATATCTTCGTTTAGGGCTCAAAACCACGAAGGTGGCGAATTTGCTTTGGCAACTTGTAAAAAAATAAATCTGAATGAATTAAAAAAAATAAGCTTTTAATATTGTTAATATTAGTTAGATATATCTATACCTTAAGAATATTAATTCACAAATAAGTAATTGTCACCAATTTCACAGAAAACGAGGTCAAAACGTCATGTCGGGAACGCGTCCGAAACACCAACTTGTAAATTCAACTTACTTAAAAATGTAGTGAAACGCTACTTTAAATGTTTTCAACATTCCTTATGAGTATTGTTGTTCCTAAAAAATGTTTTTTTTAAACAAACATAGATAAAATAAATTTATTTTATACGCAGGATTAGTAAAAAGCTTGTCCAACAAAATATAAGTCATGTTTGTGAACGAATCAATAAATAGGCAAAACTTTTATTTCTGAACGCAACTTTTGGCGCTAGTGCGCTGTAGTAGTGAAGAGTTGTTTTGTGAGACAGGCGTTATTTGTTTTGTTCCCAAATATATTACAATTTAAGAGGTAAGTACCGTTGTAATCATCTTATAGTTACCGTAGGTTTATTATAAATCATTACGGGAACGTGTGTAATTGTTTGTTAAATAAAGATTCCTGTTATTTAAGATGCATTTCTTGAAATTATCATTGTTAGATTGAGGTTAACCTCTAAATAAGGCATCTAAGATGGCGGGCGTCGGAATAAAGCGCGCGAAGGTTTAAAAACGTCATATCGGGAACAGTCATTATGGGAACGTTCCCGAACGTGATGAGTCTAATGTGTGACTGTTGATTTGATTTGTGAATAAAATTCACTTTCAACTTTATTGATAAGACTGTATTTGAGGACTGATTTATACTAATGAGTACTTTAGTTAGACTTCTAGACATGGAGGACTTATGTATCCCTAACTAACATATTGTAGAAGCTTAAGAGGTTTGTTACCAATTTTGTTTTGTTTTTGTAGTTGCCAATTCTATACCTTATGCAAAGACTATATACCCCCTAGACATATGTTCTCATACAAAAAAACGTAACTCTGAAAAAGCTCAAAATTCGGTATAAAAACTAGATGGCGCTGCTTCGTAGCCTGGAAGTGACAAAAATGTTATTTTTCACCAACATTTTTAAGTGATTTTTGATTTTTGGAAATCAAACGCATTACTGCTTTATTTTAATACGATAATATAACTTAAATACACAATTTTTAAGGATTATATTTTTTACTCTTCAAAAACGTGGTTTGATCGTATTAAAATAGATGGCACTACCTCTGGATAGCTCAAGGTTGCTTGCGGGCTCGCCAATTTTTGCTACACAAAATAGCTAGATGGCGTTGGTGCACTGATGTAATGGACAAAATAAGTTACGCCCGAATTGTCATGCGACATTTCCCACTAACAAACAGTCAGTAACGTAATATTTGTTAGATAAGTTTTGTACAGTCAAGGAATTTCATTTCCTACCCATTTCGTTACAATGTCGTTAGACATTCGCAATGCATTAAGGTCGAAAATTATATTTCAATAATAGTATTGAAATGTCAATATTATTATTTGTCACTTCATTTTACAAAAAACCTCCTCGCGAAAGGTTATCATTTGCTTTTAATTTCTAATTAGGAACATATGTCAGTGTCAATCGAGAAAATCGTAAAATAATTTTCAGCAACGTTATTAATATGAAAAATAAAATGCTTGCCGCTAACCGTGAACTATTAAAAGATAATGATAATGACTGAAAACAATGAAGAGCTCAAAGAGTGGAGTTACACCAGGAAGGAATACGGATTTATGAGATCACGCGTCGGCTCAATGCTAGCAGGGACACAGTTTGACGTTGGGTACGGCGATATAATGTTGAAGGAAACCTTATTGATCTACTGCAAAGCAAAGTAACCATTGCATCGTCCGTTTGCCATGGCCCAAGACCAACGCCGACGACAAAACGGCTTTACGCCAAAGGGACGATTTGCGGAAATGTTTGACATTTACCCTAGAACAATTAGAAATTGCCTACATGCAGGCGGCCTGCGAAAATATATTCGTTCGTTTTGTTTTTGTTAAAAGTAATATAAAAAAAAACGTTTATAAAAATGTGGTTTTATTGAATTATCACTGTCGTTAGTTCTGTTAGTTTTTGTATAGATAAATTTCGGGTGCCTGTCGTATCGCATAACGTTTTTTGTCCTAAAAATGTTTGGCCGAGAAAGTTTGGCATACTGTTGAATGGCATACTACTCGTTTGTCCTAATAATTTTTGCGCATACTCTCTTAAAGTCCTAAATCAAGTTTGTCCTAATATTGATAACTAAAATCTTATTACCTAAAGCATAATATTCCTAACATGAATTGCCCTAAGAATTATTTTGCCTATTATCAAATTGGCTAAAATTACAGCACCTAAACTAAACTATGGTAGGCGTGAAGTCAGAATCGTTACGTATTCTACCTTCAGGCAGGTAAGGTAAGGTACATAACTCGAAAGTTTCATCATAATACGTCCAGTAGTTTTTTGAGATTAAGTGAAACGTACATACATACATCCATCCAAACTTTCACGTTTATAATATTATTAGGATTAGGATGTAAGTAATTTTTATGTTTAAATAAAACATACACAAATAGTGAAATGAGACGAAAAGTGAAATGAGACGAAACGGAACGTAGTAAACAAACATCGCACCTAACGTCATCTATTCACTTTTTACTGTCACTTGGAAGTTGGAATGTCGTTGAACGCTTGACGACTGTGTTACTTCACGCTTGCGCGTACCGTACAGTAGAAATTGAAAAATGTCGACTTTTGAATGAATTGATACCCTTAGCGGCATCTAGCGATGTAGAACGATAGTAACAAACGGAGTACGGTGCGTAGTATGAAGAATATCGGTCTAGGGGGTATATAGTCTTTGCCTTATGTAACGTAACTACTACAACGATTGATTAAATACATAAAATAAATATATTTTAGCATTTTTTACTTTAAAAAACACCTTTTTTCATAACAAAATCCCGATTACATCATTCAGTGAACGCCCCAGTCATTCCGGGAACACTAAATCATGTACCGGAACACCACTTGTATTTGGTTATTATTAGTAATTTCATATATATTTAAACAGCTAAATACTTACATACAAACATAATGAAGTCCTTGTTATGATCCTAGCCAAGTTTACTTTAAAAGTCTTTCGTATTATATAGAAAAGTAACTTTAATGCTTGAAATTTGTAAATTATGATCATTTTTTTTTTCGTTTATATATATTTTTTGGAAATATGCTCATATCTTTAAGTATTTTCTTTTGCACTTTGTAAATATAATACAACGCTGTAGGAAACAACAATTAACTGATCTTCTTAAAAGTAATTCTATTTAAAAATATATTTTTAATATCGTTCCCGATATGACGAATTTTACTGCTGAGTTCACTTAAAATCGCTGCAAAATAAATATTTATGAAATCTGAGTGCGCCCCTTTCAAATCTATTGAGAACAGTAATGTGGCAATTATTTTAACTATGTAATTTTGCTATTCCTTTTAAAATTTTATGTGCAAATTACTAAATCGGAATTCGCCACCTTCGTGGTTTTGAGCCTTAGGAGCATTTTAGCTACAACAAAGCTTGGGCAATGTTGTAGAGAATTAAATTTACTATAATTTACACTTCAAATTTTGTTTCAAGGACGGTTAGTTACGGAGATATGCACATTTAAAAAACAGGAAAAGTCGAATTTTCCGAAAATTTCTCAAAATTCTTGGTTTAGAACGCTGTCATTCAGTTATGGACTAGTCTAGGACAAATTAAAACATGTAGGAAATATAATTGCTTATAAAACTCATGTCCATTTGTACATACATTTTCGGAAAACGTGACTTTATTTTTTACATATCTCCGTAATTATCTGTCCTAGAAACAAAACTTGAAATGTAAATTATAGTAAATTTAATTCTCTACAAAATTGCCCAAGCACTGTTCTAGCTAAAATGCTCCTAAACGAAGATATAATCCAGAAGTTTGTTTTTGAGTTGGAAATTGCAATGTCTTAAGTTTTTTTAAATGTGCATATCTCCGTAACTATCTGTCCTAGAAACAAAATATAAAATGGAAAATGTAGTAAATTTAACTCTCTATAATATTGTCGAAGCTTTCTTTTAGCTAAAATGCTCCTAAAGGAAGATATGAGCAAAAATATGAAGAGAGTGCCGGTTTTTTCAATATGGCGGCGGGCGCGGAGGGAGGGGAATTGTGCATTTTGCATTTTAAGCACTGACTAACCATCTGAGACAACATATCAAAAATTCAAAACTACCGGACCGTTTGTAAGGTCAAAATCCTTTATTCACTGAATTAATAAACGTAATTCAGAATTTTGAAATGACTTAACATAATTATTGAAAGGCTTGAATTTATTTATTACGGATGCAGGAAGTTTCCCGATCATTACTCCTCCCGTCCCAACGCGCCGCCCGCCTAGGTACCGATTGACGACGATCAAGATGCCACCAAATACTATTTCTTTAATCTATTAGGATAACGCGGGTCTCTCAATCCATACCTCAAAAGCAAAATTAGAACCCCCTTATAGGATCACGTGTAGCTGTCTGTCAGCCCGTCTGTTACAACCGATTTGCTTCAAAACTACTGGACCGATTAAATTGCAATGTGGCGCAAATGCTTTTAAGAATTTTCATGTCCACAATATAAACCATAAAAATTACACCCATACTCATATTTAGTCATTTCAACCCCATCGCACCCGTCAGGCGAGACGGTATTTCACGTCTACCACGTTTGTTTTTAAAATCGTTGTTGTTTTGGTAATCAGCGACCCGATAAACCATAGAAACATTACCCTTGTTGATTTTCAGACTTTGTCACCATATTCTCCCCCTTCAGGGGTTGAATTCTCAAAAAACATGAAACACGTGCTTACTCATTTATCGTTAGAAATACTCCTTAGAAGTTTTCAATAAAATAGTCTAACTAATCTTTTTTCCCCATACAAACTTACGACCCCCATTTCGCCCCTTTGGGGGGTGACTTTTGACAAATGCTTCTTTTATTGCACCCCTAGACTTTATAAGGACACGTAGGTTCCAAATATGGACTCTCTAGAACCAGCGGTTTAGTATTTAGACATTTCAACCCCATTTCACCCCAACAGGGGAGATGCTAATTCACGTCCGCCACGTTGAATTTTAAAATCGTTGCGGTTTTCGTAATCAGCGACCCGATAAACCATAAAAGCATTACCAATGTTGATTTTCAGACTTTGTCACCACATTTCTCCCTTTTAGGGGTTGAATAAAAAAAAAACCTGAAACGTGTTTTTTCATATATCGTTAGAAATACTCCTGTGAAGTTTCGAATAAAATAGTTTAACTAATCTTGTTTCCCAATACAAACTTTGGATCCCCATTTCACCCCTTTAGGGGGTGAATTTTTAAAATCCTTTCTTAGTGTACCCCTACGCCTTATAAGGAACCTTGGTGCCAAATTTGAACTCTTTAGAACCAGCGGTTTAGCATTTAAGCATTTCAACCCCATTTTACCCCAACAGGGGCGATGGTAACTCACGTCCACCACGTTGAATTTTAAAATCGTTGCGGTTTTCGTAATCAGCGACCCGATAAACCATAAAAACAATACCCATGTTGGTTTTCAGACTTTGTCACCACATTTCTCCCTTTTAGGGGTTGAATTTTCAAAAAACCTAAAACACGTGTTTACTCATTTATTGTAAGAAATACTCCTTTGAAGTTTCCAATAAAATAGTCTAACTAATCTTGTTTCCCCATACAAACTTTGGACCCCCATTTCACCCCTTTAGGGGGTGAGTTTTGAAAAATCCTTTCTTTGTGCACCCCTACACTTTATAAGGAACCTAAGTGCCAAATTTGAACTCTTTAGAGCCAGCGGTTTAGTATTTAGACATTTCAACCTAATTTCACCCCAAGAGGGGAGATGGTAACTCACGTCCGCCACGTTGGATTTCGAAATCGTTGTAGTGTTCGTAATCAGCGATCCGATAAACCATAAAAACAATACCCATGTTGGTTTTCAGACTTTGTCACCACATTTCTCCCTTTTAGGGGTTGAATTTTCAAAAAACCTGAAACACGCGTTTACTCATTTATTGTTAGAAATGCTCCTGTGAAGTTTCGAATAAAATTGTTTCCCCATACAAACTTGGGAACCCCATTTCACCCCTTTAGGGGGTGAGTTTTAAAAAATCCTTTCTTAGTGCAACCCTAAACCTTATAAGAAACCTACGTGCCAAATTTTAACCCTCTAGAACCAGCGGTTTAGTATTTAGACATTTCAACCCCATTTCACCCCAACAGGGGAGATGGTAACTCACGTCCGCCACGTTAGATTTTAAAATCGTTGCGGTTTTCGTAATCAGCGATCCGATAAACCATAAAAACAATACCCATGCTGATTTTCAGACATTGTCACCACATTTCTCCCTTTTAGGGGTTGAATTTTCAAAAAACCTGAAACACGTGTTTACTCATTTATCGTTGGAAATACTCCTGTGAAGTTTCGAATAAAATAGTCTAACTAATCTTGTTTCTCCATACAAACTTTGGAACCCCATTTCACCCCTTTAGGGGGTGAGTTTTGAAAAATCATTTCTTAGTGCACCACTACACCTTATAGGGAACCTACGTGCCAAATTTGAACTCTCTAGAACCAGCGGTTTGGGCTGTGCGTTGATATGTCAGTCAGTCAGTTTCTTCTTTTATATATTTAGACTACCGACCCGCCCCGGCTTCGCACGGGTGCAATGCTGATAAATTATGCATGTATTATAATATATAAACCTTCCTCTTGAACAAATCTATCTATTTAAAAAAAAAGCATCAAAATCCGTTGCGTAAGTTTTAAAAATCTAAGCATAAATACATAGGGACAGACAGACAGCAGGAAGCGACTTTCTTTTATAGGTACTATGTAGTGATATCATTCGTTCATTCGTCACTTTAATTCATTCGTAAGTAGGTATGTACACTTATTGATAGATTGGATACATCCAAATAACGCACGCTGCATGATGAATAAATACAGATTTAACATTTTTTGCAGAACAATTGCGTCCATTTTCATTTTAAAGCCAGCAGACATCACTTTTTTAGGGTTCCGTACCCAAAAGGTAAAAAACGGGACCCTATTACTAAGACTCCACTGTCAGTCTGTCTGTCATCAGGCTGTATCTCATGAATCCACATAGCCATAACTTAATCCAGTCAGTCAAAATGTGAGTGTTTGTACTGAAACCTCGGTGCGCGAGTCCGTCTCGCACTTGACCGCTTTTTAAAGGTCGTCCATGTGTGTCACTTTCGGGATACACGCAATTACGTATACATTTTTAGATTTCAGGAAAAAAATATTCTTATAAAAATCGAGGAAGCTGAAGTAAATAAACAGTTTTTTTTTTTACATATATTTTAAGAAGATTGAGTCTAAGGATCCGATACATGTGATTATGTTTTATCGCCTATTCACTAGATAGATAATCATGTTATATTTAGTAAGTACAATGTAGTTTATTTAGATAAGGCTAATGGAAGTACTTTTGTGTTTCAATATTATGTCATGTCATGTCATGTCATTATCAGCACGGGTCGCGATGAAGAATTTCACTATTATTTTATCATAGTTATCAGCATTTCAAAAACACTGGATTAGTAAAAAAAAATAGAATTTTGTCCGTTTCGCTGCACTGTCACTTCACTGTACATTTTATATTAGTGGGATTGAATTGAGTCACGATCGAATCTGGTTATTCATATTTTGTTGCGTAAAACCCCGTAATTTCGCCTGGGATACCATCGCCTTTTTTATAAAAGTTTAAATTTAGGTTTGTGTTGTTATGATACAACCCTAACCTAAGCTAATGGGTTTTATTCTCAAAACTCTTGCAAATGAATAATTTTAGAGTTATGCCTAACGATTTTATGACAAACTAGCGACCCGCCTCGGCTTGGGTGCAATGTTGATACTAAATATACTATACATGTTTTCTACATATAAAACTTCCTCTTGAATCACTACATATTAAAAAACCGCATCAAATCCGTTGCGTAGTTTTAAAGATCTAAGCATACATAGGGACAGACAGACAGTAGGAAGCTACTTTGTTTTATACTATGTAGTGACAAATACGTTATTAAATCAATCGTTATGTGAAAAAATGCGCACCCTTTTACAATATGAATTTATGCAAACAACTGAAAACTTTCTCCGTTTATTGTACAGAAATAGAAAGCCAATTCAATGACACTATTAAAGCAACTAACATGCAAATTGTGCGATAATAACGAACAACAATTATTTTAATTACAAATAAACTTATGCGTACGTTCCTCTATTAGTAATTCATTAAACAATACATATAATGGGTTTATGTACAATTAATTGTCCCTAACTTTTGTCTGTCTTGTACGTAAGACATAATCATATGACGTAGGCGACCTGAGACGCCGCTATAGTATGACGTCATTAGCGATTTATTGACGTACAAACAAGTGGTCATCGACCTCTTGGATCGATATAGGACATGAGAAAAGGGCTTTAAGAGTTTTATTGAATTTAAATAACAATTGACAACATATCATATTCTTAAAACTACCAATGTTCTTTTTTATATATTTTCAAATCACTTTTTTATATTTTTTCCTGAGATTACTATTTTTTTATTTATTTATTAAAATTTACTCATCCTAAAATGGATGGATATCTATACAAAATTTGATTGTACGGAACCCTTCGTGCGCGAGTCCGACTCCCACTTGGCCGGCTTTTTTTCTGTTTTATACTACTTTTTTCGTTCAGCCGAAATTGCCGAAGCTAAATACCCTATTTTAGTCTGCCGGGTAGGAACTAGTTTATAATTCCCATTAATCAGCTAAAACCAAGTGTTTGTGAAACTCGTTACATTCCGATTCAGTATTTAGCGGAATTAGAGTTAGTAAACCTTGACGAAAGCGTTTCACGGCACGTCTGAACCAAAATATCGAAATATTGGTCATTACATTGTATTGCAGTAGTCGTCTAAAAGCTGCATAATTGCGGTTTAAGAATTTAAGGTAACTATGTTAATGGTCATAGCGATACGACTTGATTCCTAGGAACTGGTGCAAGATATCCCAAGGGATCTATATTGGCTCACATAACATTCATAATTGTCATTAGTCATAATTTTCGTAGTCATAATTTCTACTTTTCAAGGTTGGGAAAATACAAACCTAACCTAAGCTTACGCTCAAAACTCTTGTAAAGTTAATAATTTTAGAGTTTATGGCTAACGATTTTATGACAAACAATACTTTATGACAATCAATCGTTACGTGCGAAATGATAGAGATGTCTAGCCATGGGACACCATAGGTTCGTAATTAGATAAATATTAAAATTGTCAACCCATTACTATGTATGCGCTGATTGCAACATCAGTCATTGGTTGACAGGACACGATCATGGATTAGCAGGCGATAATTAATTATATAGGGCACCCTGCTAGTTAAAAAGGAAAAAAAACACTGCCATTTTCAGGCACGTACAATAATATAATTAAATCATTTATTTCTCGACCAACAGGGTTTGTTATTTCAGATGCTATTTAACCGAATGCGGAGAGGAATTCATGGATCTTTCCTCCGCGTGAATGAAGTTGCGGTTACCTACTAACGGAAAAAAGAAACATTTCAATTTTTATATGCCTTCTCAAACATGCAACGAAATGTCGTCATAACGTGCGTTATAACAGGCTTCGGAGTATCACGTTTCGGGCGGAAAAACTCGAGAGAACTGTAAAGGGATTTCATTCAAAATTGAAGGCCAAGGCCTGGCTGAACAGCTGAATTATATAAATTTATACACCACAATTTTTTATTTAAGCCTTCAATACAAAGATTTCAAATAAAACAATGCAAAGATCGACACACAAAGCATAAGGAAAAAATCGTCAGATCTTCCTGGATTTAGGATAGCGAAATGGTTAACGCGCTGGACCGGTAATCCAGAGGTACCGGGTTCGATTCCCAGTTTCTTCCACCAGGTTTCTCCTTCAGGGCTCCTTTTTCAATTTTTCTTTATGCATTGATATTTGTATTAAAGGCTTAAGCTGAATTATAGTTCAAAAATGTTTTTTAATGGGTTTTTTTTTTTTATTTCATTGCATATGTTTGAGAAAAGCACTATACATGCCTTAGCCGGGAAAAGGGCTTGCCGGCTTCGTATCACTATCCGTCTATAGTTCTATACCTAATCACGCGGCCAGCCCTTCTTTCCTGGCGTCTGCAGTAATGCACTAATAAAGCTATAGAAGAATCTGAAAGCTTTTCTAGGAAAGAGGGTTATTCCTAGCCATATATTTTTAAGCATTTTGATAAAATCAATTCCCCATTTACAGTATATTTTTTTTGTTTCGCAATTGAGTGACGTAGCTTGTCAACTCTGTCAACTGTCACGTACAATCACGCGTTATCATATCAGCGGTGTCAACGCCTAAATTGGCGATGACTAACTCTTATCCTGCCGGTTGACTCACGGTCCAGGCTTCGTTTCAGCTTCCTAGGACGCATTATTATTTATTGCTGATAGCCGTGTATCATTCCTTTTTCGCGATACTCGGTAACCGATGATCAAGTCTTCCTGTGTTATGTAATTTGTCAAGGGCTTGTGCACAAATCACGTGAGGTTCAATAGGGGTAGGGGGGTCACGAAAAAATCACGATATATCACGTTGGGGGAGGGAGGGGTAAAAGGAGACCTCACGTGTATTTTTCTACAGTGAACGAACTAAGAAAAAAATCGATATTTTCATTTATTCATTTATTCATTTATTAAATGATTGCATCCATGGTAAATAGGTCTTAATTAGTTAGATATACAGTTTCTCATGGGCCCTGATAGGGCGTAGCAACATACAGTATATTAGAACACATAATTCTGTATTAGTATTAGTAAAATTTAGACAAGTAATTACATATTAAATTGGAAAAACACATAAATTATAATATTTGAGATTTTTGTTATATTCAAATAGATTTGTGCATGCATTACGACTTGTTTTTTATATTATTTCCACATCGTCAAAAAAATCTTTTAAAGTGTAATAACATTTTTTTATGAGGAAGTCCTTCAACCGTTTCGTTAAATTTTTTCGTTTCCTTTATTTCTCGGTTTCGTTAAAAATAAATCTTCACTTGTTAAATACTTCAAAATAGCGTGTCTATTTTACGAAATTTTGGGGGAAATGAATACACGTGAGGTTGTGAGGGGGAGGGAGGGTTAGCAAAGAACCTCACCAAATATCACCAGGGGGGAGGGGGGGTCAAAAAGTAGCCGAAAAAGCCCCAAGTATGTTATACTCGCTCGACATCACTATTACTACCTATTATAAAACAAAGTCGCTTCCGGCTGTCTGACTGTCCCTATGTATGCTTAGATATTTAAAGCTACGCAACGGATTTTGATGCGGTTTTTAATAGATAGTGGATTCAAGACGAAGTTTTATATGTATAATATCAGCATTGCATCCGTGCGAAGCCGGGGCGGGTCGCTAAAGTTGGAGGCATTACTATTATTTTTGATTGGAGTAAACTGACGTTTCTGGGCACCAAGCCGATGTAACGTCTCTTCTTTTGACAACTCTTCTGTAACATTGAAATTTAAAGTCTCCTGACTGTCGTGGCGGAGAGATGGGACAGTGCCCTAATCAGGCACTGGACCTCTCAACATATTAGTTTAGGCACTAACATAGTTATTTAAGTTATTTTTGTAATACTAATAATATATGGAAAAATTTGTCTGAAATAAATGCTTTTTTTTTTTTTAAGTGGTACAGATGGCAGGCACCCTCTGTGACAATATGAGTAGCGTCGCGGGGTCTCAGGAGTTAGAGCTCTACTCGGGGTAAGTAGATATCGTGGGTTCGATCCCTACCTGCAATGTAGTGGATCACGTATTGTATTTATATTGTATCCTCTGTGCATAACGTGAAAAATAGAAGATTTTTTTACACCAAAAACGTATAAAACTAATAAATAATTAAAAAAGCAAAACAAACATTAAATGGAACATTTAGCATAATGTGGTAACAATCTACTGCGCTGATTTTATGTGGTCCTCATGCTCAAATAGAAAAAAAAAAACAAGTCGCATATTTTGTCACGGTGGTGTTGGCAATTCGGAGTTGATTTGACACATTTTCAATAGCGCGCAAATAGATGCGCAATTTGCGCCCTGGTTAGTTGAGGGTAGGTATTAATCGCTGATTTGGGTTTAATAATAGTACATTACATACCTAGGGCAGTGAACTCGTCAATGTCCTAGATCGTAGGAGTTTGTGCCCCGAACCAAAGGTGAGGATCATAAATATGCGATCTGGGGCTTTACGAATTACCGCCCGTGGTTTGTCTAAAGTTTTTCGTGTTGCGTTGGCTAGAAAGCGAGATTTTCTCTCCACAGAAAATCCCAGTAAGTACTGGCTAGGGTGAAGTTAAAAAATAAACGGCTCCTGAATGAAGACTGAGCATTCAATAAAAGATAGTTCGTCCTCCTTTTCCCAGCTGTAACGGTTCACGGCCACGACTGCGCCGGCGCCGCCTAAATCATTGGCGCGTGGGAGGATAGTTTTAGTTTGATTACTGGTCTAGTAATTGAGATCAATGACATTATGTCAACTAGGTGTTACCGTTTGCAGGGGCGTGGCCTTATAAACACAGTTTGACAATCTTATACAAATCGACCTAGTCCCAAACTAAGCAATGTACTAGACGACGATATACATAATATATAAAGTACATTTATAGATAACAGCCATGACCCAGGAACGAATATTTGTCCTACGGAATTCGAACCCAGGACCGTCGGCTCAGTAGGCAGCACTACAAACTGCGCCAGCCGCGTCGTCGAAATCTTGAAAATGTATACTCATACTCATACTTATTTATTCATCTAGTCAATTTAAAAAAATGGTACAAAAAACAATGTAGTTAGTGGTTATTTTATATGTAGTCATAGTTATAGTCAATAATAGTTAATTAGCATTTTTTACAATATTACTTAATTACTGTTTATAACTTTATTCTGTAACTATTCGATTAATAATATCTGCTTGCTGTGCCTACGGATGCCTATATGATTATAACTACGAACTCTTAAGTTTCCATGTAACAGTTTAAACAATAACATTCAAATAACTGAATTTTCCTGGACATGTAAAAGCATGAATCACCCGCACTGTTACGCGTGACTCATTTCTTTCGATTCGGGTAGACAGCTGAATTGACGTAGTCATGTTAGTAGGTACCTACCTACTAAGTATCATCGTGAAAAGAGACTTGACCTATACCTTCCATTTTGCTTATTTGGAAAATTTGGAAATGAATAATTTTCAATAACTAACTAACTAACTGCGCTGGCTCAGCGACCCAAAATGAGTCTTGGCCTCCGACACAAGAGCTCGCCACTTTACCCGATCCTGCGCAATCTCTCGCCAGTTTGTGGCTCCGAGCTCACGCAGAACCTTCTCTACCATATCTATCCAGCGGTACTTTGGCCGACCGACCGGACGACGCCCCGTCGGTCGCCCAAGGTATGCTCTCTTCACCTGCCGATCCTCTCCCATTCGCTCAAGGTGGCCGAGCCAGCGAAGACGATGGGCCTTGGTCTCACCAATGATGTTCGGTTCGGCTACCAGTTCTTGTATTTCGGCATTTTTGAGGATCCTCCAATTACCATCGTCCGTTTTGACCGGTCCCAGAATTTTTCTAAACACCTTGCGCTCCGCTACTAAAAGGCTATGCTCCTCCTTAAGCGTTAGCGTCCAAGCTTCGCACCCATACATTAGAATGGGACGGATAACGGTCTTGTATATCCGAAGCTTCGTAGATATGCTGAGAAGCTTGGACGCCAAGACCTTGTGGAGAGCAGCGCTGCATCATGTTTTCAATGACATACAAATTATTTATTTTTTGACATACACGTTCGATTACCAGAAATACATACACCTGAAAGAAGGTGAATGTCAATTACAACTTTGAAGACTAATTATTTTCACAATATGATAATATAATAATAAATAGGTGTAAACTTGTAAAGTAACGCAAATTGTGTGTTTGTCATTGTAAAATTATTTGAGGCCAATAATAATAATCTGAACACAATGATAATTTAAATTCTACTGCATATTCTTCGTCCAAATATTCCTTAACTGAGTTATAACAATGTTCATGTAGCCATTTTGTCAATTTTGTCTTAAATTCTGGATTTTTCAACAACTTTAAATTGTCAGGTACCTAGAAACCCAGTTCACGCGCAGCGGTGAGGCCACTAAAAGTAAGCCAGAAATGGCTTAAAGCGCCGATCGGCTTCTCAGTTGCAAGGACGCGTGACAGGTGTAAAGAGCTCCCACATTTTCAATTATTATGACGATTTGTGCAAGGATAGGGTGTCACAATGCATCGGATAAAAATGATAAACATGCTAAGATAACATTTCACTCGCAAATATTATTCTTTAACTCGTATTTTTACGTAAAACAGTAATCAAAATTTCATATCTTCTATAAGCGGCATGACCACGTAGTGTTACCCGTGTAACGGAATTATTTACCCTTAATTCTGTCCTGATAATATACTGATTACTTACAAATGTCTTGATGATGAGTTGACGACTGTGCAAATAAAAGTAAAGTCAGTTGTAAAATCATATCTAATTTTATTTGACACTGTAGTTTTTTTGTGTCAGAGTAGTTGTGTGGATTTTAGATCAACATCATATTGTTACGCCGGTGGATTAACTTCAAACGTCAATTTCGGTGATTTAGAATCGTTTTCAGCTAGCTGTTAAGTAATTTTTGGCCGTTTCAGGATTTGCTATATTGCATATTCAGATTTGACTATACCTACATCATAACTGACATTTTAAATTAAAATAATAAATAAAAAACTTTTGGTTAATGCATTTAATGATGTTTGAACTCAGCAACAGGTCTAAGATTCAATTAAAATTTTGAAAGTAACCAAACACCACTGGCAAGAGTATTCCGCCAATTTGTGGGGAATGTGATTGCGCTAGCAACATTATTGGTGTGTTTGTGTGCGTATCGGCGCGTGTAAATACGAGTTGTTCACAACTACATGAATCCATTTTATGCCTCACGTGTGACGCTTCGGCCGTTTGAAACTATCATTATTTCCAGAAAAGACATCGGAACGTGATTTAAAATAATTTGCATGAGATTTGACAAATAAACATACCTTTTTTATGTACATACACGCCAAAGGTAATATATTGTATTTCTTAAATATGGGTTTACAACTATCGGTTATCCAACAATTAGCAATTGCACGCAAGCATTTTTTTTCCAGTTTAAATACATTTTCAACATTGACCGAATTTCCCCATAATAAAAGACCATAGTTGAGTGTTGAGTTGACGACACGTAGCCATAGTATGCTTGAAGAAGAATAAAACGAATCTGATCCACGTTGCCCAGGAATACGGTATTTGATGACAGCCCAAATCAGCTACTCTTTATGAAATGTCAAAAACGACCGGTTAGCATGAAGTTTCTATGAAGATAATGGCCTGTGACGTCATAAAAATCAGCAGTCAAAACACGTCTTCTTTTTAGTTTTCGTCCAATTAAAAATAGTATAAAATCCAAAAAATAGTGGTACTTTATTTGGTTCCGTGTATTTTGAATGTGTGTTTAGTGGTTTTAATGATAGAATTTATTTTCACTACTTTCAAATACCGTATTTGTTTGATACTACCCTCACTATTGTAAATGTAATTAATATGTAATATATTGCGCTCAAACATTTGCACACTTGCTTCCAGGCTGAGGCTGAGCACATTCGAATATAAGACCTTATACCTAACACATTGTTCTAGCAAATAAATGTTTTGACTATGACTTTGTCTTTGACTAAAGACTACTTACAAAAGCCGGACTTTGAGTTTAAATTTCAAGTCTGCGGACAATTCCCTCCTGTACTGGAATACATGAATGAGGAAAAAATGCATTTTGAGGCAAACATTTAAATCACTTATTGGGCCAAACCTATTAGAGCAAAACAGGAAAACACTTCGTTCCATTCAGACATCGGTAGGTCTTAAATTGCGTAGGTGGGTGAATTGAATATTTAGCGTTTGTAAGGCGGTTTTTTTTCGTCATTTCCATTTCGGCAAATATTGTTAAAATAGATGATTGCTGGAAGTCGTTTTTTATGTATCTTGAAGCAACTGCCGAGTGCCATTCTAGTAAGATCATAATAAAAACGATTGGTTCTTTCGTTACGGTAATAATCAGGGTTCAGAAATTCGGATCGATATTTACCTAAACTTTGGCGGCGGTTTTGTTATTCGGTTGTAGGTATAGGCGGCTTTTTTTGACGTATGAGTGAGATAGCAATAAGATTTGGCAACTTTAGGTAAATATCGATCCAATTTCCGAAACCTGGTAATAATCGTGAAATACGCTAGAACCGCGCGGTTAGAACGCTCGGAGAATCACCCAGGCAACGCATTTGACCGGTTTTTTATATAGGAAGTAGTATCTTGAAGGAAAATTATGCCAATTACTATGTCCACTGTTTTATGACTTGCTGGTTGAATGGACAAGTTGAATACTTACGATCATGTATCTAATTACATAATTAAAGTTCAGAGTAAAAATGCAATTAAGTATTGACACTTGAAGACAATCTGCGCGTAGATACACATAACTTTATAATCTATTGATAGTAGGTATTGGTAATGTTAAAGGTATCGGTTCGTAGCCCACCGTAGACAGGATCAGGAGCCTTACCACAATCTTTATAAAAACTATCCAAAAGCAGTGCAGTTCAGTTTAGGCACCTAAATTGAATCGCTGAATTTGGTACCATAACAAATTTAAAGCAGCGCTGATTCTCGATCGCATAAAGTGAATGAAAGACCGATATTTGTCTCTGGTCCGCAAGTGAGACGCTACGGCGCGAAAGGGATGCCGCTATGTGAGTTTCGTATATGTTTATCTCTTTCTGGCTTCTATCCGTTCGGTAACTAAAATATTATAAATAAATATCGCAGCACACTTTGTTTAAAACTAAATGGTAATTTTTAAAAGAAAAGACATATATTTCATAGCGGACTTATGTTCTTTTTTTAATTTAATGACAATATTTGCCATACCAAATGCTTTATTGAATGAAATAAAGTTTAAAATGTCTGTATTTCAAAAAGAATTGTAATTAAGACTCGGAACGTGTGCCGCCTTCCGCCTGTGATAATGTCATGTCAATCATTGACATGTAAATTTGTTAAATTTCAAATGAATTTTACGTGGTATGCCAGTCTTTGAATTCAGTTTAATCCTCCGCGGATTTAGTGTATTCGTTCAGAGGAAAGAAATTGTGACCAGGAAATGCGGTGAAGTGATTTTATCACCCATATAATATCAAGTGTGTCAATGACAATGTTAAAAGCTCCGTTTTTATCGCCAGCTGTCTCCCGCCGAGATAGAGACCTTTGAAATCGGGCTTATATTTTTGACCCCATGATATCAATATTATCCAGCTGCAGTCCCGGCACTACGTGTACTTCAGCTCATTTGTGGTGTGCGTGCCGCGGCCGCTGCAGGACACCATCGCAAGTGCAGACTTCTGGCGGAAGGGTGTTGTGTTTCGGCAGTTCCGCGGTAATTTGCCGAATTATACACCAGATCAGACGACGCAAAGGACCCACGCGGTTGTGTCGCCTAAATTAACTAGTTTTAAGTCTTGTTTATATGTATTTTTATAGTTCAGTGCCTTATTGGTTTTATTTCTGTAATGCTGTGTAACTTTTTTGAATAATAAATAAATTATCAACTGCTTAAAGATATGTTCAATTATAGTTGCCTATTTTAGGTTCAGTGCAAAAGTTTGTAACTCCAGTTCTTTGTTTTACAAAATAGTTTACTTGTTTTTATAATTCAATCTATTAAAAATCATATTGTGGTTTAAGAACTTAAATAGTAACCAAATAAAGAAGCATGATGTAAAGCACCCTCGAGCGGCTAATTTAGTTAATACAGTCTGCAATGCTACGGAAAAAAAACGTATCTTACTATGAAATCCATACAAAGCTACGAGCTCTTTACCGTAGTATTGCAGTAGTCATATTTGGAACCGAAAAACACGAAGTTAGCTATCTACTTATTACCAGTAATGCACTCTTATCTATGCGCATTGTGCATCTTTTTTTTCCCCCGTTGCATTTTCCAAGAGATCGTATTATAATAATTCAAAAGAAATTAACTCTCTATTCTGAAAAACCTGTCAAACACTTTGCTACCCTAGCTCCAGGTAGACCTGACGAATTTTTCCTTATGCTTTGTGTGTCGATCTTTGCATTGTTTTATTTGAAAGGGTTTTTACACCTTAGCAACCTCTAAGTCAATACGTTAATATTCAGGCCTTACTTTTAAATTCGTAGTCCGTGAAAGCACAGTAATATTTTTATTATGTAATCTATACATATAAACAGAAAAGTCCTGAGTGACTGACTGACTGACTCATCAACGTAAAACCAAAACTAGGTACTGAACCTAGGAACTTCAAATTTGGATAATAGACCAAGTATACAATGGAGGCAAGGAATAAGAAGGGATATTTGAAAATTCATCCCCTAAGGTGGTCCAATTGGGGTTGAAAGTTTTTATGGAAATCGTGTAATTTTTGAGTAGGTAAGAGATTTTTGAGTTAGAACTTTGTTTACAGATTCTCCATCAATGTGAAAGTATATGTGAGGAAATATTTTCGTGTATGAACTCTGCTCTGCATTTATTTTTGGAAATTAATCTTCTAAAAGAGTTAAATTTAAGGCGATTAGATGGTAAAACTTTGTATGAAAAACGATAGATCCTGTACATTAGAGCATTATTGTCTCAGTTAGTAATAGAACTGTAATTAACTGAGAATACTGATTTAAACGGTATCCGGAATTCCTACCCTTAAGAGGATTAAACGGAAAGCCAAGGCTTGTATGAGAAATGTATTGTTTTTTGAGTAAGACCTGAGTAACAACGCAAATTTCAACGTCTTTAAAAATAAAAAAAAATCGTGTTATAAGTTTTTTAACTTTCCATGAGGTACGACGACGAAATATTACGAACAAGTGTTAGGTATCTTGCGATCACAACTCACCTAGATTAGTCTCGATAAATTAGAGTCGCCATTAGATACTACGATTGTCAATAAAGTAGGACAATTCAATGTTTTGTTTAGGTAATACGACGAAGAGAGAAAAATTAAGAACATTTTGATGGGAATAAGGTATGAGTATAGGTTTTAAGAAACAATAAAACGGTAGGAAGTTACACAGACACGTTTCCAGACCTTTGCGAGACAAGCTGCGGGCAAAAGCTAGGAACTAATAAATATTCTAAACAAAACTATCCAGAACAATACATTCAATGAGGAACTTTTTATGAGTCGCAAAATTTGACACTCGTGCGATTCAGTTTCGTCTCAAGTGACACATCGTGGTACGAAAAGTACTTGAAATGAGAGAATGAAATAGTTGAGACGCTCTTACTGAACTGCATCTGAACTGAGTCGTAAATACAATGTCATGGTATGAAATAGCGATACAGTTCAGTTTAGGGCCTAAAGTGAGTCGCGTTAAGAGATCGTGGTAAGGCTCCAGCAGACACCGTGGCGTCAAGTCGCTACGTGGCTATTACACTTTCCTGAATTAGTGCCTGACTGACGAGAGGGATGCAACAATATGTGAGACACGTATGAAGATAACCTTCATATTACTGCAGGGGATTTGTTCGATAATTTTCACAAAATAATTTTTTCATAGTAGCGAATTTTCACATCTTTTTTTTTCATGATCGCCAATTTTATTATTAGTCTTTCTTCATGTAGCGATTTTTCATTAAGCGTTTTATAACGTTCGCGTTTATTGTTTTCGCTTATTTTAGCAATATGTGAGCCCCCCTATAATATGTTTGTATTGAGCACTTAAACATATTATATCAAATGATCATTATGCCTATCCCTTGATAGTTATATTGACCAATATTATATCATAAGTTGTTATAGCGATAGCGACCGTTACGCACCGATTTCTGCATCCCTCTCGTCAGTGGCAAATTTAAGAAAGTGTAGTAGTTGCACTATGATTTCGAACCGACTGTCGACGGCAGGTCCGTATCCCGTTCCGAGTGCACTGCGGAACCGGCGGTCGGGCAATGGTGTCGTCTGCCGCTCGCCGGCTCGTCGCTAGCTCCATGTCGCTAACTACGAATACATCGAAACCAGTAAAGTTGCCGGCAAAATTTTAGAACAAAAATGGCGGATCTGCGCATGTACATTTGTACGTAAATCGGCTACTGCGCAGGTTATGCTCAAAAAGTTTGCCGGCAGCTGTATTGGTGCAGCTGCTGCTCTTAGGTCAGCTAAGGAGCGATACCTTAATAGCGACGGTGCCAAATGGGACTCGATTCGAGGGTTCAATTTGAACTTACAAATAAAAAAAAAACTGAAATTCCGTTCATGAACGACAGAGTTCCTAACTACGACTAAGAACTTTAATGGGCCCATATAAATACATGTATCAATGTGATAAGGTTTAAAGTGGCTCCTAAATTGAAAAAAAAAAAAAGTGTTGACTTGAGAACCTCCTTTTTTAGGGTTCCGTACCCAAAGGGTAAAAACGGGACCCTATTACTGAGACTTCGCTGTCCGTCCGTCCGTCCGTCTGTCACCAGGCTGTATCTCAACAACGGTGATAGCTAGACAGTTGAAATTTTCACAGATGATGTATTTCTATTGCCGCTATAGCAACAAATACTAAAAATAAAATAAAATAAATATTTAAGGGGGGCTCCCATACAACAAACTTATTATAGATTATATATATATGTATAGGTACGGAACCCTTCATGCGCGAGTCGGGCTCGCACTTGCCCAATTTTTTAAGTCACTTGCAAATATACGTTGAACATTTTGAGAATGTAATTTTTTTTTTTTCATTAAAAAGTGTTTAAAGTTGGCTCTAGCAAGTTTTAGGTTAGCAATTCTTTGAGGTTTTAAATAATTTAAATCAATTGTTTTCATTTGCATGTCTCATAAGTTGCTAGGATAGAGTATTGATCTAAATACATTGATTGCACAGTACAGTATTAATTTTGGCCCTGAGCCAAGAGTATATAAGGAACCAAAATAAAAACAACAAACGAGAGTGGCTAGATCCAAAATCAAACTGGTGACTGAACCAGCTCAGTAACAAGTAGTACAAATTTAATAATAATAAAACCTGTTTAAACTTACGTAAAAATAGTCAGGAACATCGTAATTTTTACGTAAACCGTTTTTATTGGATTGGGACATTAACCTTAAAGATGTCCTTTCCTTCTGCAGGAGAACAAGAAGATTCGAGGAAGAAGGCTGTATGGGAGCGCCGCCGGGACAGTAACCGTTGGCTCCAATTGGGAATTGGGCTGAATGAATGAACACAGTCAAGCGATCGACAGCCCGCCTGTTTCCGGCCGGGCGTCCCTACACCAAATCATCAATCATCATCAAACTGTTTTTATAATTATTAAAGATGTCTCACAATAGTTTTAATAATATTATAATAACAAATTGATCAATGGTACCAAACAATGGTGGCCTATGTCCTTCTTGGCCTTTGTCCTTGTCCAGGACTTACCAAATTTGAACTAAATCAGTGCAGAGGTTTAAGCGTGAAGAGGTAACAGACAGATAGACACACTTTCGCATTAATAATATTATCAATGATAATATTATTAATGCGAAAGTGTATGAGTATTTTCCTCCTTTCTTTATAATGAAACCTTAAAATTTTCAATACATATTCCACCAGTCATAGCAGTAGTATTAAAAATAACTTTAATAAAAAATAAAATAAATAAATCAAAGTAATTGGGTTTATTTATGCAACACAAATCAACCCGTATATAACACCTTTTAATATTGGACCCCGTAACAATAAAATAATAACATAAATATTTAATGTGAATTGGTTCCTGTTTGCATGAATACATATATATCCTAGACTAGATAACTACGCCTAAAAGGAGAGTTTTCATACAACAGATTTGTAAAAGATGATGGTGCTTTTGGTTTAATGTGTGCCTGTCTACAATCCAATCATAGAGAAATGTTGCTTGTGAGCTTGACATTGTAACAGATGCGCAGTAGTATGAAACTTAGCCAGTGGTTAACCAAAACTGGCTTCACTTTCAAGCGCTGACTTAGTCTCTAGGCATATTTATTCTAAGGGTCTAGTTGTTTTTAGAGAAGGGCTATTTATTCACCTGTATTAAATATAATTATAAATTTAACAGTGTGTGCATTTTTCTGATTGTGATAACTGCAATCTTATTATTTGAGCTTCAAGTTTGAACTTTGAACTTTGTCTGCATACAAACATATTGATACCTGGCTTAGAGCACAGTCATACATTTTTTTCGGAAGAGGTAGTTGCAATCACATGTGGTTTAAAATTCATTGGAAAAATAATTGATATAAAATACAACAAATGCTATTCAGTGCCCAAGTGCCATACACCTCCAAATATTTTTCAAAATATCTGCATTGATGTACAGAAATTGCAATAGAATAGATTCAGGTATAACTCACACCTAGACTCAGTAATAAATGTGGATGTTATAATCATAATCTATTACCACACCTATATAATACTCTTTAAAAAGTCCGACTACAGGACGATTATCTTGTAGTAAAATCCAAAAATTATAGGAGAAATTAGATTTTTACCTTTTTTATTTACTCTGGCTAACAGTCAAGTGCCGGAGAAAAACAAATGAATTTAAACCGTTTCGTACGCGTGATCTAGACACCATAACATATGCTAATTAGGTAGAAAACTTGTTTCCAGATAATAATGAATTCTAATTTATGATTAGTAGACGCGATATTTTCATATTTTGAGTACATTTAGTAGTATGATGTCGTCAGGCTAATTTTGAAAGTAGTAGGTATTAGGACTATTAGGGTATATTTGTTTTTTCTAATAGAATACTACACTATGCGAAATTATGAACTTACCTTGTTAAAAATTCTACGCCAATACAAATCGGACCTCGTCGGCGTTAAAGGCACCGAAACTACCGTTTCTCCTTGCCCTGGCATTTTGATTTTCACTAAAAATCACGCGTGACTAAGAACCAAACAACTTATACAACAATATTCGCAAAGTAGCACATCATAACACGACCGGTTTTAGGGTGCAGCGAAGATTATACATCATCGATTTATCTTCAAGAACGCGCGATAAGATAGTGTTATGTGAAAAGTTCGATAATTCAGATAAGTTTTTATTATATTCGTATATTACGGGGAACGCAAAACACAACTAATCAGCACGACAGCACCGTTAGCAACTGACCACAGACTGAGCTAACTAACAGTACACGAAAACCAACTGACAGGTGGCGAATGAATGACTGAATGAACTGTGATAATACGTCATAATCATTACAACTACTTTTACTAAATAATAATAATTTGATGTTTGACTATGCAATTATAATCATGATATTTTTAGTTTTAATATCAAGACATTTTTAAAATAATGGATTATTAAGTTGAATGGGTTCCAATATCATGAATAACTTTTATTGTATGTATCCGAACATAGTTCTAGTTGGTTTCTATGGAAACAGACTGTTGTGTTTGTCAATGTCAAATCGCCGCGCCGCGTCATTTTCATAAAATCACAATAAAAGTTTTACTATGAATTAAATTGTAATTTGAAATTGTGTTGTTTATAACAATGAACGACTTTGACCGTTGTAACAAAGTAACAGGAGTTTACTGGTTAAAATCACCAGTAGAAAATATAAACATCAAGTAAGATGATTATCATAATCATAACTCTCGGAAATGCAATAGGCGACAACGCTTTTATCAGTACCACTTTGGAAATTGTTTATTTAAAGGGATTTAAAGGTAGGTATCAAGTCATATTAAACATAATCAATACAGAATTAAATTGTTTTCTTTCAGACTTTGTCTTAAACCACGCGAAGGTATTCAGACTTTACCCAAGTTTGAAACTTATAAAAATGATACAAACGATCACGCACATCAACTAGAAACGAATAAAATAGAAGAATACGAATTCAAATGGCAGGAAAAAGCATTCAGTTTGCACGAAATACAGCGGTACAGTGATATACATAACTGTATTTCAGAAAATGATTTATCATATCATGATATGTTGGAACAAACTGACTACCATGCTAGTAAAATATTTACATATATACACTATGACTACCATTTACCAATACCATTAAATAAAATTAAAAAGGTAACAGATATTCTAAATTTGAATTGCTGTTTGGAGAAAATGAATTTGAATGAAAGGATTTTTAGAGAAGACTCAAGTTCCATGGCACATCTGTTTAAAAGTGAAGAAAGTATTGCCATTGAGGAAAAATGGAAATGTATGCATGTCATGTATGACAACTCGGAATATAATGAGTAAGTATTTTAAATTAGGTTTTGGGTGCACAAATGATTTGATGCCTACATTCGGCCTAGTGTTAGATGGTTATAATACTATTTTGTAGCTTCCAAGAGACACAAATGTTATCTTCCATTTTGACTATTTCTTCTAGGGATTCATTAATTAATAAAATCTAACAAAGTTCGCAATTCTGAATGAGTCTGAATTTCATTAGAAGCCGTTTCCCCAAAAGAAGGCATAATAAATTTAGGGTTCTTTTTAAATATCAGGCTCGAAAAAGTTTACAATTCTAAGTAAGAGGAATTAAAAAAAAATTAAATAAGTTCTGTGTGAGTTGATCGGGCTTTGTTTTTAATTTATTATGGCACAGTCTAGTGACCTAATAATCATTTCTAATTAAAATTACAGAGATTCCCACCTACTCTTAAAGCAGGAAGTAACCCTCCTCTCCCTGTACCACAACGTGTCACAGAATTACCTCATTGTCTCACCCGATGTGAACAGCCTGGAGTTGAACCCGTACCAACTGGAGCATGGATATGAGTATGCTGTTGACGTGGTATTTGAAACAGGAGGAGCGGAGGAACTGTTAGTTCTGGTAAGGCTTGATTGGAAAAGGGAATCAATTTCTGACAGTGATTAGGATATCTATAATCGTTTTTGTATTTGAGCTGAAGGAAACCTGGTGATTTATCACTGGAAAGCTGGCAAATATAGAGAGCATCTACTCATATCTGTATATTTTATTTATACAACTAGGAGGTGCTCGCAACTTCGCAGACTGATAAAATATATCCTATAACCATCTTTGGATTCCTGTACCAAATTTGGTTAAAATTTGTCCAGCCGTTTCGGCGTGATGAGACGATGATGGAATTTATGACATGACCTACAGATGGCGACCGACAGCGCTCATACAAAACAAATGACGATCCCATAGAAAACTGATTTTCAATACGAATCTATAATTTTGCAACGCGATGTTTTATACATCGCGTGTGGTGTTATGTCCGAGAGAGGGCGCTGTTGCCAATAAAACATAGTTCTAAAAAAATTATACATCACGTGTAATTTGTTTAGAACTACTCGGGCTTTGGAACTTGTCGGACATACTACCATATCTAGCTATCTTACGTTAACGTTAGCAATATTTGAACTGATGAAGGGCTCCTAAGAGTTCGAAACATGTCGGGCCGTTCCTGACAATTTCACGTGAGTGTAAACCGCTTAATACAATAATTAAATATTTGAACTGTCTGAATGTTTTTTCACTGTATAGTTAAAGAAATTAAGCAAGAAATGGGAGAAACGTCAGAAGCAGCTGGTCAAGTTCGTCATGCCACCCCTGCATAGGAGACACTACTTCGTGACCTTGGAACTGCTGACAGCCACCAGCTTCGAGTCGGACAACGTGTACGTTGAATTTCACATTAAGGTGAGACATATTAGTTCAAAAGTTCAAACATACCTACACGATTCTCACATTATATGACGACACAAAGGTATATGTGATTGCGTATAGGTAATGTATGATTGATTGAATTGCGTATACCTATGTAAATTATTAGGTAATCGTCTGGACTCTCGTGGTAATTACGTTCAATTTACACGACATGTATTTGTCATTAATTACCACGACATTTCAGACGTTTCAAAGCGCCTAAGTATTGAAATATGCGAATGGTCCCGTTTTGTTTGTGATGGGGTGAGAATCAGTTGAAATGAAAACCTTAATTCAATTAAAACTAATCTTTAAGCTAAATCTCCTAAGTCGTAGCCCATGGGTAGGGTTCCCATAGGACTATATATGTTCCCTCTCTGGATATGCCTATTATTTGAGCGAGGAACCAGCCAGCCCTCGGGTCTCCAGTTACATTTTCAGGGTTCCGTACCCAAAGGGTGAAACGGGACCGTATTACTAAGACGTCTGTCTGTCCGTCTGTACCCCATGAACCGTGGTGGTTAGACAGTTGAAATTTTCAGAGATCATGTGTATTTCACAAATTATGTCGCCGTTATAATAACAAATATTAAATCGGGTTCGCATACGACAGATTTGATTTTTTGCCGTTTTTATAGATCGGAACCCTTCGTGCGAGAGTCCGACTCGCACTTGTCCGGTTTTTAATTTTCTTGCCCAGAGCGCGCACAAGTTGGTGGGCATTTGTTTGACGTATTGACAAAACGCCTAAACTTTTTAAATGACAATGTCTCTCACAGGTGCCTGAAGAAGTGAAGTGTTCAGACGCGCTGCACGGACGGACGCATGTCTCCAAATCTTGCTCCAGCGAAGACAGCAAGCTATGGAGCTTTGGACATTTAGTAGAACTAACTTTGGAAGCGGCTTTAAATACAGGTCAGTTTCAACTCATAATAAATATCGGACAACGTCACACACAAATCGATCCAGTCCCAAATGAAGCTCAAGAAGGCTTATGTTATAACTAGACTGCTAGACGACGATATATGTACTTATATAGATAAATATACATATACGAGGGGCGTCTGAAAAGTTCTAAGCCTAAGGTATTTCGAGGTTATATATGCGTTTATGATACTGGCCACTAGAAAGGCCATTTAAAAACAAATTATTAAAAAATAACATGTCACGTTTTTATTATTCTGTTTCGAGATATTCAACGGAAAAGTACATCATGTGTGAATTACCAACGAATATTACGAATATTGAGCACCGTGCTGTAATTAAATTCCTTACAAAAAGTGACAAATCACCGCAGTGTATTTTTGAGGAAATGGCTATTATTTACGGTGATTCTGGGCCTTCTTATGCCACAGTCAAAAAGTGGAGTCGCTTATTTAAACTCGGACGGGAATCGATCGAAGACGACCCCCGCTCAGGGCGGCCAATATCGGTAGTGACCGAAGAAAACGTAGCAAAAGTCAAAAAGCTGGTATTAGAAGATAGAAGAATTAAGGTTTGGCAAATAGCTGAGGTCTTAGGTATTAGTAAAGAAAGAGTCGGAGAAATTTTACATGAACATTTGTACATGAGTAAAGTCAGTGCTCGTTGGGTATCGAAAATGCTAACGGCCTTCGATAAAGTACGTCGTGTGGAAACTTCTCGGGCGTTTTTAGAATTGTGCGAAGATGATTTAGATGAAGTTTGTTCCCGAATAGTAACTGTTGATGAAACATGGATCAGACAGTATGATCCGGAGTGTAAGTCTGAGTCGATGCAGTGGATTGAAAAGGGTGAAAGGCCGCCGAAGAAATTTAAAGTGCAAAAGTCGGCCTCTAAGTTAATGGCTACGGTATTTTGGGATTGTGATGGCATTCTTTTAATCGATTATTTAGAAAAAGGCTCTACGATAAACGGAACTTATTATGCAAATCTAATAAGACAGGTGCGACAAGCCATAGTTGAGAAAAGGCGGGGTAAACTAAGGAAAGGCATTTTGTTTTTGCAAGACAACGCACCCGTTCACACCGCTAATGTTGCGAGGCGTGCTCTGAAGGAAGTTGGTTTTGACGAAATTGACCACCCACCCTACAGCCCAGATCTAGCCCCAAGCGATTATTTTCTATTCAATAATTTGAAGAAAGAGTTGAGGGGAAAGCGATTTAGAAGTGACGAAGAGATGAAGGCGGCTGTACAGGAGCATTTTGAAGGGCAAAATGAAGATTATTTTTTTAATGGCCTAAAAGCACTGTATAAAAAATGTAAAAAATGCATTGATTTAGGAGGAGACTATATTGAAAAATAAACACGAGTTCATTTGTGTAAATTGTTTTTTTCTATCTTAGGCTTAGAACTTTTCAGACGCCCCTCGTACCTACTTAAATTCATACAAGCACACATATTCGAGTTAATCACACAAATATTTTGCTCTGGCCGGGATTTGAACCCGCGACCGCCGGATCAGTAGGCAGGTGTTTACAAACTGCTCCAAATGCGTGGTCAGACTCGTGGCATAAGAAAACAAGGTATGCTATACTACGGGCGTCTCGCTCACTCGTTATGCCGCCGTGCTAGGATCTCTCGCTCAAACGGTTGCCGCGCCGTTGACCGCGTTGTCATCACGTCGTTTCTGTGTTGCCAGTGGTGTATCAATAATACTCCCTGAATCTCTTGTTTCCTGTATGAATCTCTTAAAATCGAAAACGATGTAATGATAATGACGACGATAGATTTGCAATGTACCTATTTATACATATATGTGATTATGTGACATCATGATTCCCACATCTCATTTCTTGGCATATTCTCGAAAGTGATGTGATATTTGCATGCTATTTAAGCAGGTTATGGTTGACCTAATTTTTTTTTATACCACCTATGTACGTTTTTTTTATACCCTTAATCAGCAAATAAATTCATTTCATTTCATTTCAACGATTATTACGACAAAGTTAGAAAAAATTGTACGACTAGCGGCAACTCTAGACGTGTTCATTTCTCCGATCCTCACCTATAGTGCTCAGCCCTGGTCTTTGACTGATGTTCGGAAGTACTGAAGGTTTGCCAGAGGGCAATGGAACACAGTATCCTAGGCGTGAATGAAATTGACCAATCGCATAAAGAATACCTATTACCCTCTTACGTTCCAAACATAAACTACGTAGGTAATAAAAAATATTACGTCAGCAAGTGTTTGATGACATATCTTGCTTTTAATTTTCTCTACGAAACTGGAGTTAAACATATCAAGGTCTCAAAATCTGTTCCAGAAAGTCCACCTCTGAAAATCTTCTTCGAAGTCATCTCAACGGACTGGTGGGGTCGACAGCGAACCGAAGGCTACAGCTATCTCCCTCTAACCCTCCAACCTGGCCGTTACAGTAAACAGCTGTCCTGCTCTCGCCCTGAAGAGTTGGACCACGTGGCTGCAGAGAGCAGGAGGTTTTTCGTCGGTGGATGCCACTTGATCAAGGATTTGGAGATTTTGGCTAAACCTCAGTTACAGGTAGGTACCTATATGTGAAAAGATACTTAGGGATTTAGAGAAAGTTTCTATAGGTATAGATATATATCTATGTATCAGATAATACGAGTCTGTTAAGCGAGATTTAAGCGCTATGTAAAATTTATGGAACTCTTTTTTTATGTAGTGTACTTGGTTACGAAATGGCTATGAAAGTTTCCCAGACTACCTTATTAGCACCTCGGACTTTCGTTCGCACGGTAGAACTGATGGAGAGCTATGGAGCCGTTATTAACATTAAAATACTATTCATACTCATAAGTGAGTTTCATTCGCAATTTTAATTTTATAGTCAAGGACAAAGTCAGAAGAATATACAAAGACCTGATTTAATGTGTAGGCATTGTTTTTTTCGCCACCATAAAATACGTAAATATTTGCAACTTTATCCATGTTTTCTGGAGTAAATTGTGTTCTACATATATTGATCGAATATCCATTTATGACTAGAAAGTGCATGATATTGACAATAAATTGAGTTAAATTAGGAGTTTGAAATATTGTAAAAAAATATTTTATTTATAATTTTAGTCATTTAATGCTTGGGAATGTTAATCATAATAACCATAAAGGCAGTTTGGAATGAAATAAATGAATGAGTATGAGTATGAATTGTATTTTAATGTTCGTACCTAACAAAGTTCTCCATTAGTCCTACCGTGCGAACGAAAGTCCGAGGCCTGTTTATTAGGTATAAGGCAGTCTGGGAAACATTTATAGCTAGAAGGTATAACTATTACTCAACTGTTTAGTTTCGGGGCTGTTTTCTGAATTTGTAAACTACCTATAAAGAAATGTATCCCTAAATGTTTTTGGTTTTGCAGTAAATCGTGTTTGGTATATGGTATATATGAAATATTTGCGGAATGATGGTAGTTTTTTTTTGCATAAAAGAAATTACGTGGAATTTGGGGCTCCACAGACAATCACGCCCAGCACAACCACGTATGGAGGAGATCTGTGTCATAGTTATAGCCCCTTGGGTTCATTATACTCTTTGAAAAATGGGCTCACTTTATTTCCAAACCAGTATCATTTCCCAACTGTTCCATTTCCTCAAAGAATAGTACATTACTGCAGACGCCGGGAAAGAAATGCTTGCCGGGTAAGTAAGTATAGACGACCGACCGACCGTAGGGAGGCCGGATAACGATGCAAAGCCGGCAAGTCCTTTTCACGGCTAGCCGTGAAATATAGTGCTGTTCTCATAAAATAAAAAATACACCACTCAAAAAAATATAATTCAGCTGTTTAGCCTGTTCATGAAAACAGACGCCATTTAAAAAAAATTGGGCAAGTGCGAGTCCGACTCGCGCATGAAGGGTTCCGTACCTATACATATATATATAATCTATAACAAGTTTGTTGTATGGGAGCCCCCTTAAATATTTATTTTATTTTATTTTTAGTATTTGTTGTTATAGCGGCAATAGAAATACATCATCTGTGAGAATTTCAACTGTCTAGCTATCACCGTTCTTGAGATACAGCCTGGTGACAGACGGACGGACGGACGGACGGACGGACAGCGAAGTCTTAGTAATAGGGTCCCGTTTTTACCCTTTGGGTACGGAACCCTAAAAAAATAGTTCCCGGCTTAGGCCTTCAATTTTGTATGACAATCCTTTACTTCGAATCGAAGCCTAACGCATGCTATGACGACATTTCATTGCATGTTTGAGAAAATATATATTTCTCATATTCATTCCAGGACGCCAACTTCAAATTCACCACCACCGGAAACCTCTCCCTCCGCTGGTCTACCATCACCCAGTCTCCACTCCCCGGGTTCAAGCCAGCGCCCAGCCAACTCGGCCACGCGTCAGCCTTGTTGAAAGGAGCCGAGGCGGCCTTAAGGCAGTATAGGAGGGCCAGGGCCAGGCTGGCCGCGGCTACTAAAGATTTGGATGGGAATAGAGTGGAAGAAACTAGGTTTGGCTCTGATGATGATTAGACTACAGTAAACGGCGATAAAGTTTGCACATCGATCTTTGGAAAGAGGCAATCGGCTAATTTCGACTTCGTATAGCGATATCTGTGTCGCACACACCATGACGTTTGTTTTGTCAGTCGTGGTTCAAATGCGAGAGAGTGCAGTCGCAAATCCAAGTCAATATATATAAGATTATTTTCTCATTTTTTTTGTAAAATAAACAATGTGTTGCTCTGAAATTAAAGTTTTATTGTTAATCACAATTCATAGTAAATAAAACCCAAATCACTCATATTATGTAACATAAGAACATACCTGAAATTAAAGAAACGACATTTTACGTTTATTTTACAATTAAATCTTCTCAAATTATATTATTATTTTCATATCAACAACTTCTGTAATCTATTCTGACAATATGTTACTGTCAAAATCGACAACATGCCTGCAGCGCTCTATGCCCTGCTAGAGTATCAAACCTTAAAAGAAAAGGGTACTAAACCTTTTTCTTTTACATCTCCCCTCCTCCGAGAGGACTAAAACGTTCAACAAAATCTTCACTAGAAAAAGAATTCTTCTTTTATATCTATTATTCTCCCTTAGCTCAAGAAGGGACAGGAATTAGTTTTGTGATATGAAATAGGTTAGATTCAGTTTTTTTGTGACCTGTATCTATTCTAAATATGGAGCTTGAAATTTTCTCAATTATCTCGTAAGGTCCAATTCTCAGTTCATCTAATTTCTTCCGGTTTAGCTTGTTTCCGTTTTCTACATAAACCATATCTCCGACATCAAATTTATTATATTTTCGTTTCTTGTCGAATTGTATTTTATTGTAGTTATGAGATTTTATTGTTTGTTCAAGTGCAATTTTCCTATCATTAATCCAGTTACTCTGTAATATATCTTTCTTTAGCTCCTTTGGTATAATCGTTAAATTTGTACCATATAAAAGATAACTCGGTGAAAAGCCAGTTACTGAGTGACTAGTTTCGTTATATTTTTTTACGCACTCTTGAGCTATTGTTGTCCAGGCTCTCCTTTTACCTTCTTCATTGATTTTACATCTAATCTTGTTTACTAAAGTTTGATTTAATCGTTCATTCAATCCATTTGAAAACGGAGCATTCACCGCTGTAAATATTATAGGTATTTGCTTGCTATATAAAAACTCCTTGAATTCTTTCGAATTGATACCCGGATATTGGTCAGAAAGGAGCATACCTATGTCTTCTGTTTCTACAATGTTCATTATCAATTTTATAAAATCACTTGCATTTTGAGATTTTGATGTCAGTATAAATGCATATCTTGTAAAATGGTCCACCAATAAATGTAAATATTTCTTTGTAGATCTTGAACCTCCAAAACCTCCAATCGTATCAATAGACATTATTTCGAAAGGCTTGGTGGCTGGTCCTAGGTGAGACATAAAGCCATACTTGTCATGTCCTCTTGTTTTATTTTTGATACAGATCTCACAGCTTTTACAAATTTTTTTGATGTTATTCGTCAAATTTTTTGCTGCGTAGAATGGGGCAATAGTCTTCTGCATTTGTCCAATCCCAATATGACATAGATTTTCATGAACAGCCTTTAAAAATGTTATGCTAAATTCTTCCGATATCATTATCTTTTCCTGTTGCTTCACCTTTTTAAAATAGACGCTATTTCTTTCTATCAGTTTGTCTTTCTCATTTTGTATTTCTTCATTTTTACTTTGATCCATTAAAATATCCTCAAGGCTAATTAAATTTACTACTTTTAATTGTTCATCTTTATTTTCTTCTGAACCTAATACTGGGTTTCTGCTCAGGCAGTCTGCTTCTAAATTTTGTTTTCCTGGTGCATATTTAATTTTAAATTCATATTGCGACAGATAATAACATAAGTCCCCCAGTTCTTCGTCGGTTCGAGACTTTAAGTTCATGTTTTCGAGTGGTTTGTGGTCTGAATAAACTGTGAATGATTTACCTATCAACCAGTATTGCCAGTATCTAACTGCTTCCTTGATTGCCAAACATTCCAAGTAAATTGCTTTCTTCTTTTTTTGACTTGGATTTAGTTTCTTTGAAAAGTAGGCCACTGGTTTTTCTTTTCCATTTGGTTGTGTCTGTTTTAAAATGGCTCCAACTCCTTCTAATGAAGCATCTGTGTAAATATTGATCGGTAAATCTGGATCAAAAATTTCCAGTACTGGCTGAGAGCATAATAATTTTTTTATAGTCTCAAATGCTTTTTGGCATTCATCAGACCACACGAATTTTTGATTTTTTCTTAGTAGATTATGCAATGGATCAAGTATTATAGCACTTCTTGGTATGTACTCATGGTAAAAATTAATTTTTCCCAGGAACTGTCTGATATTTTTCTGTGTTTTTGGGATCGGAAATTGTTTTATTGATATTAAATTATCTTTTATTGGTTTAACCGAATTATTTTGGATTATATGACCTAAGTATTTTGCTGAATTAGATGCGAATGTACATTTCGTAAATTTTAATCTGAAACCTTCTGCTTTAATTGCTTCCAACAACTGCGTCAAATGCTGTACATGCTCAGTAAAACTTTTGGAAAAAATAAGGATGTCATCAATATAGTTTACTGTAAATTCAGACAATTTATATTTTCTTAGTATGTTGCTTAAAATTCTCTGAAAAATTGCCGGCGAAGTTTTTAATCCGAACGGTAGACAAGTCCATTGAAAATGTCCCTCTTGTGTTACAAATCCAGTTTTTTTTCTATCTTCGATTCGTAAAGGAATAGACCAAAACGCAGAATTTATATCTAAGGTCGAAAAAAATTTGCAGTTTCTTGTTTTTAACACGAGGTCTTCAATCAACGGGAATGGCTGAGCTTGAGGAACTACTATTTTATTCAAGTCCCTGAAGTCTATGCAGAGTCTAGATTTCTTATTATCTTCTTTTTTAAAGGCCAAAGTAACCGGCGCAGCAAATGGACTGTAAGATTCTTCAATTAACTTATTATCTAGTAATTTTGCTATTTGCTCTTCTATTTCTTTCTTGTCATCTACAGTACATCTGTAAGGCCTTTTACTGCAGTATTTGTCCACTAGTAAATCTATCCTTGCTTCATAATCGTTAACAGTACCGATATCGTATTTATCTTTTGCAAAAACTGATTTGTATTTGTCAATTATTTTATCTATTTCTGATTGTTGATGATCATCTAAATGAGTTATATTAATCTCAAAGTCTTCTTCCTTTATATGTTCATTAAAATTTATTTTGCCTTCTAAGTTTTTTTTATTTTCTTCATTTATCAAGTCATTATCTATCTTTTTATCTGTAGAAATTTCTTCCACTATGTTTTTATTTTCCTTATTTAAGTACTGTTTCTGTGTTATCTTTAAGTTCTCATCCTGGGTTAGTTTAAATATTTTTATTAGGTCTAATCCAATCAAAAAGTCATATTTGAAATTTGATTCATCGATTATGTAAACATCAACATATTTTTCTATTTCGAAGATTTTAATTTTTAAGTTTGTCAAACCACTTGTTTTTTTAACACCATTAATCGTTACTAGATCTGCTTTGTTCAAATGATTATCTTTTCCTTTTAGACTCAATAACTTTGAATTGATCAGTGAAACATTTGAACCGGAATCATAAACTCCGTATATTTCTAATGTATCTTTCAATAGCAGTTTGACGTTAATTAATGGTGTTACAATTCGTTTTTTTGCTCATTTTCATTTAACTCTGCTTCTATCACTGAATTGTTCACATGCTTGATGTTATTTCTCATTGTCCCATAGTCTTCCTTTGCCTTGAACCAGCATGTTACTTCCGGATGATAACGAATTCCCTTATTCAAATTTTCACATATTTTGCAAGGAGTTTTCTCTTCATATTTGTTGAAAACTTTCTCATTTCCGTATTTTTTCTTAAATATAACGCTTTTCTTGTTTACCATATGTTCGTACTTGCTTACCTCATTAAACAAATCAACAGTATCTTTTAATGTCTCTCTGTCGATCTTATTCAGTATAAATTCTGGCAAACCAGCTGCAATTAGGTCCACCAAAGTACCCGTATCAATTGATCGTCTCATATCGAGTAATAATTTTTCTTTTCTTATAGCATAATCCAGCAACGTTCCTTCTTTATACTTAAATAACAATGCATATGTCACTGGGTTCCATCCCTTATTGGCAAACGAATCGCAAAACTTGCTCTTCCATATTGACCATTCTGAGTCTATTGACAATTTAACAGCCATAGAACTGTACCAGTCAACACAACTCTTATCCATGAACAATCTCAACACTTCAATTTTCTTCTCATCGGTTGTCACCCCAAAGCGTATGCATTCTTTCTCAAAAGTATCAATCCATTGTTTGGAATTTGTATTTTTACTTGTAAATTTCTCAAGTACAAACTTCTCCGCAACATGTTTAAGGTTTTGCTGTGGAGCTTCTTGTGTATTTTCTATTAATTTTTCCATTAGTTTCCCGAGAATACCCGGTTCCTTTTGTTGAGCAGTACTTAAATTCTTATCGTTTAATTCTTCGAGGAATTGGTCACCGAATTGGATATTACCATCCTCATCCAAGTAGATTTTTTTAAGTTCGTCTGTCATTGATATCCAGACTCGTCTTACTTGGAATCGTTTTTGTAAACTGTTCTTTACCTTATTATAGGCCGCCGTTTTCATTATCTCTTTATGATGCCCAGCAGATTGTAACTCTTCTGGTATAGCATATACTTTGTCATCACTCGTAGCGATTGATGTTATGGAATAAACATTTGATTTCCCATCATTTCCCGGCAGTACCGTGAATTCAAAACGAAGTTTCTCCATTTTTGAATTTTATAAACAAATGTCGTTTTATAAGATTATTTTCTCATTTTTTTTGTAAAATAAACAATGTGTTGCTCTGAAATTAAAGTTTTATTGTTAATCACAATTCATAGTAAATAAAACCCAAATCACTCATATTATGTAACATAAGAACATACCTGAAATTAAAGAAACGACATTTTACGTTTATTTTACAATTAAATCTTCTCAAATTATATTATTATTTTCATATCAACAACTTCTGTAATCTATTCTGACAATATGTTACTGTCAAAATCGACAACATGCCTGCAGCGCTCTATGCCCTGCTAGAGTATCAAACCTTAAAAGAAAAGGGTACTAAACCTTTTTCTTTTACATATATATATAGAGTTGCTAAAACCTACACAAAATTAAATTTGAACTATGGCATCTAAAGGGAAAAAAGGTAAGCCGTTACTTTGCCAGTCACGCGAAATTATCTACAATGTTTATAAGTATTTTGTAACCGAAGCCGACCAATTTAAAAAAAACATGAGAATGTTAATGTAAGTAATTACACTTTTTGTCGATCTTTAAACCCACATTTAAGTATCCTAGTAGTATAACATCAGTTGCTAATGCTCAGTCAACCCCTTTTAGGAATGTGGGCCTGAATATATATGTATATTATTTTTCCCCAACAAGAACATTATAGCAATAACATTGACGTAATAATTACATGGACACACAATCAGACGGAAAAAATGGCACCCTCCCAACTAATGCAAAATCACAAATCGCATTAGTTGGGCGATCAGTCTCGTTTAGACCATGACACGTGACGGGTCTCAAAAGTGACTTAATTTTCAGTGAAAAATTACAGAAATAACAACTATAAAATAAAGGAACAGGACGGAATATTCTTTTTTACTTAAGTTCTATTGATTAATTAACGAATCCTATGTAAAATCATAGCAATTTTTGTATTAGAATCATTAACTTTGTCCCTACAAAATGCACCTCATCACAGAACAAAAATCTATGGAGTCGCTATAGTTTTATATTTTATTAATAAATAAAGGAATGCAATAAATAACTAGGTCGATGCAGAGTCAGCCACCGGCTAAGTTTGCACCATAAATTGGAGCGGAGCTTTTTTTTTTTCGAAATTTTCTCTTCGTCACGACCTAGCGAAATTTAATATTTGCATTTTAAAACAATAATTTCTAAAATCGGTTGAGAACTCGCTGAGATCTGCGCATTGTTACAAAGTCCATTCGAGTCGATCCATGGGAGCTTCGCTCGCTCCGCTCCAATTATCCTATTTTTTTTATTCAAGATTCCCATGCGATACTCAACAACGTAAAAATGGAGATCACATTTAGCAAGAGACAAACGCGAAGAATAATTGAAGCCAAATAATTCGTCTCTCGTGTGTTCGGCATAATCATGTTTTTTTTTTTATGTTAATCAACAGAAGCGTAAAATGGTGACATTCATAAATTGCTCTGTTGTTATTGTTTTATTTTGTCACAGAGTCTAGACACTGTCAGTTTAAACCTTTGAACGCCAAGAACACATAAAGGCGACGGCGACGTGTGCTGCCTTGCATACACCGCCACCGACAAATAAGATCAAACTTTAAAGGGTTAATAATGTCAAGTCAATATTTTGCACTTGTCTTACTCTCATTTCACATACTGGAACAAGGAGAAATAATGTCATTATTACTGATCCCTTCTATCGGAAACTTTTTATGCAGTTGTTAAATAAAAACGTAACTAAATTTGTTATTAACAATTTACGAGTTTATTTAGTTCAAACCAAAAATTTATTTTAATACCTAAATAAAATAATAGTGAAAATATTTTTAGTACGTAAAAATATTAAAATCTGATCCATTCGTGCCATGTTCCAAGTTTGACAAGAGACTTCAGTCAGAATACGCTATAAATGTTAATTTACACGTAAAATATTTGTGGTAATAAGTAATTAAGTCAATTTGACACTTAAACGTTTAAGCAAAGAGTTCTTTTGTACGAAGTAAATATGTTGTTGCAAATTATAAATAAGCGTTATTGGCATCTACTTGAACATGACAACGGTGCCACTTTATTTGACACTTTTGTTCGGGTCTGTGGCTCTATAATAAATAATACCTCAATGAGCAATAACTATATATTATTACATCGAGTTTTACAGCTCTATATATTCCACGTGAAATCAAAACAAAACAACAATAAAGTACTTAGTTCTAAATTCAAATTCTGATGAACGATTAATCTAATAATTGATGTACATGGAAATTAGCATTCGTTTGTATTCGGAAATGCGATGATTGCCGATGTGCATTCTTTATCGCCGTTTACTGTACTTGAAATCAAGTTATTCACGCTTTATTGCGGGGAGCTAAAATAGTATTGCTGTAGTATAAATGTATAGTCTTGTCCAGGGCTAGTGGCGCTACAAACAGCTTTCATATGGCAATAATGTGCATACGTCCTATATGTGCATTATTAAACGTCAGTGGCGTTTTGTCAAGGATTCTTCATCAACCACATTCAAAACATTGTTCACCGGAATGCTGTTCAAAGAGAATAAGGAAGTAGAGGAAACCAGGTTTGGTTCTGATGATGATTTTAGGTTGTTTACTGAGTTAGTGAGCTCTTTGACTAAATTGATATCGAGGCAAATTGTAATGAAAAAAAAAAGAAAGAAACTTGATTCTGTTAGTAAGACAAACGGGCTCTTTTACATGCCTGAATCTACTGTATGTTGTATATTATCTGTTCTGAGTTAGGATTTTAATCTTTAAGTTATTATAAGTTCAAGAAAAGTAGTCATTGTATCAAAATGTGTATTTAGTGATATCCTTAATGCCTATTTCCTTAAGTTTAATATTAAACAACTAATTTCATAAATACAACAATAATATTTATATAATGCACAGTGTTTTCGTGTTATATTATTAAACAATAATTTTAAATTCTACATAGGTGTTTAAACAGAAAATAATTATTACCTACTACATTAAAATGATCATCATGACATTGACTAATGAATAACAAACAACACTAAATAGGTAATAGATTAAATCGGTTTCTACATGTGTTCAGGTTTTTGCAAGGTACCAAAAGTTCGAAGCCCCTTGTTATGTGTATCATCCAACGCGAAATCTTTTATTGTACTTCAGTATTATGTTCCAAAACGGGGCTTCTTAAAAACGATCAATTAACTTTCCTACAGAGTTTTCTCCATCCTAAAGAGGCCTTATTCGTTTCAATTTTTTTTTTCATATCTATACGTTTAAATATCAAACAACTTTGAATGGCTTCTATGGCATTGTATAGCGACAAATGACGTAGTGGTGTCTAGGGCACAGCTTTCCGTCGACGTGAGTTACCGTCTTCGGCGCTCAAAAGGTTAAGAGCGGTTCTAGAAGCTTCCTCTCCTCACAGCGTCCCTCCAGAGCTCGCACCGCGCCGCCATGCTGCGCGCGCGCTGTTTCCTCAACTCCTGCGTGCGGGCGACCCTCTCTCCTTTAACCTCAGCCAGAGAAGCCAGCATGGAGTACTGAGCTTTTCGTGCTGCATCTGATGCCGCTATCTCTTCGCGAAGGAGCGAGGACTCCCAGTTGCTGAGGGCGGTGGTGATCGCTAGACGCTGGAAAATAAATTGGATACCTATTAGCGATGTGCCTTTAGTGCCACCTAGGGTTGTCAAATAAAATCGTGGAAAGATTGCTTATATACAACTAACACGATTTTCCCACATTAATGATTGTGTTTCATCTTCATCATCATTATGTCAGCCACAAGATGTCAACTAACCGAACGCTATGTTCTCATAGCGCTTCACAGTTACTGGGTAAATAAAATTCACACTTTTCTATTTGTTCGGCAGTTGAGCGTCCGTCGGTTGACTGTCGGTTCACAGTTTCTTATCTGTAATTCCAAGTAGGTATAATACATACCCTGGACTGGAAGAGTCTAGAAGTATCTCGTTCCTTCGTTTATCCGCATCATGTGCTCGTCTTGCTTGGTCTCATCCACTAGGCGGCTGACTGTTGGCGATTATCTGATTATTAATAGCTCCAAGTATGAATGAATCTCGAATAGAATCCCGTACCTATATATGAAGGAAGCTTTGTCTTCCGTAACCCTGTTGACTACTGATGCCTGTTGGAGATACCTGGTACCCATTTTAAACATACCCTAGAAGATTCTCGAAGTATCTCGTACTTCCGTCTATCCGCGTCGTATGCTCGTTGCTTCGTCTCCTCCACTTCGAGTCGCTTCCTCCACTCGGCCGCCGACTCTTGACGCGACCGTCGCTCCGCGGCGAGGAGGGCCCGTGCCTCGTCCTCCATAACCCGATTAACTATCTCTGATGCCTGTTGATTGTTGAAAAATGGGAGATTTAAGTGAGTTGTTAAACTAACCTCTATAACTATTAATGTAAGGTTTTCCATTTTCGATTTCACTGTTTGTTTACAAGGTAGGCAAGCGTTTGACCTCAACTCATATGTTCGTAAGTAGGTACAGTCGAGTTCATTTACATCTACACGCTTACGAGAACAAAAATAACTGAACACGACCCTAATTGTCAGGAGCATAAAGTCGTGTTCAGATACTTTTGTTATGAACTCGACTGTACCTAACGATCAAGGCGACGATGGAGCATAATTACGCGTACAGTCTCAAAGAGGTCATAACGTATTCGGTTTAGTAAACAAGCATTGCAGAAAGGAGGTTCACTCTTTAAGGATAGGTAAGGATCCCCGCGCACTAGGCAGCATGGCTGCGGCAGCCAGAGAAACATAATGCATGGGAGCCCCCGTACTATGCAGCTAGGAATTTTCACATATACCTACGACTGGCTACCGCAGCCTGGCTGTGTAGACATACTGCCTAGTGCACGAAGCCTCTTAAAAGAATATCATTGTCTAACTGAAATGTAAAGCATTCTTTTACCTTTTTGTCTCCTCTCCAAGCGAGCAGCTCTTCAGCCTTCCGATCCTTCATCCTGATGGATTCCAAGAGCTGCCTCTTCTGCATTTGCTGCTCCAAGTTCTTCAGCATCCGTCGATGTTCCTGCCACGCGCGCTCATCCTCCCGCTTTCGGTTGATGAAGCGTTTGTATTGGAGATTGGTTTCGGCTTCCATCTGAAACAGGGAATATTGACTTTTCTTTTTTTTTTATGTCATAGGGGGCAAACGAGCAAACGTATCGCCTGATGGAAAGCGATAACCGTCGCCCATAAACACCTGCAACACCAGAGGAGTCACAAGTGCTTGCCTACCCGGAGGACGAAGATAGAATGCGTCTATGCTAGTAATTTCACCGGCTATCTTACCCCCACACCGGAACACAACAATGCGAACATTGCTGTTTGGCGGTGGGTTAGCAGGCAAGACGGTAGTAACAATCCGGATGGACCCTGCACGAGGCCCTACTACTCCAAAAACTTGGTGAATGAGTAGATGAATTAATCTGCAGCCTCTGCGGGGCTAGTACATCTTCCCGCGTCTTCGTTTGGCGCGTGACTGAGCATTACCCGTCCTGCTTACGCAGAATGGAAATGAAAGTGAGAGGTACTTGTTCGTCGCGGGACATGCAAAGAGTCTAGTGTCACAGTAGTTGTGCTCTTAGGTCTTAAACCGAGATAGCAACTTTATATTTCTGCCGTACAAAACCCACAGCCTAAAGTACAGTAAGGGCAGTGAGAAACGTACGTATAGGTCGATTCACTAAAGCTGGCGCGAATGGATTGAATGAAAGTTATGTCACTTGTCACTTTGAGTGTTAGTGTGAGTGCCGTTCTTATACAGGGGCCTCCTAATATTTTGTAAACAACAACAAAATGGGTTTTTGTTATTCAAGAAAAATAAAAATTATTTGGTATAATATAAGCATAATCCGCACCATATTTAGACTAAACAAGTAATATATATATTTCCGAAAGGTATATTTAACTGTTTGATACAAAAATATTTTACTATCATGGTGTTTTATGAAGACGCTAGTTTTTTGACATACTTTATTTTGACTGTTGTAAGGCAGTGTAATAAAATTGTACATGTTGCTTAATATTCATGCAATCTATGTATGACCAGAATTAGGATGTGGGATGATACTATTCTATTGTCTCGTATGAGTTTAACCAATGTGGGACTATGCAATGGTATTAACGTAACCCACATTTTCTTCTTGTCTTCGCGGCCTGGTAAAGGGTTAATGTCAAGAATTAATAAGTAGGTGACGGACGACTAGTTCGAATAATAAAAAACCGGCCAAGAGCATGTCGGGCCACGCTCACTGCTCAGTGTAGGGTCCCGTAGTTGCCCGTCCTTCACAATAGACGAAAATTACGAGAAAGATTTCAAGCCCTATAAAAAGGTCGTACACGCCAAGAAACAGTAATTACTTATTATCTTTTGGAAGTTATCTATAATACGTGACAGATTGAGCGAAATGTTTTAATGTAGTTTGGCACTTAACCAATATGTGTGTGTAGCGTTCGAAGTGTAGGGACACCGCGCGGCACTTACGTCATTTTAAAGAAAATTATGAAATTTTGCAATAACTCAAAAACGGCTCGACCGATTTTATTCAATATAGTTTTCATTGAAAGTACTAGTATCCGAGGCTAAGACCCATTCGATTCAATAAGTTATGCTCAGAAATGGCTCGGCCCTCCGTCAAGCTAAGATTACTAAATTTTGTTTGTCCGATGTTATCCGAAGTTGACCGAATATTCAAAATCCGATTTCATATTCTGAGTCGGAGGACTCAAAAGCCCCCCAATACCGAGTTTCAGCCCCCTCAGACCAATTTGAAATTTTCGAAAAAAAAAAGTCGTCATTTTGTTTTTTATGCCACGACTGTACTCGGGTGGGGGTCCCCTATGATATTTGTTTGAGCATCCCCCTAATACCCATCTCCAGCCGTTTAAGAGATACGGGACTCCAAAAAAAAGAATTTCCATACAAATATTGTTTTTTTCGATATTTTCCGACTGACCGAATTTTCGGACACCGATTTCAGATTCATATTTGTGAGCCCCAAATGCCCCCCGATACCGAGTTTCAGCTTCCTAGCACCAATTTGAAATTTTGAAAAAAAAAAGCCATTCGTCATTTTGAATTTAATTTGATTCGATAATTTTCACATTCATAATCACTTATTGTATCAACCTGTATGTAATCATTTTGTAACGCACACATAAATATTATCGTTCACTCATTCATTCCATTCGTGCCAGCTTTAGTGAATCGACCTTATATTAACTTACGTTGACCTACAATGGAAATAGTATCTGTCAACTTGTGGACTCATGGTGCTGGATAATGCCAGTGCCTGTCAGTTGATTCATAATTCCGTAACCACATTACAAATATACATTTTTGCTATTCGATCTAATTCGGTCTAAAAAAGAGAAGTAGAAGATTACTAGTGAAACTGATCATCAAACTAAAGATGCAGTGGACGGGCACATTCACATAGCTCGTAGAACCGACGCCGCTGGGACTTGACCACATACTGGAGAAAGACGCAACGTGGACAAGCTTCCTAAGAGTTAACGTTTTACTGATTATTTACTTACCACCCTCCTACCCTCCTTCTCCTGAAGCCACATCTTATGGAACTGATCAGCCAGCTTCGCCCGCTCGTCTTCTTCTGTTCTCTTCTTGGCCAGCGCGGCCAGCAGCCGCCATTCCCTCTCGGGAATGGATGCCAGGTCTGTGCTGGCCTCATAATCCAATGGAAGCAGTTCCGATATAGACATGTGCCCTGGAAAGAAGATTTGATTTATATGGGTCTATATTGACTCCTAGAATTATTTTACGTCGAAAAATCATTTTGTAGAAAGCATTTTTCTTTGCAACCTATTTGAGATTGTTATAAACCAAACCTAACCTAATCAATAGGATTATATATATATTTGCAAGAATTATGAAAAATGTATGACTACAGAGGAATACAATTCTAAGAAATGGGTTTTCGATGAAATAAGTTTCTAGGAAACAAATGGCTCCCGTTTTTTATCTTACCTATATAGCTAAACGAACGACGTGCCTTAATAACTACCGCCTACATATTTTAGGTATTTATTTTTCTATACATCTTTGCTATTCGATTTTTATGAGGCATTGAACGGGCTAATTGTTCATATATTTTGACTGTACAACAAAGGCATATCCATGCAGGGAAATGGTAGACTGCGATTACAGTAAGTAAAGTAAGTTGTACCAGGCCATAATGGAGGTCATTGGACGAGGCCTTCCAGCAGTGAATGTCATTAGGTTGAGATGGTTACGTTACCGGAATTGCATATAGGTACGCAATGAGAGCGTTATCCTTACCGGTGCGAAAATTATAAACTGTTATCTAAGGCGCTATGACTGTATTACGAGTGTCTTATAGAGATGCGGACAGGTGTTACCATTTCAATCGCTGCGACTGTCGTTCCAGTTACAAAAATATACTGTGACAATATATTACGCGTATTTCTCGCGCCTGTTAGGTACCTACTCACGTCATGTTACTTAGGTAGGTCTTTTGCTCACATTATTAAATGCGTTTTGGGTGGAACGAGGGCCGAAACAGACCAACAACCCAGCTACAAATTGTAGTTCGAAGGCGTAATTGCATCCAAACTGCAGATGGTACATTTCGGACCGATTGCAAGTGAAGTGAAGTCGGACTGATTAGGTACATGCTAGCTGCAAGCGGACTACGTGGTTGGTTTGCAGTTTGGATGCAGTTACGCCAACTGCAGCAGCAGTGCTGGTTTTAGCACTACCAGCGTCCTGGTCCTAACTCAATGACGCGCCCTGGGCGGTCGCCCTACCGCGCTCTACCCTAAAACCGCTACTGTACAGCAGAGCTGCCATTTTCTAGCTGGGCTGCAGTTCAAATGCTGACCGTCTTTATCGCTTCTAACTACCTATACATTTTACCTAAAAAATTTATGAAACAGTAATTTCACCAACGCGCCAGGAAAAATAGACATTACTAGGGTAAGAGCGGCGATCAACTTCATTTTATAACGCGATTCCTTGGTGACAAGTCCCACGATACTTTTCGACGGTCGATCGCAGTGATTTTTTCACTGTTACGTTATTTACCAACCTCTAGTGCCAATAACGGTGCAATTAACTCTTACGTGTATTGCGACATATCAGTAAATTACCTAATGCGGTGACATAAAGTTGACGGAAATTTATGCAGTAAATTCAATTCCGGGCAGTTTGTGACTAGACATAATTTACAGTGTTAAGTAATGCATCACAGTAAAAAGGATAAGTAAGTTTTTGACATAATTTCCTAGGGAACGGAAATTTCCATCTTATTGATACTTTAGTTCACACTCGTGCTGATTATTTTTCCTCTGAAATTTCAAAGAGTTGTGCACCAATTACGCCTGCTTTTTTCGAACATACGTACGTGGTCTAAGGTACCTATCGCAAAAGCAGCTTGAAAAGTATATTTTATTGGTTGTTTGTGTTAAACGCTGCGCAATTAGTCCTCGAAGAGAGTGAAGAGATCGACCGATGCGTGCTAGCGCCGAACAGCTATTAAAACAATTGCGGATGGTGTAGCCATACACCATGGTGCACGTTAGAGTATCTTATAAGCGTGAACCATGGTGTAGTGTGTATGTATGTTACTCACAGGCAACCGATCTCTTCCTTGGCGAGTGCCGCCGCGGCGACTCCGTAATTTTTTTGTAACAGAACACCATTTTGCATGGGAGACCACTTATCGGAAGTTACGCCGACAGTTATTTGCACTTCAAGTTTTTTGTGCGCACTTCGTCAAAAGACGTACCTAGTTGTTATATAGGAAAGGAATTAATGCCGTGATATTAATCTAACAGCACATAGTTATATATTATACACAAAAAACAAAGTTATTTCATTTAATTATTTCCTTTGGAAGTCGCTTTATTAAAGCCAAACAAAACTTTCTTAACATTAGTTAAGAAAGTTTTGTCTTCCAATTTTATTTACATTATCATCACAAAAAAACCTCCATCAAAACGAAGTCGCTGCCCGATTCTTTAAATGTTACACTGGCACTGGATGGTATTACGCAATAGGTACTTAAATAATAATTAGGCATTTAAGCACTAAACGCACACTAGACTAGACCAGAGGAAAGTGGGCTTTAGGGTATTGATCCAACGCTCCAAGGTTACGGGGAAGGTTACGTTGGCATTGATTGGATCGTATATTGTATGACGTAAGGGTTTACTATGTTTTGGGACGCAAATACATATGTTTACGGACGTAGATGACTTGCGTCAGTATGCAATATATGATAGCTATCGGCAGAGTTGTGGCGAATCATTACGCACACAGCATTACGTTGGCCCTAATGAAAAGGGATATAAGCAGGATTTTAAAACAAAAAAACAGAATATTTTCTTCGGTTACCGCGACTGTCACAATTTAAACAGATTATACCGCAACGTTTGACAACGGTAACTGAAAAGCTAACGAAACGTCAGGGAGGGTCAAATAATATCTGACTTATACCCCTTTACACTAGGGCCACAGAATGGCAATGATAAAAAAGTGTGAATTACTTACATTATTAATTTATTTAGGTAGGTACTGATTGCATATATCGCATCAGCACCAGATTTGGATGTTTTTGCAAGTGATTGGCGAACGGTGTGTCGTGAATGTCTAAGGTATTGTGAGGCGATGGATAGTAGTAAGTCTAGTATTGTCTATTAGTTTGTCTAACCTACCTTATTTAAAAATTGTATCTGTAATGCACAGTGATTTGGTATTAACTGTTATGCTGTGTTTTATGTGGAAAAAAAAATATCTTCAAAAAAGTAATATATTTCTTATCTTTATGGCCTCACCTCGCCAAAAAGATTTTAGTACAGGGACATCAAAATATGGGTATAATATAAGATACTAGCAAATGCAATTAAGTTAAGCAAAATAACTTGCAAATACAAATTAAGAAATGAGCATTCACTTTTATTTAATCATCTGTTTTATCTAATTGGACATAAAACAGTAATAAATCTGAGACCGACGCACACGCAACCAGCTGAAATTATGTTTTTCCTTTATTAAGGGTTAGTTTTCATTAGCGCGTAGCTGAGCGGAGTGAGGAATGAATGATAAGATTTATTTACTCAGGTACCGTAGAGTCCGGTTACTTTAGCCCTGCACAACATACACCAACCAGGTTAATTCATTTCGATTAATTTGCAAAACTCTTTTAAATAGGTACAGCATCGTCGATCGCTCAAAAGGTTTCGCCATTAAGATGTTTTTCCAAATTTACTAATAGAGCAAAATAGCTTTGATGGGTGGGCAATGTTACTCTCTAGGGGTAAAGTTAACTGACGTTACGTTACAGTACACAAGGTGTTAAATATGGGTATAAGTCGCAGATATTCGAACGCTGAAGCGAAGAGTACATTTTATAATTGTATAAATAAGTGACAAAGTAGCTACTATATAAAAGAAAGTAGGTACAGCAAATAATCGGGAGGACGGATCGTGAGTTGACCAATCTGAGCTCCAAATCTCTGCTAAGTAGGTATGCATCAGCGGAAAGAGTATAAGCGGAGTGTAGCGTGGCTGGGGGCAAGGCCATCTGGTGCATGCTGGGGCCCAGGGTACTCTATAATTAGGAGCCCGTTTAGCGATAGAAGACAACATCGTCTACGTTCATATGGGCTTCCGCGTGAATTTGGTGGTCGTCGTGAGATTGGGGCAAGTGCCCCGAGGGCCGAGTAAGAAAGAGGGAGTGTCTGAGCGGAGTGGATAGGAGCAGACCGTGTATCGATCGCTCATAATATAATCACTACATAGTATAAAACAAAGTCGCTTCCTGCCGTCTGTTTATATGTATACCACGTGCATAATTTATCAGCATTGCACCCGTGCGAGCCGGGCGGGTCACTAGTAAATAATAAATAAATATCAACACAAACAAAATCGATCTAGTCCCACAGTAGGCTTGTGTTATGGACACTAGACGACGATAAACATACTTATATAGATAGATACATACTTAAATACAAACAACATCCATGAGCCAGGCACAAATATTCGAATTCATCAAATAATAAATATTTGCCCTTGCCGGGATTCGAACCCAGGACCGTCGGCTCAGTAGGCAGCTATTTTAACACTGCGCCAAGCGCGTCGCCCTGCTCAGCTCATGGTTCGCGAAATTTAAATTCCGTGTAGAGACTTTCAAATAATATAGCCTATATATCTATATTCAAAGTATAACAGAACAAAATAAACAATAACCAATTAAAATAAGTCAAAGTCAAAGTCAAAGTCAAGTCTTATCTAAATCTAAAACTAAATCTAAACTAAGTCTAAAAATGGCCCCCGTGGCATTGTTCAAAGACGCTGGCAGCATTACCTCGCTGTATTGCTATACTAAGACGCTGAGCGAGGAAGCTGCCAGCCCTTTGGTCACCAGTGGTGTCGATGAGCCGTTTCGCAAGCTCTTTAAAAAGAATTCTAGCGTTTGGACCCCACGGGCCCAGGGTCTCGACACCAAATGCGGTGAAGTGGTATTGAGAGCCGAGACCCCGGTATTTGTGTATTTTGTAAATATTCAAATAATGGAATCTGCCTTGCCCCGCGTTAATGGAAACTCACCTTAACTGAGATAAGATGTTGCGTGTAAATAATATCCGGATGAAGTCTGTTAAATAAATAGCATGTAGGTATATGATTGAGATACACGAAACAGATAGCCTAAATTGATATGCAAACATTAATTTTGCGTCTTTGTTATGATCATTGTAATAGAACACTGTAACTCGTTTTTGCTCGACTACATCAGAAGGAGGGTTACGTTTTTCTTGTGTTTGCTTTTTTTGACACACTTTATCATTCTTTTCAGCCAATCTCATAGTCATTAACTACGTGGTCAAATGGTACAAAAGAACCTGTATAACTATAACTATTTAAATATTGGTAGTATAGCCATTTCCATCAGTTAATAATTGAATTATGTCCACCTTTTCATATATCACGGTCATCATAATTTATACTATTGGATTTTAATTGAATAGAAATAAAAAAAATATATAATGGGTAGGTATGCACCTAACTAATCTACCTAAGTACTAAGACTTTCTTAAGTTCGTTTATATGACAAAATCACATTCCATTCGTGTTAGTTTCGTATCATTTCCCACACGCAAACGCAAATAATGCCAAACTGTCTCCATCATGCATTTTCCTCATTCATAATATAATAACTGAAACGCAATTGTTCATCCACACGAGTTGTTTGAGAGTTACTATCACAGTTTATCAGTTTAGAGATATCGCGTGATAACGCAGTCGAAAACGCACCGCGGGTCGGTGACGACGCGACCATGGATAAGGATAAGCCAAAGATCTACAAAAGACCTGATGTTTTGAAGAAAATCAACGCAGAAAGCATACTAGCTATAGAAAGAGGCCTGCTAGGTGATCTGCCGGATAGACTCAAACCGAAACCACCGGTTCCAGTTCGAGGACGTCCGCATACCCTCCAGCTGGCTACAAGACAGCCTGGACTGCTGTCATCGTGTCTGCCTGTTGTGATAGAGACACCTTCCTCCGAGCCTCTTACACCAACCGAGCCATTGGACGAAGACGTCTCATCGCTAAAGAAATCCTTCAGCTTCCGCGACAAGTTATCCAGAATCAGTTTCTTCGGGCACAAGGACAAATCAGAGAAATCAAAATGGCAAACCATTCAAGAGAACGAACATAAATCTGACGAATTTAGTGACAAGGACAAACCAAGAATGGTGAAATCAAAGACGGAACACGATAACAAATCTAGCAAGCGTTTCTGGATTTTCAGAAACAAAGAGCTATTGGAGAATAAGAAACATACTCCTGTATATAAAAGGAGCAAGAGTTTTGAGTTCTTGCCCAGGGCTTTAGATGAAGAGGACGAGGATTGTTTTAAAGTAAAAAAGCCGTTATCTAAGAATCAGTCTTACGTGTTTGGAAGTACAGACACAATGGGTGACGCGTGGACTTCAAATGAGAGTTTAGAGTACATATCAAATGTCTACTACGATAACGACGATACGGTATTCTTGAAAAGTATCAAAGAGTTCCCTTCAGAGCTGTCCTCAGCGAATAACTCCAGTTTATCAACGCCAACATCAGCGTCCAGTGGTTTAGTGGCTAACATTTTTAAGAGAGAATCAGTGCAGGATCTTTTGGACGAATTTGATAAGACAGTGGACCTGTTTAGTGAGAACTATTTGAGTGATATTGAAACTTATACGAAACCTAAGAAAGAGCTGATAGTGCAGAAGAAGCGACGAAGTTCTAGCTACGATAGGTTGTGTTTGCAATCTCCTAAGATTGTCCCGGTATCTAAAGTGGATGACCTGAGTGAGGATTTTAAGAAGGAGTTGGCTAAAGTGTTAGAAGTGAAACGTGAAGTGAGGTTGCCGTCGGCCCGGCGCGGCTCTGTGACGGATTGGTTTGTGCTGGAGGACACACAGGTGCCGGACCATCGGCCCCCAGGCCCAAAGGTCCACCATATGCCTGAGATGAACAAGTATAAGCGGGCGCAGAAGAAACCGATCAACAGGGTGAGGAGAATCAGCTCAACGAAATATGTGAGTACCTTTTTTATTGTTGAGATTCTAGTGATTTTTATCGGTTTAATAGTACATCGTCTTATTACACGGACATACACTAGGTACAGGGAGGATACGGATAATTCTAGAATAATTCGGTGATAAACCTTTTTAGATTGATAGTAAATATTTTGGTTTCGAACTACAACTGATTTTGATATACTGATGATTTCTAAGTAGGTATTTCAGTTTCAATAGTTGCAATTCTGATTTCTATTTTATGTAATTTTAAAAATGTTAACGAAATGTATGTGCCAGACACCTCGCTAAGGTGGCGCCCTCTACAACAGGTTGATAGAAGTGACATTGGCAAATGGCAATCCTCCTAAACGATTGTTCCATGATCCAAGGACAAGATTTGAATGAAAATGCCAGTAGCGTAATAATAACTAGTAGTATAGTGTGTGTAACGAACAAAAAATATGTAGTACCTACCTATTTTATTAGTGTACCAAATATTAAGGTAAACGCAGGTATTACCGACCCCCTTAAGGCAATTTCAAAATGAACCATAATTTTTAAGGATGCTGATTGCTCTCAGATTCACGTTTTTATTTTTTTACGTTTGTATTATGTGTAAATTCTATATTTTCTATGTTAAAGGCTACTGAATAAAGGTCTATACTGTATAAAATAATTTATATAACGACGAAGTCGATTGTTGCTAATACCGACTCACAAAAATGCCTGTGAAGCTATTAACGATTTTTATGCAGCTATCACCGATCGTAAAAATCTATATACGATCGGTAATAGCTTCTTACTGTTGCTACTACCGACCCCTATGGATCGCTAATACAATTTGTTAGTGCAAACATATAATTTATCAGCGACTCATAAAAAGTAGGTATTTTATATTAAGTTACACCTTCTGACTTTAAAACAGATTGTAATTAATTAATATAACATGAAATATGAACCTATGCACACAGTTTTAAACAAAAAACAATAATTTTTAATGTAACAATTCAAGAATCGACCTTCCAAAAATATGTCATTATTAGTTCAATTAACAACGTGATAAAAAAGAAAGTAGAGAACAATACGTATGTCGCTAATATATTTTTACAAAGAACCGATGTTTTTATTTAAATTGGGCTATTAAAGTACCTGTGTCATTGTCATATAATGACATAATAGAGAAAAAAACAAAACTCTATTCTGAGGCCATGAACGACTTATGGGTCGGTAATAAAATTTGTAAGTGCAAACATATGATGTATTAGCGACTCATAAAAAGTAGGTATTTATTATTAAGTTACACCTTCTGACTATAAATCAGATCGTAATGAATAAATATAACAAGAAATATGTACCCATGCATACAGTTTTAAACAAAAAACAAAGAAAGTGTCCGGTCACAAAGTAGGTGAGATATACAATAATCTATATACGATCGGTAATAGCTTCTTACTGTTGCTACTACCGACCCCTATGGATCGCTAATACAATTTGTTAGTACAAACATAAAATTTATCAGCGACTCATAAAAAGTAGGTATTTTTTATTAAGTTACACCTTCTGACTTTAAAACAGATTGTAATGAATTAATATAACATGAAATATGAACCCATGCACACAGTATTAAGCAAAAAACAATAATTTTTAATGTAACAATTCAAGAATCGACCTTTCAAAAATATGTCATTATTAGTTCAATTAACAACGTGATAAAAAAGAAAGTAGAGAACAATACGTATGTCGCTAATATATTTTTACAAAGAACCGATGTTTTTATTTAAATTGGGCTATTAAAATACCTGTGTTATTGTGATATAATGACATAATAGAGAAAAAAAACAAAACTCTATTCTGAGGCCATTATCGACTTATGGGTCGGTAATAAAATTTGTAAGTGCAAACATATGATGTATTAGCGACTCATAAAAAGTAGGTATTTATTATTAAGTTACACCTTCTGACTATAAATCAGATCGTAATGAATAAATATAACACGAAATATGTACCCATGCATACAGTTTTAAACAAAAAACAAATATTTATAAATGTAACGATGCATGAGTCGACCTTCCAAAAATATGTCAATATTGGTTAAAATAAAAGCGTAATAAAAAAGAAAGTAGACAACAATACGTAGGTCGCTAATACATTTTGACAAAGAACAGATGTTTGAATTTCAATTGGTCTATTGAACTACCTGTGTTATTGTCATATAATAACACAATATAGAAAAAACCGAAACACTATGCTGAGGCCATTAACGACTTATGACTCGGCGATAGCTGCCACAACTAAAACTGATGAAGCTAAGACCGTCCTATTTTATTTTAAGGTTTTATCGTTTCAAATAGCTTTTTTTTCAATAAAATGTGGTATGAAATCCAGAACTGACACTCAACGGAACATATTTAATAACACAACAAAAAGTATAGCACTCACTTATTCGAATAAATCGCTTAAGTAGAAAAGTCACGTGCTTTACCTGATGGATTAAGGCCTAGTACGACGTGAACTTCACCCACGCTGTCTCCGCACAAACTGGGTTATTTTGTCTCTTTTTTGCACTTTCACACACACTATCGCTAAAGTAAATGATGGTCTAGGAACCAACGTGTGCGTAGCTTCAGCTATCTATATCTAGAATAGTACAGGAAGCGTAAAAATTGACTTTCAATTTATAGGTCGGTATTACCTGCAGATTTTCGATGGGTCGTTGATACCTGCGTTTACCTTAACTGATTGGCAAATGACAAAAAAATACGTGTTCTGAATGTTCTGATGAATGTCGACGAATTTATTAAAATAACATTTTGGATAGACAAATAAATGGTTGATTCGTCAAAAAATAAAGCGCAGGTCAGGTAGTACAATTGTAAAAGATTGTTAAATTTTATACAAAATACACCAATATGATCGATTTTTTCTCGCTACTATACAGTACCTATACACTTACAAAACTTACAGTACGTAGTACAGTAAATGCTTATATATTTGTCAATCTTTTACTTACACTTAGGTATATTTTATCAGGTAAAAAATATGCCCAACTTATTCCGCACGCGTTCACGTAGTCTTGTGTTAGAACATTTAGGTTATTATTATCCTATATGACCAGCGCAGGCTACTCTACATCGTTATCACCCATATCTGACCAGATAAGGTGACGGCCTTCTAAATACTTTAGCAATCAGTGGTGACTAACTTTGATACTTTGATATCAAATTAGCAAGTCGCTCCTACTTTTTGACGTCAGGATTGCTCTTGTGTTTCTAATGCTTGTATCAGTAGAGTGCATATGCATTTTAAGGCCAGAAATTCCTGTTAGGTTTTTTCTTAAATTCTCCGGTTTACATGACATAAGATCGGAGTTATAGGTATGTTTACCTGTTTTATTTCGCATTTTTCTTCAATATGTACGAAATCTTTACTGGCTATCGATTTTCAGATTTCTATTGTCAACATACTCATATATCCCACACACCTCTAACCTAGAGGAAATAACACTATTCCTTTTACCTGGTAACTATAACTTCGAATACAAATGAGTTTCAAACTTTACGTAACCCGGTTGGAGAAATCGAAATTTCGTTCTCGACTGTTTCGTCCTCCAAAACTTAACCAAACGTAACGAAATTTTGGAAACTGAATGGGAAGGACAGTTTCTGTGGCGGACCGTTTCCATTCTTGCGCTTAGGGCTTAGTGCACAAATCACGTGAGTTTCGATAGGGGGGAAGGGGATGTCACAAAAAAATTACGACCGATCACGGGGGAGGGAGGGGTATAAGTAGACCCCACGTGTATTTTTCTACAGTGAGCGAAGAAAAACATCTACCGCATGAGTAGATCCTTTTCTCGGTTTCGTTAAAAATAAATCTTCACGTGTTATATAAATACTTCAAAATAGCGAGCAAATTTTACGAAATTCTGGGGAAAAAATACACGTGAGATTGTGAGGGGGCGGGGGGGTGACAAAATATCACCACCGGGGGTGTCAAAAAAAAGCCGAAACAACCTCACGTGATTTGTGCACAAGCCCCTATTACACCTACACAAATTGTATAAACAAACAAGCGCAAAAATCGAGACGATCCGACACAGAACATTTCCTTCTCATTTAGTTCCTAAAATTTCCTAAAATTTCGTAAAGATTGGTTAAGTTTTTTGAGGAAACGGACGAATCAAAACCTCGATTTGTATGAAAAAATAACCAGTAGTATTACTTCTTAATGTGCTGTAAGGTAACAGAGAGATTTGCTTACATGTTACGGTACATATAATACATAAGTATCCCATCCACAATCGACTACAAATCATTTCTTACGCTTGAGCAATGTTGCGAATAATCATTTGTTCGCTTGAAACCATAAACATTAAAGTCAGATGCAGTTGCTTATTGTTATATACGTATTTGTAAGTCAGAATCATAAGATAGTCTGTCCGATCTCTTACGATCAAATGAAGTCACTTTGGCACAAAGTACAAAAAACCGTATATTATGTAAATTTTACGGTAATTTTTCACTTGTGCCAGTTTCACATAATTTGATTTTAGAATAACGGATATACTTCTATTTCTTGATTTCAAAAATAACATATAAATGAGAGGTCACAGGTCTGTTTTTTACTTATTAATTACCTACGCCAAAACGGCTGCACGGATATTAACCAATCGTGATACAGGGGTGGACAAATGCATATCCGAACATTTTTTTTAACCGATTGCGGTTGAGAAAAAAAAAATAGTTACGCGGAAGAAATTGCAGGCACCCTCTACGTAGAATACCTATTTGTAAAAATTAAACAACTGTAAATATCACAAATCCAGATTTACACTTTCTCAATAGAATAAGCAATCATACAGTCACCAATCAAATCTACCTAGAGTTCTATATACCGATAGCCAATCTGCGTGTCAGATAAGCGGGAAAAATGAGATTACGGAATTAAATTTGAATATCGACTGATCTGATCCTGACTCGATAAGTGTGCATCTTGCTACATGAATCGAAGTTCCAGAGACTGAATTAGATTTTTCTAATGAAATCTGTTTATTAAGTAACCGTAGCGAACTAAGTGATGTTTGACGTTAAGGTGATGCAAAATTAAAGTTATAAACCACGATAATTCTTCCAAGCAAATGAACTGTCAAACCATACAAATCGACTCACTTTGTAGCGTGGTTTGACTCTCAAGGCCACTTCCGATTTCTTCTTAAATATACGAGTATATCTTCTAAATCAGTTCAATTCTTAGTAAAAGAGAGATTCAAGATTCTAGGAACTGGAGAAACACCATCAATAGTTATTAAATCGCTATACCTACACAGTTCTGTTTGTCTCCAAAAACTTGGCCAAAACTAAACTAAAGAGGTTGCTTTTGGCGTTAAAAAGTTTTGTGGGGTAAACTACGGTACCTACACAAAATTTAAATTTAATTAGGTATATTCCTAGTTCCTAGAATCCGGCTATTACTGAAAATGTATCGGATACATTCAGCTTTTTCTTTTACTTCTTTATAATTATGATGATGCATCTATTCTAACAGGTTGCAGGCCGAACCCTAAAACTGGGCGAGGTTTCTAAGGTTAAGTTATACTGCCCTAGGCGCGGTCCAAAGTGTCTCAACCGAAGGTATGGAAATGCCAACCATTGCACGACCTGACCGTTCTGTAATCTTTCAGAAACAGCTATCTTTGAATTGGCGCTTAAGCCCTATTTCTCCGGAACGTTATTTCACGACCTGGCGATTCGGTAATCTTTCAAAACGACTTAAGTTTCTTTGAAAGATTGAGGCGCTTAAGGCCTGTTCCCCGATACGTTATTTCACGACCTGGCCATTCTGTTCTATCTTTCAAAAACGACGTAACTTTCTTTGAATCATTGTGGCGCTTAAGGCCTATTAACGGAACGTAATCACGACCTGACTATTCTAAAATATTTGAAAAACAGTTCATCTCTCTTCACGTTGGTGAGGCGCTTAGGTCTTTCTTTACTGGGACGTTTCACGACCTGACAATTGACCTTACTGCATTTAGGAGCATTATCATACTATGTATAAGGGTCTAACTACAGTAAAGATTTTAAGGGATATCCATCTTCAAAAGTTGGCTTAGGAGTCAACTATCAAGCTCTGTGATAGATTGGTTCGCGTGGTCAGTATAATCTGGTCGTTTTATTTTTATAACGAGCGTTTATGGCACTGATATAGAATCGGGCATTTTAATTGCTTTCATGTCTCTTCTTGCCTTCCTGTAATGCAAGAACATGTTATTTTTAACCACTATATAGCGTTTTTATAAAAAGTTAAAGACAACAACAATATGGTAAAGCGACGCCATGGTTCCTAAGAACAGATAAAATTTATCCTATCTCTTAAAGTTTCTGTTTTCTCCCTATTGACCCATTTGGATAGATCACCCTGTATAGATTTTATTTGTCAATTGTATTCCGAAAACTTTCAAATGCGTTGATGAGGGGATCAAAAACGTAAAAATTAAAAACTTCAGCCATTTCGAAACAAGGTCTACCGGCTCACAGAGCCACTATAGGTTATTTATTTGCTTATAATTTCGTACATGTATTTATGATATCCGTGGATGCAAAATCTAGACACATTTGGACCAGCGCCTGCGCATGGCATATGGCGCAGTGAAAGGCGTTCCGCCCTGAATGAGCCGGTTTCGCTTTTACTATTATTCCGCTAAATACAGCATTGTGCGCGTTGATATAGGATGCAGGTTTTACTCTTACGGCAGGGACAAATTACATGATATTACTGGTAGTTAGGTAATCATTATAAAAACGGTTTGAACTCTCGTAAAATTGACAGGACATGTTTTAAACTCGCAGGTCGAACGGCGCAGCTCTACTGCAGTTCAAAGCTATCCCTGATGAAGAGCTCCATATAAGTTGGAAGCATGTCGGACCGTTCCTGTCAATCGTTACGTGACTCTACAAATAAATAGAAAACCTCATACATATCAACCTAGTCCCAAATTAAGCTTAAGAAGGCTTGTGTGTGTTATGGGTACCTACTCGACGAACGATATAAATACTTTTAAACACAACACAAATAAGTTTCTGTCAAAAATGTCATTTTAGTGACAAGCTTTTATAGCCAACTGTACTTTTCTTTGGATATCCATCAAATACTCACTGAGACGATTCTAAAGAGCCCAAACTCGGTAGGATTGCTTTTTCTATTATAGAGTTCATATGGCCACCTTCCGGCTCCTTCATCAGATCAGCCCCATGGTGCCATATTATTGTATTGTCATCAAAGTTATGTAAGTATGCAAAATTTCAGCTCAATCGGTTGACGATATCTGCTTCAAAATTGAGTTGCAAGATCCCAACCGAACAAACATACTTACATACATACATACAATGCAAGTTAAATAAAAGCTTGTAATGAGAGTTCATCACACAAATATTTGCCCTGGCCGGAATTTGAACCCGGGACCGCAAGCTTCTGAGCCTGCAAGCAGGTGCTCTACATACTACGCTAACCGCGTCGTCAAAACACAACTCATGTAAAAATTATGAGGAACGGCCCGACATGTTTCGAACTCATATGGACCTCTTCATCAGGGGCAGCTACCCGTGCTTCTACCCGACTCACGGGCTACTGCAGTGCAAAGCTACCCTTGATGAAGAGCACCATATGAGTTCGAAACATGACAGGCCGTTCCTGACCACTTTTACGAGAATTTAAACAGTTTTTCGTATTTAAGAATGTCTCACGATAGTTTTAATAATATTATGGTAGTTCTTCGTTGTTATGCATCAGACATTTCAGACAGAACACAGCGAGAAATTGTGCAAGCGTTGGTATGGTCCGTCCCTAGTCCTTCTACCTGTACACTACTCGTCAATGGCGTGCAATCAAACAAAAAGTCAGGGAAAGCCATGGTAGATTTGACTTATCTTTTCTTTAGTGATAGAGAATGGTACCATCGTCCTGAAGTCTGCCGGGTCGGAATCGATTTCTATGGACTATCCACTCCACGTCAATGCTACGCATGTGCATCGCGAGCCGCCATCAGCCAACACACCAGTGCATAATTTTGTTCGTGCAAATCGGCGCGCGTTCGTTGCCAATTATAGCGGCGCATAATCTGCGTGTCGGTCACCTCGTGTCTTTTTGATATTCACCGACTGACCATAACGTAAACGTAACATAACTTAAAAACGCCAAACACTGATAAAAACTACGTTAATCAGTCGTTATCATTGTTTTTTGGATCGAAATCTAATTACTTCGCTTCGCAAGCAGACTCACAACTAAGCAAGCCGTGACGTAAATACCCCTTTAATTAAGATAACCTAACCCTATAATCAAGATAGCTCAATCCCCATAATCATATCACGGGACATAAAAATCCATTACGGTTACCCGACCCACAGCAGAACAATTAGTAGAAATGTGACAATTAAGGCAGCCACGGCCTGTCATGACAGTTGGCTGCTAATCAGCGACATTAACGCGATTATCAAGCGGTATCTAGACTAGAAAGCCGATAACAGTTGGACCGTTCCACGAGCGAGGTACCAGGCAATCATAAACGAGGAAAGGTGAGAAAATGCGAGGAAAAGCCCTAATACTAAAAAAAACTGGAGAGGTCAACAATTCGCACCCTTGGTAAAACAAAGCCACATCTGCCAAATGTGCACTTTACAGGAGAGCAGTTTAAAAATTCTCCAAGTGATTTTTGCTGATAACATTTTTGCGTTTCGTCGAATTGTCATGTACTTTTGCATATAGGTTTATATTAATGTAATCAATTAAATGTGTTATGTCCCATTTAATTTAACGCATTATTTTTAAAAATAATGTAACGGATGTGCACATACGGCTATTTATTACCAAGCATCAGCCGACGTATCAGCAGATCCGTCATTATTTTACAAAAATCTACGTGACGCATGTGCACATACGTCTTTGTTTTATGAATAACCCTTGAAATTATGAGGTCGTATATGTGTAAAATATTATATTTCTATAGAATCTGAAAGATTTAGGTATCTGTAAATGAATATTATTTCAAGTGAACTTATTTTACAGAATTATTTACTTAAATAACTAGGCAGCAATGAGTAAAAATACTGTGGTTTGCTACTAAAACACAGTAAGTGCAAGAAGATAAAACAATGTTATAAATTTTAATACATATTAACTTTTTATCGGCGTGATAAGGTATCATCACTTACATAATAATTTCCATAAAATATGTACTCCATAAATAAAATAAGCGTTAAAAACTGAAACTAGTAAGTAACAACTCGTTCATACTAAACACTATATAAATTTTATTTATCAAATACCCGTACTTGTATTATATAACTTAATAAACGAATAGATAAGAATATTAAACTTTTTGATAGTAATATATACAACTGTTACTTAATGATAAGCCATAAAACATGAGCATTGACCTGAGCTTGGTTTTACGAAACACACGAATGTTTTAAGACCTAATAATTATATAAGTCATAAACTGTTTTCATCAAAGGCCTTAAAATTTGTATCAGTTGATTATTTTACTATGCAGCGTTTTTGTGGCAGTGTTAAGATTAAGAATGACTATAAAGTCCAATGCAGGAGTGACAGTGATGTAGATTGACATTTCGATAAAGGGTCGTTAGATGATCGAGCTGGTGAAACAACCCTCCTCTCATTATGGCGTCTCCTCTCGCGTTTTGCGGCTAAAACCTGAAACAAGCTTTGATTTCTCAGTCTTACAGTCTTCGGCTAAAGACTTGCTCCACTTGCTATGCTCGTCGGCTAGAGTTTCCTAGTCTGCTGGGCTGATGCCAAATGCCGGCATTGCTCGCTTAGTGCAGTCCTTGAAACGCAACATGGGCCTCCCCACATTTCAGGGTACACAGTAAGCGAGTGGCATCCATACGGTGCACATGCTTCCCCAGCCATCACAATCTACGCTGTTTAAGCATTGCAGAAATCCTGGAAAACTGCGCGACTTACAACACACATTCGTGACCCTGTCTCGCCAAGTGATATGAAGTGTGACTGCTACGAAGGCACCGCAAGTGGAAAATATTCAGCCTTATTTCTTGCTTGGCATACGACGTACTGGTTTCAGTTCCACACAAAACTATACTCAGAACACAAGTTTGATACACAAACACTTTGCTCTTGATTGTCAGATAGTGACAAGTCTAGAATCCTGCACTGAGCTTCCCAAACATTGTAACCGCTTTACCAAGCCGGTTCCCGATATCCACATTCAGTGACAGATTGCTTGACAAGTGGGATTGCTAGATAAGGGAACTGGATCTACAACATCAAGGGACACGACACTATCCAACAAAATAGTTGGTTTCTGGTGAAAACCTTGCGCCAGAACAACTGTCTTCTTAGCATTAATGGACATGGAAAAGAGAGAACAAGGGTGTGCGAACTTATCGAAAAGAATCTGTAACTCTTGGGAATTTTTTGGCAACGAATGCGGCATCATCGGAAAATAACAGTGAATCGATGTATACGTTTACGACGAGACCTCAACAGGAAAAAATCATAAAGTTTCCCTTCTGCTCTTGTGTGTAAAGTGTATCCCCTAAACTAAAGTTCCCAAATGCAACCTTCAGAAGCAGGGAAAAAGATGTCGAAAAGTATTGGATTGGAGGCAATACTCGGCCGCAGTCCCTCCGCATGTCGAACAAAGCAGAAGTCCGGCTGTCATGAACAACAGCACCGTGCGTGGAAACATTTAACTAGGTTTAAAAGTTTTGGTGGACATCTGTCGAGAGCAGGGCCTTCCTTCTTATATTTTTTTGCTTTTACTGTTACAAGCACATCATATGCTAGCATGATGAATGCATTAGTAAGTAGTAACAGGTTATTTTTTCGCTGATAGGGTCGGGTAGAGCAGATTCTTCTAAGTTCGCTTTGTCGAAGATTTCCTCGTGTCCCAATATTTGGAGATTCCTTTAGAAACTTCAAATAACGAAAAGAATAATCACTTCTCTAAAAACGGCATCATAGAAATAAATACAATATGATAAATATGTTAAGATCTACAAATAAGTAGATTTTATTTGTAGGTAAAGTTCGTACAGTTCATATAGGTAATACAAATAAAAAAAAGATAAATTTCAGGGTTTTAGATGGTCGGAATTACAGGTAAGACATTTAGTTATTACATATTAATAAAACGTTAGATTTTTTTTACAATAACATGCTTTTTTATACCTTCAAACTTTTTGATAACGACGCATCTACGACCTAAAATAACGCAACATGTTACGATGCGACTATGAATAGTTTGTACAACAACGACGCAAATGAATATACGACCATAATTTAAAAAAACAATTAAATTACCTTAAACTCTTCTTATAACATTATGGCAATATTGCCTAACATGTTTGTTAAAAAAAAATTAATTAGTTAAAAATCGATAAATAACGTCTAATGTGATCATGCGACTGGCTATTTAATCTCAATAATTAGAACTCAAACAGTCGTATGTGCACATACGATTGTTTATTAATTACAAGATAATTTTCTTGACCTGTAAAAAGTACTTATCATTACCGGTTTCGTTTTCCGCATCCATTGTCGCCGATTTAGATCCAAAACGCAACGCATGATCACAGTCCGGTAACACCGACGCATCTGACTTTACGACAACGCGCGCGCCGATATGCGCTCACAGGAACGACGTCAAAAAAGGACGCATACGCATTTGTAGCATTATTTTACGTCGCCTCTTCACTTGCGTCGTTTTCCGCTTAAAATATCTCAGAAACGACAAAAGTTAAAATTATAAAAAAATTCTACCGTGTAGAACGCATAATTCTAAGGATATTTCCGTAATAAAACCACTTTTGACGCAAAGTCACATGTTGCATTATTTTACCAAGCGTGCGAATTATCTCATTCTTTGGACTTAGAAGACTTGCCACACTCTCGGTCCATTCTCCCGCCCTAAGTTAGGCTGACCCGTTTCAGTTTATTCACGACGCAGTCCATGCGTACAAATCGTACAATGCGCCCGCGTCACCCCCTCCCAAATCACTCGTGTGGCACGGAGATAATCCCATTTAGCGAGTTATACTCGCATACAAAGTCCGACTCACTGGTAGTGAGGACTAAGCAGCCCTGATACAGTTCAAGTGATGTTTAAAAAAAAAGGTCCATTCGTTAAAAGTTCACTGGTCATACAAGGGCACTTACTACGAGTATATTACTACTTTTTACACGACAGCGATAAAAGATAATTATGATTTATTTTTCTTCGTTTGTATTCTATAATTATTTATATAGGTTAGGTGTGAAGGTGTGATCTTCCAAAACATATCTTTTGACTTTTACTGCAAGTCACATAGAGATTATGTCCTGTTAGTAGGTATCCGTATATCCTGGTAAATATAACTAAGATAACTTCGATCTTTATAGCCAATAACTAAAAAAATCAGGTCAATCGTAGATCGGATTTGCTTAATGCGATGCTAAATGGCGGAATCGGCAAGGTATCAGCTATATGCACTTTAAAAGGTGAAAGAACTTTTACTTAGAAACTACGTATGTAGTTATTTACGGCTATAATTGAGACGCTATCTGCGTTCGTATAAAGACATACATGTCGCTAATAAAAATGGCGATTTCTCATTCAGTTATAAGTACTCTTGCAAAAATCACAGGCAAAGCAAACAAAATCACGTAATCGTTACACAAGTATATCCAGTTCCTGTCTGGCCAGTTCCTGTTGTGATTGTAATCTGATGTGACGTTAACCTTCATAAAATGTTTTATCTGCGACGCTGAAGGTTGAAAAACGAAATTAATTGTAAACACAAAGTTGACAACCTTTCAAATTCTCAAATAGTGATCATTTTATACTAATTTTATTACTTTGTTATCACAGAACCCACCACCATTTTTATTTGATTATACGCACTAGTTATACCGGTCAAGTGCGAGTGGGACTCGCGCACGAAGGGTTCCGTACCATTTTCTGTAAGTTTGTTGTATGGGAGCCCCCCTTAAATATTTATTTTATTCTATTTTTGGTATTTGTTGTTATAGCGGCACTAGAAATACATCATCTGTGAAAATTTCAACTGTCTAGCTATCACCGTTGTTGAGATACAGCCTGGTGACAGACGGACGGACGGACGGACAGCGAAGTCTCAGTAATAGGGTCCCGTTTTTACCCTTTGGGTACGGAACCCTAAAAATGTTAAAGGCTCCCATACAACAAACTTGTTATAGATTATATATATGTATAGGTACGGAACCCTTCATGCGCGAGTCGGGCTCGCACTTGCCCAATTTTTTATCTATTTTACGTTTACAACCCCCATATGTGGGTCGTTCTCAAAATATTTGCACCGCTGCGTTAATTTTGCATTTTTTTTTAAAGTTGCGATTTCTTCTTTTATTTTTCATAGGATCGCTGGAAATATATTCAGACAATTGATATCACGCCGAGGGAAGTAGTTGAATTGAATATCTTAGAAGATATAGGTGTTTGAAATTTTAGGTCGACAGGTGAAAGACATCGATGTCAGGTAAACGACATTTGTTACCAAGTTATCGACAATGGGTGCAGGTTTGCGACAAACATGTTCCAACTTTACTGAATTTGTTAGCAGGTTAATGACGACGGTTGCAGGTAAGTGACATTTTATATAAAACCTACGTTGAACTGTTTACTAGTGCTTTTTTGATTGTTTTTTGTTTTCTTTTTCCTTATGTTAGTAATTTGCATAAAGAAAACAAGCATTTAATTCTCATCTCATAGGACATTTCTCAGGAGGTTTTTGAAGCTTGTACAATTCAGAAAGGTCATAACCGGCAAAAAGATGCAAAACTCAAGCATACCCACGTGATTATATAAACTCCTTATGAAGGTTCAAATCATTTAAATAAGGTTTCTGCATCCTAATGCTGCCTCTTTTGAGATATTCTTTCTTACCCGCTGAGTTACCTACTGCTGTTTTCGTCATCTTCGAGGAATTTCTTCACATCTGATTACCAGAAAGCCTTCGGCTGCGTTAGGTGGGATAAGCTATAGGAGCTGCCAGCACAGCACAGCCTTTACGAGTATGGATACAGAATGGTGTCGGTAGGAGATGTCACGTACAAGAACTTTTGAGTTCCTGAAAGGCGTACGACAGGGGTGCATAATATCCCCAATACTATTTAACAGATATGGAGCCCTTGAAGGTACGTGGTAGACATCGCTTTTTTGGCATCACCCGAAGCAGAAGTGGCCCTACTTTTGGAATGACTCAAAACAACCAGCCTCAGAATGGGTCTCGATATTCATTAAAAAAAGACCGAGTCGACCATTTACTAGTCGACAAAGTACTTAACCTGCTTCAAGAGTACGAAACTGTTGATCACTTCCAGTACCTTGGCTCCATTGTTACAAATAGAGGCACATGCAAACCAGAGATTCGCAAACGAATCGGAATGGCCAAAACAGCGATGACTCAACTCGGCAAAATATGGAAAGATAGAAACATCCCTAACCGGACTAACATGCACCTCGTCCGTGCACTTGTCTTCTCCATATTTCTTTATGGGGCTGAGACCTGGACGCTCAAAGCCGCTGACAGGCAGAGGATTGATGCTTTCGAAATCTGGTGCGGGCGCCGCCTGCTAAGGATTCCTAAGACAGCTTGAAAGTAAAATGGAATACTCAAACTAAGCTATTTCGGTAATATATATGTTTTTATAACAACGAAACATGAGTTGAGACACGGCGAGTGACCGATATAACCTGGTTTTTTAATAATTTTGTATATGTGTTTAAATAATTGTCGTTCGCCTGCCGTATGTGTCGTTCACCTGTTTTTTTATGGACAAGTGAACGACATACAGGTGATGGACAAAATGACAGTTATGTCGTCAAAACAAATAAAGTATTTTGTTGATGAACTGCATATTTATATACATAAAAGTAGAACTGACTTGAAAACACATACTTTACACGTTATAAATTAAAATGAATGCAATAGTACACACGTCAACCAAAATATGGAAGGCAGAATATAGACTTACCTACATACCCATTACAAACTCCCGCTCGCGTAAGTGTAGGTATGTATCATATTTTTTTAGTGCAGCACACTGACGACGTGTCACTCGGGACAGTGTTAGGTGGCAACTGAAGGTCTCGATTTATGCGGGGTGAGGCAGGGGAAACGAAATAGTAGTCACACAATTGTAATGTTTGTCTCATGACAAGTGAACGACAAAAAATGGCGTGGACAAACTTAAATTGAAAATAATTCGCAACATAAACATAGTATTATTTTTCGATATGGTAGTATTCAATCTTCATCATATATGAAAATAAAATGGAGTACTGAACTTAAGCTCGCGTTGGGACACGGCAAGTGACCGACAAAACCGAGTTTTAAATCGTTTTTTGTCTATTAATATACTTTAGTTTTAATTAAAAGCATTTGGCCTCTATTTAAAAAGTGTCTATAGATATGTGTTGATAATTGAATGTTTAAAATAATGTGGTGTAAAAAACTTCTTCTAAGACCTGTTGACAGGTGGCGGTGCAAATATTTTGAGAATGACCCATGTCCCGTTTTCTTTATTGTCAAAATACTCGTGCCTCATCTAATACTCTTCAGTAAATTAAAAATATATGCAGAATAACGAAAATATGTAGAAAAACGAGCGGTGGTAGCCTAGTGGTTAGGGCATGCGACTTTCAATCCGGAGGTCGCGGTTTCAAACCCGACCCGTACCAATGAGTTTTTCGGAACTTATGTACGGAATGTCATTTGATATTTACCACTCGCTTTTCGGTGAAGGAAAACATCGTGAGGAAACCACCTAAGCCCAATAAGGCCTAGTTTCCCCTCTGGGTTGGAAGGTCAGATGGCAGTCGCTTGCGTAAAAACTAGTGCCTACGCCACATCTTGGGATTTAGGTAGCCGACCCCGATTGAGAATTCATTCTCAAAAATGGGACAAAGGCTAGGAGGATGATGATGATGTAGAATAACGAAATTAACTCATCTATTTTACGATCATCTACACTTTTACTACCTACTCTTAAACAAGTTAACTCTCTTTCGAGTTACGGCTCACGAAAATCATCAATAAATTAAACTAATTGTTCTCTAAACGCCCAGAAACAATAGACTATCGCCACGCTCAATAACGGCACAATGACTACGCGCCTTCGCCTTTTGAAAAACAAATTACACGTCAATTTGACAGTTAGCCATCTTAAAAAGATTTACTCATTTACCACGCTAAAAATAACTTTAGAAAACAACGAATAGTCGCGAAACTAATCCTTAAATCGTAGATAATAGAGTTTTAAATAGATTTTGGATATTTTTTTTGTAATTTGGCAGTGATTGCTGAGCATGAAGGTGAAAGTTTGATACGGTAATGAGCGGTGGAAACAAAACGGCGCAAGAGACGTTTGGGCACTTTCGTGCGGCCTTGCGGGGTAAAATACCAGAACAAACGACCTTAATATGGAGCGGCCGTCCGTTTGGCCTAAGATCTGTCTGGGGTAAACATCTGAATTTACAAAGGGTAAATGACTGAGCGATCAAACGATACCGGCAAATTGTACATTACCTATCTATTATGTAGGTATACTGTATAAATAGGTGTTGGAGTTGGGTATGTGTATTTGACGCTTTATTTCAGGATCTGTTGATTTTGACTCCTCGGGTTGCCACCTCGCGATAAATAAAATAAATATCAGACAACCTCACACAAATCGATCGTCCCAAATTAAGCTCAAGAAGGCTTGTGTTATGGGTACCTACTAGACGACGATATATATATACTTACTTATATAGATAAATATATACTTAAATACATAGAACAACCATGACCCAAACACAATTATTCGAGTTCATCACACAAATATTTGCCCTGGCCGGGATAAAAACCCGAAGGACCGCCGGCTCAGTAGGCAGGTCTCTACAAACCGAGCCAACCGCGTCGTCAAATCGGCGATATAATTGTTTTTGATATATTTATTGTTGTTCTATTTTTTATAATATAAGTTCCTTCACGTCCTTCAAATCTGTGCAATGCATGGATTTTTTTCATCGGAGATATACTCGTATTCTCCAGTTAGTTAGACGTTGTACCTAATAAATGTTGTACCTAATAAAGGTTTAACTAGGAAAGAAAAATAATGTAATCCAAGTAAGCAGGATCGCGATTGGGTTAGGACATATTATAATATATTAATATTAAAAAAATTCGTATCCGGATATCCAAATTAAATACAGAATCGATTAAAAGATTTAATTGAAACATAGACGTTGTGTTGTCTGTCAAGCCTCAATTTGAGTTTTATTCAAATGAAACTATATACTTACGATAAATATACTTACATATAGATTAATTAATCGTATTAATCTCTGTATTTATCAGGTAAAACTGTAAAAAGTGGAAGTGCAATTAATTTAGATCCACTCGTGCGCAACAGCGGAAAAACTTAATAACTGTGCGTCTGCGTATCGTATGATGAATTTAGCAATTTATCGCCAGTACGGAGGTTTAATCAAAATTATAAACTTTTTCATTTCATCAGTCGCTTCCGTAAAGTATTTCATTTAACCGCCAATAGTTAGTTTTGGTAAATGGGTCGTTCTTATTTCTAGCGAATAATAAACTCCCGCTTATAATAGGTAATTAAAGCATTGCATTGTGGTACGTCGATCGCTGAGAAATTATTATAAAGGGTTCTTTATAAATATAAATTAATTATTATGACAAACGGAACTGTTTTAAGATAATGACGATGCTTAATTGATTCGTTTAGTAAGTATACTTATTTATCATTGTAATAAGGAACTGTTTACCTATTTGTCTGTGTGTGTGTTTAAGTTAATGATTTCTTATTAGTCCATTTAATTGACTTCCTCTGATACGATATCAAGATAGCGAGTTTGTTAAAGTACAAATGATAGGAGCGAACAATACCTATGTCTAATTTTATTAACATATCATAAATCATAATTAAATATCTTCTTTAAAATGTCAACATTTGTCAATGTCACTTAATGCAAATAGAATAGCAAATATCAATACGTCAGTTAAATAGTATTTTTACATAAAACAGTTGTATGGTCGTGACGGCCCTAGTTTCATATATATCCGATGCCATATGTCGATATTAGGCGCAAACTTAAGTTGACAGGGTTATTTGACGTGAAATGACACTTTATGTAGCTTAAATATTAAATAAATATATATAAATATTAAGGGACAATCATACACACAAATCGACCTAGTCCCAAACTAAGCAAAGCTTGTACTATGGGTACTAGACGACGATATACATAATATATAAATACACATATAGATAACATCCATGACCCAAGAACAAATATTTTGCACAAATATTTGCCCCGGCCGGGATTCGAACCCGGGACCGCCGACTCAGTAGGCAGGTGTCTACAAACCGAGCCAAACGCGTCGTCAAAGCTTGTCGTAGCTTGATCGCAAACATCGCCTAAGCTCAGATCATGTAGTATGTTAGTTATATATCTAAGCTACATCTGAGATATCGCTTATTTATATCTCCAATTTGGCTGGGCAATGACATGTATTACCAAATTGGATATATCGCAAAGGCTCGTCGAAAACAGCCCTAACTCTCGCTGTACTCTTCCACCGATGCTTCTCATATGCATACTTTAAAGGGCCTAAGTACATACACATTTGTATGCAATACACACCTTTTCAACTACATTCATACGTACGTGATGCGATAGGCGTTTTTAATCACACATACACATTTTCATTAGAGACTTTTCCATTTCAAAACGGCTCAAGTGGATAGACCTCTAAACCCGCTCAATTCCTTCTGTCTCTGGATTAAAACACCTCATTAATTCCAAAAAGGCTTAAGTAAATAGATACCTAAACCCGCTTTTGGATTAATGAGTAGGTGTCGCAATACGAATGGAACAATAGGTTGCGGCACGCGTTGACATCTTATTGGGCGAAGTTACGAGCGATTGAACCGTGAAATTATCGATTGAATAACCATACATAACATAAAGAGATCAGATCTGTCTATAGATTAGATGATAAGCGAGTTGGGAAGTTGTTTAGAGAGCACACAGAATTCGCCGGACAATTGTGGTGTTGACTGATGTTGAACTATACAACATACTGTAGTTATATCTATGAGGCTCAATTGATACCTTTATTTAAAAGTACCGGTCTTTTGCGGTTTTTCAGTCCCTGCTATGAGCACAATTTTTTCCATATGTCATAAACAAAGAAAACTTTTTTTTTTTAATGTGCGACTTCAAAGGTACGCAAATTTTATGTTTTTTTTTTTTATCTAAAAGAAGTTTGAAATTGTTTTCAGAATCCTCATAATTTAACATAACTATAATTGTATGACAGCCATGAACTGAAACTCACTTTTTCACGGTGAAAATGGCAAATTACAAATACAGATACAAATAGTCTTTATTGCACACCTCAAACATCAAGGAATACGCAGCACAACATGATTACTTACTGTCTCCATACAAATATTGGTACCCAACCCACAGAAAGACGTCACAATGTAGGTGGCCATTTGTATGGAATGTTGAACTTTGACAGTCATTTCTGACTTTTAGAGCAGTCTAAGTGTAGTTAGTCCCACATGACATTTGAATCCAATCAAAAATAGAATCGATTGACATCCTCAAAAAAATGTCTACACGCCTAGAGCTATTGTGGGCCGATAAGTTGTTGGTAAACGTGCTGCGATCTATGAGACCGTCTGAAAAACGTTCCAGATCTGATCATCAGGGGTATGATGGTTGCTTTTACCGCGCGATAAATAAGTGACAAAGCATCCGTCACGTTTTGACATAATGCGAGTGTGAGTGTCGATGCTTTGTCACTTATCTATCACGTGATAAACGCAGCCATCATAGGCCCCGAGGGGCAAATGAAAATTTGGCGAAACGTTACAGACGGAAACATTCTTTCGGAGTTGTGATCCGATAGACATGTAATCCCAATGAAAAATAAGATCGATTGAGATAAAACGATATTGTCTACACGCTTATTGATCATTGTCCCATTCCCTTGGGCCCTGTTCCCGCGCGACGCCAAGGCACGTCCTGCGTGCGCGTGCGCACCGCTCGTGACGGCCACCGGCGTCACGACTGCACTTTTACTTTCACGCTGTATTTGCAGCATTTCATATTTCCACTAACCGAATTGGTTAGGATAATAATAGATTTAAAGAAAGTGTTTGTGGCGATTTAAGTAAAAAATGATTTTGTGTTAAATTGAATTTACTTTTTAACTGACTTCAAAAAAGGAGGGGGTTCTCAATTCGGTTGTATTATTATTTTTTGCTTACTCATTAAAATATAAAGTTTTAGTTCGGTTAGGTTCATTTCGTCCTTATTCCCATTTTGTCAACATTCCTATTTCGTTCTCATTCTCACCTCGTCTATATTCCCAACTCGTCCACATTCCCTTATCTTCCTTATTCGATTTTGAAATTTGCAAACTATTTATCAATAATCACTTCTTTAAAAAAAAACAATTATATATATATCGCGTATATTTGAGCCTGATCACTTCTTGTGAATCATTGATACAAACTTCTTGTGACTTAAATAAAAGGAGCGGCTTCTCAATGGGAATGTAGATAACTTCGAAATGTGGCCGACTTCGATTTATCTACGAAGTTTTCAATATAGATTTAATATTGGACGAAATATAGAAGATATGGAAATGCGGCTTGTGAAACATTAAAAAGTTATCAAACTTCATCAGAAAGCGCCAATAATTTCGTAAGAAAAACGAATATACCTATCATAATTTTATTAAATTGTACAGTCCTTTGGTTATATGTTAAGCGCAGTAACAGGGTCCTAAAGCTACTTTGTCATCTAAATGGACTCTGAAACAGAATTACGGAAGCTCTTTGGCGTTTTAAATTAATTTCCATGTACAAAGTTATACTTTCGTCACGAGTGCCGTGGCGGCCTTATTTTACACTTTTATGTCGACCGTGACAGACAAACCACAGACAAGATGCTATTTACGTTTAAGTATAAAATAAACTGTGTTTATGTTATTCTAAAACGTCGTTTTTGTGTGTTCTGTTTATGTTCTTCGCACATGTATTGTTACCATCTGCGGAGCTTGTTACGTAAATCGTTCGACAATATCAAACCACACATAGAAAAAAAAACAAACGAAATTAATCTAATAGTGAGACTTTTCTTGTTTTCATTTTATTAGTGTACTAGCGGCGCCGCGCGGTGTTACCCGCTCATCTCAGGGGAACGCTAAATTTTTTCGGGAGAAAAAGTAGCATTATGGGTTTATTCAGTGTCAGCTACCTTCATACCAAAATTGGTTAAGCCGTTTGAGCGTGAAGAAGTAACAAACAAACACTCACAAACTTTCGCATTTATAATATTAGTTTGATTTTCATATGTCTCAATGGATGCGCATTTATTTTTACTGTCTACTACTAGGTACAGTAGGTATACTAACTAAGGATTGAGCTGTTGCACGTGTGCTTTTGTCGCGCTTCCGAACACGTGTGTCCGGCGCATTGTGCTCCTACTTGGGGTGCGCATACGCACCCGAGAACGACGAGTAAAAAAATCTTGCACTGTGTGAGGTTATGGTACCGTGTGATGATTGTGAGGATGAGGATTGAGGAATGATACAATCAACCAATAAATTCTCCGGCGGCTTTTCGATCAAAAGAGAGAACCAGCTCTAGTTAGTACAGTGCGACACAAAAGAGTAGAAAACGGATAAAGGAACTACAATTTTTCATACAAAATTGTTACCATATTCAAGCACTTTACGTCAAAAATGTGGCAGTTGCGAAGGAAGTGGCGCCCTCATTTATTTTCTACTCTTTTATGTTGCACTGTAAGTAATCATCACTATATCAATAATTCCATTGTCAGAACGCGACGCCAACAAACTGTTTCGCAGTTTAGCGCACTTTCAACACATTGTTAAGTATGTGCTAATATTAATAAATACATTATTTATTTATCGTACGGCATATTATTTGTCACTGGATTACATTAAAAAGAAAAACTTATAGTTAGAATTTTGCCCTTCCCAGGTACGCGACTGCTGATAGGATCTTAAAATCGTCTACACGGCCTGTGTATCTAGTAAGAAGGCATTCCAGAATAATGTGCTTGATAATATGGCCTGGTCTCGATGCCCACAGTCATCTTATTTATTTTTTCTTTTGCATTACTATAATATTATTTTCATTTAATAATGTTTGCAATATTTAACTGAGCGAACACAGCGGCAGTAAAATCTTTTATGGTTTTGTCCGCTGGTATAGCAACAAATGTATATTTTCATTATATGTAAATAAATTAAAAAGAAAAAAAAGTTACAGGCAGGAGAAAAAGTGTTATATTCTGTGACGGTAGTTGCGACGTCTGGCGGAACTTGGATGATACACACGAGGATTTAAATTGGATATCAACACCATGGTCGATCACTAGGCCAATGGAACACTCAATGTTTGCCTTTACACCTGCGTGGGAGCATCTATACCTATTCGGTGACAAACGTGTGTTGAAGAAAGCTGACGAATATGGCGCCGCCATGTTTGACGAATCGCGGGTGTTCGACATAACGGGACTTAGTCATGGCGTTAGTGTAAGCTAAGCCTTAGCTACTAAGCGCTTAATTAACAAAAACCGGCCAAGTGCAAGTCGGACTCGCGTACCGAGGGTTCCGTACAAACACTTATCCCATCGTAACTGGCCGGGTTAAATTAAGTTTGCTCCTGGTATGTATGAAGCTGGATACAAATGAGGTGAAAAGGTAACGCAACCGGTCAAGTTTGCTGTATGGGAGCCCCCTCAGATAAAAAAATATTCTGTTTTTTTGGTTGTTATAGCGGCGACAGAAATACATCATCTCTGAAATTTCAACTATTAATTATTTCAATTTAATTAATCTTGAGATACAGCCTGGTGACAGACGGACAGAGACAAATGTCGAGGTAATTAACAATTGTTGAACGCGATTTAATCCTGTTTTTGTTATAATAAATGTGTGAAAATCGTGTAAGATTAAATCAATAAAAGTACACCTAAAACAAAAATAGTTTCAATATTAAGGTATTTTGATACATAGAATAGACATAGCCCTTTAGATATAACTTGACATATTGTATTGTGTAATAGGAAAAAAGAAATTTATTGCATTTGGATTGGATGCAGTAAACCATCAATTCATCAGTGAATAACAAATTCGTCGTCTAAATTTATCTATCCACACATGGTATCAGTAATTAAATATTGGAGTAATAATTCCACTCCTTAATCGTATTTTTTCATACTCTCACGTGGGCGAGCAGACTCATGCGTAGGCGCTAAGGTAAACGCAGGTATCAACGACCCATCGAAAATCTGCAGGTAATACCGACCTATAAATTGAAAGTCAATTTTTACCCTTCCTGTACTATTCTAGCTATAGATAGCTGAAGCTACGCACACGTTGGTTCCTAGACCATCATTTACTTTTGCGTTAGTGTGTGTGAAAGTGCAAAAAAGGGACAAAATAACCCAGTTTGTGCGGAGACAGCGTGGGCGCAGTTCACGTCGTACTAGGCCTTAATCCATCAGGTAAGCACGTGACTTTTCTACTTAAGCGATTTATTCGAATAAGTGAGTGCTATACTTTTTGTTGTGTTATTAAATATGTTCCGTTGAGTGTCAGTTCTGGATTTCATACCACATTTTATTGAAAAAAAAGCTATTTGAAACGATAAAACCTTAAAATAAAATAGGACGGTCTTAGCTTCATCAGTTTTAGCTGTGACAGCTATCGCCGAGTCATAAGTCGTTAATGGCCTCAGCATAGTGTTTCGGTTTTTTCTATATTGTGTTATTATATGACAATAACACAGGTAGTTCAATAGACCAATTGAAATTCAAACATCTGTTCTTTGTCAAAATGTATTAGCGACCTACGTATTGTTGTCTACTTTCTTTTTTATTACGCTTTTATTTTAACCAATATTGACATATTTTTGGAAGGTCGACTCATGTATCGTTACATTTATAAATATTTGTTTTTTGTTTAAAACTGTATGCATGGGTACATATTTCTTGTTATATTTATTCATTACGATCTGATTTATAGTCAGAAGGTGTAACTTAATAATAAATACCTACTTTTTATGAGTCGCTAATACATCATATGTTTGCACTTACAAATTTTATTACCGACCCATAAGTCGTTAATGGCCTCAGAATAGATTTTTGTTTTTTTCTCTATTATGTCATTATATGACAATAACACAGGTACTTTAATAACCCAATTTAAATAAAAACATCGGTTCTTTGTAAAAATATATTAGCGACATACGTATTGTTCTCTACTTTCTTTGTTATCACGTTGTTAATTGAACTAATAATGACATATTTTTGGAAGGTCGATTCTTGAATTGTTACATTAAAAATTATTGTTTTTTGTTTAAAACTGTGTGCATGGGTTCATATTTCATGTTATATTGATTAATTACAATCTGTTTTAAAGTCAGAAGGTGTAACTTAATAAAAAATACCTACTTTTTATGAGTCGCTGATAAATTATATGTTTGCACTAACAAATTGTATTAGCGATCCATAGGGGTCGGTAGTAGCAACAGTAAGAAGCTATTACCGATCGTATATAGATTATTGTATATCTCACCTACTTTGTGACCGGACACTTTCTTTGTTTTTTGTTTAAAACTGTATGCATGGGTACATATTTCTTGTTATATTTATTCATTACGATCTGATTTATAGTCAGAAGGTGTAACTTAATAATAAATACCTACTTTTTATGAGTCGCTAATACATCATATGTTTGCACTTACAAATTTTATTACCGACCCATAAGTCGTTAATGGCCTCAGAATAGAGTTTTGTTTTTTTCTCTATTATGCCATTATATGACAATAACACAGGTACTTTAATAGCCCAATTTAAATAAAAACATCGGTTCGTTGTAAAAATATATTAGCGACATACGTATTATTCTCTACTTTCTTTTTTATCACGTTGTTAATTGAACTAATAATGACATATTTTTGGGAGGTCGATTCTTGAATTGTTACATTAAAAATTATTGTTTTTTGTTTAAAACTGTGTGCATGGGTTCAAATTTCATGTTATATTAATTAATTACAATCTGTTTTAAAGTCAGAAGGTGTAACTTAATAAAAAATACCTACTTTTTATGAGTCGCTGATAAATTATATGTTTGCACTAACAAATTGTATTAGCGATCCATAGGGGTCGGTAGTAGCAACAGTAAGAAGCTATTACCGATCGTATATAGATTTTTACGATCGGTGATAGCTGCATAAAAATCGTTAATAGCTTCACAGGCATTTTTGTGAGTCGGTATTAGCAACAATCGACTTCGTCGTTATATAAATTATTTTATACAGTATAGACCTGTATTCAGTAGCCTTTAACATAGAAAATATAGAATTTACACATAATACAAACGTAAAAAAATAAAAACGTGAATCTGAGAGCAATCAGCATCCTTAAAAATGATGGTTCATTTTGAAATTGCCTTAAGGGGGTCGGTAATACCTGCGTTTACCTTAGTTTAATCTCATAAATCCGTAAAGAAACCATAATACCGGTCATTTCCCGCACTTGTAAGGATTCCTAAACAGCCTCACAATACCTAAAAGGTGCCTTGAACCATAGACATTCCTATAGTTTTATGTGGTTTTAGATTTACACGGCGGATAAAAGTGCTCAGCACAGACAGATTGAATTTAGGTTGACTTTGCCATTGTCGTCCTGTTTAGAATTGCGACGCAAGCCTCGAAATTGTTAATTAGATTAAGAATTTTCTTAATTCACAACATCACATATATTTCACCGCAGTTTTTTTATAAAATATGGTAATAAATGCCTGCGTGACATTATGAATATCTCTTGGTCAGACCGTGTCAGAAACACGGTGGTTCTACGTCGTGCTAATCTAATGTCAGCAGCGGCATTGAAGCCTATCTGATGCGACGACAGCTACGATGGTGTGGGCATGTGGGCATGTCTCTCAAAGTCTCAAATGTCCGAAGAAAGAATCGAAAAGCGCATCTTCTACTCAGAACTGCAGGAAAGAGGGCGGCCAATTTATGCGGTACAAAGACGCGCCGTAGCGCCATTTGCGGAAAGGGGACATTGGCCCATCGCATTGGGAGAGCATGGCACAAGATCGACCAAAGTGGAGACATAATGTGGCGGTAAAAGTGCAAGCCTTTGAGGAAAAGAGAAGGAGTGACCTCGATGCGAAGCGCGAGGAGCTTAAGATTTGATAACCAGCGGTCATTAATTATAATTTTGGTGCTCACTTGCAGCGAGTGTGGTCGCACATTTGTTGCAAAAATTGGCTATGTCAGCCACCTGAGAGCTGATGAGCGGCGCTCTGTTTAATTGCCAAATGACATCAGCTAGTGTCCAGTCACCGTGGCCGAAATTGGTCAGGATACAGTGATGATGATTATGATAGATAATAAAATGAAGGACACAAAGTTTTCTAGCAATCAGTAAATTCAAACTAGAAAGCAAAGCCATCTGTGAAGGATTACGAATAATTGATGATAAACTATTAGGGAGGGGTGATCGGGGTCGCCAATATCGAGGAAATTAAAGTCTGGTATGATGAGTACCTGATAATATTATCGTGTTGCGGGGCCTCCTTTCCTGCAGGTCGATGAAGTGATGAAGGCAGTAGCAGTTAGCTTGTGAAATTATGCTCTAATTGGTCTGATTTGATATTATGCAAGGGATCGTAAAATGCAGGCAAAATCGATTGTAATGACGTATCACGTACGTGATAACTGTAGCACTGCAATAAAATTTGCTCGCATTTTACTAACTCTGGATATTACGTAGCTTGTATTTAAATTGGCATAGGTACTTTATTAGCAGTACAATACGGTAAATTGATGACAGCTCAAATCAGCTACTCTTTATGAAACGTCAAAAACGATTTGGTGGATGAAGATACGGGCTTGTGACGTCATAAATGTCAGTAGTCAAAACAAATCTTCTCTTTAGTTTTTGTACAATTAAAAATTGTGAAACGTCCAAAACTTAGTGGTAGTTTATTTGGTTTCATGTATTTTTGAATGCGTGTTTAGGAGCATTCCATGATGTTGTAATCGACATTCGTACTTAATTTTATGACTTTACAAGTCTGGTACTCTTTACATTTGAGTTGTAGTAATTAATTATTGGTATCATCTTAAAGCTGTAAAGTGTACCTAAAAAGTGTAGTATATACTTTTGCTGTAATGTTTAAGACATTAAAAAAATAAGACGTAAACCAAGCATGTCGTAATCGACACTCAATCAACCAAGTCCAAGTAGTAATTTCGTAAATATTAGCAAATTATGAGACAAATATTTAAGTTTTTAAATATAATTGACAAATATAAAGAATACTCTTTTAATTCTCAGCAACATAAACAGTTACGCTCATCTAGTAATTACTCGTAAATAAAAAAATAAAATGTACAGCATGTCGTAAGCGACACCTACATGTTGTAAACGACACGTACGAATTCAAACAAATAATCGCACATATTTTCGACAAAATATATATTCCTGCGTGTCGATTGCATGTTGTTTCTCTTTTAGTACTTCTCCATCACAATACTAAACATAAAATTTGGAAATTCCAAGTATCGTATCCACTTTTTCCCAAGGTATTTTTTGGGCCACTGTGGTGTCTATTTCTACCTGTGATATATTATATTATTAGGATTCCGTACCTCAAAAGGAAAAAAACTGAACCCTTATAAGACCACTTTTTTTAAGGGGTCCGTCAATCTGCCTGTCTGTCAAGACTATTTATCTCGGGAACGCGTGGAGGTATCAAGTTGAAATTAAAACCATAATATACTTAATATTTCGACATTCTCGGGAGTCATAATTTAAAGGGCAATTCCCGTTGACCTAGAAGGAACTATAGAATTTGCCAAAACTATTATTATAGTATTGCCAAATTCTATGTGTACGTCAGTTTTCCTACGTTGTTGAAGTAAAGTTTGTCACTCAGTACTTTCATAGCTCGTACGGCACCTTCGGTGCGCGAGTTCCAACTCGCACTTGGCCGGTTTTTTTAAACTGCCTTGCGTCATGTTTCCACGCATTTCTACGGATGTAGGCGTGAGGTAGACTGTAAACCTGATAAAGTTTACGCTAGAGCCTCATTTGACCTGACTGAAGCCAGTTTTTCTTTTCCGTTCAGTTCACTTTTGCTTTCTTATATTAACCCTTCATTCTTCCGCTTGTAATAAGTTAGACACGTCTTTTTTTATTTGTCTGAATAGTTTTCTCGAGAGCTAGAAGTCTCTCGCACTCCCTTTTACTGAAGTCTAGAACTTCAAGGATTTTTTTAGACGTGATTTCTCAATCTAAGTGCGTTCGAGCTAAGATGTGATTGATCCATTAGAAAATTGGACAAATCAGGCTTAAAGTCAGTATTAAAGTAAAAATAACGTTTAGTTTAACGACTTTCATAAACACATGTCGTAAGCGACCGTTACCTTTGAAAGTGATAAAACTAAATAAACACGCAAATAACTTAAGTTACTCCGCTCCACAAGGTGACCCGTGACAAACACTGTTTAGATTATAGGATTTGAAAGACATCTACCACCAAGTTCAGGTCATAAACTACAAATTATGTTCCTTGATGTCGTAATCGACACTGTTCAGGTGCGGTTAGATTATTGCTTAAAACATTTCTGAAAAGGGACATATAACATTATTTTATGTTGCAAATTAAAAAATAGGAGGCTAGTTTTATTATAAAGCCGGCAGTTCACATTTATAGTACAAACAAATCTTATTATCCAATAAAGAAATCGGGGTAATTTACAGACTTTACGCGACAATGAAATTGTGCTGCTTAAACATGGCTATTGTTTAAAAGTTTGTAATATTATAATTATAATGTTTATAAATATCAATAGATAATATCTTGACCGTAATTTAGCATGGCCGAAATATTGGAATTTGGAATAATAAATTAGACGAGATAGTTACCGTTTTTCATGGAATGCTCCTTAATGGTTTCAGTGACATAAACATACTTTATTAATAATCTTATTAAACTTTACGCTCTTACTTAAACGCTCTCGTAAAATTGTCAGAAACAGCCCGACATATTACGAACTCGTATGGAGCGCTCCATCAGGGAGACGCGGTAACTTCGTCACTGATTCTTTGATCAACGCTCCGCTCTAATAGCGCGCGCTGACAACTTCACGTGAGTGTAAACCGCTTAAACAATACAATAGTTACACATAATTAATTTTAACTATAGTCAAGTACATGGGTTGTAAGCATAAATCGCCTGAAACGAGGGTTATCGTGACGTGATAGTTGCAGCCATCGAATCGATATCAGCTGTCTGACCTTACTGTGCAACGGTCATGATCGCTTCGACCCGATTATACCTATATAATGTGATGCGAAACTTGATTTGATTGTTGATGCGGTTGGTTCCATGATGGTAGGTAGAGAGGTCTTGTGTTCGAATCTCATGAGCCATATGGATGTCTATTTTTGTATTGTCATTGTTATGTAATACATAATTATATATCGTCGTGTAGCACCCACAGTATTCTCAGTAGAAGTAAAAATGCCCAAATATATTGTAACCCTTTGACTCCTAGAAACTTATTTCGTCGAATTAGTATATTACTGCCGAGGCCGGGAAAAGTCAGTTCGTGGATGAGTATGATTTTGAAGGACGAGGCGTAGCCGAGTCCTTTAATAATACGAATCTGCGAACTGACATTCCCGCCGAGTCTTGTATAGTGCTTTTCTCCAAATATGCTTGGAAATAATCACCAATCTACATTTTAATTTAATGTATCAGTACCATGAAGTTCATTTGGTACTTATTTTTTTTAGGAATAGGAATAAAATTTCGGGTCCGAATCATATGTTTGATTTAAAACAAAATATATTAATAAGAATTAAATATATATGAAAACACAATAACAAAAAATATGCACATAGGTAATTATAAATTTTAGTTAAATGAACAACTTCTAAACACACTGTTTTTTTTAGAAACCATGCCATATTTATCATTCGGAAAAGATCATAAGTTCAAAATAACTTTTATATTGATTTGGACACAATCATTTCTGTTTTATTTTTTATTTGTTTACGTTTGGTACACTTATTAATTTTTAAATCACTCATTAAATATCATCATATTATTAAAATTAAAACTGTCGTGAGAAATCTCTAATAAATAACTAAGAATCATGAAAATAAATTAACCGCATATAAGATTATTATTCAAATTGTTTGTCCGTTATTCGAAATTTGTGCACATTTCAAATACATTGACAGTAGCAGAGCAAAAAAATGTTCAGTGCAAGAACTAAACGCAGAGAACAATTAAAAAGTTTATAATAGTTTTTATTTTTTAAATTTAGTGGACAATTGGCTGTATGGTGAATTATCAAAGTCTTTGAAAAAATTAAAAGTAAAAATGCAGTAACCGGCCAAATTAAGATTACCCTCATTTTTATGAGACGTTATAAACGGAAGGTGTGTTTTTTACTTAATCGTCTTATTTAAATAATATTGATTTCCCGGCTAAGGCCAATAATATATATATTTTTTTAATTTTCATTAACGCCTTCTAAATATAACAAACGATTTCGCGGTCCAGTTTTACTACATTAATGGCAACATTTCCAAGCAAGTTGGAGAAAATTTCATTTCCCCGAAAAATCATTTCGCAGAATTTTTATTCCTTTTTAGTCATACATTTCTCTCAAATATCATCCTATTCATTAGTTAGGACAGGTTTGTTTTATAACATTATAACAATCTCACATAGTTTAAGGTTTTTTCGCGAAATGAGTACCCATAACACAACCCTTCTTGGGTTTAATATGGAACTAGATCGATTTGTGTGAGGTCGTCTGATATTTATTTATTTAATATAGACCCATATTGTAACACATCATCTGTACCGCTGTGAAAATAAAGATAATGATCCGATATTGTAATTGGCTCCTTTTTGGCTTTTTTAATCATCAATGGGGAAAATGCAAAAAAAAAAATTGCATTTTCCCTTTTTAAGATTATTTGATTAAGTATAGGTATATTTGATTAAGACCTGGTCAACAAAATTTTATGTTGTCAATTCCCTTCAGCCGAGCCGTTTTGGCATGATGAGGCATCCACGAATATTCTGGGAATACCTAACTATGAAGAAGCAAAAAAAGGGCTAAGAAGAATAAATCTAATGTTTTTTTAGGTATAGTACATACATATTAGGATATTTTTTTGTGAGTTTACGTATAGGTATTTCGATCAGAACTAATTAAATAAATGTAATCACATACAGGATGGTAATCCGATAGCTTTCAATAGCAACATCCGTTCTTTTGTAAAACCGGTCTAGAGACGATTATCGGCCGAATGTTGACTGGAATAAAGTTTAATTTGTTTTAAATGTGTGGGGTCATAGACCCACTGATAGGGAACGAAGCAGGAAATATCGAATATCCAGTTTTTGTAGTTCGATTAGATTTAATATATTGTTTTTTAAAAGTAGGTACATAAACAGCTGTTTATGTAGCTGGTTAAAAATGGTTACGGAAGAGCAAATAAGAGAGATGATGTTAGCTGCTATTAGTTACATAAATCTGAGGACTGACAAACTGAGGGCTACTAGTACCTAACCAGAATAACTTTGTAAAGTTACCATCATTTTGGTTATTAATTATAATAATAAATTCTTTATTTCGGATACTTAACATCCATAGTTTGTTAGTAAGGCTTACAAATTCAGTTAGTAGACTAAAACACTAGAGTCACCCGGTATACAAATAAGTATTAAATTACATATTGGGCTACACCAAGCTTATTTAAGTTATTACCCAAGTACATAGTTAAACTAGTTGAGCTATTTTTTTTTCAGTGAAGGCTAAATTTTAGCGCAGGCATTTTAACGATGTTGTGCAAAACATGTCATTGTTGTCTTAATGCACGTATGTGGTGCAACAATTAATGTCCGCTGATGGCCGACGGTTTCAGTTGCATCTTTATGATTCTTGCAGGTTTATAATTCTTACAATTAGCTAATTGACGCAATATTGGTACAGTCAAATTTATAGTTATATGTTTATGTTAGTAACTGACCGATCGAATGAAGCCTCCCCGTTTCAGCTTGGTTAGAATTAATTCGTATTTCCGAATTCCGGATGTTTGGAGGTCTAGGTTTACAGCTGTTCTCGGCTATAGATCGCATTTCTCAAAGGATTCTCGAGTATTCGATAGTTAAATAGTTATTTTTGCCGATTTAAATTTTACAAAATGGCGGAGTTCCTATCTTAGTTCGGTGAATAAAGACTAAAGTAGGTACTATGGGTGACCTTACAAACGGTCCGGTAGTTATATATATATATATAATTTTTGATACGTTGTCTAGGATGGTTAGTCAGTGCCTTTTGCATTTTAAACACTGACTAACCACCCTAGACAACATATCAAAAATTCAAAACTACCGGACCGTTTGTAAGGTCAAACACCTTTATTAACTGGATTATCTTCTCGTTCGTTGAAAACGTCAAGCATTGCCTACATTAAATAATTTAGTAGGTAATTAAAAAGAAATGTTTGTGAGGTTTGCAGCCCATAGAGCCTCACAAACAATGAGTAATATTACAAGAAAAGGCATCAATTACACATTAAGCCTATTGTGCGAATTAATACCTAAGTATATCTATTGCGCGTTTCGTTATAGCGGCTCGACTGTACAGTCATACAAATAAATCGCAACGCATTTCGCAAAGTCCTTCAATATCATAACATATTGGTACATTAGAACAATACGAAACAATAAGCAACATCTCCATTATAAGCTGAAACTGCAATATCCCAAGTAGCACAATTGGGTCTAAATAGCTCGTATATCATATCTAATTAGATGCTTAAGTGAAATTTACCACCATGACTAAGTGCTATATAGGTGGCAAGAACCCTTATGCCACCAGTATAGAACCAAAAGGAGAAAAATTGCAGCCTATTTTTGGTGCTAAATAGAATCCATAAGAGATCTCACAATAACCTTAAGTGGAAATTAGAACTATGGGTGAAAGTTATGCGTCCATAAGAGATCTCACAATAACCTTAAGTGGCAATTAGAACTAAGGGTAAAAGTTATGCGCAGTGAACGAATGAAAACATTTTAGTTCGGTCAATGAGTGATAAATGAGTCGCCAAAATTATCTTTGAGTGGCGAGGCAACTGTCAAATTGAAGTAATACGTGATCTGCCATATTCATTTTGGATTTATATGTCTGTTTGATGAGTGATTAAAACTTTACGTTATACAAGCATCGAAATAAGCACGAAATTCTTGCGAATTTTTTTTTACTGTGAAACTATAGTATGTTTTCTTTGTAAATTTCGACGCGCCCTTCATTTGATCAGGAATATTAAAAAAGAGAGTGCTAAATTAAATAAGGAATAGATACTGATAAGAAATAAAACTGTTAAAAACCTGACCTAATGATTGTAGGTTACGTAAAATGTTAAAGTAACATCGTCACAACTATCAAAAGTCTGTGATTATGCGTCAGTGTGATAAAATTCTGGTTAAAATAATCAATTTTCATAGGCTTCCATTTGTAAACATGGCGAAACAAAAACCGTCCAAGAGCATGTCGGGCCACGCTCAGTGTAGGGTTCCGTAGTTGGCCATCCTTCACAATAGACAATAAAATCGAATTTAAATTACGAGAAAGATTTCAAGCTCTATAAAAGGTCGTAAACGCCAAAGTAACTGTAATTACTTATTACCTTCTAGAAGTTATCGATTATACGCACCAGATTGAGCGAAATGTTTTAATGCAGTATGGCACTTAACTAATATGTGTAACGTTCGAAGTATAAGAACACCGCGGGGCACTTACGTCATTTAAAAGAAAATTATGAATTTTTGCGATAACTCAAAAACGGCTCGACCGATTTTATTCAATATAGTTTTCATTGAAAGTACTAATAGGGCCTTATTTTCATGAATTTTTCCATAATTTTTTGACCCGTGGTTGAGAAGTTAGAGGGGGGGGACACTATTTTTTGGATTTACCGAGCGAATATTTACAAAGCTGCTGACTTTATCAAAAAATGATCTTTGAAGGCCCCTATTGTTTTTAAAAGACCTATTCAACGACACCCCACACGCTAGTGTTAGAACGAAAAAAAAAAACACCCCCACTTTAGGTGTATGGGAGGTACCCGAAAAAAAGTTATTTTTTTAGTTTTTATTTTACCGTTATGTCGGCGTGATACATACACATACCAAACTTCAGCTTTCTAGCACTTATGATCACGGAGCTAAGCCGCGGACGGACAGACGGACAGACGGACATGGCGAAACTATAAGGGTTCCTAGTTGACTACGGAACCCTAAAAAAGATCCTACAGTGTTTATTTTCACTTATTTGTTCCTTATTTGGAACTATCAAGTCTAATAATCACTTATTTGTATCTTGCGAGTGGCAAAGCAGTGAATGATATTACCAATAGTAATTATTTGCTCTTTTGTAGACTATTAAACAAGCAAGACTATTAAATATATTTTGACAAGGCGCAAATAGGAACAATAATAGAACTTTTAGTTCGTTAGTGGTTCGAAATAAGTGAAAATAACTGCTTTTGGTTCCAAGAACCTCCTACTGACACCTATTTATGCGTTGGAGTGGCAATAAGGTACTTCTTAGGCCTTAAAGTTGCAATATTTTTTGGTTCCAAAAGAGCCGTAAAATTATCCCTTTAGCCACTATTGGTGATATAATTCGCTATTGTACTAGTCATTTGGAACTTTTAGTTCCAAATAAGGGTATGTTCCCACTTATATGTAAAAGTTGCTTATAAGTGATTTTAAGGCCTTATATAGCACTATTGCTTCTTATTGAGTGACAATTTGAACCTGCATGCAACTTTAAGTAGCAAAATCGACTTTATCCCACCATAAGTAATAAAGTAGAAACAAAAAACGTTCCTATGCAACTACAAGTGATAGGATGAACTCATATACAGTTTTGAGTGGTGTTTAAAGCTATAAGTTGTATCAAACACTGTTAAACCACTCATTTAGAACTTAAAGCTATAAGATAAGCTGCAAAATTCACTAATGTGCTGCTTGGGATCTTACCCAATTCATTATAAGCTATTGCTTATTTCTATTGAGGATTATTATAGTTGCTTATTAATGGAACTTTACTTTTATAATATTTTTTGATTTTTCACTTTACCTTTAACATTGTGTACTTATGTTGAATGTTACAAGTTATCGGCACGAACCGTGCAACATCGCGGTATTCGGTGTAGAAAAACACGAATATATTTGTAATAAATATTACACTCGATATATACAAAAAATTTACGCAATCAAAATCGTGGAAGATAAAGTTCATTATATTAACCCCAATCTCATTAATTTTGAATAATTTCAAAAAACAGAATCGACAAAAAACCTATAAACTTATCGAAAGCGTCAGGACATCCAAATATCCGGACATACAAAAGAACTTTGGGCCTAGCCGAAGGAAGTCGCTTCGCTCGCTTCGTTCGCTCGGCCAACAAGCTATACTCACTAATGGCTACTGAAATATACTAATACTTAATAGATACTAGAAGAAATGCCTTTCAGGGCTAAGCTCGCCTTTGTACATATTAATTGTTTAATATCTGTTATGTATATATTTTATTTTATGTACAATAAAAAGTTTACATACATACATGTTAGATATTTGTTATACTACTCTTACACAGCAACACCGTTAGGAAGTACCTACAGCACCTACAAATAAGTTACTTATTTAATTACTTTTGTTTAATACTAATAATTTGATGACTCTATTATTGTAACTCTATTGCAGTAATATATTATAATTTTATAATACTTTACTGGCATGTAAAATTAAATAGTAAGTTTGTAGGTGCATGATAAAAAGATAAGGCGGCCATGATGAATTTTGACGTTTATCATTTTTAACACATTTATTTAATAAAAAAATAATGAAGATATTCACTGTTTTTCTACTAAAACATACCCTAAGCTTTTATACATAGCTGGAGCAACCTTACATCTCCACTTAGTGTAATGGCTTGCTCAATTTCACTATTACTCCGATCGTACAGCGAAACCATACCGTCTGGCCTGGTTTCCTTTACGTATAGTTCAATTCGTTAATGATAGAATAGAAATAGTTTATTGTTATTTTATTCGAATGTATTGCAACCATTGCAATCATAGATCTGTTATGATCTGTGGCTGCAATAGTTGGATAATATGCAAAGATCTGTGCACATAGTCATATAATATATTTATATATTTCTTTTATTTATTTACACTTTATCGCTCAAAACAAAAGTCAGTACAAATTAATTAATTTATTTATTCAAATTAGTTACACAGCATTACAGTAATTAAACGAAGGCACTGTGAACTACAAAATTATACATAAAATAAAAATAAAAACTAATGGCGAACTTATTGCCTAATGGCATTCTCTACCAGTCGACCATAGTGCCAAACAGAGATGCTTCAAGTGGGGTGCAAAGTAGAAAATTAATCGTTCGGAGATCGTCTAAGATACTAGTAATATAAGTACAATAAAAAAAATATTAAAAAAAAATTACTGACTGAGCGAAGCGTCTCTGTTTCAGCTTCACCTTCTCTCTTGTTTGGATTTCCGGCTGTTCTCATCTACAGGTCTCATAACTCAGCAGATTCTCGTGAAATTTTGTGAGTAGGTTTGATAAGTATACCTATAGAATATTTTGCCGATTCAGTTTTTCGTAATTTTTCAAAATGGCTGGGATAGAGGGGTGGAAAACGTTAAAAAACTTACAAATTTCTGCCATTTCGAAACAAACTCGCTAGTTCTAATTCTAAAAAGCTCACAGAGTCAGCATTCATAAATTGGCCAAGTCGTTTTAAGCAAAAGAGGAATTGACAGCTATACTTATAACTGAAGATTAAACGGAGATTGCATTCAAAATAATTCACTTGCCTTTTATAAATTCCCTATACCTTTAGAAATAGAATCGGGAACGGAATTCTAAAAGCCCGGGAAACGGGTCGAGCGGCAACGTGAAAATGTCGTAAAAGTGTAACTTTCTCTTCTATAATTCGGCTTCTTGATAGCATCGGATTATTTCTATCTATAACAATAAACTGAGCTTCTAGTTCTGTTAAAATCGGGATTATAGTGGCAAAGATAGAAATAATATCGAATTCCAAGAGTTTTGATTGTTGGAAGATAAAAATAAGTCATAGATATCTCGAACGGCCTGTAGGTACCTTAATTTATTGATACAGGATTCAATCATTCTGGAATAAATTATTTTCATTTCATTGCATTGTAAGTATTGTAAAGATCAATGAAGTAACTCTTATCAACCCTGTACTTTACTAATACAGGTGCCTATTCCTAAGACCATAGACTGTTGCCCCATTATCATCTCCTTATCGCTGTATCAATCGATTATAGTAATATAGCATCGAGTCTGAGTTACGTAAAAGTTTGAAACGATCGCTGACAGTACGCAACGCTGTGCAATACTTATAACTGTAATCGATCTATTTATTATATGTTGATTGTTATGAGAGAAATGATACTTTTCATGTTAGATTAGCTTGGACGTTCCCCGTTATGCCTTATCACACATGAATTTTCTGAATCCCGAATCCCGTCCAGGCCAAATATTTGTGTGATGAACTCCTGGGTCTAATGCACATTAGTATAAGTGCCGGTTAGTTAGTAGAGGACTAGGTCTATTTGTGTATTTCGCGAAGTTGACCGAAGTTGGGCGAGGCGAAGTTGGCCGCAGTATGGGTTTCCGCAGCGAAGTGCCCTCCACACTATCAGATGCTCCCAACCTCGGCAAACTTCGCGAGTAGTGTGGAGCCGCCGCAATAAGAATTGTCCTTTAATTTGTAGCTAGCTCGCGCAGAGCTTCATGGCATATTTTATCCGCTCCGTTGCACACCACTTAGCGTGTTTTCTTGTAAATAACATGGTTTCTTAGCTTACCTTCGACTTAGGTATCACACCGCTTATCTACCTCGCTAATCTCTAGTCGATGAGCGAGGTAGCTAAGTTGAGCATCGTGAGATGATAGCCATACCTACAATATTGAGCCAGTGTGTTACTCATCTTGGAGCAAAGGGAAATTCATGAATGTTTTCTGTTCGTATGACAAAACTATTTAACTTATTCATTGACCCGCGCACCCGCATCGCCTGGACTGACAAGGACAAGGGTATGTCAGGTCTGTACCATACCGATAAAGATATTAGTAATGTATGAGGCCAAGCCAACATTATATTGTAGTCATTCACAATCAGGGTTAGTCGTCTTTAATGGCACCTTTTGAGATAAGTTAGTACAGTTTTGTCACAAAGAAGCGAGATGTAATAAATTGTAAGTTCGAACCTTAAATATATTATGAATTTCATCAGAAATCAGAAATTCGTTTAGTTTACCTTACCTACGGATAGATGTCGTTGTGGTCGAACAACGCGCAAACTGTCCGCCGTGAGAGGTTTTTGTTATTAAACAATAATGTTCATACGCTCTATTTTCATACATGGTGCTCCCAAATCACCACCGCACATGGTGCTCTATGACGCAACGATCATAACGCGCATATTAATCGCGCGGTGAAAGTGTGAAACAATCGCTACCGGGTTCGGTCTTGCGCGTGCCCTGATTATGCGTTTTTATCTGTCGGCGGTTTGAAGACATTGTACCTGAGGGCTAGACCTCACAGCTGGCCCTTGGCCCTAGCCAGTGGTCAGGGAATTTAGCCACGTGACCTTTTACGAGTAGTCGTGAATGTCAAAAAGCATTATAATCAGAATCACAACTAGTGTAATTAGTAACTAGACCTCGCGAGGTTGTGTCAAAAGGTTGTAATTAGTATTTTTTTACGTTTTAACAATAACTCCGCCATTTCGCAAATAAAAAAAATAACAAAAAATCTATAGCCTTATCGAAACTACTTACAAAACTTCATGAGAATCGGTTGAGAAATGCCACCTCTAGGCGAGATCAGCCCATCTCGACATTCAAACATTCTAATCCTACTACTACTTTTTAGTTGTGCGCTTGTGCCACTCAAACGCACTCTTTTTAGTTTCACTTGATTTTTCCATCTTTTTTCGCTAGCCAAAAAGCCTAGTGTAAACGTTCCCCTCGCTCCATCCTACGGCCGGCTCTCCTAGCCCCCAAGCGTCTATGAGTAACTACAACGACTACTCAGGGCTAATCTATATATATAAAAGAAGAAGTCCTTAATGACTCATCAACGCACAGCCAAAACTACTAATGTAAGAGAGTTGATTTTTGCACAGTAGGTTACTTTTATAACGTGGGCTACAGATAAGAAGCGATTTTGAAAAATTCAATCCCTAAGGGTGTTAAAAAGGGATGCAAAGTTTGTATGGGATACAAGTTTTTTTTAAAGCTAGGAATTTGAAACTTTGTTAGAAGATATTAAAATAAAATAAAAGAAAACTAATTTCAGCGTTTTTGAAAATTCTGCTCCTAAGGTGGTAAAAAAGGGGTTGAAAGTTTGTATGGAGATCAAGTATTTTTTTGAGCGCGGGACTTGAATCTTTGTGTAAAAGCATACTATTAGAATACAAGAAAAGTCATTTCAGCGTTTTCAAAAATTCGACCCTTAAAAGGGTAAAAAAGGGGTTTAAAGTTTGTATGGAGATCAAGTATTTTTTTGAGCGCGGGACTTGAATCTTTGTGAAAAGGCATACTATTAGAATACAAGAAAAGTTATTTCAGCGTTTTCGAAAATTCGTCCGCTAAAAGGGTTAAAAAGGGGTTGAAAGTGTGAATCCATTACAAATTCCTTGAAACTTCTTATTAAGGCATATACAATAATAACAAAATAACATTAATTTAACGTCATCAAAGATTCAACCTCTAAGGGGGTTTAAAGGGGGATGAAAGTTCGTCTTGGGGTTCAAATTTAATTTTAAGCTAGGAACTTTAAACTTCGTAAAAAGTTATGTAAATAAAATGGAACAAAAGTGATTTCAGCGTTTTTGAAAATTCATCCTCTTAGGTGGTAAAAAGGGGGTTGAAAGTTTGTATGGAGATCAAACCTTTTCTTGAGCGTGGGACTTTAAATTTTGTATAAAGGCATATAATTAAAATACAAGGCAAGTAATTTCAGCGTTTTCAATAATTCGTCCCCTAAAATGGTTAAAAAGGGTTGAAAGTTTGATTCCATTACAAATTCTTTGACTAAGGCATATATAATAATAACAAATAACATTAATTTAACGTCATTATAAATTCAACCTCTAAGAGGGTTAAAAGGGGGATGAAAGTTTGTCTCGGGGTTCAATTTTAATTTTAAGCTAGGAACTTGAAACTTTGTAAATAGGTATTAAAATAAAATAAAAGAAAACTGATTTAAGTGTTTTTGAAAATTCATCCCTGAAACTGGTAAATAAGGGGTTGAAACTTTGAATGGAGATCAAACCTTTTTCTGAGCGCGGGACTTTAAACTTTACATATAATTAGAATACAAGAAAAGAAATTTCAGCGTTTTTGAAAATTCAACCCTGAAGGTGGTGAAAAGGGGTTGAAAGTTTGTATGAAGATTAAAAATTTTTTTGAGTGTGGGACTTGAAACTTTAAATAGAGGCGTATTATTAGAATACAAAAAAGTGATTCAGCGTTTTTGAAAATATATGTAGCCCTGAAGATGGTGAAAAATTGGGCAAGTGCGAGTCCGACTCGCGCATGAAGGGTTCCGTACCTATATATATATCTATAACAAGTTTGTTGTATGGGAGCCCCCTTAAATAATTATTTTATATTATTTTTAGTATTTGTTGTTATAGCGGCAATAGAAATACATCATCTGTGAAAATTTCAACTGTCTAGCTATCACCGTTCTTGAGATACAGCCTGGTGACAGACGGACGGACGGACGGACAGCGAAGTCTCAGTAATAGGGTCCCGTTTTTACCCTTTGGGTACGGAACCCTAAAAAGGGGTTGAATGTTTGGAATGGAATGGAGATCAAGCCTTTTTTTGAGCGCCGGACTTGAAACTTTGTATAAAGGCATATAATTAGAAATCAAAAAAGTAATTTCAGCGTTTTTGAAAAATTCAACCCCTGAGGCGGTAAAAAGGAGATTGATAGTGTGTATTGAGATCAAACATTTTTTTGAGCGCAGGATTTGAAACTTTGTATATGGGCATATTATCAGAATACAAGAAAAGTGAATTCGTTTTTGAAAATTCAGCCCAGAAGGTGGTGTTAAAAGGGGTTGAAAATTTGTTTGAAGATCAAATATTTATTTTGAGTGCGGGACTTGAAACCTGAGTTCATAATGATTCCGCGTAATTAGAGCAATTTAGCCGAAAAAAAAACTAAAAAGAGGCCAAGAGCGAGTCGAACTCGCGTACGAAGTTCGCTAAAGTTCGACTCACATTTGCTAAGCGAATCCCATTAGCTTTGTACCCGATGAACAATACCATTTATCTGTATTGTTAGCTGCGGCCACAACTGCCACTTCAAAATGTAAGGCGTTATAAGTGCAAATTACTTTTACACTAAATTAGTCTTTAAGTCAAACGAAATAAGGGTTAGTCTTAAACAAAGAAAACACAGATGTTCGTCACTTCGTAAGTGAAAGAGCAGTGAAGCTCGTTTTGATGCTTATAATGACAATGAAGTGAGCAACATCTGTGTTTTCTTTGTTTAAGAGTAAACCTTATTTCGTTTGACTTAAAGACTAATTTAGTGTAAAATTAATTTGCACTTATAACGCCTTACATTTTGAAGTGGCAGTTGTGGCCGCAGCTAACAATACAGGTAAGGGTATTGTTCATCGGGTACAAAGCTAATGGGATTCGCTCAGCCAAAAGAATTATTTCTATACCATTACGTATAAAATGGCAAAAAAAAACACGTTTATTGTAAGGGAGCAGCACTTCAATATTTATTATTATTTATTTTTTGTTGAATTACAGTAACCAACATCAAAATCATCAACTTGCAAAAAAAGAAAAGTAATTTCAACATTGTTTAGATCTGAAAATAATATAATAAAGATGTAAGCTGTTCAAGATAAGATTCCACGCGGACGAAGTCGCGGGCAACAGCTAGTACCATATATGAGCAGCCAAAATACGTCTACTGCAAGACGGAGGCTTTCCCTAAAGCACACCACCTAGATCGGTCTTGCGCCGCCTGCATCCAGCGAATTCTAGTGTTCCCAGTCCACATTGTAGGCCTTTCCACGCTGCGTCTTCCGGAGCTCGCGCGGCTATCGGTTCTACGAGCAATGCGTCCAGCCTTGTATTTAAATTACACTATTTACGCCGGTTCTTTTGGTGCATGTGCGTGGTCACGATTCAAGAACTCGTTGGCTCCAGCGCCGTCAGTTCTACAAGCAATTTGTCCTGCCGATTGCCAGTTAAATTTCAAAACGATAGCTATTTAAGTCCCAATTTTTTTCCCTCCTGATAAAACTAAGCACCCGAGATCTATATTACATTTCCAGCGTCTCAATCCTTTGATACAAAGACAGATAGTTTACGTACTTAACAAACGCTAGAAAACGCAACGGCAAAAGCGATCGACCGAAGATTTGTAATCGCTGGACACAGGCCTTCCCCAAAGATAAAAAGTACCTATCCTATATAACCATCTTTGGATGTCCAGCTAATCCTGTAAAAAAATGGTTAGAATATGTCCAGCCGTATGTATCGGCGTGATCAAAAATGTCTAAAACAATCAGCATTTTTGAACGGATAAAGCTTAAATTGCAAAACGATAGCTAATTCCGAAATATCAGCCCTCCGCGTGAAACTAAGCCAGTCACCCGAGATGTGGATTACATTTCGTCTCGACTTCTTGAGCCACCTTTGATACAAAGACAGATTGTTTACGTAACGAACGCTAGGAAACGCCACTGCAACAGCCACGGTGCAGATGCAGACAGAGCAGCGAGCGAATAGATGTGAAAATAGGTAGAATAGGCGCGCCTCAGAGAGCCCTCTCTGGCACTGTAATCGGTGTGCTTGATCAATACGTGGTAGGTAGTTGTTGTTGGGATGATAATTCGAACTTTTTAAATAGAAATTCTTCGTTATAACGTTTATATAACGGTAAATTGGCGCTAAATATACACCGAGTTCTTTTAATTTTATCATATCTTTGAGACGTGATATTTTGTCTACATTACATTTAGAACAGATCTTATAATAGCAAATAATTAAGTCTCACACTAGCTGCGGAAAAAGTGACGAAACATAGTTAATTTATAAACATTTTACAGATATATAAGAAGCAAATAAGTGAAATAACTTACCTATCATAATTGAAGAGTTATTGTAACGCCTCAGGAAAGTTTCGCACGCAACAGAAGACTTGTGGCACTGGGTGGTTTGGTGGTGGTGCTGGTCAAGTTGGCACGAACTGCGAAGCCCCTGTAATGTCAATTCCATGAGTGAAATTATGAATCTAGCTCTTACTTTATGATGGACATATTTTAAGAAGCATGTTGTTTCATCTAGCATCTAAGCAACGTACGCTCGAGAATAAGTACCTACGAGACGAGGAGTGCCGTGGATTAGATAAGTCCATTTATGACTCGGCTATGCTAACCTCATCATCATCATCCATTGTCGGACATATTTACCGCACTAAATAATTTCGATCTTTTAAAATATTTCAATGTACTTAATATACATATAAAGAATTGTATGTTTTTTGCTATAATTAAGATATTTCGATGCACCTACTTAAATTTCACTACCCAAAGGTTGTCTGGAAGAGATCGTTTTTTGGCGATAAGACCGCCTGTTGTCTACCGTTATTTATAAATTGTATTTGTCTGGTTTCCTTTTGTGTGCAATAAAGTATTGTTGTATTGTATTAGCTCATATCACAGCTCTGAAATAGGTCTACTGTATTGTATGTACTGCTCGGAGTAAACCTAAGGCAGAATCTCCTCAACCATCTACACTCAAAAATCTATGCCGCGTTTATACGCAGCGCCCGCCAGTCGTCCCCCAACTATGGAAGCGATCGCACGTCGCTCGGCATCGAACAAGTTTACGTGAGTGCAGTGCAGTGCAGTGATAGTGGACATGGCGAATCTGACCCTCCAGTACCTGGACGAGTTGTCGTTCGTGCTGAACAGCAGGAGAGGCCTGTCCCAGCAGGCGCGGGCGTCTTCTGTGGGCGATCTGCTGAACCCTGAGGATGAGAGATACGCACCGGTAATAGATCCTGACATGCTACTTACTAATAGACGACAATAAAAAAAATTAAGGGATAATGTCACACAAGTCGACCTAGTCCCCAACTAAGCAAAGCTTGTACTATGGGACTATGGGTAATAGACCACGATATACATAACTAGTACATAATATAAATATAAATAGACATCCATGACCCAGGAATATATATGTACCGGTATTGACAGAACCAGTCCAAAACAAAATCTAGGAAACTAGAAAACTAGTCGAAGCGTAAAACCACTTAGGAAACATGTATTGAAGCGATTTCAAAAGGTAATTCAAATGTAATTTGTATATGAACTGGTTATTTTTTTTTTCAGTATTTTTTTTTTCTTTACGTGATCAGGTAACAAATGAATGTTGATTAGAAATATTGCGACGTTATCAGCCATAGTTGCCAAAAACACTAACACTGATAACAGTGTTTTTTAATAGAATCTTTGTACAGAATCTGTTTTAATGTGGAAAAACCACTTTTTTTTTGATAAATTTTGACAAAAAGGTAAATTATGAATGAAAAATGTAGTGATCCACTGCAATGTAAGCAGGACTGGAACCTGCGACCGCGATTGCGCTGCGATCCTAGGGTATGGCTAATGCGCATAAGCATTTTAAACACATATGGCGCAGTGGGCGCTCCAGAAGCGTAGAATTATGGAATGGAAGATTTGGTGTGATTGACGTAACGATGTGATAGCTCCGTTGGGAGAGCACTACGCCGGAAACGTAGGGTCACAGGTTCAAGTCCGGCTTAAAATGCAGTGGATCACATTACATTTCTCTTTCATAATTTACCTTTGTGTCAATATTTATACTGATAGCAGTGATAGAGAACATGGCGAATCTGACCCTCCAGTACCTGGACGAGTTGTCGTTCGTGCTGAACAGCAGGAGAGGCCTGTCCCAGCAGGCGCGGGCGTCTTCTGTGGGCGATCTGCTGAACCCTGAGGATGAGAGATACGCACCGGTAATAGATCCTGACATGCTACTTACTAATAGACGACAATAAAAAAAAATTAAGGGATAATGTCACACAAATCACCCTAGTCCCAAACTAAGCAAAGCTTGTACTATGGGTACCAGACGACGATATACATAATATATAATTACTAAAATGTTGTCCGAACGATTAATTTTCTACTCTGCACCCACTTGAAGCATCTCTGTTTGGCCCTATGGTTGACTGGTAGAGAATGCCAGTTAGGTATTAAGTTCGCCATTTGTAATGACATGATTTGTGCAATAAAGTTTAAATAAATATATAAATAACAACCATGACCCAGGAACAAATTTTCGAGTTCACCACAAATATTTGTCCTTGTCGGAATTCGAACCCAGGACCGCCGGCTCAGTAGGGACTACAAACTGCGCCAACCGCGTCGTCCAACAATGAGTCAATCATCAAAAATCAACCTAATACCTACAAAAAAACAGGAAAATATACATTGCGCGAAGCGTAGAATGTAACCAGTGTAACCACTTAGGAACTATTAGTTTTAACTGCGTTGTCAACATCAATTATTAGAACTAAAACTAAGGCAGCAAAAACAAGCGTTACTTAGAGCCGGTTGCGTTAAACCGTCTTTAAATGTTTTTTAAAGCGTCAGATAAATATGCAGTCATTTTTACCGTTATCGGCCCGTGAAATGTATCCACGATACGTGAAGTTTATCGATTTATCGGGACATTTAACGTCCCGATCAGGTGCAAATCGGGACTCGTCCCTAGACCCATGAAACCGGGGCATCCTGCGCAAATCGGGACACCTGGCAACCCTAGATGGAACCCACGAGGCTGACTCGTACTCAACGGGTTTTACACACTTGTGGGCCCTTTTCGCTGCGCTTCCATAGGCATGGGATGCTGGGATGTCATTAGCCACTCAATTGCTTCGAATTTTGAGTTGGACTCTATTTATACAATAAAATAAGAGCGGTGACGGATAGCTGTACCTAGTTACCAAAAGCAATTGAGTGACTGAGGACCCCAACGGAATGTACCTATGGGTATTTTGACGTTTCTCTAGAGGTGTTTAGGTAATAATCTGCCCACGTAACATACAGGCTGCTTAGCTTATCCAGCCCTTATACGACTTATTTCAGCTGTGTAAGGGCTGAATAACCTCTTATACTTACAGCATGTGTGTACTTTACTTGGGTGTTAGGATATTTTTTAAAGTTTCGGAACGGTTGGTTTGGTTTCAGTGATTCTTTTCTAGACCTGTGAGGTTAAGAAAATAATGTTTGGAGGTTTCTGTATTGACAGATAGCGTATTGTACATTTGCATGTTCCCATCTTCGTTGTGTTAAATCATTCGTTCACAATATATGTGGGAGAAAATTGATCTACCACTTTTTGCCTCTTATTTCATGAGTATGAAGGTCCAAAAGTGGTAGACCACTTTCTTGGCTGATTGTACTTATGTATATTATTTAGTATTGAAGTAGATATCAGTTTGGTTTGAGGCAGCAGGGATAGGTAGATTTTTACTGTTGCAGATAGCTAACCGAGATTACTAAAATTTCAATTTGTTGTATATAGATTCCCCCTACGCGATTTACTCCTTTCAATGTAAAATAGGTAGTATTGTCTCGTTTCCGTTTCATTGGTTCACTACTGTCATTCACCGTTTTCACTCCTCAGTGCTTGCGAGTCATGATGAGCCATGCCGTACCTGAGAAGAGAACATCCTTGAATCAAAGTTTATTACTTACCAATTTATTACTTATCGATTTCCAAACCTATATATTTATAGCACTTATGATTTGTAATTCAACAACACGCCACTCATTAATTTAATTTGCTTAATTTACATTGCAAAATTTTGATAATTTAGACGACGTTCTGCCAAAACAATGGGATGCAAATGCGAGATGTCAAGGCGACGTAATTTAAAAAGTTTTGTAACTTTTTAATTGCTAGACTTTAGTCGTGAAAATTATGCAGCGTTCAGCCCAATAATATATAAATCTATGGTTAGCTAGCCATTATATTGACATTTCTGTTGTAGTTTAAATGGTAGTGGTGGTTACTAACTGATAAGTTTGTTAAACAACGTTAGAAACCTGATTCACGTTTAGGTTTATAGCTTTTTATCTGCCCATTGGTTTTTATATTACATCTTGTTTATATCAATAACCATTACGATATTAAAGCTGTTTGGTTTGAATCCAATCTCTTCCTTTTGCAGTGTTTTTATGATACAATTTTAAATTGCAAGAACCTTAAGATAATTACATTTTAATGTAATGACATCGTCTCATAGGTATAAATAAAATAAATAAATAAATATTAAGGGACAATCATACACAAATCGACCTAGTCCCAAACTAAGCAAAGCTTGTACTATGGGTACTAGACGACGATATACATAATATATAAATACACATATAGATAACATCCATGACCCAAGAACAAATATTTGCACAAATATTTGCCCCGGCCGGGATTCGAACCCGGGACCGCCGACTCAGTAGGCAGGTGTCTACAACGAGCCAAACGCGTCGTCGTATATATTACATATGAGAAAAAAACAGGCCGGTGTTACCGAAATGACCTTCATAAACGCTACTGCTGCATCAATTAAAGTAATTGGATTAAGATAATACGAATTAGTAAGTGTACCTATTTGACTTCCTTAGCCCAACAGGGTGTCAGCCCACGCCATATTGCGGATTTTTATTGGTACTAATTTATTTTACTGGTAACGATAATTTTTTCGTAACTGACGTTGAAAGTCGGTGAATGTCACTGATGTAAACAAAGAGGAAACAGGACTAACTATTCCGTAATTTAATAGTATTTTATGCAATCGTTGCACAATGGAGGTTCTTAAAGTCGAGTACCGCGTTTAGGTCACGAGGCTTGCCGAGTGGCCTATATGTAAGGTACGAGTCTTTAAGACCTAATTGTGTAACTATTGCATACACAATTATTACTTTTTATACGAGCAAAACTCAGAAAAACATTTTTTACTTTAATCGTCATTCTCCAGTAAGTATGATTTTTTATTTTTGATGTAACCTTTTTCGTTCAACTAAAACTGACCTATTAAAAAAAAACATGATCGCGATGGCCATGGCGGGTGCCTCGTGATTGGTGAATTTTTTTGACAAGTAATTTCAACCAATCAGTGAGCATCAAATAAGCTTATGTTCTCTTTTTGAAATTATTAGAAGGAAATTATTAGAAATTATTATAAGGGCGCTAGGAGCTTGGCCGCCGGCAAGTTATGCGCCGTCATAGAGGATTGCCTGCATACGAACAGCGTGGACGATTGGTTTAAATTATTGTCATTTTCTTTTTCGTCGTTAAGGGTGCCGGATGTAGGGGGATGCAAATCTTTGACATCCAAGGTAAAATCAAATTTAGAAGACGCTAGTTTATACTTTCCTGAGGAACGTTCTTCATCGAAGCGGCCTTCAGTGTATCGTAATATTGAAGCAAAGGTGCATGATGGGGATCTAAGAGGGGCAGTACGGTTACTTATGTCAGATTCTTCACTCGCTCCCGCTAATGCGGATACGATCAGGGCCCTAAAAGAAAAACATCCGGCGCCTTCAGCAGTACAGGTTTTGCCGCAGGAACCGAATATAACTAGTCCTTATTTGACGGTATCACCATTGGATGTGGCGGAGGCTATTTCTTCTTTTTATAATGGTTCGGCTGCTGGTCCCGATGGTCTGCGGCCCCAGCACCTGAAGGAGTTAATTTCGGCTTCGGCGGGATGCAATGGCCCGCGGCTGCTCGAGTCTATAACCAGACTGTGTAATTTTTTATTAAGAGGCATGCTTAATATGGAGGTGAAACCATTTTTATACGGAGCTTCTCTGTGCGCCCTGTCCAAAAAGGATGGTGGTATCAGACCAATTGCGGTAGGTAGTGTTTTTCGCCGACTTGTGGCCAAGCTCTGCTGTCGGTCGGTTAAGGAGGCAATGTCCTGTTATTTGCAACCGAAGCAGGTTGGTTTTGGTACTGCACTGGGGTGTGAGGCGGCAATACACTCCACACGGTTTTTTGCTAAAGAACATATGGCAACAAATAATGTTCTGGTTAAAATTGATATTAAAAATGCCTTCAACAGTATAGATAGAGGCACCCTTCTTAACGAAGTCCTCGAGCAAACCCCCTCATTGTATCCTTTCATTTACCAGTGCTATGCTTCTCCGAGTAATTTGTTTTACTCGGAGAATCTTATACACTCACAGGTTGGGGCTCAGCAGGGAGATCCTTTGGGACCTTTGTTATTCTGTTTGGGCATTCAAAAGGTTATTTCTGGTTTAAAAGCCCCCTTGAATATTTGGTACCTGGATGATGGTATTTTAGGGGGGAGTCCAGAGGTAGTCCTTCAAGATTTAAAGGCCTTGATACCGGCTTTAAAAGCGATGGGTTTGGAAATCAATCCAGCTAAATGTGAACTCTATAGCTGCAGTGATTTGGTCACTAACTATCTGGGAGATTTCGAAACTCTTTTACCGGGAATTAAGCAGACCGACAAGTCCTCATTTAATTTGCTTGGGGCTCCGATTTTTCTCGAGGGTGTCCGCTCTACTCTTGAACTCAAAAGGCAGGCACTCTCTTCAGTACAAGAACATCTAGAGCATCTCTCGGGACATGTTTCACTTACTTTGCTTCGGAATTGTTTTGCTTTGCCCCGGATGGTATATGTCTTGCGAACGTCACCTACATGGATGTTCGTATCAGAGTTGGAATCAATCGATGCTACGCTCAAGTTAATTTTAGAGTCGGTACTCAATGTAAGTTTAGATGAGAAACAGTGGCGCCAAGCGGTTTTACCTATCCGTTTCGGTGGTCTTGGAGTTCGTCGGGTTCAGGACATTGGCCTGGTAGCTTTTTTGGCTTCTGTACATGGCTCAGCGGATCTTGTAGCTCGCATTTTATCACTTGATGGCTGCAATATCCGCTTGCCTTTTGTATCTGAGGCCTTTGAGAAGTGGGGAATGTTCTGTCCGACTGATGACCGGCCAGACAACTTGGTGGCGCAGAGAGGATGGGACGATATCCTCTGCAAACTCTCCTACTCGCTTTTATTGAATGACGCTTCAGGAGCGGATTTAGCTCGTCTCAATGCTGTTGTTAAGCCCGAATCTGGTGCATGGCTCCATGCTTTGCCGTCTCCTCAGTTGGGTACACTGCTTGATAACGACTCGCTAAGAATAGCAGTGGCCCTAAGACTGGGAACCAAGGTGTGTGAGCCGCATCGCTGCATTTGTGGAGTTATGGTGGAGGAAAATGGACACCATGGCTTAAGTTGCCAGAGAAGTGCAAATCATTCTATAAACGAAATTGTCCGCCGAGCCATGGTGTCCATTAACATCCCCTGTGTATTGGAGCCCCCTGGTTTATCTCGAACGGATGGCAAAAGACCGGACGGACTAACGTTGGTTCCATGGCAGCGAGGGCGTTGTCTTTTATGGGACGCAACGTGCGTTAGCACTTTTGCTCCGTCCCATTTGGGGCAAACCGTGAGGTTGGCGGGCTCAGCGGCGGAAACAGCCGCTAAGATGAAACACGCAAAGTACGCAGCCTTAGAGTCGATGTACGATTTCGTACCCGTCGCTGTGGAAACGGCTGGACCTTGGGGTAGTGAGGCTCGCGAGCTTTTTAGGGATTTAGGGCGGCGATTGAGAGAGAGGGGCAACGATCCTCGCTCTGGGTCATGGTTGGTTCAGCAAGTCTCCATTGCCATTCAGCGGGGCAATGCTGCTAGCATAATGGGGACTTTTGGACCGAATATGGCCTTGAGAGGGGATTTAATAAGTTAAGTTTTCCTTGACGAGGCGTGTCGCGGATTTATTTTATGTCATTTGATTCTGACGAAGCATGTTGCGGATATACACTGTGAATTGCATGCATTATTTTTAAATTGACGAAGCATGTGGTGGATTTTTGTTTGTAGGTTTCGGTTTTATCTTAAATAAATTAAAGTTCTTTTTTACAAAAAAAAAAAAAAAAAAATTATTAGAGTTGTGTAGAGAGATGTCTTATGAACATTAAAGTTCTGTAGCCGGTACCATAGAGTATAGAATTTTGTTACAGGATTAAAAAGTGCGTTATTGTGATTTTGCCTGTGAAATTATAATTGACAGATTAAAGTCTGCGAGTATAAAAAAGTATTTTTTGTACAAATAAGTCACTGTGATGAAAATCTAGTTTTTATTTTTAATAGGGTTCAGTATTTATTTCGCAAGAAGAACGAAGGATTGAGCAGTATTCCGGTAAACAATGTTTTGAATTTGGTTAATCGCTACTGACGTTTTATAATGCAAATACTTATATGACGTATGCTCGTTATTGCCATATTAAAGCTGTTTGTAGCGCTACTATCCCTGGGCCAGACCGACACTAAATTTGTTAGGCTATTAATAAGTAACATTCACCATCTATTCATCATTAGTCAGCTGTTCGTGTTTGACTTAGATTAAAATTGAAGAAACGTTTAAATTAAAATAGAACCTATCGCCTTTTATTACAATAAATGCTCAATGGCCTAGACTAGACTTTTTGCTATAAATTATTGCTTAGAGTCTGCGTATGGATGTGTATCTAGAAGGAATCTAGTACCTCGTGAATGGGACAAAAACTAGTTTGAGCATTGGCGAGAACCGGAACAGTTGCGGTCCAGTGCTCCGACGTTGCTGCGAGTCTCTAAGGGAAACATTGTAGGTATGTCTTATTTTACCTGGATGTATAATAAGCTCTCTCGAAGAAATTCAATGAAATCCCAGTAATATTATTAAATAAAACGTTAATTGATTTAAACTCGCACAATTTTCACATATTATAACAAATTGGGCGTAACAGAGTTCAATTACTACCTATTTAATTACCTCGATGTTTCGGGTGTGATTTTATGTCCATAGTCTCGAAGGTACTGAAGAGGCTTGTCGCGCGAGTATTTTAAGCTAGCTCTTGATCTTTATTATCAGTTTGCTCACTCGGGTTGCCACTTGACCGACACACAACATGGTATTTCATAGAACTATATAAAAACCAGTAGTGCTGTCAGCGACACCTCATATGCTGTGCTGCCTACGGTCGGCTATGGACCAAAACCTTTCATCATTATCATCATCATATCAACCGATAGACATCCACTGCTGGACAAAGGCCTTCCCCAAAGTTCTCCATAACGATCGGTCCTGCGCCGCCGTCATCCAATTTCTGTCCATCCTCATCCATCCCGCGATCCTAACCAGGTCGTTGGTCCATCTTGTTGGGGGCCTTCCCACACTGCGTCTTCCGGTCCGCGGTCGCCACTCAAGAACCTTTTGTCCCAACGGCCATCGGTTCTACGAGCAATGTGCCCCGCCCACTGTCACTTAAGTTTGGCGACTGTCTGAGCTATACCTATCTACAACCTTGGTTTTCTTGCGATGAGATACGCATTTTGGATTCGATCCCGCACGGACACTCCGAGCATAGCTCGCTCCATTGCCCTTTGAGTCTTCTTATGAGGCCCGTTGTAAGCGACTACGTTTCAGTGCCGTATGTCAGGTAGTGCCGAAACTTTTATATCCACAAAAAGCGAATCTGCTGGTCGTCCGCCCGGACACCCAGTGTATCGTCCCAGGTATGGGCAGGCAGATGCAGAGACTGCTTGTAGCAATTGTATTAAGCGGTTTAGGTACACTCACGTGACATTGTCAAGAAAGGCACATGTTTCGAACTCGAGGAGCTCTTCTATGTTTGGAGCTCTTCATCATGTCAGGCCGTTCTTGACAATTTCACGTGAGTGTAAACCGCTTAATACAATAATTAAATAGGTCTCACGAAAGTTTTAATAAGATTAAGAGTCTGCTTGTTCAGACTAAGGCCTTTTTTGGGTCACAGAGCCAATCTTGTAACTTAACTGACAGATTTTTATGTTGGTATCACTTTGCCTGTAAGCTTTGATCTTGCACCCAGTTTGACCCAGTGGTTGACTGCTAGAGAATGCCTGAAGGCATTAAATCCGCCAATAGTACCTTTAATTTTACTGTGCAATAAAAAAATATTAATTTAATTAACAATTTCTACGCGATTACCTCCCATTTTTTTGTGATCGTTGGACGTGGCATATGGTTTCCCAGAAACATGACGCCATTTTTTTATATTCTCCAGCGTTGGGCGAAGACCGGAACAGTTTCGGTCCAGTGCACAGACAACGCCCGTTCTAGCTGATAAACCATAAATATTGTATCAACAGGGATGGTACAATTTATTCAATAGGTTACAAGAATCTGAAGTTCAATTGAATTTATAAATTGAACCATCACCATTGATGGCTATGCGCATGCTACGCTGGTCTGCGGGTAGTCACTCAAGTTGCCCCGATAGTAGATAAGATCAAGGAGAAACGCTTAAGGTCAAATTCATAGACGTTCAGAGACCATATGGTGAAACTTGCCTTAGATGCGCCAGCATCGAAACGTTCGCGTGGGAGACCACCTAGCATCTGCACCTCTAGCACAACTGTGACATGTGACTCCTTCTCGCGTAAGATATATTACCTATCTCTTTCTGTGTAGTACTTTGAAAAAGTGACGAGTGACGTAAAGTCGCGCAACAAGAGTCGCGAAGCATAGTTACGCTAGGCGGGCTGGTGGATGATGGTCGATTAAGACCTAAAAGAAGCTCATCTCAACAAAGACGCAGCACAAAACCGAACCAAAGTTGGGGACCAGGAAGGCCTTAAGTAAATTGGAATAGTTTAAGTCTTCCAATACCGGGATTTTTTGTATGGGCAATCCTGGGATCAGGATTTCTTTTTTTGCAAAGAATTCTGTAATGAAGCTCTAGAACAGGTCTAGAAGGGAGAAGAAGCAGACCATTGATGACTTTATTTTTATGCATCACATGCAAGGGAAAATTATTACTTTAAATTGAATATAAAATAAATGTTGTTTAATATTGTTTTGCAGATTCAGTACTTCTGCTTTACGAGTAAGAATACGAAAGTAAATTTTGTTACATGTAATTGATTGGTTTAAGTATGATTTACGAAAAAATACTTACTGTTGAGTTGCTTTCGGTCTTTTCTCCTCTTGCGAATGCCGGTAGATTCACAATTTGACTTGTAAAAGTGCCCTTGAGGCCTACTTACTGAATAAATTATTTCATTTCAGGTCATATTAAATGTTATTATTCAGGGTGTCCCACTCCCACGGCTATGCCACATGGAGGGGAAATACCTAATAAACATCAGTTTCGATTTATCATTAATCAAATTCAAAACATTGTTTACAGATATGCTGTTCAATCCGTCTTTCTTCTTGCGAAATAAATACTGAATCCTATTGAAAAAAAAATGACTTTCATCACTGTGGATAGTTTTGGCTTTATTATCCAAAAACTACTTCAAATTTGCGGAATTTTTAGTCCTGCTTCCTCTTTGTTTCATCAGTGACATTCACTTACTTTCAACGTCAGTTACCAAAAACTTGTCGTTGCCAGTAAAATGAATTAGTACCACTAAATATCAGCAATATGGCGTGGGTTGATAAACACACTATTAGGCTATGTACAGTCAACCGTAACTCTCATTAGTCGTGTAATTAATAAACTCTTGACACAAACGTCCTAATGGAGATCGGTCGCGGAAGTGAACGTACCGATTTCATTGCCTTTTATATTTTATTGCTTGTTCCGTTAATATAATACCTAACAGGCTTAATTGGTATTTAATTAGCTCCCGACAAAAAGAGAAGTATTACAAGTTTAACATGTGGATATGTGTGTTTGTCTGTGCCATCGTACCTCCCAAACAGATGGTCCGATTTGAATTCGGTTTTTATAATTGAGAGCCGGTCTGTCGAAATGGCTCTTAGCCATGTTTGGAGAAAATACACGCTGCCGTTTCTAAGATATTTAGTTTTCGTTGAAACAAGTGACAAGATTCTAGGCAATATTGAAGGTAAGAATTTACAACTTTGTGATTATGTTCGAGCATTTTTATGCCACTTAATAAATGAGGTCTCATGATGATTAGGGTCGGGGGTTGTTTAAATTATTAATTTAGGTTATTAAAGTATTTAACTCCTATGTTTTCGAATAACCGCGATGAGGCAAAACAATTATAATGAACATCTAAATTTAAATTTATAAGAGATAGCGTTGTGATCTGATGCTCATACGAAACAAAAGAAAACTTGCATGGCTCTATTTATGATTTTTTATTTTTTGCTAGCCTGGTGTGGTATTCCACTGCCTACGCCAGCTTATTCACTCGTTTATCTCATTTGAATCATTTAAAAATAAATCATATAATTCTCCATTTTGAATTATGTGTAAAATACCGCCGACATACAAGTAGGTCGCAGGCTGATTGCGCGGTTAACCGTTGGACTTTGTAGGTTTCAGATTATCTGGGTTAAATACCTAAATACTAGAACTATTGTTTCAATACAATTCTATATTGAAATTAAATCCAATTGTAAAATAATAGTTTTGTATTTATTTTAGCCCGGCAAGTTGGTTACGTGTTTAGCCTACGTAATATTGTGGATTTTTATTTTTAGTGGTTACTAATTTAATATACTGGCAACGCCAAATTTATGGTAACCGACGTTGAAAGACAGTGAATGTCAGTGATGTAAACAAAGAGGAAACAGGACTAAATATTCCGCAAATTTCAAGTAATATTAGCATAATAAAGTCAAAACTATTCACAGCGATAAAAGTCAAAGAAAGTAAAAAGCTTTTCAATACGATTCAGTTGATTTCATAAGAAGAACGACGGATTGAGCAGCATTCCGGTGAACAATGTTTTGAATTTGGTTGATGACAGACCGGTACTGACATTTTATTTAAAAGGCTTTACACCTTAGCGACCTCTACTTGAATACGTTAATATTAACATCTTACCGCACTACTTTACAGCAGTGAACGTCGTGAACGAGCAAGCATTTCATTTATCATTGTATCAATGGTTTAATATAAAAAATGTGGTGGAATCCTTATTAAAGAATTATGAGACATTACAATGTTTCAATTTTTTTAATAGTCCTGTAAGCAAGGTGTTAATTTTTCGGCTAAAAAGTTAGAATTTGTGGTATTTCTATTCAACTCGACTCAACGGATACCTGCGATGTATGAAGACTAATTTCCTCTAATTGCGTAATACTTAATTATCAATGTGTTGAATACTTATAGGTAAATATCCAAACTTACTACGCTTATCACCAGTCCTTGTCCTTTCAATACGGAACCCTGAAAACTATATTTAAATCAAATCAACATTGAACACCGTAACATCCGCATAAAGATTTATTGCCAGCGCCCTCTGTCGCCGCACAATGGTTCCTAAATCCAAGCCATATGGCATACAGTGGATATTCTGACTTTGTGAACGACAGAATGACTTCTATCTCGGTAGTACAAGGTGTATAGTGGATGTTTCAACTTTGTGAATGACAGGATGCGGGGACAGATACAGGATGGTGGCAATTGTATCAATGTTGGATGCCCTTGTTGGATGATCTTGCATGTGGGTGCATAGAAGTGCCGAAATGAAGTGATTGTCGTTTGAATTTTCAGTTATCTTGATTGATCAGTTGATAAGTATTTGTCATTGTTCGTTGACTCCTGGCTAGTTGACCGATCGAACGACGCGTCACCGTTTCAGCTTAGCCTAAAATTCTAACGTATGTCCGGATGGTATGGAAAAGTTCAGTTGGATGGATAAAGTTACCAATGAAGAAGTGCTTCAAAGAGTGGAAGAAAAACGGAATTTGCTGAAAATTATAGAAAAATAGGAGGGGAAAAATGTTAGGCCATCTGCATTCGATATGATGCTTTTACAAATAACATTGTAGAAGGGAGCAAGGAAGAGGAAGGCCAAGAATAAGTTACATTAAACAAATTAAAGAGAAGATAGAAGTCATGTTTTTTTTTTTTTTTAAAGAGGCGTCATGTTGTATAGGGAAGTCAAGGTAGTGGCTATGGTTAGAGTTAGATGGAGAAAACTACATACTTCACCAGCAACACCGACAAGAGTTTACTCTTAAATTTATGATGATATCCGAATGTTTGGATGTCCGGATTTCCGACTGTTCTCGCTTAGAGGCAACCTTTCTCAACCGATTCTTATGATTATGAGTAGGTTCGTTAATTATTTCGTTTTTAAGACATAAGTTACGATGTACAAATATTGAACCCTAGGCCCATGGGGTCCCAGCGCCCGCAACCTTCATAGGGAAATGCTGCCAGCATATTCGGTACCATGCCAAGGGTGCAATTTTCTTAAATTTGTTTTATCTTATTTAAATTTTTGCTTTTTTGTACCTGGTTTTTAATCGTAAGTATTTCGTTTAAGTTTTTATTTACTGTGTCTTTGTTTTCCCTTTTTTGTTGTTCTTAGATAACATTGTCGTTTGTTACCTAACATTCGAGTTCATCACACAAATATTTGCTATCGCCGGGATTCGAACCCAGGACCAGCCGGGAAATCATTCAGTCGCATGTCGTTCTTAAAATCCGGGACAGGTGTGGGTATCCTAAGGTATATTAGAATAGAACCGAATAGAATAGTTTAAATCAGTTTCTGACATGAAATGTGAATACGAACTTATACTTATGTCGGTCCCTTCCTTCAATGGGACGAGCTATTTACCATTATGAACACCAACGCAATTTAGTGAATTTAAACGCATGAATCTGTACAATAATGCTAAATGACCTTCGCCTTTGTGCGATACAGTGACATTGAACGGTAATGGCAGTCACAACAATTCATGGTATTTCAATAACCCGGGCGAATCGCTCGACAAAACGAATTTTGTATGAATTTATGAAACATGTAGGTATATTTTTTATGGGAGTACACACCAAGGTCATTAAAAGTGTAAAGCCTTTTAAATAAACAATGCAAAGATCGACACACAAAGAATAAGGGAAAATTCGAAAGGTTGCTTGGGAGTTAGGGTGGCGGAAAGGCTAACTCGCTGGACCGGCAATCCAGAGGTTCGATTCCCGGTATCTTTCACCAGGTAACTTTATTTCATAATTTTTTGAGCTTTGATCTTTGTATCAATGGTTGATTGACAGAGCGAGCTAAGCGACTCTGTTTCAGTTTGGCCCAAAATACTTTCGTATGTTCGGATGTCCAGTTTTCCAGATTTCCAGTCCGTCTAGCACAACGTTCAACGACTCTTGTCGCGCGACATAGCTTCGGCCGTCACTCTCTCGCATTACAGCGAAGAAAGGGATAGGTTCTCGAGCGAGAAAGAGTCCGTGTCATAGTTGTACTAGAGGAGCAGCTGTTCTCGACTACAATCCGGATTCCTAACCGATTATCATGAAATCTTGTGAGTAGATTCGATAAGTGAATAGATCTTTGTCGAGTCAGTGTTTCGATTTTTTTCAAAATGAATTAGATATTGGGTTTATTTTGAAGTATTTGACAATGACAAGTAAAGATAGATTTTTAACGAATCCGAGATAAAGTATCTACTCATGTAGTACATTTTTTTATTTCTTTCACTGTAGAAAAATACACGTGTAGTCTCCTTAAACCCTTCCCTCCCAAAACATGATCTGTCGTGTTTTTTTTTTACTTTCCCCCCTATCGAACCTCGCGTGATTTGTGCACAAGCCCTAAGCTGAGTTCTTTGCCCGCGATACCGCAGAGTTGTAATAACAAACAAACAAAACATGGTTGACCGCACGCTTCGACCGCGACCGCAGACAGCGTACGGCTTGGCGAGTACTTACACGACACTGATAACATCAATAACATGTTACATGTCTTGAACCACAGTCCAGAACATAGTAGTAGTCACAGTCATTGCTGTAGTGTTGTAAAACGACGTCGGTGTCCGCGGACCGCGAGTAAGTTGGATGCGCCTATGATTAATAGGCGCATCCAACAACAATGTGTTGGGGGTTCCGACCAGCTAGCGAACTTCATGAAGGAAGAATTTTGGCCGAAAGGTGTTTTATTCCGGCGTTTCCGCGGTCGGCTACCCAACACCACGGACTTACGAAAGACATCGTGACCTAGTTGTTTAGTATTTTAATATTTAATATGTATGTTAGATTGTAAGGTATTTATCTATGGGCCTTTGATGCCTGAAATAAACGAATTATTAATAGGCATCGGAACTTCAGATGCTTTTATTTATTTTTATTCATTTATACATGGAGAACCAATAGCTTTACTTACGCTAATAGTGACGTAACTAGTAATACAGAGCCAATTATAGGATATTTTATACTTACACTTCGCTTCGCCGTCGGCGTTGATGTTGAGTCTATTTATTAAATTTTATTATTGTACTTACCCATTCATTTCAGTATTAGGTACTGTATCTTTTTGAAGTATCCGGTTTAACAGCTTGGCTAATTAGTTATCATTTTATTTTATATTAAGGATAAATATAAATATTTCATAATAGTTGAATTAATTGCACGGTAAATAACATTTAGTAGATCCCTTTAAAGCACCTTCAATTAGTCAATTTTATAACTAATATAGTATGTTTGAATGTTAGCCTTTTTAGTTTATGTAGAAATCCAAGGATTCATTCAATTAATTCGAGTCCGCCTCCATAGGTACAGCTCCAGCAAATTCGGCGCCGACACCAAAGTTTAATTAATAACTATTACGGAGACAGGACACTAAAACGCCTGCCGTATATTCTCAAACGTGTATTTAAAAGAGATCTGAAAAAGCATGTATTAGATACACTGCCATAAATATATTTTGAGAAGTTGTTCACTTATTACTAATTTTTAAATTTTAATGAATTGAAAATTCTTCCTGCAGATATACTGTCATAACAGTTTCGCAGGGCTTTTGATTACCTATTTGTAATGTTTGTAATCAAATTAATAAATTATTAATTAGTTAATAATTTATTAATTTGATAACAAACTCATGGTAAGGGTCCTCGCGAATCTAATTTATATTTTTAATAATAATGAAAATGTTATATTACAATTGTGGTCAATTGTAACGAACAATTAAAATATATCCCACATTAGTATTGTTAGAGGAACATACATTTTACATAATATTATTTATCGTTAATCAGTTTAACAACTTAATTAAAATGGAGCATTTGTATAATATACATGAAATGCTTATTTATTTAAGCATTATTTGTATATTTACTTTTATTTAAATGACGTTGTAAACACACCGTAAAGTATAAGGTTGGTATTACATAACTTGCTTACTACAGAAAGTTCTCTCTTTTGGTTTTCGCAAAAACCCGAGAATTGAATTTATTTGTTATTTGAGTAAAATGAGACGCAATTGATCTTGATGTGGGATGTGATAACGCCAATAACTGACGCGTGCGTGCGTCTAACTAGGGCTGTAAACCAGCGCTGTATATACGTGAACAATAGAAACGCCTGGAAGGCGGAGCTTAGATTATTTAGCCCGTCTTGCCCCAGTGACGATGGACTATCATAATTTGAAATATGATTTATAGCTGCAATATTACATAGATATAAAGGAAACTCGTATCCGTTATAAGTTTCTAAAGCCGGTAAATTAAAATTGTTGTGGTTTCTATTCGCTTTTATGGATTTAAATAATAATTTCGTCTTACTGACTAGTTAGTCAACTTGCCCTAGTAAGTATTGACAATATTTCTATGTCCTTTAAGTACCCATGTATATCTCAATAGTTCTGTTAAGTCGCTTACTTATAATTTTGTATTGAAGAGGTAACTTTCCTTTTTTAGAAAAGCACCATGTTTTCTTTTACTGTATCTATATTATCAGCTGGGAAATAACTCCCCAGAATAGGAATGAAAACAATGAAATTTGGAAATAAGTCCTAACTATGAAGCCCCAAATAAAATACTATGTCTATTCAGAAAAACAAAGTCAAATCACGTCCACACAGTCACGTCCAGCCCTTCAGCTAAAAATGTATGACTTGGAGAAAACCCTAACCCAATAGAGACTCGAGCAAATTGTTCCCGAGATTGGGGCCTACTTAATTCTACACGTGCGTCCCATCCACCCAATTTGAGGATAACTTCATAATCTCGTACAGGATTACTTTTGTCAGAGAATTCTATAAGCTCGACAGGTTACATAACGAGCCTTGGATATATCTATGGTACAAATGTTTCTTTTTTAGAAGGGGAGACCGAGGGCTTTTGAAACAGAGATGAGTAGAAACAACCTAATTTTTTCGGATCTACATCCGTTAGCGAAGCAGACAAGCACACTGAGGGTTGCCGGCTCGCTAACAAGCAATTAAATACCGAGAAATTGACGTTTATTCAACTTACCTCTGTCTCCTCTAGCAGGGGAGCCTACGAGATTTTTGTGTTTATGAACCGGCCAAATAAGAACGGTTTACGGCGAACTAGGTAGGTAATCAACAAAAAATGCTGAATAATATTTGTGATGTTTAAAAATGCTATAAATAATATATTGTGCTATAAATATACTGCTGATAATAAACCATAATTTTTTTTCGAGTCTATTTATATTCCACAGTAAATAATATTACAATAAGCAAATGCACCTTCATTTTTGCCCGCTATTCTAAGCAATAAATCTTAACCGCACTAGACGGTAATGTATAGGTACTAATGTAGCATGAATCCAATAAGCATAACAAACTAAGTTTTTATGCATGCATAAGTAAGCATCGGCTCGTTTTTCTGCAATAACTGTGAATTGAGGTCAATTACCTGGTATATAGAGGATATCCTACGGTTTCTTGGAGCCAATAAGAGGCTCTAGAAGTTCAGCGCAATAATCTTAATAAAATTATCGTGAGACATCTTTACTAATTATTAAAACAAAACAATTAAAACTCACGTGAAATTTTAAACTGATTTAGGGTTCCGTAGTCAACTAGGAACCCTTATAGTTTTGCTATGTCCGTCTGTCTGTCCGCGGCTTAGCTCCGTGATCATTAGTAGGTACTAGAAAGCTGGAATTTGGTATGAGTAAATATGTGTATGTATCACGCCGACAAAACGGTACAATAAAAAACAAAATTTTTTTTTTCGGGTGCGTCTCGTACACCTAAAATAGAATAGAATAGAATAGAATAAAAATTTATTCGTTAACATACACAAAGTGGACAACAAATATTAGAAATAAAATAAAATAAAATCGTTGTTGTGTATGCCATGAAAAGGTCACACCTCAGCATTAAATGCTGGTCCGGGAACCAGCGCTGGTCTTCCGGTGAAACCTATCGGTGACGCCACGGTGAACCGCACACACACGGCTGCACTCTTAGACTGAACGCAGCGTAAGCGCTTGTCAATGCCAAGACAATGACATTGACAAGTGCCAGTGCTGTCATTGTCACTGCAGACCGTTAGCGGAAAAAGACAAGAAAAGAAAATAATCGAATGCAATGCCGAAATGTGTACAGCTCATTAAAATTTAACAGATAACATTATACAAGTAATAAAAATGAAAAATAGTAACCAAATTTACAATAAATGTGGATATATAAGCAAATAACTAAATTTTATATGAAAGATCAATAACAAACGAAGCACTGTACAGTAATGCCAAAAAACTAGACAAAGACATGAAATATATAAAATATGAAATAAAATGGGGGGGAACCCTACATTGAGCGTGGCCCGACATGCTCTTGGCCGGTTTTTCAATCAATAATAAAATTTACTGCAAGTTTGATTTAATAGTATTTTATGCAACCGTTGTATAAGAGGGGGCAAAAAACGCGAGTGGCATGGGTTATGATGTGAGCGTAGCGAACCTATTTATACAACGTTGCATACAATACTTTTTCTACGACTCGACATTTCATAAATAAAATGGAAATAAACAACAAAGAAAATAATTACAATAAAAAAATTATAATTTTTAGAATCAACAAAATTAAAAAAATATAGTCTCTGATAAACTTTTTTTTTATTGACGTCCATCTGCCAAAAAAAATATGAACTTATACATAAAGGTATACGTTCACTATACTAAACATCCATGCACTGAAGATAAAACTTTTTTTTTAAGTTGGCAGCTATGCCTTAGTACAATAAGTTTTATTTTAAATTGCAAATTGTGTGAATGCATCTGTTTATCTTGTAATCTGTGGAACTTAGTGATGCTTTTGTGGCGACATTATAACATCGTTTAGCAGTGTTTTTTTGGGCAATAGAGTATATGACTTTTACAGACTTTCATAATTTATGTCTATTATTAGAGTTAGTAACTATATAAACACCAGAAAAAAGTACTGAAGTAGAAAAAGAATTTGTGGCACCATAAAGATACGTCACGTACGTAGTTAAACGTGGTGCGGTGCATCTATCCAAATGCTTGTTCCTACACCTGTATATATCAGATGATGGAACCCAAGATGGCAGTGCCTGGAATTCCTTCGGTTCAGGATAGCCAGTTTACTTTTCTTATTAGGACAGCAAAGGAGTGGAACTCTCTTCCTGCATGCGCACCTTTTCCCTGAAAAATATAACTTAGATCTCTTTAAGTCGAGATTGGATATATGTATAGGGCCTATACATATATCCACTCTCGTGCCTATTAGGCACCTTCTAGATAAGCATGCTTCATCTTAGGCCTCAACGTTACTTAACATCAGGTACGTTAAAAAAAAACAGCTCTCCCGCCATCTCGCCCTGTTGGTATTACACTGTCTGGCAGTTATATACCTACGCAGTTTCCTGGCGGTCTGACGATAGATAAAGCATCTACTAATCCGCTACCCAAAGGTTGTCTGAAAGAGATCGCTGTTTAACGATAAAATCATCTATTGTTTACCTCTATTGTAATGATAAGTGTTATCTGTAAATATGTGTATTTCTTTCCTCTTGAGGTGTGCAATAATAGTTATTTGTTATACAAGGGGGGAAAGTTGTATTTTACCCGCGAGTGTTTATTTGAAACACGAGCTAGCGAAAGGATCCTATGATTGACCACGAGCGAAGCGAGTGGTTCAAAATAGAATCCTGAGCGTAGCGAGTGTTTCAATACACGAGACGTAAAATAACTTTTCGCCCGAGTATAACACAAATATCCCCGAGACCCGAGAGCCAAGCTGACCCGACACTATACCGAAGATATCCCGGACATCAGCCTGTACGAGATTAGAATGGCCCTAAAACAGCTCAAGAATAACAAGGCGCCGGGTGATGACGGAATCACTTCAGAGCTTCTGAAAGCGGGTGGAACACCGGTACTTAAGGTCCTTCAGAAGCTCTTCAATTCCGTATTGCTCGAGGGAATCACGCCAGAGGCATGGAACAGGAGTGTGGTGGTGCTTTTCTTTAAGAAAGGTGATAAAACACTGCTCAAGAATTATAGACCCATCTCGCTTCTGAGCCATGTCTACAAGCTCTTTTCTAGGGTCATCACGAATCGTCTCTCAAGCAGGTTCGATGAATTCCAGCCTCCCGAACAAGCCGGGTTTCGAAAAGGCTTCAGTACCATAGACCACATACACACGCTGCGGCAAGTTATACAGAAAACCGAAGAGTATAATCTGCCACTCTGCTTAGCGTTTGTGGACTATGAGAAGGCCTTTGATTCCGTCGAGACATGGGCAGTACTACAGTCCCTCCAGCGATGCCGAATTGACCATCGGTATGTCGAGGTGCTCAGGAGTGTGTACAACAACGCCACTATGTCAGTCCGAGTACAAGACCAGTGTACGGAGGCGATTCCATTGCAGAGAGGTGTGAGACAAGGAGATGTAATATCTCCGAAGCTCTTCACCAACACAATGGAAGACGCCTTCAAGCTCTTGGAATGGCAAGGACTTGGCATCAACATAAATGGCGAGTACATCACGCACCTTCGGTTTGCTGACGATATCGTGGTCATGGCGGAGACGCTGGAGGATCTCGGTATAATGCTGGATGATCTCAACCGAGTATCCCAACAGGTAGGCCTTAAGATGAACATGGACAAGACGAAGATCATGTCGAATGTCCATGTAGCACCCACCCCAGTATTGGTTGGGAACTCGGTCCTCGAAGTTGTCGACGAATACGTCTATCTAGGTCAGACGATCCAATTAGGCAGGTCCAACTTCGAGAAAGAGATCAATCGACGGATTCAACTCGGGTGGGCAGCGTTCGGGAAACTGCGAAGTGTCTTCTCGTCCAAGATACCTCAGTGCTTGAAGACAAAAGTCTTCAACCAGTGCGTATTACCGGTGATGACCTACGGAGCCGAGACGTGGTCTCTAACTATGGGCCTCTTAAGGAAGCTCAGAGTCACTCAGCGAGCTATGGAAAGGGCTATTATGCTCGGGATCTCTCTACGTGATCGAATCAGAAATGATGAGATTCGTAGACGAACTAATGTCACCGACATAGCAAACAGGGTTAGCAAACTGAAGTGGCAATGGGCAGGGCACATAGCTCGAAGAACCGATGGCCGTTGGGGCAGAAAGGTTCTCGAGTGGAGACCACGTACCGGCAAGCGCAGCGTAGGACGGCCACCCGCAAGGTGGTCGGACGACCTGGTCAGGGTTGCGGGGACTCGCTGGATGCGGGTCGCTTCTATCCGGCCCATGTGGAAGTCAATTGAGGAGGCCTGTGTCCAGCAGTGGACGTCCTATGGCTGAAATGATGATGATGATGATAACACAAAACTTTTCACCTCACTACAGCGAGGAAAAAAGAATAAGGGTTTGTACTATATCTTTGAAAAATATCTGCAATAATCAACCAATTTGCCATTTATTAAAACTTAAGGTCTAATTAGCTTTCATGTAGGTATTTTAAACGGGATTTTTCAGAAAATAAGCTCATGTCAAATTTTACTTTAGCTGCGTTGAAACGTTAAAACTCTTTCTCCACATGTGGATAAAAAGCGATTTTCTCAATAGATATCAAACAAACAAACTGGGCTTTCCGAGCTAGTGAGGTGAAAAGAGTATTCCATCTAAATCATCTATCATATTTCTTCCAGTATATGAGTGTGAGAGTGATAGATGCTTTATCCATCATATATATCCACAAGAGTACAAGACGCAGTTTAGACAAACCATATGTCGTGATAAGTTATATTGCAAGGCAAGTCCGATGTGTGACTATAATACAATGACTCCATTAACCTATTGTTCCTTCTAATATGCAACAATCTTTCAAACCCTCATACATCTCCATTACACTTATCCTATTATACAACTTTGTTGAATGCTAAATAACGTTCAAATTTGTCTACAGCAATTGTAAGATATATCTTTTAGCGGCGCAGGAGTCGTTTACGCACTTTGACTTCAGTGAACTGTATGTAGTGTTAATAAGGAACATATTCGTTTGAGTTTATGAACATGTGCCATACATCATGATTGTATGATTTCTATTTCGACTGGCCGAGACTTTCTCGCTTTAATTTGACGCTTACTTTGACCATTGTTACGGTCTGTGATTTAGATTTGAAAATTTAAATTCCTCTGAAGCGTCAGACCATGTGTAAATGGACAGTAAAGTCTCTCAATTCACGACGCAGTCCATAGTGGTAGCGAGGGCTAACCAGCCTTGATACAGTTCATGTCTTAAAAAAACGGCCAAGTGCGAGTCAGACTCGCGCACCGAGGGTTCCGTACAAACACTTAATCCATCTTAACTAGCCAGGTTGAGTAAGTTTGCACTTGATATGTATATATGGCACGATCACGTTTGTTGTATGGGAGCCCCTTAAATATTTATTTTATTCTGGTTTTAGTATTTGTTGTTATAACAGAAAATACATCATCTGTGAAATTTCGACTGTCTAGCTATCACGGTTCATCAGATACAGCCTGGTGATAGACGGACAGACGGACAACGGAGGCTTAGTAATAGGGTCCCGTTTTTTACCCTTTGGGTACGGCACCCTAAAAAAGGACTGTAAAGTTCGGTCAGCGATAGCGACTGCGACATAAGTACGTCCGTGACTGACGACTGCGATTAAGTCGCGCGAGCCGGTGGCTTGCGTCCGCTTTTTCATTTCAGAGGAGACCATTGTTGAAAAAAAAACACAGATAGAAACCGTAGGTAGTGGCATACATGTCGATCGTTATAGTGTCTTAACGCCCCACGACTGACCATAGTTATGCAGAAAGCTACCAGCGTAGATTTTTTGTCAAAGTGACTTAAGTCTTAATCAATGAATGAGTTTGGTCGCTTTTTGCATCATGAAAAAAAATCTTTGGTCGCTTTCTGCATAACTATGGTCCAATTACGTAGCATTTTAAACAAACAATTATTAAAACACAGATAGCAGAAGTACAAAACGTTCTCTCTAAAAGAGCCTATGATGGTTTCTTTTTATTTAAGAGTTCGAGCGATTTTTAGAGTAGTAGGGCCTCGTGCAGGGTCCGTCCGGATTGTTACTACCGTCTTGCCTGGTAACCCACCGCCAAACAGCAATGTTCGCATTGTTGCGTTCCGGTGTGGGGGCTATCTTACGCCGGTGAAATTACTAGCATAGAGGCATTCTATCTTCGTCCTCCAGGTAGGCAAGCACTTGTGACTCCTCTGGTGTTGCAGGTGTTTATGGGCGACGGTTATCGCTTTCCATCAGGCGATACATTTGCTCGTTTGCCCCCTATGACATAAAAAAAAAAAGATTATTATTTAAACTATTGTCGGTGCAGTTCTCTCCAGTCCGTTCTGCTTAACGACAGTTTTTTCACTTATAGATACGACGCGATGTCTACCTTTTTCTTTACGTGGTCCAAATAACTAATCCTGGTCTTTCTCTTCTTCTCCTTCCCTCAATTTTTCTCTCCATTATCTTCTGTATAAGATCGTCGTGTCGTACCTACTAAAAGGCCTATCTTTGCCTATTATATAGTTTAAACAAAATGCGAGTGTGAGTGACAGATGCTTTGTCGCTTATTTACCCCGTGATAAACGCAACCATCATACGCCCCTCTTTTGTCTGTGTTTGAACTACATTGGGCTCAACCTACCCAAGAGTCCTAAGATCCATTGCAGTCATTCTTCAATAATTGAGTTTACCTAAGTGTGTTGACATTTTAAGATAATGCCCCATGTTTTCTTTTGATCGTATTACCTATTATAAATAATATTATCAACGATCCACGAAAGAGCAAAGTATTTTTAATCCAGTAAATATGTCAATCTTCCGTCGCACGCTCCAATACGCAAACAGCTTGTTGTAACTGAAAACCTGGTTGACATTCCAGAGCGCCCGACCGTGCCGTACAATCGATTTGAATCGATTACCCAGAATTCGATGAACGAACTGTAGTCATCATAACTTCATTCATTATTGATGGTCGGAAGAAAAAACAGCGCGGGCAGTCTGGTGAGCGAATGATTAAAATTTGAACTATGTAGGTACCAGAACCACGGAGTGATTTAATGTGGTAAGGTCCCGGAGTGGCGTCCACGTATAGGATGCGAAGCGTAGGACGGCCCCCGACGAGGTGTCTAAGTCCAGTCAAAAGTATTTTATTCAAAGTAAATTCCAAACGAATATTTGTTGAAGTTTAATTTTACATCAAATACATAACTACAATACGTATAGTATGTTTCACTTGCAATTTATTGCTATTTCTGAAAATACACACACACTTAATATGCATACATTGTTTAATGCTTTCGGCTATTTTTAAATAAACAAATAGTAACAATAATAAGGTCAACTGTCCTGATGGCGTAGTGACGTCACAACACGTATATTTTTTGTTTTGACAGTTCATACTCGTACAAGGAGATGATTTGATCTGTCCGCCAAGTACCCAATGGTCGCTTTTTACACAAACGACCATTAAAATGAAATAAAGTCTTGTTGTTCTCCAAAATATTTCCACATTTAGAATTGCATGTGCATTTTCATAGTTACAACAGTAAAGAAAACGTTTGGTTCATGTTTATTTATAAACTTTACTCAATTGTTATCAATTCGAGCACATGGTCACGAGAATGAGAGTACCTATCGCGTAATTACTCACTCGTTATTGACAATAAATAACGATTAAATGAAATTCAATTTTCATTAAATAATTATCTCAGAGTTAGCTGTGTCTTTATCACCCAATTTTGAAAATTAAGTGATATTTTTACATGAATTTCAATGACAAACAACAACAACTACTAGCTAGTTTCTGTTTGGACTTTTCTTGTATTATGCAATAAAGTTACAGTAAATAAAGTACATAATATCGCAGCCTAAACTTAAACTTTAGCCAACAAAATAAATAAAAATCAATAAATAAATATTGGACAAGCTCACACAGATCAATCTAGTCCCACAGTAAGCTCTAGTAGGCTTGTGTTATGGGTACAAGACGACGATAAACGTACCTACTTATATAGATATTCATACTTAAATACAAAAACACCTATGACCCAGGCACAAATATTCGAGTTCATCACACAAATATTCGCCCTTGCCGGGATTCGAACCCAGAACCGTCGGCTCAGTAGGCAGTTGCTTCGTTTAGGTTCACTTCGTCCATATTCCCATTATGATTATGTCACCATTCCTGTTTCGTCCACATTCAATTCCCAAATCGTCCACTTCCTATCTCGTCTACATTCCCAATTCGTCCACACTCCCAACTCGTCCCATGGAGGTAAAAACATAAAAAAAACTTACAATATTTGCTATCCGATACCCTCCGACGCGTAATGATCTCATTTACGAATGCACTTTGCGTACGTTTCGCCTTAAACGCAAATTGTACATTCCTAAAGCGAAAGAGAGTACGGATGTGGACGATTTGGGAATGTGGACGAAGTGGGAAAAGCACGATATGGGAATTTGTATGAAATGGGAATGTTGACGAAGTGAACCTAAACGAGTTGCTTACTCACTGCGCCTACCGCTTCGTCAAAACAAAATGATTGTAAACATCACACAATTAGTTAATAAAGTAGATCTTTTATGTGCGAGCATATTCCGCGGTTTGGTACGTTGATTACATTGTACGTAGATTTCCACGTCACGACGTCGTCGTGAAGTTAAAATGTCTTACAACACTTATAGTAATGAACTTTATTATGTGAATAGGCCACAAGGGCACTTTTTACATGTCTGAGTCTACCGGCATTTCACAAGAGTAGACCTGCACTATCGAGAAGAAACGCTGAAAGAAACTCAACAGTCAGTAATTTTTTCGTCAAGAATACTTAACTATAAATATACATTAGAACTGTCTTAACACCTGATTGTATTATAGATTTCTGAATATCTTTAGGCGATTGTAAGGTATATACTGCCATATCGCGATACAGACGTGTCGGAATCCGCCGCTCTGTCATTTCTCTCGGACATGAAACTGTCATTCCTGATGCTAATTAATTTCCGAAGAGAGCTAATGAAAGGCGACACGATTGATCGGATATCAATAATTAAAACCTGCATCAGCTGTCAGTTGTGTGATAGAATATAATCGATATCGAAAGGGCTCGTCCAGAGATCATGTGATCATATTTGGCCTATTTTTGACCTTCCTCCACCCCGGGGTGATATTTCTTTTAAAGTCACTGGTTAAGTGTCTTTCTAGATATTACATTTTGGAGACTATGATAAGATAAATAAATCAGTTACTTTTAGGGTCGCAATAAATTCAATAATACAATCATATTTTTGTAAAATAATTTAAAATAGATGTATACACGCCCCCTTACAAGATCACGTGTTTTTTTGTAGTAAGTATAATTCCAATACCTTTCGATGCTGAGTAAGCCGTATGCCTTTTGTTTTCGTGATTACGCTTAGAGCGGATTATTCGAATATAATAAAATTGTAGAGCAATTTTGTTGTTTTTGGCTTTTCCACTGTGTAAAAAAATTACACGCGATGTCTTCTCGGACCCCCTCCCCCATCTTGGTCATTCGTGATATTTTTCTGACCCCCCATTAACGATCACGTGATTTCTGAACGACCGAAAAGTTATTGTTATTAGTACTTTAATGTTCTTTGAGTTTGAATTTTCATGGGCAAATCCATTTAGGACTAATTAATCTTGGGCATTATAGATCCCATATACCCTGGAGAACGGATGGCCGTTGGGGCAGCAAAGTCTTGAAGTGGCGACCACATATAGGAAAGTGTAGCGTTACGGCCCCCGAGAGGTGGACAGATGACCTCGTTAGGGTCGCAGGGATGCGGATGCGGTCTGTACAGGATCGCACCTTGTCGCGAGCTATAATGGAAGGCCTACGTTCAGCAGTGGACGTCTGTGGCTGATAGATAGATAGATATATTATAGATCCCAAACGCCGATTTCAATTTATTTTATTAAGAGGCGGGTTTAATTAAACAAATAAATCATTTGAATTACATAACAATCTCTCTTGCCAACCATAATGAGCTGGCAACGATTTAAATCAATTGTAATGAAAACAACGGTGCATTAACGCAATATAACTAAAACTGCAGTATATTGCCCCTATTTCACAATCCTATTGATTGTGTAACGAAAATTCTATTCTATTATTATTTAACATACATATATTGCGTAGCCAATATAAAATTCGACGTTTTACGATGTGTGTGAAGATAGAAATGAATGTCAAATTGTTATAGACAAGACAAGTGTTGCTTTTAATTAATAAAAAATATTCTTATTTGATCGTCGTGGCTGTTTAGTGTACTCTATCTTGCCAGTCAACTTAGGATTTGTTAGTCTTATCGATCCATTAAATTTATCTTATGTTATGTTTCTAACTGTGAATTTCAAATTGTGAATTTCTGACATGTATTATTTTTATAACTAATGATTTATTTTTTTACTTTACAGGTAAGTCCAATTCAGATATGCTGTGCAGATGTGTGTGAGTTAAAATAGTAAGATAAGTGATGTGATCGTTTAAATTCTAAGTTTGTTGTACATACGATTTTTAATTTTTACCAGGTCTCAAAAAGTTACGATCCTGAGACCTGTCTATGAATCTTTCAGTATTCATATTTGAATGTCACGTCGGCAATTCGATTGTATCAATACGACGATCTCAAATACCCCTCGAGACCACGGCAGAGGAAACCTCACACTAATATTATAAAGGCGAAGTTGTTTGTGAGTGTGTTTATGTTTAGTTTAAGTAAATGTGTGTGTGTTTGTTACTTCTTCACGCTCAAACGGCTGGACGAATTTTGATAAATTTTGTTATAAAGGTAGCTGACACCCTAGATTTACATATAGGTAGGCTACTTTTCTATCCCGAAAAATGTAGTCTTCCCGTGGGATGAGCACCGCGCCACCGCGCGGCGCAGCTGGTTAAAAATATATTCACACGCGATGTGTTGTAACCATTCGGCGTTTTGTCTGAACTCACAATACTGTTTACACTTCAGTCACCGTGTCGTTATGTTATGGCGTGCTTTTTGTCCCATTGTGCCTGCTTCCCACGGCGTGATAGCATTGTGACTGAGCGGATCATTTCAAAAGTAACGCCAGGTGAATTTCTTCTCTGAATCGTGTTCTGCTTAATAAAGCAAATATGCTTTCGATTAAATCGAAATTGTTAATCACCGCTGTGGCGCGGAGATAATCCCATTATCGGGTTATACTCCCACACAGTCCGTTCATAACGTATATATAATTATATATATACATATATATATATATAATTATACATACATAAAGGTAATACTCGTAACTAGTGAATAAATTTTTCACTTTACGCCGATGTTGATGTAGCGAAATGGCCAACATGTTTTGACTAAGGTGTAGTTTTTGTGAACGCCTTGTAGAGTTAGGTCGTGTAAAGTCAGAAGCTTGGCTCTACATGGGACCCGATAACATTTGACGAGTCATAGGTCACGTCTTGGCATCATTTTACATGAAATTTTTATTGGTGGGATTTGAAACTTCCAAATAGTATCACTTTGTGTGGGAGTATAACCCACTAAAGGGATTATCTCCGCGCCGTAGGAGTAACATACTTATACAATCGTTTGACACTGAATACACTCGCGGTTTGTACATATAATTAACACAAATTATAACGCGTCTATCGCGATATTGCTTATTTACCTTCATAATCTAACATTTTGGCGGGGTTGCACACGCCGTGCTCTCAGATGTATTCGTGAATCACAATCAGCGAGTTGTTACTGGAGTCGGCCAAATGTAGCACTAGCAGACGAAATTACCTAATGAAATAATGATTATGAAGGTAAATAAGTAATATCGCGAAAAACCCGTTATAATTTGTGTTAATTATGTATATACAATAGTCCTTGTAGTAACGTCAATTGACATTTATAACGTCAGCTATCCTCTTGGCATAAGAAATTAGTGGCAAGATGGACAAACTAGTAATATAGAAGTTGATTGGATAATGACGAGACGACGTGGATGGGAAAACCGACCAATTATTCATTGAGCATCCTGCCAGTGACTCGGACGAGTGGTCACTTGGTATTGGTACAATGACCTAATTTTTTAATCGTTGGCGACGGGAAAGGTGTAGCTATTATAATTATTTTTTATTAAAGCAGTAACGTCTGCTAGATGTTTACAAATAATAGAAGCGAAAAATTGAAAAATGTTCTGCTTTGAGCGGGAATTAAACGCACGTCCCCACGGCACGGTATTCCGGGTCGGATGGAACCAATTATTCTATCAAAGCCACTAGTCAAAGCATCGAATTTTTCAACCCAGGGTTGCCAGTCGATTGCAACCGGAATATCGTACCGACATACTAAAATTATCGTACTAAACGATTAAATTTATTATTAAGTACACCGGTCAAAGTGGCAGGACATAATAAATTTAAAAACAGCCCCAAAAGCGTGTTTTTACACAGATAATGAACTATTTTTAAACTACTTAGGTATTTTGGGGAATTCAGACATCTGACATTGGCATATCTGCTAATGGCGACCAGGTTGTCATTAAGCAGTACCAAACAGTCGAGAATTTTGACGATCTGATCAAGTTGGCAGTAAATTTTGACCATGTAGACGGCACTGCGCTAGTAGACGTTACTGCTTCAATAAAAATTGAGATCGATTTGTGATCAGATATTATTTTATTTATTTACGTAGTAAGTAAGTTGTAAAATGAATTGAAACGTAACTGTATATTCGATGGCTTCTTGTAGAAATTGTAGTTACTTCATATCCACATACTATGAATATGATTATCTCTTTAGCTTCGACTTTAGTTGCAGAATTGACGCATTTAAAAAACCGGTACATAATGTATGTCTTTGACATCACTTTTGGTCTTTGTTTCCATGCAGCGACTTGTCAACTTCTTTTGTAAGGTGAAAACCGAGAAGTACCTTTGTCTCTCTAAGCCGCTCGCGGAGTCATTTACGAGTACACACATATTGTTACAATGACAAGGTACTAAAGTAAAGGCAATTGGCGACGTGACGTAGAAGCATAAATTATAAAGCAATTACTGTCTTTGTAATTTATGTGGTAACGTCACGCGGCAGAAACCGCATTGTATAATTACCGCAACGTCTTAAATTTCTGCACATTGTACCTTGTCGTATTAACGTCATCAAAGAAAACATTTTAAATTATCAGACTTCTATCAAACTCTACATAATAATATGTATATACGCATTCTCTAGTATTCATGGATGTCTACTTAGTACTTACTTTACAACCTAAATTAAAAATTTAGAACACCCCCGATACAAGTAGCTGGTCATCATGAGACCCTCATTCAATGAATGCTATAGAAAATGCTACTAAAACTGAACATAACTACAGAATTTGGAATTCTTAGCTTCAATATTGGCCGAGATCTTGTCACTTGTTCCAGTTAAAGCTGAAAATCTTGGAAACCACCGGAACTATTTCCACCAAACATAGCTAACAACCATCTCGACGGACATGTCTTTCGATTATTAATACTCCACTAAAATTGGTTTATGCGTTTGTGAGCTACGATGCCACAGACAGAACCACAGATATACTCTCTTTTTTTTGTCGGGGCTTAGACATACTGTCTATATGACGACGACATAAGGACCAAAACTTATCAAATTCCACATTTTCTACGTTAATCGATCTTGTATTTTCTCAGGAATACATTAACTGTGTAGTACTTGTTGAAGGTTTAGAAACATCATAAGTTATGGTGTAACTGTGTAACGTGTTGCGTTACAACTCGTTCTAGATAACTTTTGGACTGTCTGGTTACACACTCGTTCTTAAAAATTTACATTCAAATTCAAAATTATTCTAAATTCCACACTTGTCCGTTTCATGTGAAAAAGATTCATTCTATTCAAAGCTTTCGAGCTGATCAGATACCTACGAGTTGTTTTTAATCCTGCTCATCCTCAATTCCACACTTAAGCATCAGTCTCTAAATTAGCTTTACCTCACAAGAGTGTTCATTAATCGTTAATTATCCAAAAGTTAACCTGTGCTATTGTGCTGTGACATCTGATATCTGAAGTTGCTGGATTCTGTCGGATACAAATATATTATTAAATTAAAGACAAGGCACGTAAACGTAAGTTTCCCATGTATTTCATAACCGTTATGATGTCAATCTCTTAATTTAAATCTAGGAACTTAAGTCTGTATCTGCTTGTTCGCAGGTGCCTTTATTAATTTATATAATAAATACCTTCTTCTGCCCTGTCTCCTGTCTCTTCTTCCGTTCCTGCCTTCCTACTTTACCTACCTCCCGGTCATCAACGTGACAACTGTATTCATATAACAAGTTACAATAAATAATCAACAGTTAAATTCATTTAGTTTAGACCTACATGTGGATTGTAGATCTGTTTCTATCTTTAATGATAATAAGTTAAATCTACATTACTTAGATTATTATCGATGCACTTCGATCTGGCAAATAAATACACAGCTCCATTCCATTTCCAAAGGTTACTGCGACAAAGTACTCGGTCGTGCAGATGTTTATGACGCCACGAATTGTTTACTTTCACGCCGCTTTATTACCTCTAATGTTTATTTGAACAGCTGCGCAGGCGCATATTATGTCTCTGTCCTACGCGGAAGGACAGACGAGGATAGTAGACGCGCCGAAATTTGAACCATTTGGGAAGTGAAATCGGTTGTATAGCGGAAGAAGGGTGTAGGTTCCTTTGACGTAGGATGACATGAATGTATTTCTTACTTAGTTTCAGGAGATTATTCAGCGTTTGTAAGGTGTCTTTTTTCGTCATTCCCATTTCTTAAAATATTGCTTAAGGTAATAAGGTAAGGATGATTGTTGGAAGTATTTTTTTATGTATCCCGAAGCCACTCCCGAGTGCGATCCCAGTTAGATCATAATTAAAACGACTGGCTCTTTGAGTTAATAATCGTGAAAAAGGATTGACTCTAGATTGGCGAATCACCCTTCAGAAGTGGTAATTTACTGCACTCAGTTTTAAATATGTAGTTCAATGTCAGTGTACTATCTTCATCTTGTAAGTTGTGCCGAGGATTGCGCTTGTATGCTTAACAAAGAGTTACTACTCTCTCCTGTAGATAATCGAGAGCCGCTTGGTAATATTTAGATTTCGCAATATGGAATACGAATTTAAAAAAGTCATCATTGTTATAGAAGGTGATGTTGGGCTCGTTTAATAATATAACAATACCAAAAATGCTTTCGATAAATTGATATGTCGACGCTAGTTTTGTCATTCTTTGACAATGACTAAAATTGAGTTTAATACTGCGAAATACTAGATCATTTAATGTAAAAGTCCTAAATTCGGAAATCTATACTTAAGAGGCCTTATACACGTTTAAAATGTATTTTTTTAATATTATGACAAATATATTGATAACTTCAACAGATCACGGCCCTGCGGCAGGGTACTCATGATCTGGGGGACATCGGTTTTTGTTAGTTAATTTTATTTAGGTTAACTTGATTACTGTTATTTTTTACTTGTTTTTCGTCACTAATAAACTATCATAGAATAAAAATTTCAACAACTTTGGATAAAACAACGTTAAAACCCCAGTCATCATCATCATCATCATCATCTCAGCCGTCCACTGCTGAACATAGGCCTCCCCTTTGGACTTCCATATATACCGGTTGGAAGCGACCTGCATCCAGCGCCTTCCGGCGACCTTTATAAGGTCATCTGTCCATCTTGTAGGTGGACGTCCTACGCTGCGCTTGCTGGTCCGAGGTCTCCACTCGAGCACTTTTCGGCCCCATCGGCCATCTGCTCTGCGTGCTATGTGGCCTGCCCATTGCCACTTCAACTTGCTAATCCGGTGAGCTATATCGGTCACTTTAGTTCGTCTACGGATTTCCTCATTTCTGATTCGATCACGTAGAGACACCCCGAGCATAGCCCAAACATAGCCCAAAAACCCCAGTATCAACTGCAAATCATTTGATTTCGGTTGTCGGTTTAGAGTGTGCACGTATCTAAATATCCTTATACTACTTTTTTCATTAAAAAATAATATAGGACAATAAAAATTTTAGAGCTCTGCTCTGACTAACTCAATTGGCCTTTTGCTTCGCGCTAATGCAGTGTGTGGTGAAATCGGTACAGAGCAGGTGAGTGGGTGGCCTCGACTGCGTGTGCGCACGAGGAAAGGCATTGTTCGGGATTCAATTGGGGTGCCTTGGGTTGAGTTAAGTTTTATCCCCATTTTGATTCAGTATAAAATTTTAGGGTGCTGTTTACATCTGTCCAAATTTTGGATCAAGGATTCAATGTTCGGTGCTATTATAGCGAGTTATATGGGTGTTTTAAAAAAAAAGTTTTTTGTATGCAAGTATCGATGCAAAGCTATTTGGCGCGAGTGTTTAAATTGAAAGCTGAGCGAGCGAATGTATCTAAGATTTTCAAAGATAGGCCATATAATTTTGCAGCAGTGCGACACACACACAACTTTGCACCTCACTATGGCAGGAAAATGCGAGATTCATATCTATTTAAAATTTCAATTTAAGACATAACACACTCAAATCCAAACCAAATAAACAAGAGAAAAGCACACATATTAAAACTTAAAAAAAAAGTTACCCGCATTTCAGACAGTCACAATCATCGTAGTCGAAATTCAAATGTCTTTTGCACGCTAGCTAATAAAATAGACTTGCACGCAGATTTCGCGCTATAAACGCAGGTTTTTCAAGCGAGTGAGGTGAAAACATATATTTCTATTCAGCTGATAGTCGAGACTTAAGAAAGGGTAATCAAGTCAGGTCAGATTACAGCGGCAATGAGCTAAGTTCAGCGCTGCGGTAAGCGTGGATCCATAGACTATATCACACGTTTTGTAAACATGGCTGGTCGTGAAATAATGCCACGTTATTTATTACTCCATCACTGAAGTTATTTTGTATTAATTTGTTTCATTGTAAATTTCGTTTCTGCCTGCCCTATTACAAAGGCCAAGTCTTTAAATTATCTTATGCCCTCATGACTGAACTTCAGTACCAAAGTATTTAAACATTGTAAAATTTGTAAACTTCGTTTCTATTGCGGAATACTTTTGACGCCAACTTTCTCGGATCCCATTGTTCAATTATTCGGGTAGTTCATTTTGCATTGTATTCTATTGTCTTTTATTAGAAACTCTAACGAGATACCGCATTTATTTCGTCAACTTACACAACTATGTTCCGTAATTTGTTACATTGTTGTCACATTTACTTAAATGTAAAGAAATTAAAATTATATTATGTGATTGCTATTTAGATGCAAAGATGAACACGCAAAGAAAAATTAAGCCTTTGGATCGGTAATACAAAGATACCGGGTTCGAGTTCCGGTGTGGACCACGTATGAGCTCGATTTAATTTTTCTTTGTATTATCGGAAGTGAAAAATTTGATCTGGGGGCACGGTAGTGCCACCGCCAAGACGATATTAATTTACTCCCATAAAAAAATATGAATGAAATTGTAAACCTGAGTTAATAATGATATGGTTTTAATTTCAACTCGCTTCCTCCACGCGATCCCGAGATAATGGGTCTTGACAGACAGACAAACCGGTAGGACGGGCGGATAACAAAGTAATCTTATAAGGTCCTTACCATTTTTAATTGTGGGTTACGGAATCTTAAAAAATATTTTCTAAAAAAGAAATACATTTGTATTTTGTTTAAAATGCTGAAATATAAGTATTAAAATACAAAAACAAAATACATATGCTTAGGACATCTATTTTGGTACATATTTAACCCCGACGAAAAAAGAGGGGTGTGCATCTGTGTATGTGTCTGTCTGTGGCATCATACTCCCAAACGGATGGACCAATTGGAATGCAGTTTTCTTGAATTGAAAGACTTGTCCGTCGAGATGGTTCTTAGCTATGTTTGGAGGAAATAGGACCAGTCGTTTCCGAGGTATTCAGCTTTAATTGGAACGAGTGATAGGATCTCAGCCAATATTGAAATTCCAAATTTTGTAGTTATGTGCAGTTTTAGTAGTATTTTCTATATCACCAATTGAATAAAGGTCTCATGATGACCAGCTGATGTTTGTGTCGGGGTGTTTATAATTTATAATTTAGCTTATTGTACGTGAAATATAGGATATTATTGAAAAGCGCGATTAAATATTAATTGTAAGTTCAATTATACATAAGTAGGTATAGACAATTGCGGAAAAAGTAATAGGTGCGTTTAAATGTTTACCTAATTATACAACTACACAGAAATTCTTGTATGACTGCGTTGCCGATCGCATGGAAGGTATTAACAGTAATAAAAGTAACTACCTGTTTCTGTTGTAAACAAAGATATGACATTGAAATTGAACGTAACCGTTGCCTTCGACTCACAATACTCATATTCAGAACATTGTTGTAAACAAACCTTGAATGATTCGAATGTAAAATATTAAACTAGCGAGAAAATGAGCGAAGCGTCTGTTTCAGCTTGACCCTGCAAGTTGTATAACTATGAAAGCACTGCAATTATGCTCTAACAAAATAAATAAATAAATATCAGACAACCTCACACAAATCGATCTAGTCCCAAATTAAGCTCAAGAAGGCTTGTGTTAAGGGTACTAGACGACGATATCCATACTTATATAGAGAAATATATACTTAAATACATAGAACAACCATGGCCCAAGCAGAAATATTCGAGTTCATCACACAAATATTTGCCCTGGCCGGGATTCGAACCCAAGAAAAGATAATAAACTGTTTCGTGATTTGATTGCAAATCTAGAGATTTTCAGATTTTTCCCTATAATTGTGGTAACGGTATTACTTACCAAATTTCATAGTTATTAATTTTGATTCCCTTGAGGGTGTCTAAATATACGTTTTTTGCGGCAAACGGTCGTATCATTTTTTTTTCGTTAACTTAGAAATTTGATTATTTCACAGATTAAAGGTACTATAGGCATATGAGTATATGGTTTTAATTTCAAGTCGATAGCTTTACGCGTTCTCGAGATAGAGGGTCTTGACAGACCAATGGATGGACGGCCGGCTGGGCAATAAAGTGATCCTATAAGGGTTCCGTCTTTTGCCTTACGAGGTACGGAACCCTAAAAACAAGCTCAGTTTGCTGTCACTCTATCTACCTACTCCTCACTATAACCGAACCGGTATAGTCCGTCTATCTATAAATAGACAGCCACATCCGCCCCTGTGGGTTTCGTATTTCTGAAGCGTGGGAAATTTTCTGTCCCTTGGTTCGTTTTAGTATCGGCTGTCTTAACGATACGTCAACAAATTAAATATGTAAATAAAGACAAGCCAAGTAAAAACATCAGAACAAAATATTTATCGTATCACAATTTGACCTAGTCCTACATATAACGAAAACATTGGAGAAAGGGTAATTTACCCACCTACCTATAGATACTTTTAGATATCGACCTTTCTAACGAGATTCTTCAGTCTTCAACTCTTCAGACAACAGATTTGCTAAAGATGAAGCCCTTTTTGCTTCTATGTGTGCGTTCGTACGATTATAAAATATATACAGACATTTAATTTTACATTTTATAGAAGTTCGTTTAGTCTATAGATAGATGAACAAAGGGTGTCTAAGATAGTAAATACATGCATAAAAAAAACAAAGGCAACAGGCTTCAATCGCATAATAATATTTTAAGTAATAAATATGAATTTAGGGTTTAATTCCATAATTTTATGTATAAAATCCCGGGATCGAAAACTCTAGTAGGAATTTAGACAGGTCTGTAGAAGACTAATTCATACAACGTAAATAAACAAATATAAATCATCATAAATAGATCTAAAATGTCAGTCACCAAGTCTAATCTGAGACGGTGGTGTAAGCAAGTCACTAGGTCAATACGTAGACTTCGACTCGCTTACAAACGTTTTAACCTAAATGCATAAGTTTTGCATTAAACTTTGTCCCAATATCTGTGTTCGAGACATTCTATTGTGTTTAGGTTCCGAGGTGTTTATGCCCACGGTTTTGATTGTGTTTTGGTTGTTCTAAAATCACAAAATTATACTAAAATAGTCGATAAAGAGTTTTCCCAGAGTATCAGTGATGTTCAACACCGCGAGGCCCCTTTTTATTAGGCTTACGTACCGAAAGGGTAAAAAACGGGAGCCTATTACTAAAACTCCGCTGTCCGCCCCTCTGTCACCAGGCTGTATCTCATTTACTAGCTATCATCATGATACTAGCTATCACGGTTCATAGCTGGCTAGCTAAGAGCTGAAATTTTCACAGATGATGTATTTCTGTTACCGCTATAACAACAAGTACTAAAAACAGCATTAAAATAAATATTTACGTGGGGCTCCCATACAACAAAAGTGATCAGCTGCGTTATCTTTGCACCACATTTGTATGCGGCGCGATACATACCAGGTGCAAACTTAACTTAACCCGGCCAGTTAATATGAGAAGTGTTTCTACGGAAAAACATAATCAAATCGGACCAACAGATAAACTAGTAGTAAGTATAGTATGTTTGTACTGTCGAAAAATAAGTAAAAAGAAGCATTTCATTCCAATTATAGCATCGTATCTATTAGAAGCTACCTAATTATACCTATGCTCGGATCGGTGCCGCGGCGAATGATTCGACTCCGATAACCCATTGACCGATGCCATTGACCTGCCGGCCCACTTATGGGCCGAACTTGTGTGTGGATGAACGAACTTGGCGCTCGCACTACCGCGCCTTTTTGGATGGAGGCGATTTATTTTTTAAACTAGCGCTCGACTTCGCACGAGTGCAATGCTATGTATTATACATATAAAACTTCTTCTTAAATCACTACATCAATTAAAAAATCCGTTGCGGAGTTTGAAAGATCTAAGCATACATAGGGACAGACAGCAGGAGGCGACCGACTATGTACAGATACTGTTCACGTAATTTTCGGCTCTAAGGGTCTTTTTTTTCGGAGTGAAAAGGCTTCACACAGGACGGCTTGGGGAGGCCATTTTGGGTTATGTGGGACTCTCACCTCCCGATCTATTTCCTAGCGAGAGGGAGCGGCGGAGCCTACCCACTAAAACACTCCGTCATTTTCCCCACTAACTGTTAATGGGGGCTTCATGGGATCGCTAGCACTGCACCACGAAGCATCGCTCGTCACTCTCATAGTACAGCGAAGAAAGAGAGGTAATATTTCAGAAAAAGTCGCGAGTCACGGTTGTGCTAGAAGTCCAAGTTGCCGCCATTGAAGAGAAAGAAGAGTATTTAAATCTGAGAAATGTCATTGGTCCATTTTTTTTTTGAAAGCCAACCTTAACCAAAATTTATTTTCAATTTTACTCATCTCCGCTTCTGATGGACATGCAGTATAAGCAGCTCTGACTGACGCGGGCCCGACCGATGGATTTTTCTTATTGTTTTCCCGCAGGCGTGCACCCGCTCTGTATACACAGCGACTTATGACGACGCGTTTTGCTCGGTTTGTAGACACCTGCCTACTGAGCCGACGGTCCCGGGTTCGAATCCCGGCCGGGGCAAATATTTGTGTGATGAACTCGAATATTTGTTCTCGGGTCATGGTTGTTCTATGTATTTAAGTATATATTTATCTATATAAGTTTTTTTTTTATTTTTTTTTTTTTTTTTTTTATTTATCACAAAAAAACTTATGTGGTATGTAAAACATTTATATTCCGCCAAACTGAGGACAGTTTGTTGGCGGATAAAGCGCTCACAAACATTTTCGTGTGCTACCACTTATAAATTACTTACATAAATTATTAGGTACTTATTAACTGCACTAATTTTACTGCTACCCATCAACAACAACGCCGCGCCCCGCGGCACCACGCTGCACGAGTCGCACCCTAGCAGTACGTATATCGTCGTCTAGTACCCATAACACAAGCCTTCTTGAGCTTAATTTGGGACTAAGATCGATTTGTGTGAGGTTGTCCGATATTTATTTATTTTATTTTTTTATTTATACCCGCGCATGTCAACAAGGGGACACCCTAAAAGATAACTTAGCTCATGTAAAAAAAAAATATCAACCTCTTCATTCAAAACCTAGTAACCCTTAAAGACTATAATTTTAATATTGGTAAAAAAATACAAAATACGTTTGTAATTTGTAATGGACATGTGTACTTTGTTTGATTCTTTTTGCAAAACATTCATCGTTTTGACTTTAATTAGGTACCTAATTATTACTGATTAGCGGGTAAACTAGATTGCTTTAAAGCGAAACTTTCTTCTTGAGAAGAATTTCTAAACTTAATTGGAACGTACGTAGCATTTATAAATTAAATTAAGTAAGTATTATTTGTAATACATTAATATAATATTTAAATTTGATTATACCGACTAGTTTTCAAAATAGTAAGAAAATGTGAAAGCAGCATCATCGAAGAATAGCCGTCTACGTGACACCACCTCGTGGAAAATTTGAAAAACTGTATGATTTTCTGCTCTGTGACCAATTTCTGGTCGCTTAGGTACGCTCTTTTAGAAAAAGGAAATTTTCAATCACAAATTGGGATAAGTATTTTCGAAAAAGTAATAAGTGTAAAATATTTTATCTATCGTCTCAATAATAAAATGGACTAATACATTTATTTCAACACAACAAAAAAGGAAAACACTAAGAGACATCAAATAAGAAATTTAAGCACTACTAACGATTATGTACAAAAGGCTAAAATTTAAATACTTAATCCAAAACAAATTAAAAATATCCCCTTTGGCATGTTACCGAAAATGCTGGCAGCATTTCCTCGCTGGACAGCTAATTGCTCTTTATCCACCTTTATTTGATAATATCGATAAAAAAGCTTGCTTAAAATAACGAAATGTTGTCAATTAAGTGGGTATTGAACTTCTAAACCGCCCAACGACCTTGATAACTGAACTTAAAACATGACCGGTTGGGGCGGTTGGTTAAGTAATCCTAATTCGTATGCAGCCGATTACTTGGATTATTTCATCGGTTTTAGACCGGTTTGCATCACTATTCAAAAGCCCTTTTAGTGGGAAAGATGAATGAACTCTTAGAAAATTTATTGAACGAGCGACTGAAGCGAGCGTTGCCTCTCCGTTTTAGCTTGGCCCAAAATTCTTTCTGGTACCTATGTCCGGGTGTTAGTATGACCAGATGCTTTCCGGCTGTTCTCGTCTAAAGGTCGCATTCCTCGACCGATTCTCATGAAAACTTGTGGGTAGGTTCGAACTTTTATGGTCGATTTTTTTCAAAATTACGAAGGCATGGGTGTTAATACCGTATTTTTATTTTATTTTCGGCAATTTTGAAAACAACTCGCGGTGATATTGCAGTATTTACATAAAACGATTTATTATACTTTACTGGAACAACCGAATATCAATATTGTTGCTTGAATGATATACCACCAGTTACAGACAACCCCCACTAGACGGAGCATGTAAGGCGACCCGCGCGCACCAACGATATGGTACGGCAGAACATTAAAGTATGAACACGGCGGCCACCATTTAGTTGCGTCCTTGTTTATGATCCATGCGTACGTCAACGAAAAAAGAAATTAAATAAATAACATGGTAAATTGTAGTGTTAAGTGGTGTAGAGAGACCTCATAAACATGGACGCAACTAAACGGTGGCCGCCGTGTTGGTACTTTAATGTTTTGCCGTACCATATCGTTGGTGCGCGCGGGTCGCCTTACATGTGCCTTACATGCTCCGTCTAGTGGAGGTGGTCTGTGACCACCAGTACATACCTACATGTAAGACTGTGTTGTAATATGCTGAATTAAGCGGGTTGCTATATCACATAACACATAATAATATGCATATCATTTTACTCATCAGTCCGTCACTCATTATTTTCTACATCTGTGGTCATGGTCAAATGGTAATAATCTAAAAAAAATATTTTCTCGAAAAGCTATGTGCACTACCAATTCTAAAAACAATTGAATGAGTATCTTATGTTTCAATGACCTGACGTGACCTTTCGCTACCTTTGGTCCTCCAGGGCATAAACATAGGAACCGCTTTCGACTTACGGCCCAGGCCCAGCCACGACTTCGTCGGCAAGCGGCAGCGACGAGCGGCGGCCATACAAGCGAGAGACGGCTACAGACCTTCCACTCACACCATGTCCGTTAGTATTTCCTTCATGCGACATGCTAGAGGCTAGACGTACTGGTGGCCTTGGGACACAATTTGTTTTGTAATCTGTTTTTTTTAATATACATAAATATATTTACTGTATAAGCTGTATACTTTGTGGTGGTCTAGTATTTTACTTTACTAAAATAGTATTTATGTTCTATCTAAATCTTTATCCGGCGACAAGGACCAATTTCTAAAATGTAATATTACCGATGAGAATAACCCAAGGACATTGTGGTTCACAAAATGTAGCCTTATCAACGTTGAACAGTGAAAACTCCTGAAACTTAAGGCATAGACAACTCCCGAGCTTGGCACTGTACGTACATCCAAATTATTTCCACACAACCGGCTCTACTGAACTCCGACCTTTAATGGACCTTACGGCAAAACCTGCCTTATGGAGAAAGATAAAAGTACCGTACCGCTTGGCTGACAGGGGATATGGAGAACGCTCACGCTGATGTCGATTCTTTTACAAGAAAAAACGTGTAAATACGAAATATATTTAAGGTATTGTGGAACGTAAAACGAGCTCTGTTCGGTTCGCTTCGTCCGAAGATACTCGTAAAATTAGGCCAATATCTCCTAACGTATTTCTTTGATTGTCAAGGTCAAGGAAAAAACCACAGTCCACAAGTATAATGCTTAGGGGATACTAATAGAGTCCGATTCAGAAGGCGGTACTCCTGGACAGCGTGCGCATCGTCAGGCGGTTCCTCTCTCTGCAGCCCTAACCACCGGTAGCCTGAGCCCCGCCCCGCTGCCGGCGGCATCATCACGCAGTGTTATCCGCTCATCCCACCTGAACACTACATTTTTTCTGGATGAAAAGTAGCCCATTTGTCAATACAGGGTGTCAGCTACCTCCATACCAAAATGTATCAATGTTAGCCCAGCCGTTTGAGCGTGAAGAGTAACAAACATACACATAAACTCACTAAAACACTCACAAACTTTCGCCTTTATAATATTATAAATATAGATACATGTACAAACTATATGCTAATTGTCTATCAATATTCAGTCACGTTTTATGAAGCGAATAACAATATCTTCATTATAAGCTACAGTCCAGTCTAGTAAAAAGGTTATGGTGAATTCTAGATTATCTAAAGGTTAAATTCATAAAACCGGTATCTCTGAGATAAAACTCCTCTTGTTAATTAATCAGACAGCTCCGAGTCTCATTAAAAGTTCACAAGTCCCGTTGGCTGTGGGTGACATTTATTTGTTATTTTTTTAGAGTTCCGTACCGGGACTTGTGACATTAAACTCGTTTTTTCGGCGATTGGTGCGCAATATGTTGTATTTGAATATTAATACATACATAAGAAGAAGAAGTCACTACTATTGTACCTACAATAGTAGTGACTTCTTCTATCCATACTAATCCATATCCATACTAATTCCATACTAATATTATAAATGCGAAAGTGTGTCTGTCTGTCTGTTACCTCTTCACGCTTAAACCGCTGAATCGATTTTGATGAAATTTGGCATGAGATATATACGAGGAAGGAAATAGGATAGTTTTCATCCTGGAAATTATACCTAAAAAGATTGAAAAGTGAGTGAACATTTCTGTTGGGGTGCGGTGACCCTGTAGGAAATGTAATTATTAGACCAAAAGCACAATTGCTCTTACATTTGCTTATGCGCTTTTAATAATCCCTTTTATCAAGTTCTACGCGTACGTAGTCGCGGGCAAAAGCTAGTCTATCTATAATTCAAAACGTAATTTCTTGTGAGAGACCGTACTCGCACTTGCCTGGGTACGCTAAGATAGTCTGTCAAATTAATTGTGCGCTTAAAAGGAACCTTGTTTTTTCAGCTTCGCTCGAGATAAGGTTAGTGTTTTAATATTCATTGGGGATTATTAATGCGGCAGCGGTGTTTCTATTATTAACCAACTTAGAATAGAATACTTCAATAGACGATGAATATAGGTAGGTAAAGTAGTGTATGCAACTGTACATGACTAGGCCTTAAAACACTCGTGTTTTAAGACCTTTCATTATGTAACAGTAATAATACATTACATAACTTAAGCGGGTGGGGTGGTAAGTTCGTGAATGTCGCAGATCACAGGTATTTGTGTCTCGAATATAAATATGCAATCTGGGGCTTTACGAATTACCGCCCGTGGTTCGTCTAAAAGTTTTACCTCTTGATTTGGACAGGAAGTGAAGTTTTCTCCCCATTTTTGGCCTAGGGTGTTGTAAATTTCATCATTATTTATATATACAACACAAATATTTGAAAATATTTGAAAATCTAAGGACTTCACAAGACTAGCAGCAGGCCCCTGTTTGGGCGCCACATCACTTTTTGCCCGTCACAATATATTCGGAAGCGAAGGATCCACCATCTAAAATAGGGGTGCGGCCTGGATTAAAAATAAATCATTCTATTTAGTGTGAGAGTCAGAATGGCGGGTGTACCATCACGGATTCGCAAAACAATTATACCAAAAAAATGTACTCAAAATGTACTATTTTGTACCTACCTTAAAAAAAATTGTACCTCTCCGTACTAAAAGTTATTACAATGTTTAGGTACACCCGCCATTCTGACTGTCAGGATGGCGGGTGTATCGCAGTTTACCATGAAGCCCTTGATTATTGAGAAATGTTATTACTCTAAAAAAATGTACCAAAATTGTACTCTAACATACAGTTAAAATATTAGCAATCGGATGTGTAACTTGCGAGTAATACACAAATTAAATTTTGTTCGTAGTAAGTGAAGGGCCAAGGGGAAGAACTGGGTAAGTCACATTTAGCAAAATTTTACAGTACTGAAGATAGAGGTTGGCTAATCCTTTGATGGCTGTATGGCTTCAGTAATAATAAAGCAAAAAAACCGGCCAAGTGTGAGTCTGACTCGCGAACCGAGGGTTACGTACCAACACTTATCTTAACTGGCCGGTTAAGTTTGCGCTGGATACAAATGAGGTGCAAAGTTAAGGCAACTTAGTTCTCCAAATATGATTTTCAAAAAGGACAATATTTTTTATGATTTACCTACAAATGTATAGTTTTCTGAACTTTCCCTATACTTGTAGTATAAGACGATATCACTTGTAAACCTTGAGAGTGTGTGTCGAAATAAACGGTTATGCCAGAACAGAAAGTACCAACCACCAGTCTATATCCACTAATGCTGATACTCTTTCAAATAAAGCCTGACCAGAAATATGTGAGGATTGTCAAGAGGGTGCTATTTATAAGATTTATATGGTAATAATTTTGCAACCAATCGCAACCGCACTATAATGACATTACCTGTCAGTTCCTATGGTAACCTCGTAATATCATTTAACGGAATGCACTCTTTTGCTGACTGTTTTTCGTGTAGTAAACACGTCAACACTTTATTACGCACTGCGTGCACGAATGTGAATGGCTTTCGGAATTTTCTTTGGATATTTTAAAATATTTGTCTTGTAAAGAAACCACCACGAATAACATTGAAATTGTTGACAACCATCATAAAATCATTGCCAGTGTAAGAAATTAGCTAGTTCCAGTGAAATTCCGCAATATGGCCTCATATATTTATGGTCAGGCTTACATAAGAATTTTGAAAATCGGTCCACAAAGGAAAAAACGGAACCATTATAAGATCACTTCGTTGTCCGTCCGTCCGTCCGTCAAACCCCTTTATCTCGGGAATGCGTGGAATTATCGAATTGAAATTAAAACTTAAATCGTAATCTTAAATCAGGTCTTTTAACAGGTCTACAGTCCCTTAAAGGCCTTGAAGCTGTGAAAAACACCAACTTCTAAGTTAACTTAAAAAAAAGATGCGGCCGTTTAAGCCGCAAAAAACGTTATTTCGAAGGTTGCACCTCATTTGTATCCGGCGCAAACTTAACCGGCCAATTAAGATAAGTGTTTGTACGGAATCCTCGGTTCGCGAGTCAGACTCGCACTTGGTCGGTTTTTTTGCTATATTATTACTGAAGCCATACAGTCAGCCAATCTTCAGTACTGTATAATTTTGCTAAATGTGACTTACCCAGTTCTTCCCCTTGGCCCTTCACTTACTACGAAAAAAATTTAATTTGTGTATAAAAAAAATAAAATAAAAAGCTTTTATTTCAGACCAAATTGATCCATAGAATTAGTAACAAATTAAACTTAAAACTATGTTAGTAATACACTGATACTTGACAAACTAAATCACTAAATTTTAAATTAAATTAAATTAATTAATATTATTGTACGTTCCCGATCACAGGAGCAGGTACAGCACGTGATAAACGTGCTTACCTGTCCCTACCAATGGCAACGTCGACCCAGTACTTCGTCAGTGGGCAATCTAGTCTCTCAGCCAACACCCTGAGGAGGCTGTTGCTGCTGCCTCGCATTCGCTTTAGCAGAGACGCAATCCTTTTTCGCCTAATGGCAAAAAAGTCATCAGTGTGCGCCTCTGCGAACATACCTGACGCACTACAGTGCTTCGGCAGCCTCAGCAGCAATCTCAGGATGTTGTTGTACTGAACTCTGATTGCATCATAGGCTCTCTTCGTAAACTTTACCTACAGACTGCACGTGTAGAATGTCTGACAGTAGGCCTTGAAAAGCGTCAACTTAACTTGGTCACTACAACGTGCAAATCTGCGGGCAATCATGTTGCCTCTGACAGCCATCGCTCTCCTCTCTCTCTCTCGAGGTCCATGTCATCATTCAAATCCTCAGTGACCACATGTCCCAGGTATTTGAACTTCTGAACCCTCTTGAGGGGCTCGCCGTACAGCATAACTCGCAAGTTACACATCCGATTGCTAATATTTTAACTGTATGTTAGAGTACAATTTTGGTAATTTTTTTTTGAGTAATAACATTTCTCAATAATCAAGGGCTTCATGGTAAACTGCGATACACCCGCCATCCTGACAGTCAGAATGGCGGGTGTACCTAAATATTGTAATAACTTTTTGTACGGAGAGGTACAATTTATTTTAAAGTAGGTACAAAATAGTACATTTTGAGTACATTTTTTTGGTATAATTGTTTTGCGAATCCGTGATGGTACACCCGCCATTCTGACTCTCACTATTTAGTCCGTCAGTTAGAATATAAAAAATATTACACACATTTTTTGCTTATCAAATTAATAAAAATTTACAAAGATAGATACCATCAAAGTTCTAGAGTGGGGGTTTGTAACGTCACTTGTAAGTGAAAATGGTACAGTTTCCAAGCTGTGTATCATCGTAATTTTTTGTTTGATAATCAAAAGAAATAGGTGTTCATTATATTTCAATAATCTAACTGATGTACTAAACATTTATTTTATCCAGTTGCCTATTTGACCCGGTTCAATTAAATCCTAGATCCGGGGCTGACTGTCTGGGAACCTTTGCTCTAGAGTTATTTAACGTTTACTTGATAGAAGTGAACGAACTTATCAGCTCGAACTTACCTTAGCTCTAGGGAGTTCATCCTGTAATAAAACCGCTACGGAATTACTTGTAAATAAATAAATGCACAAGATTACTCGTAAAATCTCCCACTAGTCTTCTCTAGGTCACGAACATATACACGTAATACCTAGAGCTATACCTATTTGGGCGCCTGCCAGCGGAGAGTCAAGGTCACGGCCTTGAAGCGCAGCCTCCCCTTGGGGATGGACGTAGGGTTGCCAAATCGACAGTTTGTTGAGTGTTCTTCTACTAAGTGGGACTGATCCAATTGCATTAAGGTTAAATTCAATTTGTGTGTCTCCAGTGACATATGGTATGATGACATGTTACAGTTGAGTTCTTAAATTTATGAGCAAAAATATGATCAAAAACATTTTAACACGCCACTATTGCAAGAGCAAGAAGGCGCAAGGAGCGATGGAGCGAGCTGTGCTCGGAGTTTGCTTTGCATAATCAACTGAGAAATTATAAAATCAGCAGGAACATCAAGATAGTCAATATAGCTTAAACAGTTGCCACACTTAGGTGGAATGGATAGGCCACAATGTTCGAAGAACCGATGTCCGTTGTGGCAGAATTCTTTAGTGGCGACCGCGTATCGGAAGATGCAGCATCCCACGAGACAATGATCCTACCAGTAGAGTAGTTCACAGAAAACCTTATTCTAGCAGTCGACATAATATTTATTAAAATATATCGTCACCTGTAATATGAATTAATGTAACCGCCAAAATGACGAAATTGAGTTAAGTATACAGTTCGTCTGTAAATTTGACGATCTATCCATTGCTGTTATTAAAATTACGATATCTTGAAAAAAATGTTGGTTACATTAAACAAAAATTGACCGTTTTTTTTAGTTATCTGTATTTATTTTGGTGTATGGAACATTGTTTGTAAATTACTTAATATCAGATTAACGTAACCACAAGTATTGGCCAAAGTTGAACAAAAGTCATTAATGTAAGACTCATCGGTAAATAACGGACTCTTACATTACTCAATTTATAGCACTTTTTTACCGATTGACTGTTACGTTAGCTTCAAAGCTAGATAAAAAATATAAAATGGTTCTTACATTAAATGGGTTATACTTTTAGTTTTTGAATCAAATCATGTAAATAATAAGGTACACAAATGATTTATATGCTCAGATTAGATAGGTAAAAAAAAATTAAACGGGATTATATAAGACAGCAACCATTTAAAGTCAATTATAGTCTAATCTTGTCACAAATTGTGCTTACTGCAAGCTGGGTGAATATATAATTTAGTCAGTAACATTAAAGTTTTCGTAGTTTTTAAAGCAATTAATGCCTCTTACATTATTATTTGTCTTCCCAAGCCTCGAGTGATGACGGTTACATTAAAATTATGTACTGAATTAAGACGGACCTGGTGCTTACGTTATTTTGGTTACCAGGAACTTTGCGACCATCTCTTTCCTTTGCAGTGTTAATGAGTAGATACCGGTGAGACGACCATACATTTGCCTGTAGGAAGCAATTACAAACACTACCGCGTGCATCTGTTTACGATTTGGTGTTGTGATGGATATGATAGCCACTTTAGTTTGTACCGACCAGCGATCGGATGCCGGCTTTCGACTCCATACAAATACTGGTATTAAATTTCGGTATTTCGCTTATTATTACACATTTCTTTATTTTACTGAGCTAATTTCAATGTTCTATACCAATACTTTAATTATATGTAATGGTATTTCAAATAAAGTCTGTAATAATATTTTTGTAATTTTTATGAATACCGGTAACGATCCCTGGTTCCAACAATTCGTGATAAGGACAGTATTGTGCGATTGCGTTGTTATATATCAATAATTAAAATAAGGTTTATATTCGTTTACAAATGTAGGTACAGTTATCAGTGTCTTCGACAATGTAGTACTTATATTATCTGTCATGTATTTTTGTTGTTCTGGTGGCAATATTTTTTTTTAATTTTTTTTATAAGTACAGTTAAAAATTACGAGTTAAGTACATTAATCGCTTTACATCAGGCGATCCGTTTGCTCGTTTGCCCTCAACGACATAAAAAATAAATAAATAATAATATTACACAAAAAAAACTTTCAAAAGTTAAGGGAAATTTGAAAAGGATAAGTACTAAGTAAGTATTATAGAAATTGTTATCACCTCAAAAGGGAGTTCTAAGGCGGAATGAAGTTTGTCGGGATTTCCTGTATCAAATAGAAATTGATGTTTTAAACTTTTTAAAGTTAAGTTATTTATTAATTAGCTATTATGCCTATTTATATCATGTCTAATTCTTGAATTAGGGACTTTTAATTGAAACAATCTGGCTTAATGCATTTCGTTTTTAGGGAATCTCTTAAATGTCTAGTTAAACGGACTGTGAAAACTTTTTCTGTGAAAATCAGTCACTGCCACTACCATGTAGCAACATGTAGGCATAATAAAATGTATATACTTGTATATTATTTTTAGAAAACAAGAGACAGGAATGAATGATGGTAGTGATAGTGATATGGTGGAGGTTAGTGACATTGAGATACTCCCAATTATTTTTTTCAGTAGCCTACGTATCCAACGTAATGTCATTGTATTGATGCGATGATTCAATAAAATACGTTAACTGTTTGCTTGCCGCTTGACCATTATTTTTTTCAGCCAGAGAAAGGCGTTGAGCTGGGCCATACTTTCTACTAATAACGGGACACCAATGATGCTTCAAATAAGTAGTTCGCGAGAAAACAACATCTTACAAGATATAAGAAAATCTCTAAATCCGTTTCAGCTCTATAAGAAAGATGTCGAAGCCCAATAGCGAAGGCATTCGAAGCATTTCAGTCGTAAATGTACCCCTTGACGTTCAAGTTCATAATAGTGATGTGAACTAATTATGTGAAGAAACATTTAGTCACCAGTTTGCCAGGAAATGGTCAAATTAATAACGAAGAATCAAATAAAGATCATTCGGCTAGTTTCAGACAGGGACAAGCCTTACACTGAAAATAGGACTTAGGGTTTGTAAAGACAAAATTGATTATTTAAACGAAATTATACAACGTTAAGCTGAAGTTTAAACTTAAGTCACTCAAATCAAAAGAAGGGAGTTGATAAATGGAACAGAAAGAAGGTAATAAATACGAAGAAAACTATATAGAAAGAAATAAAAAGGAAAGAGAAAAAGGGAAAGCAGAATGTGCAGTAAAAGTCGTAGGTAAAAAAGGTACATAAATATTGTAGGAAAGGGAGAAAGAAAAGCAAAGTGAGGAAAAAGTGTTTTTTTAATACTCTTTAAATCTAAAGGTGCCTTTACCAATTTTGGTTTTTATATGAAAAAAAGAAACTGTTTCCGCTTATAAACCGGTTTTTATCACGATTTACTATCCTGCCACTAATTAACTGAAAAACAAGAAATAACTCTATGTTAAACCTTATTACAATTGGATAAGTTTAAAAATTCCATAGCTAATTCCGCTAATGTAAGTCCACGTTTTGAAAATGGGTGTCCCTTACTTTAGATTTTTTTACGTGTTTGTGACTTACTTTAAATTAGGGCTCATTTTTTTAAATCAATGTTGTGTTGTGTTAACGTAACTCCTAATTTTTGGAAAAAAATTAACGTAAGCGCCACGCTATTTTCTAAACTATAATAGCAGCCTTTTTGAGACCATTATCAACTGAAAGATCTTACAAATTTGAGCTTTAACTACTTTACATCATTTTAATCGGATTAGGAAATAAAATGTTACTGCACTTTTTTAATTTGCAATTTCGTTTTTGGCCTCTCCTGAAAACTCGTCATTTGGCGGTTACCTTAATTCATATTACAAGTGACGATATTGATTAAGCGCGGTTGGCAACCCTATCCAGACGAGGGTCCTTCACAGGCAGGCGTACAGAAAACGCGATTTAAAAAAAGGTTTTATTATGCTTCGAATAATGCTGACGTGGATGTAGCTCGCTAATGGAGACTGGTTTCTATGCTCGCGCCTTCCAGCTTTTGTCCGATGCGTTCATTCAGCCAGTAAAATACAGTTTTTATGACGCTTCTGTGATAATACTGATAATCAAAAGAGAAAACGTTCTGTAGTCGTTTATTTTGTGACTTAGCGACATTTTATTTACGCGTGAGCTTGCCGATTTTGCCCGAACAAAGCCGGAGGACGAGCAATCTGGTGCGTAGACTATTACATTACATCACGGCTTGCAGCGCGTAGTGAGTGTTAGAGGTGTTAACAGATTAGAAAATTGTTTACTAAAATAAACAAATAGCGGTACAGTTGACAACCCTATACGCACGAAGGGCCCTCCACACCGAAAACGAGATTTAAAAAAAGATTTTATTATACTCCGAATAAAGCTGACGCGAGTGTACCGCTCGCTAATGGCGGCTGCCAAATTGAATACGAAACAGGATATTTCACCGGAAACCTTTGTGCTCTGAAACATTACTTTTATTTACAACTTCATCCGCGTATTTTTAGGGTTCCGTACCTCAAAAGGAAAAAACGGAACCCTTATAGAATCACTTTGTTGTCCGTCTGTCCGTCCGTCCGTCTGTCAAGACCCTTTTTCTCAGGAACGCGTGGAGGTATGAAGCTGAAATTTATATCAATTACTCAGGTCTACTGTCCCTTGAAGCTGTGAAAAAATCAAACTTCTAAGCCAACGCAATCAAAAGATACAGCCGTTTATGCCGCAAATTTTCGACACTTGCAAGGGAATCAAAACCTACAGGGTGCTTCCCGTGAACTCAGAATCTTGAAATTTGGTACGAAGCAACGTCTTATAGCATAGATAAAGGAATAATTACGAAAACCATAATTTTTTTTTTTAATACCTAACTTTGCACCTAATTTATATGGGGCGCTATACATACCAGGTGCAAACTTAACTTAACCACTTAGGGATGGAAAGTGTTTGTACGGAACCCTCGGTGCGCGAGTCCGACTCGCACTTGGCCGGTTTTTTCTTTACTGTATACGCATAAAACGTATCCTATAGCCATTTTTGGATGTCCAGCTATCCCTGTATCAAAATTGGCCAAAATCTGTCCAGCCGTTTCGGCGTGATGCGAGGACAAAGAAATGAAAACAGATGGCGCCAGGATGGCACGGCGCCGCCCACCCATACAAAACAAATGACGATCCTGTGTAACAAAGAACCTCACCAAATATCACCAAGGGGGAGGGGGGCTCAAAAAGTAGCCGAAATAACCTGGCGTGATTTGGGCCAAGCCCTAACTTATGGTACTAGGTCGATGCAGAGTCAGCCACCGGCTAAGCTTGCACCATAGATTGGAGCGGAGTTTTTTTTTTCTGAAATTTTCTCTTCGTCACGACCTAGAGAAATTTAATTTGTGCATTTTAAAACAAAAATTTCTAAAATCGGTTGAGAACTCGCTGAGATCTGCGCATTGTTACAAAGTCCATTCGAGTCGATCCATGGGAGCTTCGCTCGCTTCGCTCGCTCCGCTCCAACTAGGTCGATGCAGAGTCAGCCACCGGCTAAGCTTGCACCATAGATTGGAGCGGAGTTTTAATTTTTTTTTTTCGAAATTTTCTCTTCGTCACGACCTAGCGAAATGTAATTTGTGCATTTTAAAACAAAAATTTCTAAAATCGGTGGAGAACTCGCTGAGATCTGCGCATTGTTACAAAGTCCATTCGAGTCGATCCATGGGAGCTTCGCTCGCTTCGCTCGCTCCGCTCCAAAAAGGGTACACTGTACAGTGTATGAGTTCGTCCCGGTTGCCGTAGAGCCTGGTGGGCCATGGTGCGCCAAGGCTACGGAGTTTGCGGCTTTGGCGAGGAGGCTGAGAGACCGAGGCGTGGACCTGTGCCGGCGAGTACTTGGCTCAAAGGATCTCCCTGGCGATACAGCGCGGCAACTCTGCTAGTATTCTAGGGAACTTTGAGCCAGATACCTTCCGGAACGGTTCATAGAAACCTTTTAGTTTTATGATTACTTTTTTTTTTCGCCAGCCTATAATTGTGTCCCACTGCTAGGCAAAGGCCTCTCCTCTCTTGCGCCACTCGTCTCTATTGGCTGCATGCTCCCTCCACTCGTTACTAAATGCATCCAGTTCATCCCGCCATCTTCTTTTCGGTCTGCCTCTGCTCCGGTAACCTTGCGGTGTCCAGTCGGTGATTATTTTGGCCCATCGTTTCGGATGCATGCGGCAGACAAGTCCAGCCCACTCCCACTTCAGCTTTGCGGTCTTGGCACCTACGTCTTCAACGCGTGTTTTGGAACGCAGTTCGGTGTTTCTTATACGGTCTTGTCTACGAACACCTATTATGCTGCGTTCTATCGCTCTCTAGCAAACTTGAGCTAGTTTTGATTAGTTTTACTTATTATTAATTATAGTTGAGTAAAATATATCATATTATAACCCTTTTGGATGTCCAGCAGCGGACAAACGGGTATTGACCAATTTTGGCATAGCGATAGTTGTACATACATCCCAAGTTATGATACTTTTTACTCGATTACAGCTAAGAAAAAAAGGAAGTGTTACGTGGATGAAATTACCCATTCCTTATGGAATCTTCTGTATTTTTTACAGCTTACAGCTAACCCACTGTGTTTTAAATTTATAGGTAATGGTTTTATCGTGTTCAGAATAAAGCCATCTAGCTGAGTCTTAATTGCCATTTTTAAATTAAATTCAAAACAGGAAAATTCGACGAAAACTTTTCTTGACTAGCGTTCTCGTAATTTAATTTAATCTTGTGTAATTTAATTACCAACGAGGTGAAAAGGCTAAATAAGACTTTACTGAAATATCCAACTTTCCACGTGTAAGTACTTTTCAGAGTGCCAAGGAGAAGGACTTAATCCCAGTGTCAAATTAAGGTCCTCAAATACGACTTTTGACTTTGACACTGTAGTCTATTCGAATAAGCTTATTTTTATTTTATTTTATTCTTGACGCCTGAGACCCTTTACATCTCTGAAAGTATAGGCTAAGTTTATTGTAATTTACAGACCCGGAGACAAAATACATCTCCCTGTAAAATATGCCCAGTCATTTGTCTGTTGCATTAATATTACTACATATTACTATTTACTGCGCCACATCTTGGGATTTAGGTAGCAGACCCCGATTGAGAATTTATTCTCAAAAAAAATGGGACAAAGGCTAGGAGGATGATGATGATTACTATTTACTACTATGATGTTATTATTATTGTAACTTGTACATATATATATGTAACTTAAAACCTGACATGGAAAAAGGCTCTTGTAGCCTACTTGCAGAATAAAGTTTTGAATTTGAATTTGAACCCATAAAGCTTCAAAATTTTAACCATCGATTTTATGACAATCATTACGTTATGAAACTTATGATTATAACTTTCAATATGCATGCGCGAGTAGGAGTTTATTTGTTTTATTATTATTCCTGTATGTGGCACCCACTCACGGGACAATAGTGTCCCGGACCTTTGGGAGGCGTGCACGGAGCCGAAGCCAACGCGTAGAGGCCCTTTCGACAATTTAATGAAATGCAAGGTATACATCGAGCGGATGCTGTCCCTATCCGTGTCATGTATCATCGGACGCACACAGCGCCCGCTAGGTGCAAGAACTATTGATGGAGACATGGAATCTAAATGCAAATTGGGCTATTATTATTATTATTTATGATGAGGCAGGCAGTTTAACAACTGATAGTGCCTATATCCAGCGATCTGTGTTTTGAGATCGTTGCTCAGTGGTATGCTTGTCTAATTTATTCTTAAAATTATTGACGTTAGGTGCTGAAATTACATCCTCGGGGAGTTTGTTCCAAGCACTCACAACTCTATTGCCCAGAAAGTGTTTATGAGGGTTGTTGTGCGACCTGCAGGCAACTAGCTTTAGGTGATGACCTCTCAGTCGGGTATTGTTGTTGCGTACAAATATTTCGCAATAATTATAGTATAAAAAAAAAACTACTATAATACATTCTAGTTGTATTGAAAATCAGTTTTCTATGGAGAGGGGTAAAGATTTCGGAAAAAAATCTTAATATCATTTCTTCCGATCCCCTTTTGTTTAGTATGGGTGCGCGGCGCCATGCCCGTCTGGCACGATCTGTTGGTCATCATTTCTTTGTTCTCCTATAACGCCGAAACGGCTGGACGAATTGTTATTGTAAAATGAAATGTAATTACAGTGATACTTGAGGGATCTCTCTTCTTTAATAGAAAAACACTTCCCCGAATGTTTCATTCCATAGACAAAATTTTCCTCGGAAGCTTAAATTTTAAAACACACAATGTTTAAAACTTAGAGCCCTGACCTTTGTAAATGTGGTCGCAAGAACCCTCCGCATTGCCAACTGGCCGGCAAGCGCCGCGGCTAATTGTCACCGTTACGGAACAGGTCCGCTGCGCCGGCGCATGTACCGTTGCGCGAAAGCGATAGATGTCACTTGCTGCGGTCATTGAGGCATTGTCAGGGTTTTACCAAAAGGGCTTCTCTTCACAAGGAGCGTGTAAAACTAGTGCCGCTGTGAGCTGTAGACCTAAGTTTGTTTCAAAATGGCGGATCTTTTTTTACATTTACAACACCCGTATCTTCGTCATTCTGAAACAATTCCAAAAACTGGATCGACCAACAAATTGTAACAATACTTATTGAACCTACAAAATTTGATGAGAATCGGTCGAGAAATACGAGCTCTAGGCGAGAACAGTTGGAAATCCGGGCATACGAAATAATTTTTGGCCAAACTGAAACGTGTCTTCGTTCCAGTTTCTTCAGCTTAATCACATTTGGTCGTTTGGTGGTATCAAGATATTATACAAATATATACTCTATGGTATCAAGTCGTATTTGTACAATTAAGATCACGTCTAGTCACTATTTTGACATTATTCAAACCAAATATAATTATATATATTTTTTTTTACTTCGTTTTTGACACAAGTCGCTCAGTATGCTGTCCCGCGAAACCGTCCCTCTGGCTCCACAGAAAACCAGCGCCGTGGGCATTACTATACCTAGCAAAGCCAACAGCATTGTCTTTAACACTTATCTAATAGCTGTGAATTGTAATGATGTGTTATCTTTAATAAAGCTTTTTTCTATTATATTCTATTCTAATATATTTATTTATTTTATTTATTTAAACTTTATTGCACAAAATACGGCATTCTCTACCAGTCAACCACTGGGTTAAACAGAAATATGTTGTCGGTGCAGGATCAAAGATTACAGACAAACAGTAATACGACACAAATCAATTACCTAAAGATATATATAAGAATGTATATATAATTAATTAATTACCATAAACATAAACGAATACTTTATATGATATACTTACATACATATATTACGAGTATGTACCAAAAGTAAAATATTTCGAAGAGAGTTAGGAAGAGAGACTGTCCAAAAGATGCTTGCGCAACATGCGCTTGAAGGAGACCTTACTCTGAGCTTGCCTGATGTTGAGTGGGAGAGCGTTCCAGAGGTGTATTGCCTGAACCGTGAAAGAATTGGACATGAAACCGGAGCGGTGAAGGGGGACTACTAGCTTAAGTCTACGAGAAGTACGGAGAGTGCATCCAGGGCGAGCAGTTACAATTTGATACTTGGATTTGAGATAATCGGGAGTGGTTGGATCAAATAAGATCGAAAAGAGAGTGCAGAGAATTCTTTGAGATCTACGTTCACGTACAGGAAGCCAGTTTAATTGACGGCGAAACTCCGAGATGTGGTCATACTTACGAAGGCCAAAAACAAACCTATGACAACACAATACAATTGTTTAGCATGCGTTCCAGCTTATTCAGGGAGAGAGGATATATTAAGGCACATTAAGGTAAAATTCACGATAAACTATATTGTCTGTCGCGAGCTCGACGTTAACATGATTTTTTAGGGTTCCGTACCCAAAGGGTAAAAACGGGACCCTATTACTGAGACTTCGCTGTCCGTCCGTCCGTCCGTCCGTCCGTCCGTCTGTCACCAGGCTGTATCTCAAGAACGGTGATAGCTAGACAGTTGAAATTTTCACAGATGATGTATTTCTATTGCCGCTATAACAACAAATACTAAAAATAAAATAAAATAAATATTTAAGGGGGGCTCCCATACAACAAACGGGTTGCGTTAACTTTGCACCTCATTTGTATGGGGCGCTATACATACCAGGTGCAAACTTAACTTAACCACTCAAGGATGAAAAGTGTTTGTACGGAACCCTCGGTGCGCGAGTCCAACTCGCACTTGCCTATTTTTTATTTATTTATCAATCTCCAGTTTGACATTAGACTCGGTTAATAAAAAAACCAAAACTTTTTCTACAGACCCTCTCAGAACTTCAAGCGTTCTCTACAAACAGCCGTCCATCAACAGGCAACAATATCGCATGCAGGTGCTGAGACGTAGAGCGCGTTGATATACGATATGATACATAATATATGTATACTATAGCGGAATAGCCCTGTAGGGCTATTATTCTGTAGATTAATGCATATCACGCCCTTGGGAGTCGGTACTCCTAACTCCTAAGCTGGCCTTCGAGTTGCATGGCGTGCGTATACAATACCAGTCGTGGCGTACTCGCTTTCATACAAAATTGGTTAGCAACTCGCAAGTATGATACTGATAAGGAACAAATGAATAAAAATAATGATATGTAGCTATGATACGGCCCTAAGCCAGTTTCTACCGGCACCCCGCGAGACCGAAGATTGATGTTGACAGGTGTGATATATGCCTGTAATTTTGTTCCGCGCTCATTTATTTATCTACTAGGTTTTTCTGCGTGGGTTTATTTCTTTCTCCTCCTATTTGGGTAGAGTAGGTAGGTACTCTCTCGAAAACCGAACATCTACCAGTTTTTCTATAACACGATTGTTAAGATAGTAAATGAATAAATAATAAATAAATATTAAGAGACAATTTTTTTAACAAATCGACGTAGGTAGGTGCTCCGAAACTAAGCAAAACTTGTACTAACTTAATACACATAATATACATGACCCAGAAACAAATATTCGAGTACATCACACGAATATTTGCCCCGGCCGGGATTCGAACCCGGGACCGCCGGGTCACTAGGTAGGTGCACTACAAACTGCGCCAGCCGCGTCGTCAGATTTCTGTGATTGAGAATCCAGATGTAGCAAATAACTTAATAAATTATAGAAATAACTTATTAAATCGGGTGTCATCTACACATTATGTACTTTTATTTACTAAACATTGCTTGTTTTCTGTAAGTACTGTATCTGTATCCTAATACTTATTTCTAAAAAAATATTTTTATTTTCAGGTAAGTTACCTTATAATTTATCGGAACTCTGGAAGGTGTGAAGTAAAATTTGAGGTAAGTTTAAATTTGAGTTAATTATATGTGAATCTAAATAAAAAAAAACTCGGATGACTATTTCACTGACTTCTTAATAATACCTACGGTATTTCATTTCAAAATTATAAGTTGCGCCGCGCGGTTTTACCCCCTCATCCCACGCAACATTACATTTTTCGGGATAAAAAGTAGCCAATGTGTTAATCTACACTGTCAGCTACCTTCATACCAAAATTTATCAAAGTTGGTTTATATGTTTGAGCGTGAAGAATTAACGAACATACACATAAACACTACACTCACAAACTTTAGTCTTTATAATATTAGTGTAATAAATATTAAGGGACTCTCTTTACACAATTCGCCCTGTTCCCAAACTAAGCAAAGCTGTACTATGCTATATAATATATAAATATTAAATGCATATAGATAGGTATAGATAGCATCCATGACACAGGAACAAATATTCGAGTTCGTTACACAAATATTTTCCCTGGCCGGGATTCGAACCCAGTACCGCCGGCTCAGTAGGCAGGTCCACTGCAAACTGGGCCAACCGCGTCGTCAGTTGATTAAAAAGGGTCCTTTGACATTCAAATTTAATTAACTTCGCGATCTCCAATACCTCTCTCATAAAAGAACATGACGAAATCGATTCCTATTGTGCTCTGTAGAAATTAAATCCCTCTTAACAAATCCAATTGTATGTCTATTAAATGAACATCATAACTGCATTAGAGATTCGCCCACCCGCGCCCACGGGTATTAGTTGTATATAGGTAATCGTGTTTAGGCGATAGACAGACAAACAGACAGCTGGGAACTGGGCCGCGGAATGTCAGCGCGTTCCCATGGATTAATTATTGGTTTTCGATTTATTTGGTAGCTTAGTAAATTATACTGGATTGGTTTGATTTGGATTGAGTTATAACAAGCCACTTTGTCACGTAGTGATTGTTTGTGCGAGCAAACAAAGCGAGTGAGGACAAATAAAGTGCGTGTACCAGTAATAGACGCATTTAAGGCCAGTAAGTTGATCATATATAGCTAATGCACGGTTCCCATATAACCAAAAAAGTAACAAATGGCGGAATAAGCGAAAAGATTTTATCAAAAAATATTTATGAGATATAGGTAGTTTATACATTAAACTCTTTGGAGTTACGTCATTACGTTACAGAATTACCATGATCAACTCGAAGATGATACTTATCTAGTTGTTTACATCAAAGCTTTATCAGGTTGATCATACGTCCATGATATCAAGAGCTCACGTATTCGCCTTTTAGCCACAACCACAACAGTTTGGCACATCTTAATGTAACATGCTTTAATAATATTGGCATATACGTATCAGCTCCATGTAATATTATTCATAATTTCAGCACAATCTGAAACCGATATAGGTTTTTCACTAGCAAGATTTGTTCACGAGCTGCAGACCGGTACAGGTGAAAAGGCTTGAACAAAACAAGATTCCAACATAAATTTAGAGGTTACCATGGGTAAACCTAAACCCGAGAACCCAAAATAGCGATATTTGTCACATAGCATCGCAACCTAAACCTTACCTTACCTAAAAACAAATAGCATTTGTCATTGGCACTCTAAATTACCCCATACCCGTGGAGAAGCTCGTAATAAGACCACACCCTAAATTACCTATGGTAACCCAAACCCAAAGACCCAAAATAATGCCAATGAGTGAAGAATTTCGAAACTGTCCCTCTTCCTACGGACAGTTGACTTGGCGCCAAACAGTCTGCCCTACATACCTGTTTATTTATGTAGTTTCTATTTCTCCGCCTTTCGCAAATTATACGTTATTTTTATGACTGTTCGGCCTTTTTTTCGATGCCATAGCATCTCATACATATATTTATGTAGTTTCGTTGCAATTGTTGCAGTATTTATTTGTGTATTTTTGTGTATTTGATGGCGCCCGCGACTTCGTACGCGCGACGTGCGATGCATGTTACTTTTACCAAAAAACATTGTAATTGCTACAAGTTTATCTATTTAGTAAATCTTTTGCGAGGCGTATTTTGATGTGAGCACGAAGAAAAGTTCCAAACGATTTCAAAGATACCAAACATCCCCCATCATCATTTATGCCGTGCCGACGAAGTTAAATACCTATGTATGTTTCGATATATTATAATAGCGACCTCGAATATTGTAGTAAAGGTTTGACCACACCGCTGCTTAAAAAACGTTGACGCACTGTAAACGCAGTCAAATGTATAAAAAAGACGTGGCGCAAACGTCACGCGTCAATTACTTTTCAATGCTTTGAGTCCGAGATTGGCATTAATCAATTAATATTTTAATCAATTAATTTATCTATTAAACAATTAATCGTCACAAGATTAATCAACAGAGTTTTCGATTAACGATTAATTTATCGTCATTTCAATCGATTAAATTTCACGATTAATTCTTGATTAAAAGTTGGAAAACGCTCATTTGTGCACGATACAAAAATGTGTGTTGTTTCAATAAACTTGTTCCAGTAATACAAGGTGGTTTTTATAGTGCAGTACTGTAGGGTCTCCTAGGTAAGGGCGAGACTTAGACTTACAAAAAGTATCTCATTTCTCCTAAATATTAATCGAGAGAATATTAATAAAATTAATTAATCGATTAAAATGTTTATCACTGGATATTAATCTACGATTAATTTAATCGGGATAAAATTAATCGGAACTCTAACGATTAACATTAATTAATTGTTAGTTTAATGTTAATCATGAATGCTATTAAATAGGTTAAAATAAATCGTTAATCTGCGGAAGCACACCGTCACCGTATTTCGAGTAGCAGCGTGGCGAGCACGCGTTAAAAACGGTACGTATGCGACGTGTCACGGCGTAAACGCACCGTGTTTAGAGCAGCGGTGTGGCCGAACCTTTATTGAGTAACGTAACAAATGTGGGCTGTAGCCTCGTGTTCGCTGAATCATCGTAAGAATACCGGGGAAGCCTTCTAAATAAGCGAATCAATTTAGAAACTAATTAATTTTGCTACGGGTTCCTTTATATATACAGTGTGATTTATTAGACGGGGAGCTAATTGAAATAATTTGCGCGTAACTTACTTAGCTGTTTGAAAAACCAATTCGGAGAATAAATTCAGTTCACCTCCGGAAAATTAATACATTCAGAATATCTCTAAAAACACCATGTTCGCATTTTTCTTGTGTATGTTGATGTGTTGATATTAAAATAATATTTAATACACAGAATTAAAGTGGAATATACTGATGATGGTATTACACAAAAACGTAGGTACACTTGGTTAGGCTTAAATTATATTCCAATTCAATTTGCTTCAAGCTATTTGACATAGAAAACTACTGTGTGACTCAGATATATTTAGATACATAAACGGGTTTACTCACGTCGTAGAAGTCGAATATGGCTCGACATGTTTCGAATCGGTACGCGATTCATTACCACCGACCACTGCACGGTTGGCCGCCGCCGCTCGGCTCTCCTGATGATGAGTCGCGTACCGATTCAAAAAATAATATGCTATATGCTTTAACATAGATATCAACTTTCGGATACTCTCATTTAGGACTAAGATAATTCAGAGCCAACTCCGACTCCTGGATTTATAGCTGACTAATTGTGGTGGCATTCTATGAGCGAGGGCTAGAGCTAGCAGATTATACTCTTACTACAAAATCCGATACCGTACAGTCATCGGCTCAACTCATAGGCTTCTAACCTTTAAGAAACGCTGACAGGCCGGCCTCACTTGTAATAGGTAACTGTTGTGTTGCGGGTGTTCACCATGGACGGCTGTAGAGTAATCTATGGTATAAGAACACAAGGTATGGCATTCCAGAATGATAGGTGGACTTTCGACGTCATCACCGACATTCTGTGTTGCCAGTGGTTATATCATAATAGTCCTCGATGCCCTTGTCATAAATTTATGTTATGACATATGTTTATGACATCTGTATGAATCTCATAATTTTTTTGTGTCTAAAATCAATTACCTATTCCTACGACAAAATAAAATGTATTCAAAGAACATGACAAATTATAATGCAAAATTATTTTTTTATTTTACGACTGGCGGTAATTTTATTGTCCTTATAATCATTTTGTTACCATAGAGCGGTAACTAATCAGTGACGTAAATGAAATTAAATGAAATGAAATATTTTATTTGCTAAACAACACGTAAATGTATACAGATGGATCACATTAGTCAACAGTCTCAGTAATGTTTGTACCTTATATTAGGCATGCAAAATTCATATTTATTAAGTCAATCGTATGTCAAATGAACGTAGTATAACAATTTAATATCTTTATAATTCAATAATAATAAACACTATATAATTAACTTGCTTAAATTCTTAGTCTAAGTATGGGCTAGAAATTCTTGTACAGAGTAAAAATTTTGCTCACCCAGCCACTTTAGTAGAGCATTAGAGAAATTTCTTTGTGGAAGATCAGGTATATGTGATGGAATCTTATTGTAAATTTGGACTGCCATACCCATTGCATTATTACGATATAGTGCTGAGTTGTTCTTACGTACAATTAGCTTGTTTAGCCGATTAGTTCGAGCATGAGGTTTGCTCTGGCCTATGTTCTTAAAGAAGTGCGGTTGTTTTTTCACAAACTGGCAGATCTCAGCAATATAGATGCACGGTAAGGGAAGAATATTAAGGGTTTTGCACATTGGCCTACATGAATCTCTTTTCCTTAGGTTACAAAGAGCTCGTATACATTTTTTTTGAGCTTTAAATGCTCTGTCCAGGGAAACTGAGTTGTCCCATATAATTATGCCATACCGTAGTACGGACGAGATATAGCCATGATAGGCTTGCAGTGCTGTCTGTAAAGATGCAATCTTTCTAATTTTGTAAAGTGCATATACAAATTTATTTATCTTTTTACATATCCGGTCAATGTGGTTCTTCCAATTACAGTTTTCATCCAATGTTATGCCTAAGAATACTGTTGAGTCTATTAATTCTATTTGTTGGCCCTCATAATTCAAATTTAGACTCAGTCCTTTGACCTTTATAAGTTTTAAATTGAATTGCTTTGGTCTTTATTAAATTAATTTTTAAATTATTTACGTAGAATGTATATAATTTTCTTCACTAGAATCTGTTGAAAAATACGACCTGTTGGCGAGAAATTCAGACATACGAAAGAATTTTTCCCCAAGCTGAACGCTTAGCTCGCTAGGTCGTTAGAAAAAAAGGATAAAAAGGGGTACCTGTATCCTATGACTTGAGCCGATTTTATAGGTAGAATGACCGTCCACTTTTGGCTATTTTTGGGGCTGGCAGGGCGCGCCTGCGCGCTGGACCGGACGGAAGTGACGCCGGTTTTAGCGCTGTCGTTCTATTTCAACCCTATTGTTTATGTGGCAGGTAAGCTAGAAATTGTGGGGCGGTTCTGTTACGAGCTAGGGCCCTAAGATGGTTGCGTTTATCACGTGATAAATAAGTGACGAAGCATCTGTCACTCACACTCGCATTTTGACAAAACGTGACTGAAGCTTTGTCACTTATTTATCGCGGGATAAAAGCAACCATCATAGGCCCGCTGAACGCTTGCACAGTCCAGTCCAATCTCGTATTCACAAAATAAGTATGTTTCATTGCGTATAGCGCTTAGAATAAATACACCTAGCAACCTGCCCAGGTAGTAAACCGGCTAAGAGCTTGTACAGCCATTATAACCCTAATTTAAGCTGTATAAAGGCTGAATAAGTGCTTATCCAGCCTGCTACTTGGGTAGTCAGCGCTTGAAAGTGACGCCAGTTTTGGTTATAGCCACGGGCTAAGTTTCGTCCGAGTGCGCATCTGTCACAACGTCAATGTCACAAGCAAAACGTCTCTATAATTGGTTCGTAGACACGCACACATAAAACCACAAGTGCGTACGTGACCTGGCTAGATAGGGAGGCATAATATCTACTATTTTTAACCGACTTCCAAAAAGAGCAGGTTCTCAATTCGATGTTGTCTTTTTTTCTTATCTCACAACTGCGTCATTTAACTTACTTTACCATTGATAAAAAGATCAAAGCTCACAAGCACGCTGGACCGGTAATCCAGAGGTACTGGGTTCGATTCCCGGTTTCTATCGCCTGGTTACGCATTTCAATTTTTCTTTGTCGATCTTTGTATCAATGGTTTAATATAATAATTGTTGTGTACCCACATTAAAAATAATGAGACATTACATGTTTCATTTTAAAGATAAGATCTAATTTTTATAAACCATTTTCCTCTATGTCCCCTACGTCGTGATCGAATACCATGAGGATTCGTTTAAATGTATAAATAAAAAAATCGGTTAAGTGCGAGTCGGACTCGCGCACAGAGGGTTCCGTACAAACACTTTCCATCCTTAAGTGGTTAAGTTAAGTTTGCACCTGGTATGTATAGCGCCCCATACAAATGAGGTGCAAAGTTAACGCAATCAATCCCGTTTGTTGTATGGCCATGGGAGCCCCCCTTAAATAGTTATTTTATTTTATTTTTAGTATTTGTTCTTATAGCGGCAATAAAAATACATCATCTGTGAAAATGTCAACTGTCTAGCTATCGTTCTTGAGATACAGCATGGTGACAGACGGACGGACGGACGGACGGACGGACAGCGAAGTCTCAGTAATAGGGTCCCGTTTTTACCCTTTGGGTACGGAACTCTAAAAAGCATGACATTAGTTAAATCATCACTATCATCATTCATCAGTCATCCCTCATCAGTCGTCTACTGTTTATTCTTCTCTTCACCGTATTCTTAACATCGTATAAATTCACACCTGCACTGAATATTGAAGGCACCGGCTGCCCTAATCCAAAACGCATTATCGACCTACGCGCCTTATATACTGTTACAACATTGCAACAATCGACTCCCGCGCAGACCCGTTATGCGCAGGCGCGCAGCCGAAAGTTCAATCGTTTGCCGTTAGACCAATTACTTGCTTAGGGCATTCAGAATAATTGTGATGACGGTATATTGAGTGATTCGGTCGAATTCGACGAAAAGAAATTAAATTATTGCAGTCAATTTGGATTGACATTTATACATTTGAGTGGTGCTATATCAATATCACAGACATATCGCCGAATGTTGCTATCAAGTTGCATTAAGTGACATTTGTCAAATTGAACCATTGATAGGTACCTACTGTTCTTTATTTTACGGGACCGCCTACGTCACGCCACAGACAAGCTAAGGACAAAACTGGCAGACGGCGTTTTGTCTGTTCGTGAAATTTCAATATTCTTTTAATTAATTAAATAGGGTGAGATTTCCGATTTAGGGTAATAGGTTAGTTTGGTTTACTTTTAATACTTTATTTTTGGAAATTTTATTTGTATATATATATATATATATTTTTTTTTTTTATGTCATAGGGGGCAAACAAGCAAACGTATCGCCTGATGGAAAGCGATTACCGTCGCCCATAAACACCTGCAACACCAGAGGAGTCACAAGTGCTTGCCTACCCGGAGGACGAAGATAGAATGCCTCTATGCTAGTAATTTCACCGGCTATCTTACCCCCACACCGGAACACAACAATGCGAACATTGCTGTTTGGCGGTGGGTTAGCAGGCAAGACGGTAGTAACAATCCGGACGGACCCTGCACAAGGCCCTACTACTCCAAAATAATATGGAAATAAATTTGAAATATATTTCATAAATGGGTCAAGTAGCCTATTGAATTGAGACAATATGATGCCTATAAAGGTTTCAGGTATTTTTTCGACTTTCACTTGTCGTTGCCGTTTTGCAGTAGGTACAAGTCAGTTCAATAGTGACGTCACGACAACTTCTCAGAAGAAAAACATTTCAGATTTATGAAATAGTCTCAAAATTTAAACGAATTTCATTCATTTATTTATTACCACGGTACCCAAAATTGTAATTTTTATTTTATTATGTTATTCGTTTTGAAAATATTAGCAACGCAACGCACACGGAGCACAGTGGTACAATTTCTATAGTAAAACCCGCCTTACTAATAACTCTACTGTATGGTTTTCTGCACTGTGACCTCTTACAGAATAAGATCACTAATGCTTAGTAGAATGAGGCGCTCTTAAAATGTCTTTTTTAATCAAGTATTTTTGTAAAAATGTGATATTTTTTATCCTTTATTTGATTTCATTGCAAAAATACTTGCTTGAAAAAATGAAAAGTTGTCAATCGCAATCATGAAAAATGTTTGCCTTGGTTTCACAACGCTTCGCACAACGTGTCTAAATAAACTCAATGAGGCGATGACTTGCGCCGGCCTAATGACCCTTGGGCATTGTTTGCATCGTTACTCATCTGGCGTGTCCAATATATTGTTAGCCTAAAATTAGAACGACTGATGATTTGCGTATTTGTCAGTTTGATAGACGATTATGTAAACGCTTTATGACTAGGGTTGTGCCTTTTTTTAAAATCATGATATGCTTTTTAACAAATTGTATTTACAGATTGAATGTAGCTATTTCTGTAAATCATAAGCACAAGCATATAGCCATTCTACTAACGGGTTTGGCTGAAATCTGAGAGGTCCATATCTCTATCGCGTAAGAGTTCATAGATGGGCCATGCATTTCTGTAGCTCACTGTACCTTACCGTCCTTCCTCAGTCCTCACCTATTGTATGCGCCGGCGGCGGTGACCTCGCGGGCCGATGATTTATTTATTTGGAAAGGATAGTGTTGGATCCAGGTCAAAGAAAGTCTACAAATTAACTTGGCTATTAGCATTGAGATTTGACATGACGCTTTTATAAAAACATATAATAAATAGAAGGAAAGGTTGAGGGCAAGCAAGGAAGGGGGAGACCAAGAATAAGCCAATAAAAGAGAAGGTAAGCGTAAGCGTCATGTTGTATAGGGAAATCAAGGAGATGGGCTGACACCGACAAGAGTTTGACTTCAAAATGTATTTATTTATTTAAACGTTACCTATTACAAATGGCTGACTTAAATGCATCAAGACATTCTCTACCAATCAACCATAGGGCTAAACAGAAACATAGAGTTAGTGCAGGGTTTATTATGTTTGGAGAACATTTTGACAAACAGTTGTATAAATGTATGATGATTATGTATGTAAATCTTTAATGCGCGTTACATGTAGGTACCTACTGAAGAAAATAGGATATTGGAAACACTGAACGGGCAAATTTTTATTTTGTTGTCGATTTTGTTTTTTTCTCAGATAAAATTTGGTGAGTTGATAAAGTTGCTTATTCTGAACAAGGTAGGTAAGCCCAAGTTCACGATATGTCCTAGAAAATTTTGCCATTGAGTTACAAGAAATGCTCGAAATGAAAAATAAATAATTCGACAGCAAAATAAAAATTGGCCCGTGGCCCAATTTCTGTAATAGGTACCTACATTTTGTGTAACTCAATGGACAAAAATTTGTAGGACGTATCGTGAAATTGGGCTTACCATGGTCAGAAGAAGCAACTTAATTACCAACTCAACAAATTTTATTTAAATCTGAGAAAAAAAAGAAATCGCCAACAAAATAAAAATTGGCCCAAACAATGTTTCACAATAATTATTCGTGTTTTATTATCGAAACGCAACATGGTGATAAAAACGACACGCTTGTTAAATACAAAACGATTGTAAGCAGTGTAATCAACCACCGACCGTGCCATGCTGTAATAAAAAAAAAACACCATAACATTACCATTACAAAGTTACCGTATTCATAAACAATATCGCTATCATCAAACAAGTTCTATGACGTTAGTATACAGCGCCATTAGTTCTCAATTTAACCACCCGCAAGATACAAGTTTGTAAAAGTAAAACAATTTCAATCACATACAAACCGCGCAATATGTTGTTCGTAAATTGTGATTTAGTTACATTATGACGTCAATTTCTTTATTAGAGCAATAAAACAGGCATTTCAATTTTATGGCATATTTATTTTTACTTTGCCAGTGGACATTGGTAGCGCCGCGCCATCTAGTAGCACATTGAGAAAGCGTTACGCCGTCTGACTCGGCGCAGCGTGTAGTAGCCATACAAAACTAAACGTAGTCTTAGTTTAATGGCGGACAGCTAGATGGCGCAATGTTTCAAATATAAGGTTTTTTTGTTATGGACAATGTTTATTTACATGAACTTCACTTTGAAGTAGCGAATTAATTCGTTTAATTTTTCTTAATGCAATTACTAAATGACGATGCGAAATGCGATGCTTTTCGTAATCTTAGATATTATTTGTTTCACAAAATATCTGTAGATGGCGGTAACAGTCGCAAATTGGCAGCTAACAGGCAGCGGCTGCATTCTTGTTTGTCACCATCGTAGCATAAAGAAATGCCATCAATTAGAAAAGTTTACGAATCCCTTGAAGTCTTTCATTCTCCTTGTTCATGTTTTCATCTAATGACCACCCACATATCCGTATCCCGTATGTTCCAAACATCCTAATGTGAAAGCCACGTTGCCTCATTAACTGGACGATCTTATTATAACCAACTAAATTTGTTTATTGGGTATGGGCAATCAATAATAATTACAAATAACCGCGATGGTATGTGAATGTTTGTTATGTATGCTGGTTTCCTGAGGGTATTTCGCCCCCTGCCTGCTATACGGCCACATCTCCAAAAACCATTTTTTCGAGAAATCGCTTGTTAAAGTTTTGGCAGTGTAGTGCGTGGTAGTAAAACGGGGATTACTCCCTGAGTTTTGGGTCAATTCATTTTTGATTCAGCTCTTTTTACTCCAGATGATATAATGCTTCTAATGAATACATTTTTTTTTGTATAAAACATCTACATTTTTTAAGATACAAGGCCTTTAAGTCAGGTACTTAGAGTTGTGGCCGTATTGCAGACTCATTTTCTTGAAATTTTGAGATGCGTCCAATACCGCACAAGAAAATTATGGGAAAATGGTTACATAAAAATATAAATACACCTTCCAAAATAGTTAAAATACCTTTATTAATCAGTTTTGTTACAGTAAGAATATCACTGTAAGCGATAATCAGTGCATCCAGCTTTTCTACTTTTAGGTTCAGGAATACTGGACGAAGACTGGTTCGATTCAGAGTAGCAATTTATGTGAGTCGGTATTTACTCACAGTTCTATTCTGGCATAGTCTCGAATAATAGAATTCCACCTAAATTCAACCGCTCCAAAATAATAGCCATACTGAAACCAGGCAAGCCAGGTGACGACCCAAAGAGTTACCGACCAATTGCTCTACTTAGTTACGTCTACAAACGTTGGGAGAGGCTAATCTACATCGAATAGAATCTATTGCCTACAAAATAATTCCTGTAGAAAAGGCTGGATTCCTTAGTGGCTGGAACTGCGTGGATCAGGTAATGCAGCTCACAAAACCGAAGAGAAAACCGTGGCAGTCCTTATCGATCTCTCAGCTGCATTCCATACCGTATGGAGACAGTGACTTTTCTATCAGCTCACGACCGTGGTGTCCTGTAGAAAGATTGTGAGACTAATTAACTCTATGCTCAGCAATAAGGGAATTTATCATCTACCTTGAAGCACTCCAAGCAGTCAGGAAGCTGAAGAATAGACTACCGCAGGGATCGGTCCTGGCCCTGGTCCTGTTCAACCTACAACTCGCGATCTAGAATATCTTGGGAAATACTTTAAAAAATGGTGACTGCAGTCCGTTGCTAGTAAAGCAGAAGTTGCGACATTCCATCTCTGCAACTAAGAAGCAAATTATGGGCCAAAAATCGGCTTCGGAGAGACGGCGATGAAATTAAATCCTACACCAAAGTACTTGGGTGTAACTTTAGACCGCAGTCTCACCTATGCGCCACATATTAGTTAGGGAAAAAGCTACAGACGCATAATAACATACTCCACAGACTAGCGGGAACGACCTGGGGAGGAACAGCTGATGTGCTACGCACATTGGCTTTAGCCAAGTTTACTCCACAGCAGAGTATTGCTCGCCAGTTTGGCTCAACAGCGCACATGTGCATGGGATAGACGTATAGCTAAACCAAACCATGTGATGTATATCGGGAACCATCAAAATGTAATCCTCTGGTTTGGCTGTGTTGAGTCATATAGCTCGCGCCGAACTAAGAAGACATCAGGCACTCACTGGTCCACGAAGCACAAAAAGTCGTGGATGGTCCCGATTTGCCCATTCATGCAGAGTTCGCAAACCCGCCTCATCGGTTGAAGTCGAGGCACCCACCGTACCATATTGCTCGAGACCTGCTGCAATCAAATTCTAACCGACTTGCAACTCAAATCACCCGAATTACTCAGAGATGTAAGTATAAATCCCACGGCAAAACCTCCTGGCTTCATTCTGCCTCGAAAACATGATGCCAGATCAACAGGCTCAGAACTGGGAGTGGGCGATCCCGAGACTTCCTCTACAGATCTGGTTGGAGAGACTCAAAGTACTTATAACGGCGACCCCGCAGACTTGTTTGTCCTCAGTAACGACGCAATTCATTGGATAAAAGATCTTGAATTTAACTTAGGAAAAAATTTATTACAAGAAAACTTTAATAAAAACATATAAACTTATACAAAAAGGCGGCTAAAACTATTAGAAAGTATTATGCTATACGAATAAATTTAAATAAATAATAAGTACTATAAGTACTTACTGTTGTGACACAATCAAATGCCCACTAATTTGCTTATATTTAAAGGGATTCATCGGAATAATACTCGATTAATCTTTATGCCTTTAGGACGCAACTCAAAAAATTGTTTATAAATTCATGTTATACAGCCATAACTCCAAAGTGGCTGTCTTGCAGGGAGTCAAGTGACAATTTTTGGTCAGATCCATAAGGCCACTTGTGGAAAAAAGGCTTTTAAGGACACTTTTTCTTATATCTCTTGAAATAAGGTCGTAAATTAGACAATTCTGAATACGAATCAGCAATAATCCAAAAAAAATTTTTTTTTGAGATGTGGCCGTATAGCAGGCAAGGGGCGATTTGGTATTTTAAGTGAGCGGTCGGGTATAGTCAGTTTCAGAAATATCGGTCAATATCGAAAGGTGGGAGTGGAAGGCCCACGCACGATGTCTCGCTCACTCTTATGGCTGCCGCTCACCGCTGACGCTTGCCACCGGGCTGTTAGTTTCAATATTAATATATGCTGTTGATTCTTATCACACCACCCCAAGGTTTTTTAAAAGTGATCGCCTTTTGTGTTGAGACCGCGGCTATTGATTACCACTCTCTATAACATTTTGTCAGTGTAACATATCAATTGATGTCGTAATGCATTGTGTTGATGATTTCATTATTTCACATTACAGGTAAGTCGAGTCTCCTGTCGAGTTTTTTGTAAGTCATCAGACTTTTTCTTAATCATCATCAGTCGATAGACGTCCACTGCTGGACAAAGGCCTCCCCCAAAGTTCTCCACAACGACCGGTCTTGCGCCGCCCTCATCCTATCCTATTTCTGCCCGCGATCCTAACCAGGTCGTCGGTGCACCTTGTTAGGGGTCCGAGAGCGCGCTCGCTTACCCAGAAAATATCTGTTCACTCTTTACAGTAAACATAGGTGGAATAGCGACGGAAAAACAAACGCCAGAGAAGGTTTTCCTTTTTGCTCTTTGGGAAAATCGTAATATGTTTTTTATTAGTTGTTTGTACAAAATGCGACGCATAAGGCGGCAACCGACTTTTATGAGTATGTCGTTCTACAAGTTAGATAAATACGTGAACCGAAAGCGTGCAAAGAAAAATGGAAGACGGAGTCGCGTACTTTGGGGCGCGCTGGTTTTCGGATTAGCTTAGCTCGCGGCGCGTAGTTAGCCGCGCGTCTCTAAAAGCACAGTTACTTCACGTCTGCATAACAATACATCTTCACCTATTAAGTAGGTACCTACACATACACACAGACATACACTACGCATCTAATTATAGTCGCGGATGCGTTCGGTTCCCGGTCAATAAATATGGATGTTCCTTGGTCCGGTGCTAAAACAATACTTTTTTACAGTATCTTGACTAGGTGAAAAACGCAAGAAGTTAAACTAGGTGCTGTATCAAAAGTGATACTAACAAAAATTAGTTAAGTATACAAGTAGTCAACATATCTTATTTCAACGAATCACTAAGTAATTTAGAAGCAAGATGAATGATAAATTATAAGATATTATTCAAATTCATATAAGGGTTAGAGACAAGTAAGGCTAACCCTTGATACAGTGGAAGGGGGTAGACGCTTTCTCCACTGTAAATTGTCTGAATGCCACAATAACCGTACCTATTATCAACGAAAAATTTAATAAATGTCACTCATATTCTTTATTTAAAATACAAACAATTTTATATTTATAAATATTAACAATTTGACACAAAGGTAAATTTCGAAAGAAAAACGTGGATCTTGCGTGTAAAGCGCACATCCTAGGGTATGGCTAATGCGCATAAGCATTTCAAACACATATGACGCAGAGGGCGCTCCAATAGCGTGAGAATTATGGAATGAAAGATTTGGTGTGATTGACGTAACGATCTAATAGCTCAGTTGGGAGAGCAATACGTCGGAATAGTAGAAGTCGCAGGTTCGAGTCCTGTTTAGATTGTAGTAGATCATATTACATTTTTCTTTCGTAATTTACCTTTGTGTCAATATTTATAAAAATAATGATGTGGTATTTCCGCATGAAAAAAATAGAATCGATAAAAAGATTCTATAAAAACATTTTATATTTTCCCTTTGGTACGCCTCTTGAAAGTCTTGAAACAAGTACTCTTCTTCGGTTCTTCCTAAGATTTTCGTTATTTATATTTATGTCGTAGGAAGATCAACTAAATATAATTTACATAGGTATATTATGAAGAGAAGAGACATGTGTAAATTCATTACTGTCGATTACAAACAGACAGTTGCCTCACCACTCTTTGGCTATAATACTATTTTAGAAATGTACGTGTATTTTGCAATCATCAATAAATGACGTTGTTATCTTGTTACGATCGGTAATTTTCAATACAACGCACGAATTGTGAGTGACCAACGATAACGATCGATATGTTTCGAATTCGTATGGATTTTTTCTTCAATGCCTGTTCATTTTCGTTTAGTATCTCTGCGCCATAATTGCGGGCTATAAGTATATAGTTAGAAAGATGCTTGATTATTGTTTTGAGCAGTTTATTAAAAGTCACAAAACTGTCTACTTTCACTATGACTCTACAATACATAATTCATGTATAACGTCGTGTTGTGTGTTTGTGCGCTCCTGCGATACACACGGTATACGGGCACACACGGTAATTATAGGGGTGCAGTGTGGTATCTGATCTTAGGTGAAACTTGTATGATAGCAGTTACCATACATTATAGTTGCCACCAAGAAGGTACTTTCTAGCCTGATCCTTAAGCAGAATATCGTGGGATGAATTTCGGATAAATTATTCCTAAATAAATGAATATTCATTAAATAAGCAGACACACTTATGGACCTAATTATGCTCTAAGGCTTGTGCTATGTGCGGTAATACTAGACGAGAAACCCAGGAACAAAAATTCGGGATGACATACAAATATGTAATTTTAGCAGATATTTAATTTTTCCAGAAAAATAAACTTTTGACATTACCAGCACTGTATATATACGAAACAGCTATATTTGTTCATAGCAACCAACACTACTTTAAAAAAAACTGTGACGTAATAACATACAATAACCGTATGTCTAGGCAAGGTAATCTGCTACAAGTACCTAAAACGCGTCTAAAACAAACAGCTGGTAGTCCCTACTTCATGTCCATTAAAATATACAATAAACTTCCTAGAGATATAAAAGACCTTACCTTGAGCCTGTTCAAGAAAAAATTGCACGCATTGCTATGCGACTTAAACATATATTCAATAAGAGAGTTTCTGACTACGAGATTTAACAATAAGTAATGATTTGTTGTCAATTATTTTTGTGTTATACTTTTAGAATATGTAGTTTGTGTTATACTGTTAGAGTATGTCTTTATTTTGTTGATTTAGAGGAACTTCAACAAAATTTTAGACACTAAAGTTTGCATGCTGAATAAGTAAAATATGGAGAACAACGCTCTATAATAAACATTTGTGATACCTATGTTACCCACCCATATTTCGCAAACTAATAAATATTTCATTTCATTTCATTTCATTTATCCTACCCAGGATTCGTACCCACGATTCCCGATTAAAATAAAGTATACAAGCTAAAAAACCTAATTTCTTATTCCTAGTTCCTATACATAAGTGATAGGTCGTATCAAATTGAAAAAGAAAGGGTAAAACTTTTTTACTAACGCTCACTTATGTATTATTTTTGTAGGTATGACCCACTCTGACCTCCCTTCCTGTATGTATGCATGAATGTCTATGAGACTATGTCCATGACCAAAACTAAAGTCAATAAAATGCAAACGACGCATCGAATTGACGTGTTAATGGGTCAATAAAGAGTAAAGGGGAACTCTAGCATGGACAGAATTGTAGAGAAATGGATGAATTTAAATATTCTCTATAATTTTTTTCAACATGGGTATATTCTATATAGTGTGTGTGATCCTAAATATGACGATAGACAAAATGCTAATTATATTATGTAAAACAAAAGTCAGTAAAAACGGCGGGTTTAATGCCAAATGGCATTCTCTATCTTTACCCGTCAACAAAGGGCTAAATAGACATACATTAAGTGGGTGCAAATCAGAAATCCATTTGTACATACATATAAATAGTGCATATCCATATCCATACAGTATGTCTCTAGGTAAAACGAAACAAATAGATATACAAATAAATGGTCGGCATCGGCTATAATTTATAATTGATTATAATCCCGTTTATTTGAAATTAAAAGAGCCCATGGAAAGCGAGATAATTTAACTTTTTTCCGATATAGTCCACTCATCTTAAACCACTCTAACCTTTTAAAAAAATCACTAAAGCACAAATAAAATATTTATATCTTACATTGACGATAGCAATAGCAGTATGCTAGAGCGCTATTAGGGAGGGGTCCACCTCGATTATGCGATCTGAATCATTCGTTTTGAATATGCGGGCGCGTGAGCAACTGCCCTTATTTATACTTTTTAATTTTTGATTGTCTATGCTATCAACCAATTTGTCTGCCTGTCAAACTTACTGCCTTGGTAAACGGTGTATTTTCGATTAATTGCCTCGATGTTTTTTAATTGTCACCATGTACCAGCATAGTGAATTTGATTGATAAGAAAAGGGTTATGGAATTGATGAGTGATGGGGTTTATATTACACATTGCCTCTTACTTTTATCAAGTGTAATATAACTAATAACTAATATGAGCAGTTAAAGTTGCAGTACTTATGAATATTTATGTAAGTTTTGTCTGAAATTATTTTTGAGAAATAATATTTATAAGAATCCGGTTTGTCATTTGAAAAATAAAATTTTTAAATATACTTCATGCGTACCGCGTACCTATCATTGGGCCATGGGAGATCGTGTCTTTTTAAAGCTATTCAAATATAATGTATCACCCTTCGTGCAAAATAATAGTACCTATGTCGGTCTCTGGTTGCGTGAAATAACAAAAAACCGCAATAAACAAACCAAAGTGGCTTAAAAACACCTTTTACTCTGAACCCACTGAAAACACTTACCTAATTTACTCGTTTAATTAGTAAGGTCGCTAAACCGCTCATTCGAGAGTGAATGAGGAAGTGAATGAATGGCTTGGCCTTGTTGTGACTGGTTAGATAATATTCGCTGTGACCAATAAGGTCGACGACCCTTATCTAGCGAGTCGACAGTTTGATTGTTACTTTGTTATTAAGTTTATTACAAAGGTATTATTACTTCTGAGGTCAAATTAATAAATATTGTGATACCTAATTAATAGACGGTGTACACATCTTCGCGCGTGGAAGATATGTCATAATCATAACTACTTTTTTTTGCTTTACCTACCTTGTCGGTTAAAAAGTATTCCATAACCATCCTGTTGAAAATCTACCTAGCTAACAGTTCCAGAGATCTTAATTCTGACTTGAATGGGATCATTCGACAGTTTCAAGCTTAAAAAAAAAACAAAAACATAAATTTCGAAGTACTGATGGAAAATATTTTATAATAATTTTGGAACCTCCCTATTTAAATAGTAGAGAATGCCCTATGGCATTAAGTCCGCCATTTGTACACTTTTTGTTTTGTGCAATAAAGTTTAAATAAATATTTATGAAGACGTTTGAAACTAGAACAAATCTATATCAATAATGGCAACATGTCATTTTAAAATATAACGTAACCCAGACTTAGTCGCGCAAGAAATAAGGCATAAGAAATGGGTATCATCTGGATAGTTATGACATACGAGTATGGTGACTAAAATTCCAGACCAGTTGTAACATTTTTCTTTAGGCACCAATGTTGTAGTTTTAGTACTCCACGGAAACTTTAAAGATACATATATATAGTCTGTCCAATCTCTAAGATCAAATAAAATCAAAATCACTTTGGCACAACGTACAGACGACCGTAGGTAGGTATACGTGTAAGTTTAAGTTGTACTATTATCTATTCTGTGGTTTAAGGTAATTTTTCACTTGTACCAGTTTGACATAATTTCATCTTAGACTTCCGGATAGACTATACCTAACTAAGTACTTTACCCACGAAAGGAGTAAAGATGCAACATATTTACAGTTTAAACTAGTGTTTTGTTGTTCCTTTTTTAAATGACATTTGGTGACTAAAGCCAGACAAGACAGCTGTGTGCGAGTCACGGCCAATTCGGGCAATTGCCCTAATCACCACTAATTGTGGCAATGTAGCTCAATTAGCGCTTTCATCGCCATGTGCGCGACGGCTCATTGACATCTACAGTTGATATTTTAATGGTATCACTAGGTATTTCCCGCGGTTTTGTGGGGAATTCAAATTTGGCTTATCTTTCTGGAACTTGTATTTTCAGGGTTAAAAATACGGGGAAAAAATCTTTTTTTTATTCTGACGGTAGAAGGTACGGTAGGTAGGTAAATCTAAGATCAATTGAGAAGATTGCTTAAATGCTTGAAAATAGTTAGGCTAATAGGAAAAAGGTTCTGTGTTTCTTCATCACTGAAAGGTACCCGGGGCTTGCTATCGTATCCAAATGAGCTCGAGTAGGTACCTACTAGTTTCGTGCAATATTGATCCGTTGTTCAGATGAAGAATTAAGAAACACACAAAATACACAGAAATTTAGGTTTTAACTATACATTGAATTGTTTTAGGGTTTCGTACCTCAAAAGGAAAAACGGAACCCTTATAGGATCTGTCTGTCAAGACCCTTTATATCGGGAACGCGTAGAGGTATCTAGTTGAATTTAAAACCATATACACTCAGCGCTACAGTCCCTTGAAGCTGTGGAAAAATCAAGCATCTAAGGTAACGTGAAGAAGAAAGATACAGTAGCCGGCAAACTTCTTGAGCATAACCTCGACTGCGCAGTAGCCGATTTACGTACAAATGTACATGCAGATGATGCAGAGATCCGCCATTTTTGTTCTAAAAGTTTGCCGGAAACTATACCGAGGTTTATGCCACAAAAAACGCATTTTTCGACACTCTTAAGGGTATCAAAATTAATAGGGTATTTCGTTGACCTAGAACTATGAGATTTGGCACGTAAAACTTGCTTTAAGTTTAATATTTCATTTCAAGTAGGTACATAGGAAAAATGTCAAAACTGTACTTTGTAATTAAATCATAAAACCCTGAATTATAATAATTATGTACCTACAAATAATTATGAACGGAACCTTCAGTGGGCGAGTCCGACTCGCACTTGCCCGGTTTTTTTTTTCAGGCCAATGTTCAGTTAGAGCAGGTACCTAAATAGGTAGGTCATACTATTTTGTTTCAAAAAACCCTTGTTGTAATCGGTCGGAAATACTGATACGGCCTGGGAATTCCATATATTTTTTAGCGAGATGAATAAGGATGCCTATCATTTTGTGCCACCATCATTTCATTTATTTTTTTTTGTTAGTTTCTGACAATTCTGACACATTTCGAAATAGGTAATTACCTTGTATTTGCTTATTTAAGGAGCACCGATATATTAAGTACGTAGTTTGTTTTTAATTTAAACTGATAATAAACACGGTAAATATAATGTTTTCCTCAATATATTTTTAATTAGAAGCTAAAATCCTGCTAATTACAAACACATTTAGTCCATTTTCAACCGTTTCCTCATTACAGCCATTTTTGTCATAATTACCATACCACATATACATTATGTGAGAGCTCAATTTCAAAACAACCTTATGGCGTTCTACAATAAAGTAGTAACTTCCAAAGCAACACCTATATACAAACTTAGTACTTAACAGAAAATCAAACAGCCCATTGACAGATGTTGCAAAACCATAGAGTAACAAAACGCGCGCGAATCGAATGACTGCAGTATCTGTGGTTCGAAATTTAAAGTCTACATTTGACGTTTGTAACTTGAAAAGTAGTTAATTCTGAATGGATACCTTGTGCCGTTTTACCATCTTATCTGTGGCTTGAAATAAGTAGTAATATCGTCTTTCATGCAATACACTACGGTCTCGAAGAATGGAAGTTAAATTTCTGAATCTTTAGGAATGCATGTCGAGTTGGCTCATTCATTAAAGGAGCTAAAATTGTTGCTTGCATAGTCTGTATGCCACATGAAAGGTTGTGATCGTTTGAGCTCGGTTTTGCTGTAAACTGCACGACGTTTTAGTTACTGGATTTTCCTTGTCGGTCTGAAACTGGGTTTATTATGTTCCTTACCTATTCGGATGAATCATTAATACTTGGTTTCTTTTGTATTGTGGTATTTATGACGTCCAAGACTGGAATAAGGATTCTGCATAGCTCATTAACGACATCATCTGACTGAGTTAGTAAAATAATTAAAAACGTGAACGTGACACACACTATCTAACACTTTCCATTAAATATAGATTAAAAACACGGGATAGACTGTATCACTGGATTGTTGTATGACAAACAGTCGGTAAATCTTTTGATCATCATCAGCTAACAAAGATTTCGACTTATAGTACCTAAACTACTAACTGTTTGCTATGATAAAAACATTTACTATTATGTAAACTTCAAGCTTCTTATTATACTCAGTTTTCACTGCAGGATAGGCTGAAAAGCAAATAGCATAAACTCCATGAATAAAACGGAATAAAAACTCGATTAAAACAATCATTAATCGATTCAGCCACGGTGGTCTTGCGTCTGCTGCGTTGCATGATTGGCTATCTGTGTGCATGTAGGTAACGTGGCGCCGATCTGCTTCATTTATCTACTGCATTTGCTTTTAGTTTTTAGTGCGGTTACGCCACGCTGCCTTCCAGATCACAAGGACGTAAGCGCTCTAGAAGATCAGGGATGCGGCGTCGTTTCAGTCCGAGGGGGACTCGCGTCGGAAATAACGTAGAATATCGGTCACCACAGACTCAACTCGCATCATGGACTCTGAATTAATTGCAGCACTATCGCACCGGCTGCGGCGCGCGCGGACGCTTCCGTTCGATTTTCGAACGAAAAGCCCGCGAACGTAAAGGCGGGAAATACGTTTTGAAATTGTTTATGGTTTCCTTTTTAAAATAAACGCGTTCCAGTCGTTTCTTTGTTAATGTAAATAAGTTTCGTGCTGTTCAGTTTAAATGTTTAATTCGTTTTGAGATAAAACTTGTGCAAAAATAACTAATCAGTAAGGTCAGAGATCTCTGTGGTTTCGTTCGTTCCGATAACGGGTGCAAATGTCTCCAAAGGCAGAGTTAAATGGCAACTGGCGCGGTGCACACGTTTACTGGAAATAAGTAAACAAACAGTGAATCATTAAGCGGTTATCAATGCAGGATGGCGTGTCAGGCAGCGAGTTGGATTCCGAACGCCGTGGCGACAATACTACGGTCCGACAACACGGCTCAGCCAATAATCGCCTGGCTAACGACCATACGCGATTCTACGGAGGAATACGATCCATTAGTGACTGTAAAATCGGATTTGTCGGAATCGGAAGACTCGGATTCCTCCACGACTACTACGACCCCTGACAGTGCGTTCGATGAAATACTGTCACAATTAGGAAAGGAAATTTATAAATTAGACGAATATCAGAAGAATTTAGGTCCAGGCGAGCAAGAAGTGTCATTGAGTATATTAAATATATTTGATGAGTGTTTAGAAGGATTCGAGAATGGCTTTGAAGTTAAGGAAGTGGGCGACAGCTTTGAAGTGACCGCCATTCCAGATATGAGTGATCGACGGGAAAATAGTGATGTAATAGTGAAAGAAAACGGTGTTGTGATTGTAAATGATAAGGAAAACGGTGGGGAGTTTAGCGACTGTGAATCGACTTTATCTGACGTCTCTTTCGTTACTAGCACGCCGGCTAAGTGCGAGAAAGTGAATGTCAACACTATATTTTATCAAGGTGAAGGCACTCCCGTGCCGCCGCGGCGGTCTAGGTTAAAAACACCATCGTCTAGTTCATCTTGTTGCGACAATATGGAGCTGAAGACTAGTGTAAGCAATGTAGTAAAGCGTGAGAGTGACAGCGATTCCGAAAGCACCTGCTGGAGTTATAAAGAGTGCAGCGATGTTGATGACCCTAAAGACAGATACACTACCATCTGGAATCATTCAACAGGCTTCCATAATTCCGATGAGATTTTGCGAAGGGTGCTATCACAGAATCATGCAACTATATCGCGATTGTCTTTCGATACGGCCAGTGACTTCACGCCGACGCAATACTCGGTGTACGCGCTACACGAGGTGGGAGACAGGTGCGAGCCAGTCGCTACCATGACACCGGACAAGCCTGACGACGCCGACGGATACGAGCCCGTCCGCGACGCTTTGACAACAGACGAGAACATTTACGAGGAAATCGAGTACGGTTACAGTTTCACGGACGAGGGTTGTTCTTGTGGCGGGAGTGTTGAAGTCGAAAGTTGTTCTATCAGTGCGAGTTCCGAGGGAGTCGAACGAGACAGCCCTTTATATGCCAACTTGACCGATCATGATGCATATGCCGTGACCCCTGATGTGATTTACTGGAAGAATCTATTACTTGATCCGTTCTACAACGAGGACGAAGAAGATGAGGTAAGTTGGTTAGATCATTGTTATGCCTGTTGAATTAATTATTGTATATAAGGCGTCCTACTCTTATACGTACAGCATTTCCTGTTGATGTGTCATTTGGTTTCGTTAAATAAATTGATCCCTGTTAGCGTTAAGAGTGAGCAATTTAGTTTTAATTAAACGGAAACAATGACTAATTGGGAACAGCGCTAAGGTCTCCATAAACACAAACAGTAATATAAGTTATAAAACAAGCATTACATAAATCCGAACGCATTAAACGCATCAGAACGAAATTAAAAAAAAAAAAACTACATCTAGGACAAATCTCAAATATTAGCAGATATCGATATTATGCATGTGTTTAAGCTCACTTATATATTATCTGCCCATTTAATACCAACAAAACGACAGCTGCATAAGAAATTAAACTAAATGAATATTTAGATTCGAGTCAATCGTGATTTGCATTATTCGAATTGGTAACTTAAATAAAACACACTTGGCAAGCTAAATATTTGCTTTGCGCAAATACTTAGTTTCTATGTTGACGTTTCCTTTTGGCGCGAAAACGCAATGTCAACCATAGACACCGGAACTAGTGATGGGATCTCGATCGTAAAATGAACTATTATCACTTCCTCCATCATTTTATTCACACGTCATTCGTTCTTTGAAACCGAAAACTCTTTTATGGCGCCATTTCGTTTCCATTCATAATGTCGTTCTAAAATTAACCTCATAACTTCCATTCATACGTTCAAGTGACCAAATTGAAATGACTTTTAAATTGAATTTGGTGCGTAGCTGTTAGTAAATATTTGACTACGTCGTGAGTAGTAGGTACTCACGTTTTTCCCATGGGAATTTGTATTAATTACCTACTTATGTGAGTCATTTTTACAAAAGTCGAAATTTCCAGATTTTTGTATAGGTAATTGCTTCTGTTTATTAATTACCTAGGTGAAAAAAAAATAAGTATTATACTTAACGTTATTTTACTAAATTGCATTATCAATTGTACATTTTCATCACGTAACTAAACCGAAAGTCCTTTTAAAGGAACATAACTTTCAGTCTGTCACGTCTACATGCATTTTCTCTAAAAAGAATAATAGAACAGCACTATGACTTACTGTAGCATCAAATTGAATGAACGTTTTACCACCGGTTTTTCCTTTTTTTATTTAACCCGGAAGGCTACGACTGCATTCATACATCCACGAAGAAACTGTTCAATCCGTCTTTTTGTTTATGGCCATTCACCCATGACCGCCACAGTGGCAAAGGAAACAATATGATACAGGCGATACAGCCATCATTTTAATATGCCGTAAAAATAGGATTCTGACAAATACTTTGTAATCATAATATAAATACGGGAAATTAAAACGACGTAAACATAAGTAATACAAATATAGCTCAATGTTTACAACATTCTAGAATGTGATAATCGTACAGAATTTAGCATTTTACGTGTCAATCAAAATTAAAATGTGCGGTGGAAGTATAAAGTGTTTGGTTTCTGGAACATATCACTAAATGCACAAAATATTACATTATTTAAGTTGCCCTTGAATAGTTTTGATAAGAAATACTTTTAGAGATGTTTTTCTTCAATTATTATTTGCAGAGAACTCTTCTTATCGATAAAAACCGTATAAACAGGCAACCTTAAAGCACAGTAAACACTCGTAAGGTTATCCACAACCATAACAAGATTGCTACAACAAGCGTGCAAAACATGAATTTTACGCACAAGTGCACTCAATTACCAAACAAACCAATCGAAATGCAAAACGTTACAACATCTAATATTAACCTAAGTGGGTATAATCGTTTTATCATAAAAACAAGAAATGCAACAACGAGCTATCACTCACATAGGCACTTAAGACGTTTCGTATTTAAAGGTACCTAATTACGAAGACGTTGTTATGTGTAAAGTCATTACACGGTTTTCTATATTAAATGACTATTAGCATAGTTTGCTTGTAATAAAAAAGTCGTTTTTGTAAACGAAATAGATGTTGTAACCTATTCCTATAATTTAAGTATTATTTTTGCGCTACACTAATTGAGTTGTAAGTTTTACGTGTTTTGTGATACGAGTAATACATACTAACTTGAAACAAAAATTACTTTTTGTAAACTAATACCTTACCAATAAAATATTAAAGCAACGCGATTCTCCCATTTCCTCCTTAAGATTTGTTAAAATTAAAAATATTATAAACATAAAAAAAAAACACGAAATGCAACTACGTGTTGTTGAATTTCTTGTTTTTATATTTCTTTACTTATCTAAACCACTTAGGATGTTTTGTTGTGAAGGTAAAGTCATTACAAAAAGATTATTATCATCATTACCGCGTTACACGGTTTTCTATTTTAAGTGACTTTGTGTTATTTGCATGTTGTTTGCAACAAAGCAGATAGTTTGTAAACATAAACGCCTCATTTTTAGGGTTCCGTAGTCAACTAGGAACCCTTATAGTTTCCCCACTAGTGTGTGGGGTGTCGTTGAATAGGTCTTGTAAAAATAATAGGTGTCTTGTAACATTATTTTTTGATAAAGTCAGCAGTTTTGTAAATATTCGCCCCAAAAACAAAAAAAATAGTGTCCCCCCCCCTCTAACTTTTCAACCATGGGTCGGAAAAATTCATGTTAATGAGGCCTTATAAGTACTTTCAATGAAAACTATATTGAACAAAATCGGTCCAGCCGTTTTTGAGTTATCGCCAAATTTCATATTTTTTCTTTAAAAGGTAGTAAGTTGACTTCCAGAAGGTAATCAGTGATTACATTTTCTAGGGCGTTTTATAGAGCTTAAAATCTTTCTTAACTTAAACTTCGGGCTTAAAACAGCAGTTTATTGTGAAGGATGAGCAACTACGGAACCCTACACTGAGCGTGGCCCGACATGCTCTTGGCCGGTTTTTTTACGTCATGTCGTATTTATTACGCATCGGTAATACCATTTCTAGTTACACGATCAGAAAATCCCACTGTAATTTAGGTAAGTGATCTTGCATGCTTAATGGTTTTTGAATCCAATGTTGCTTTAGCACTTTGGTTGAAATAAATACTAAAAACTACTCTGATCCTCCTTAAAAGTATAGGCCAACCTGGCTGATCTGACTGGCCTATGGCATCTTTGTCTTTATCCCGCAATAGATTAATGATTCGTCCATAAAAAAATCAGCTCTCTCGTAGGTTTGAGAAAGCTCTCAGCATTTTAAGTATAGAATTATGACAAGCATGTCACAAAATGTACTTATAAACTAAATTAACTTACCATGTTACAACGAACTCAACGTACTAAAAACTATTACAAATAGAATTGCGCAATCTCAAGGACTCAATACATCTAAATATGGGCCAAATGCAGCTAATATAACCGAATACAGCCATTTGATTAATGGCAAAATCCTTCTATCAAGAGTTGTCTACGAAATTTCTTTAATGTCCCGCAAAAAACAAGTGTATAATATCGTCAAAAAGACAAAGTACAACATGTTTACTATATTCATTGCACAATCTCAAGGACCCGGAACATCTAAATATGGCCCAAATGCAGCTAATATAATCGAATAGAGCCATTACGATCAATGGGCCGAAGCCCGAAGTGGAACGTTGACACCACTTATCGGATCTAGGCCGCATCTGGAGTGCTATCGTGGGCCATGTGTCTACCGTTATGTACTATGTTGTCCTGTGTTAATATTACATAGATAAATAATTATAAGGGAAAAATAGGTAAAATTAGACGAAAGGTAAATTTAGTAACGAATGTTTAACGTAAGCAACAAACAAAAACTTTTGAAAAAGTGAAAAGTACTACTATTATCTATTCTGTGATAGTACTTAGTATAGCGGAAGGCGCTGGATGCAGGTCGCTTCCAACCGGTATATATGGAAGTCCAAAGGGGAGGCCTATGTTCAGCAGTGGACGTCCTATGGCTGAGATGATGATGATGATGACTTAGTATATAACGACGCGTTTGGCTCGGTTGTAGACTCCTGCCTACTGAGCCGGCGGTCCCGGGTTCGAATTCCGGCCGGGGCAAATATTTGTGTGTGATGAACTCGAATATTTATTTATTTATATAAATGTATTTTTTTGTCTCAAAATCCTGACGACCTAGACTATAGAGTAATTTGCGTCGCGTGCCTCACACTCCATGGTTTTAAAGCCCTTTAGCCAATAATATAGCAAACTGTCATGTCGAAAACTTTAAAAATATCTCGGAAAAAATATGGCGAGGAAATTTAAAAAGCAGTTTTTAGATCCTTACACCAAGGACTGTCGGAAAAAATATAATTTATTTGTCTATCAAAACCTTTACTTACCCTAATATATTAGGTTGGGGGCATGCGAATTGATTTCACTTGATTTGAAGCACACATGGCTAGATAATCAATTGCTAATTAACATATTATAGGCTTCTAATTTATGTTCCCTCTAGGTTTGTGCCGGGGATCAAGAAAATAATAATTTAGAAGAGGTTGATAAGTCAGTCATTAAGTAATGACTGATAATAAACGGACGATAAAAACAATACAAACAAATAAATAAATATCACTAATGACTCAATAACTTTGGAAGGAACGATATCTGTCAGAGAGATTACCCATTCAACTTTATACAACTCTCAAGACTATATCAATAATAAGTATTAAGTATCATAAATAAAGTAGGTAACTGAACGTATACTATATCCCTACATTTATAGAGAAAAAAAAGTCCAATAGAGGGTTTTAGTTTAGCAATGCGTTGATACAGTATATGGCCATTTTAGCGATAAAGCTATCATATAATCTAGAGATCCGCAAATGAAAGAGAACGATTAATGTCTTTAGCTCTTGCGATATCATTTCATTTCATTTCCTTCATTTCGATCAGTGGATCAAACTCAAACTGCTCCATCATAATATATCATCATACTGATGTCGTACATGTCCTTATCATCTCGTTCAGTGGTTCATTTGAATGGTGTGTCGTAAGAAGTATTAAGAAAGTATACACAATAGCTATTGAAAATATGTGACTCATCTCAAAATAATCGACAAATTTGTTTATTTCGGCTTTAATTTCTTCTAAAAGTATTACTTCATAATGTCAAAAAACATAATTCAGTTCAGTTCATATTGAATGGTGAGTGATTGCAGTATATACTGATATAGTGAGTTGGATTATCCTTCAGTGAGTGAGTGAGTTACTGACATGAAATATATAGTTCATCTGAATCATTCACTCGCGAACATCATATGGCCGGTGCATGTATCGATTTTTAGGGTTCCGTAGCCAAATGGCAAAAAACGGAACCCTTATAGATTCGTCATGTCTGTCTGTCTGTCTGTCTGTCTGTCCGTCTGTCCGTCTGTCCGTCCGTATGTCACAGCCATTTTATTCCGAAACTATACGAGCTATAGTGTTGAAACTTGGTAGGTAGATGTATTCTGTGAACCGCAATAAGATTTTGATGCAAAAATAAAAAAATAATAATAAATATTGGGGGCTCCCCATACTTAGAATGAAACTCAAAATTTTTTTTTTCATCAAACACATACGTGTGGGGTATCTATGGATAGGTCTTCAAAAATGATATCGAGGTTTCTAAAATATTTTTTTTCTAAACCGAATAGTTTGCGTGACAGACGCTTCCAAAGTGGAAAAAAGTTGGTCCCCCCCCCTCTAACTTCTAAAATAAGAAAATGAAAAATCTAAAAAAAACATATGATGTACAGTACTATAAAAACTACCAACGAAAATTGTTTTGAACGAGATCTAGTTAGTAGTTTTTTTTTATAATTTAATACCTAACTTTGCACCTAATTTATATGGGGCGCTATACATACCAGGTGCAAACTTAACTTAACCACTTAGGGATGGAAAGTGTTTGTACGGAACCCTCGGTGCGCGAGTCCGACTCGCACTTGGCCGGTTTTTTTGATTTTCGAGTTGAATAATGAATTACTTTTAAAGGTGCATGGTAAAATAGACATAATTCGAATATGTATCACTAGAAACGTGCTTCCATTTTGAGTTGTCACATTCACGTTGACATTTTGAGTTTGTAGCTTAGCGATTACTAACAAGGCTTAGCGATAAGACTCCAACTTCAAAAAGTAATTTACTCTAACATGAACTATTTTATCTTCAACTGCAACCACTATTTCATGGTCCACCTTGCATATTTGCAATGGATAAGACGGTGGGATTAAAAGCCATAAATCTACGTTATCGCTGAATTATCACTACATAGATGGGAATGTTACCAGAAGAATCGGCACCGCTAAACCGTAATTAAGCTCATAAATCAATATTACCTATTAGGGTTGCCACGTGGCATGTGCCGCGCTCAGAATTCATTCATAATTATTAATTACAATGCAATCGACATATCGTCTGGTGACTACCAAAACTCACGAAAAATTCTATCACTCCTCTTCAAAACCTCGTATCTAGTTTTTAGATGGATACTGAGATACGAGCTTTGTTTTTATTTGGTATTTGTTACTTAGTGAATTATCGTTTTCAACAGACGATATTAAAGTACAAGATTTGACTACCAGTGACTTAAGTGTAGGTACATAATAATAAAATGAAGTCCCGTATGTAATGATCATTTTATTTATACATACATACTGACCCTCTGGTCCTGAAATTGCATTGCGATTAGTACAATTAAGCAATTTCTCGGGCTGATGAAGTCTGATTACGGTCATACGTATAACGGAACATATGTGGATTTTTGCTATTCGAGTCGTCTGAAAAGTTGTTTGTGTAAAATCTGACGCTATTGGTCAATTTCAACGCTATTGGGAGAGCTTGAAAATTTATTGTGTTATGAATTATGAGGCGGTGCAAACCCAAAAATAGTTTCTAATAATAATAATACCTATACAAAAAACAAATAAATACATATTAGCCACAAAGAACAAACTGTCGTATTCCTACGCAAATAATTTCATACATAATCACCAGCCCTAATCGCCGCGGTACCGTACAATTTTTAACTGATTTGAAATGGTAATTAAAAAGAAAACTGTATACATGGCCACAGTCGACTGGCTGCAAAAAACATGTTACCCAGCCCGCACGCGTTGTATTCGCAATGAGCTTTTTGCTGTACTCGCGATATCTCGACGTTACGTAATATGTATGGGTATTAGAGTACAGTACCCCTAGTTTCCGCACCCTCGTTAGTTGGCGTCTCCATTGAATCGAGGCGGAACGGAGACGAGCGGAATCGACCAATCACCTGAGTTGAAATCCGTATCTCAGCTCTGTTTCACTTTTCTGATTGGTCGATTCCGCGCGCGTCTCGCGCTCTGATTCAGTGGAGACGCACCCTTAGTCCTTCTTATGGTGCGTTTTCACTGATTGTTATGATCAGATCTGACGAGTAATCTTCTTAAGAGGATATATCACTGCTCCTTTTCCCGGACTATCAGTTTACGTTAAGTTTGCGTTAAGTAACTAAGGCGTCGTAAACAAATGAGGTCCAAATTTAACGTAACAAATCGAGGTTTGGTTCTCGACTGTTTCCTCAATAAAAGTTAACCAATCTTTACGAAATTTTTGGAACTGAATGATAAAGAAAGCGAATTTCGAACATCAGAGTAGCCCTTCTGGCCGTAGTCCTTTCAGTTTTTTTCTATTTGCCTCTGTAGATGGTATCTGGGTACCATTACATGACATCTTGTTGAGTTTTCACCTTACCGTCCGATCACAAAACATTTCATTAAAAGTCTTGCTTGTTTAGCATGCCAGCTTGTAAAATATAATAGAAACAAACTTAGGTGCTGTGCTGCATTTTCCCAGCTACGCACAATAACGGTACCTACCTAAGTTATATATCTTAATTTTATGATTTACGACGACTGTTTTCCATCGCTTCGCTTGTTTTTGATAGAAACTATCCTTGACAGCTTCCTAAGAATCCTAAGAATGTCGCTACTCAAAACCGTATCATTCTTATTAACCTAAAGATTAATCTATTTTCGTGCGGCGATGCTATCCTCAATAAATTATCAATTTTAGGTCAACACATACGCCATTGCAACAGCGGCGGTGTTGCGGGCGTTGGTCAACTACGTTGCAGTATGGTTTCGTTTCCACATTGCCACCAAAAGGAGGGTAATGTGATTGTGGATGCGTTACTTAAGTAGCGTAATGTGTGAATTTTGCTACATATTGCATGTTTTGATGTAGTAAAAGATAACACGAGTGAATTATTATTTACTAAATGGTACAAAGTTTTTAATAATTATTAATATTTGCAAAGAAAGTAAATTATATTACCGAATGTTTCATATTTGGGAAGTAATATTTTTTAAACATGGCGTCTTTGTTAACATGAAAAACAGATAAATTATATTCTTTTTTTGAGTGGTGTATTTTTTTATTTCATTGCATATATTTGAGAAAAGCACTATACATGCCTTAGCTATGAAAAGGGCTTGCCGGCTTCGTATCACTATCCGCCTCCCTCACCCGGAAAGCCCTTCTTTCCCGTCGTTTGCAGTAATGTACTAATATTTCTGAAGCTGGCTGAAAAGGCACAGCGCTTGCGCGAGTTTCTCGGAACACGGAAAGGAATAATAGGGAAACAGAATTTACTCGAGAAGTACGAGTATCTCTAGTGTCGTAGATAATGTCTTTTGTGTAGAATCATTCTAGTTGAATCCAAAAATGAAATAGGTGTCAGTGGCCCAGGGAGTTTTATAGTTTTTTTTTTATTGAATTTTTTCATTAAGAATCTCTGTTTAGTTAGGATTTGAAAATGGCGTGTTTCTAGTTTAGAATCATTTGCACTTTGTTTTCAACTTTCTGATGATTTTACGGATTTGTGTCAACTTAATACCGCTCTGATATCAAGCCTTATCATTATTATTTAAGCTTTATTGCATATAACAAAAAGTCAGTACAAATGATAGATTTAATGCCATATGGCATTCTCTACCTGCAGTCAACTATAGATAACCACGATATCATAACGAAATGTCCTTATCCATAGTAAAAAACGTAATAATTAGCCATCATAGACCAAACAGTTTCTTAAAAACAATACAAGCTCAGTTTTTCGCACAAATTCTGCGCAGTTAGCCAGTTGAATAAATACCGAACACGTGTTGTATGAGTTGTATTGTATGGAATGGACAGATATGCACATAAAGATTATAGAGCGCATGTGTAGGCGCAGCTGTTTGGTGGACGTATAGGTTAGAGCAGACTGGCTGGTTTCGTTACTTACCGCTCAGAGACTCATCTAGAGGCCTATTGCAAATGTAAAACATAAACAATTGATTAAAACACAAGAAAATGTTTTTAACAAAGACTACACTCAAATGACTTAAATGACAGCTCATTAAAATACGAGTTCTATACCCGTTTTAAATGAGAAATTAACTTACGAGTAAATTACTGATAGTGGCGTTTGCTGAACAAAAATTCAAGAACTCGGTTGAAAACTGTAGAGAATGTGACTGTGAATGATGAAAAAACTAAGTCGCTCATCATTTGTTAGAGAACGGGGACCCAAGACGTTTTCCCATAAACTTACAAAAAAAAACTAGTTTCATTTTGAGGCTACGTTTATTATATGTTCAACACAAACTAATTATAGTACCTACTTACGTCCTTTCGATACATACAAAGATTGTTGTTATATGACTCAAAATATTAGACTCTCTGTCTCATGTGTTTTTATTAATAGGTACATACTCGTATTTACAGCGTTTTTAAACGAGTGACTTATCTGTCGTAAGCTGAAGCTCCATAATATTTCTCAAGGATGACTCTGTCCGTCGTAATGCAATGTTAATGTTAATACTAATTGTCATGTTCATTACCTTCTCTTTGAACGTGTACAAACAGCTTTACTTGTTCAGTAATTATACGTACTATTCGTTCGTATAAATTTATATGTAAATACTTTGTAGTGGGGCAGGTGAACAGAAAGGCATTTAAAAAAGAAATTATGGCTGTAAGGCCTGTAAGGCATCCCAACCTGTTCACCTTTGTAAATTGTAAGTGAGGATAATTATGTAATAATAAAGGTTTCCACCATTATACTGACGTGTTCTAGAATGGCTTTAGGCAAATAACTAGGTACTCGTTTAATAATATGAGGTGTGTCTTTTCAAAAGGGCGTATTTCTCTATAAAACTCCTACAAAAATAAGCTAGTTTGAAAAGACACTCCTCATGTAGGTTCAATTGTTCTTTTTGATGATAATATTTTCGAGGTTTAAATTCGTAGCAAATCTAATTTTCTTAACCCTTTCTTCTAATTTTACTAACACGATATGGATGAATTTCCGAAATGTATGATTATTATTTACGTTTCGGGGATATAACAGTAACAAACACTCCGCCTACCTATATTTGTCTAAGTTGGCCTGCGAAATTAGTTACTGGAAAATATGAGACCCTAGTGCCTATTTTTGAAAAATAACAAAGGTAGGTAACCAATATTTAAATTCTACATTGTAGGTTTTATTCATACGATGTTATTCGAATTAGAAAATAGACCTATTATTAACCCGTGTACTGAACCCCAAACACAGACTCAGGAACTGCAAGATATGATCGTTGGGCACATGCGATTGCCAGACCAGATTGTATAGCTGGAACCCTTTCTTCCTTTTTTATTGTATTCGTCTGCTTCCCTTCGCGGAATTGATACTTCGTGTATGTTTTTTTGTGCAAACAATCCACCTTTTGACGTCATACCATCACTATATAATATGACGTCATAATGACACCTACCGGTCGTTTAAGGCTCCGTATCCGTTCAAAAATGCTGATTGTTTTAGAAATGTTTTCTAAGATCAAATGTTTGTTAACATATTATTAATGTTATTGGTTAGAACAGGTACTTATATTATATTTGAAACCTACAGTTTGAAATTTTCATGTTTTTTTTTTATGTTTTGTTACATTGGTAGTTTATTTGGTATTAAGATGCAAACAAATTTCGTCTTTATGGAAACCCGAACAATGGCACCTTTTACTAAACCTTGTCACATTTGTCGAAATATTTACAGCAGATTTGATTTTGGAACTTTCCTAATTTGCTACTAAGTTTCAAACAAATGTAAAATGCCTTTTAACTTCGACTTTACATTATTCAATTCAAATATTTTTTTTTATTGGTAGAGACAGTTACAAGTCAAATTACTAACATTTCACGGTATACAAATTACAACTTGAATAACTAAATAAACACTTTGACATCCATATGCAAAACACATTTGACAACCTAACTAAAGATAACATTATCAAAACACTAAATATACCGGACACTCAAATCACGCAGTTATTTAGGTCCTAACCGTTGAGGAAGCCTTTATAACTAATATAACTCATTTACATAACACTTATACGACTTAGTATTCAAAAGGGAACCTAATTGTAAACTCAGTCGCTTAGAATCAGAATATATTAACTACAATGACAAAGGTATTGAAGTTTTAATTTTAAATACAAGAGATATGGTTGGGTTTACGTTGTTGTCTATCTTTCTTTGTTAAGTCGAGTCAGGTGGCGTGCGCGCACCTCCTTATAAAGGTGGTATAAAGGTAGTATAGGGGCTTCTTTTTATGCCTGACAGCTAGTTAGGGCGTCCGTCTGTCTGTCGAGAGACTACGTGACTGCTGGCAGACTTTGTTATGACGAAGAAAATTTATGTATGGGATTAATATGGTGTGAAGATTAACTACTGTTGACGTTATTATGTGATGCATCGGTTTAAATACATTTGTGTTTCTTTATGTTTATAAAATCAATCTTGAATTCAACCGGGCTTTTATCTTTATGTAGTGTTACTATGATTACTGAAAATTTATCATAAATACATAATTATGGTATACATACCTACTTAAAGAAAATACATGTTTTAGTCATTATCAACATGTAAATTAACATACAAAAGACAAAAAAGCTATCCACTGGAACATTTGATGTAGACAATATTTACATGATTTAGTAAATACATGCATTTGATTATGTGATTAAAAAACCAGGATATTTTGATCTCCAATGCCATAAGCATACTTCAACTTCAGGTGTCAATATAATAAAGGCCACGGGGCCCATTTTGACACAAAGTTTAGTTTTAGATTAATTTAATAATAATAATAATAATTTTTTTATTTCAGACCAAAGATCCATATTTTGTTAGTTCCATTTTTGTTGTGTTAATAATAGCTACAATATAATAAATAGTTCGTTTATGGGGTGAGTCGCGCGCCGACACGTTTAAAACAGTCACTGCTGTACGTCTAGCATAACTGTGACACGCGACACTTTGCCGCGCGACAAATACTACCTGTCACTTTCCTTATGCCGTGCGCGTGCGAGCAAGACAGGCTACGTATAAATCACGGGACAAGCGAAAACGCGGCAAGATAGGTATGCTAGCCCGGCATTGAAGTTGCTCGGCTGGTAATATTGGTAGTCTATACGTTATTATATGTATAATAGTACATTACTGCAGACGCCGAGAGATAAGGACTTGCCGGCTTCGTTTCGTTTCATTCACGGCTAAGGCATGTATACCTATGCAATGAACACAAAACACATAATTCGGCTGTTTAGCCCGTTGATGAACACAGACGCCATGTTAAAAAAAAATTACTTCCCGGCCTAGGCCTTCAATTTTGTATGAAATTCCTTTACAGTTCTCTCGAATTGTTCCGGCCGAAACTTGACACTTCGAAGCCTGTTTTAACGCATGTTATGACGATATTTCATCTGTTTGAGAAAATATAATTATCTAATAATCAACAATCTGTGAATGAAGCCATTCATTAAACAAACATAGATAGAGATATTTATGAGTAAAAGGATGCTAATGTTTACCTCAATTTTATCTACGCACTTCGTATTATTCTGTGATAAATCCATTTGTGATATTTTATCGTAAATATGTCACAAATAGCTTGAAGTATCCCAAAATAATAACAATTGTTTAGCCAGTATTTTTTGATGTTAATCAATAATCATCGGTAAGGTAGTAAAAAGATATAAGTTCTCGATATATTATATACCTACTTATTATAAGACCGCAATGAGATTAGGGTTGGATGTGACTGCTATTTAATATAGGTACATTAATATGTACCTATATTAAATAGCAGTCACATCCATCCATGCAGTAACCTAATGGTTAAGTTCATATCTCACATTTCCACAAAATGAGGAAAGTTTCCGTTAATTCTCAGAAATCGCACATCACTAAGTCCCCATCAGCGACAAAAAATGTGATCAGCCTACTCTAATCCTATTAAAATATTAAACGGGTTTACTCACGTCGTAGAAGTCCGATATCGCTCGATATGTTTCGAGTCGGTACGCGATTCATCATCAGGAGAGCTGATCAGTCACGGCGGCGGTCAACCGAACACAGATCGAGTGTTGAGCGACATTCGACTTCTACGACGTGGGTAAATCCGTTTATGTATTTTAATATGTCTGAGACACATTCGTTTTCTATGTAAGTAAAGAATACTACAATCCTCTTTATGAATTGATGATCATCAACACTTTAGTTACACATTTATGAAACATGTACTGAATGTCTTATTTTTTATGTGGGTACACAATAGTACACATCACAATTTTTTGATCTTTGTATCAATGGTGCATTCTATTGACTGTATTCCATATAATACGGGAGTGTTTCATCGTTACCTACTAAAAATGAAGTTGATAATCCGACGGGTAAACTCGCTTTTATTGCCTGAATATAACTATAAATAGACTTTTAAGAGATCCTCGTTTACTGAATAGCCGTATAAATGAGTATTATAAAACCTTTATAGCTCTGCTTTGTAGGGATTGCGTAACGTTGTTACAAATTAATGTTCTTGTTTAAAGTACAAGCAGTTATGTACATACAGCGTGTATATTTGATATAACCGCAAACTTTACGGGGTCTTAGTATAGGCACTTATGAATATATTGGTCCGTAAATTATTTAATTAAAAAAAACGATTTTTTTGTTTCCATATAAAACAATTCAGCACGCAATGTATTTGTTTGTTGTTGTTTGCTGACACTTAACATCGTGATGTCACAACGGTCGCTAGTAATAACTACGCCATACTACTGCTAAGTTCAACAATTAATTACGCTGTTGCAGTTGTCGCTAAATTGATAATAGTTATAAATATCAGATTATAGTACTAAAATCTCCGTCTGGCTACAATATGCGGTTATATCAAATATACACGTTGTACATATACCTAAATCAGATAACTCAAATTTAACTATATTGTATAATATTATAAGGATTGAACACTCGAGTCCATAAAAATATGATAAGGATTCGATTGTCACAGCGTACGATAATCTGACTCGAGAAGTCTGTTTTATTTTAATTGCGGCCCCACACTACTTGCGAGGTTGGCCGAGGCGAAGTAGGCTGAAGTATGAGTTTCCGCAACAAAGTACCCCTCCACACTATCATATTCGCCCAACCTTGGCCAACTTCGCGAGTAGTGTAGAGCCGCAATAAAACTGTATTGGTATTTTTTATGTGTTCTTACAATAATGACAACGTCTTTAGCATTTGATTCCAGATTTTTTTTTTTAGAGAAGAAGGTCTTAAAAAGTCTGCTATTATATACATCATTGAGATTCATTAAGGCTCCTTAATCCGTTCAAAAATGCTGATTGTTTTAGACATTTTTCTCTATGATCATGATCAAACATGATTCTTAAAATGTTATTAATGTTAATACTTAGAACAGAGCCATTACGTTTTATATATTTGAATTTTTTATTGATAATATTTGTTTAAAAAAATACTCGAATTTGACAAATTTCACGCAGAAAACGGTTCATTTTCTAGAACTCAGGGAAAAGTATTGGTTGAAATTATCAATATATTTGTCATGGTATATGAAAACATAAAGAACTAAAACTAAAAGGAATAAGGCCTCTTAAGTTCTAAAGATAAGTATGCTCAACTCTGTATGTAATCCTATGTAAACGAATAAACATTTTCATTTTCAAAATGGTTACTCTTAAGCATGAATATATACGTACAATGTCCATATACTTTATATAATACCTAACGTGGACAGCGACTTTATCACACGAGTTGATTCACCCTATTAACCCCAGAGTCAATATGAATGAGCTCCATTCAAGCTCACTGCTACTCCTTCTCGCTCTGCCACTCGATATGTTGTCGAAGTGCGAGAGGGACAGGTGAAGTTAGTTATTGAAGCAATTATGTATGCATTTTGGATTCATCATCTTAAAATTAAAATGTGTTTGTGTAGAGTAGTTTAATATAGGTATATATATATATATGTATATATATATATATATATAAATTTATTTCCTTCGATGTTGAGTGTAATATTATGTTGTTTTTGTACAAATTCTGTTAATTGTTTATACTTAAGATTGTTATATTTGGTATGTTGTATGATAGGTTAAGATCTGTAACGCTTTGGCAATTAGCTGTAAGTTACGGATATGTAATTGTAAATAAATAAATAAATAAATAAATCACTGTGAAATGAAGCTGAGTTCTGTATCGTCATAGCCGTATACTTACTGTTTATTCAATACTTTTCCTAAAACTTCAGTGATCGGAAATGAGTAGAGATAAAACACATACGATTTGGAGTAATTTTAAACCTCGTTTTTAGAATCCCTTCATTCAAGAATATGTTGCAAAGCTATTCTCGAGTATTCGCTTTCACCACTGTGGAACGGATCTACTATTTTAGGAATAAAATACTGTGTATTAGGGCACTGAAAGGAAGAAAGAATTACATTTATTCGTAACGTCACCATATAACATAAATACATACTGACAAAAATTATAAATAATATAAAAAAGGGTTTACCCTTGAAATGTCGACCAACGTTTAATCGAATTTCAGTTCAAAGTCAACGGTACGCATTTTTTCATTTGATCGAATATTCATTACATCGAACAATTAAATTGTGTATCTTTATAACACCGATTTTTAATCTATAGAAATATTATTTATTATATACTTTATTTCGCAGTTCTTTATTTCATATTTTATTATTCCATATTTTATTATTTTGTTTTAAATTTTTATTGTAGAAAATCATTTCAGTATTTATCATTCTACAACTTCAATTAATTATGTGAGGAACTAAACGCAATGCGCTCGCGGACGGATGTGGGTAGATATTATGTTTTATGTGTGTACCCTTTTGTTTGCCTATGTATGCGAGCCGTTTCGTTTTTGTTGTCATAAAAAAAAATAACCCTAACCTAACCAACCTATGTCTGCGAGCCGTTTCGTTTTTGGGGTCATCAAAAAAAAACCCTAACCTAACCAACCTATGTCTGCGAGCCGTTTCGTTTTTGGGGTCATCAAAAAAAAAATAACCCTAACCTAACCTAACCAACCTATGTCTGCGAGCCGTTTCGTTTTTAGGTCATCAAAAAAAAATAACCCTAACCTAACCTAACCAAACTATGTCTGCGAGCCGTTTCGTTTTTGGGGTCATCAAAAAAAAAACCCTAACCTAACCAACCTATGTCTGCGAGCCGTTTCGTTTTTGGGGTCATCAAAAAAAAAATAACCCTAACCTAACCTGAAATGAATGAGTTGTATAATAATACCTCGATGAAATAATATAAATTATTTGATGTTCTGTCTTTAAAATAATCTATTAAATGTAATTTTAAGCATTTAAAATTCCTTATAACATAGCTCTAATAATTGTTATAATATGTAATGAATAGTCGATGAAGCCATAATACTCCAAGAGATAATATTAATACTGAATATTCTGTGAATCATTTTCGATGAAATGAAATTCGATGAAAAGTTTGTCGAGATTTCAAGGGGCACCCATAAAAAAGTCAACTATAATATTACTATGGTTGTGCCTGCTGCGGCTGCCATCCGTCCGGGTTTCCCCGGAATTGCCCTAGTTTGGAGGCCGTCCGGGGGGTTTTCATAGTGTCCGGGTAAAACCCGGACACATAGTGAATAAAAAGAAAAGTGATTGCTTTTTTTTATAATATTATTTTTGGACACAAGCGGTGGTAGCCTAGTGGTTAGGGCATGCGACTTTTAATCCGGAGGTCGCGGGCCCGTGCCCGTACCAATGAGTTTTTCGGAACTTTTGTACGGCATGTCATTTGATATTTACCACTCGCTTTTCGGTGAAGGAAAACATAGTGAGGAAACCACCTAAGCCCAATAAGGCCTAGTTTCCCCTCTGGGTTGGAAGGTCAGATGGCAGTCGCTTGCGTAAAAACTAGTGCCTACGCCACATCTTGGGATTAAGGTAGCCGACCCCGATTGTGAATTCATTCTCTACAAAGATATGGGACAAAGGCTAGGAGGATGATGATTATTTTCGGACACGTCCTGGGAAAAAATTGCGATTTCGATTTACGACAAATGTCCGGGTTTTGGCCGGGTTCGGCGAATTTAGAGATGGCAGCCCTAGGCCTGTGCCACGAAAAGGTCTCACCTCAGGCTGATAATAAAATAAAAAAAATAAAATAAAAATAAAAAACGTTTATTTCGGACTATCAAAAATCCATATGCTGTTGTTAGTAATTAACTTAAACTCTATGTTAGTCTATTATATGTAGCTCTAGTAAATAGCGTACACCTGTTTTTAGCGCATATCGGGAGGGGCAGTAGTACCTCCCGGGGGCACTACTTTGCCTTCCCGATGACTACGTCTACCCAGTATCTCGTGAGCGGGCAGTCGAGACGATCGGCCAGTATTCTCAGCATGCTGTTGCTGCTACCGCGCACGCGTTGGAGAAGCGAGGCTATTCTTTTTCGCCGGATCGCAAAAAAGTCATCCGTTCGGGCCTCGGCGAACATGCCCGACGCACTGCAGTGCTTCGGCAACCTCAACAGCATCCTAAGAATATTATTATACTGCACACGCAGTGTATTATAGGCCCTTTGCGAATATGTCACCCACAGGCTGCACGTGTAAAAAGTTTGGCAATATGCTTTGAAAAGCGTCACTTTTACTTGTTCGTTACAGCGTGCAAACCTGCGGGCGAGCATATTACCACGCACTGACAATGCTCTCCTCTCCCTTTCCACATCCATATCATCATTTAAATCCACAGTTAGCATGTGCCCAAGATATTTAAACTTATCAACTATTTTGAGAGGCACGCCCCCCAGCATGATCTTAGGTATTCTCTTTATATTAAATTTTCGTGCCTTAAAAATGAGCAACTCACTTTTGTTAGCGTTATATTTAAGACCATGCCGTTGAGCGTATCCCTCGCACAGCTTGACAAGTTGCTTTATCAAGTCGATTGAGGGTCCCAGCAGGACCATATCGTCCGCGTAACTAATGTTATTGAAACAAGTTTCCCCTATGTGGCAGCCGACATGTGCACTGCTGAGATCCTCAATCAGCTCGTTCACATACAGGTTAAACAGGATCGGTGATGACAGCCCACCCTGCCTTACTCCGCATTGTAACCTATACGCGTCAGAGACCACCCCCGCCCATCTCACCTGATTGACCTGGTTGTTGTACCAATATTTGAGCAGGTTAACGCACTCTACGGGTAGATCTGTTTTTTCTAATTTCGTCCAAAGTCTCTCATAAACAACCAGGTCAAAAGCTTTCGATAAGTCCAAAAAGCACGCGTACACAGGCGTGTTTCTATCCTTGTAGTACCTGACAGCCTGCTTAACGCACAAGATAGCACTCTCCGTCGACAAACCCGGCCTAAAGCCGAATTGTGCGTCATAAAATATGTTATATGTTTGCAAAGTTGTGCGTTAAGCAAGCTATCCAGCACTTTCGCAAGTACCGTCGCTAGTGAGATGGGCCTATAATTCCCCATGTCCGATAGATCACCTGTTTTGTTTTTTACCAGTGGGATAACCACAGTACGTGTGAGTTGCTGAGGGAGATAAGTGTGACTCAGACAGAGCGTATAAAACATAGCCAAGACACGCGGCAAGTGAACGCCCGCATGTTTTAGGTGCTCAATGCTGAGACGATCATGCCCCGGCGATTTACCCCTTTGCATGGAATTAATAATATTTCTAACTTCCGTAGCTGAAAATCTCAGAGTACTCTCGCCCATGACAGTCACAGCACCGCACACCCCTTCCCGGTTCGATTCCAGGAGTGGACTTATCGCAAACGCCCTACTAAAATTATCGGCTATTTTCTTACTATCACACTCACCTCCCACGCTCACAGGGACGCTAGGCTTTAAGTTCAATTTATTTGTGTTTTTCCAAAAAGCTTTAAAGTCCTTCGCTGCACGATTGGTGGCAAGAATGTCGCATTTTATTTGTTCTTGCCTGTCTTGGCACCATCTCAGCTTGGACTTAAAAAGCTTTCTGGTTTCACACATCTCTCTGTAAACTGGACCCTGTCTAGGCTTATTAGCCCACACCCACGCTAAAAATTTCTCCCTAGCATCCTTGTGCGCTTCAGCTACGTACTTATTCCAGCCGACTACCTGCCTATTTTTGATCCTCCGCTGCTTGCTTGACTCTCTTGCCGCCTCCGTTAGCGTGTCAATAATAGATGTGTACATGTTATCTAATAATATTTTATGATTAGGATCGTTACACCTTTTATCCGCACACGACGTTAATTGGGCTGGAAAGTCAAGCAACTTTAGTTTACTATCACAAATAGCGTGGTACTGCTCCACTTGATAATCCTGCCTCTCACCCCATAAAACACCTTCATGACACGGTATAATGGGCATACATTTAATTTGTATTTTATCGAGCTCACATTCCAGTATCAGTGGCAGATGGTCGGACCAATACACGTCGTATTTTACCTGTATACTCCGCACAGTCGCCCGCGCAGCCTCCGTGACAATGCAGTGATAATAGCCCAAGAGACAGCGCTGATCTTCCAGTGGGACCACTGTAAATGCATTTGTTAAGTACTTGACAATGGAGACAGATTTGATAAATATGATGACTGATATTTCTTGGGATACATAATATAATCAAGGTATTGCAGATTTAGTGACACATCTAAACTTAGGTGACAGAGAATATTGTTCCCATTAAAAAAGTCCAAGAGTTAAGTAAAACGATTCGTGCCTACATCGAACGACAAACGACCTTGCGATCATATAATGATTCAAGAAATACCTACTCAACAAACATTTCTTAAGAGGCCTTATTCCTTTTAAAATGCTGATTGTTTTAGACATTTTTCTCTATGTTTCTTAACATATTATTGAGTTTACTAGGTCCCTAGAACAGGGATTATTGGGATTTATTGTTATATATTTGAAAACTACAGTTTGAATTTTACATAGATAATTTTTGTTCCTAAAACTATTTGAAATTGACAAAATTCACGCGGAAAATTTGTTTTTTCGACTGCACGCAATGAAAGCATGAAATAGCTATTTAACTACCTACAACTCGTGAAAAGGTATAATTCACTTCAAAAAGTTGCTTGAAATTATCATTGATATATTTAGGTATCATAATCTGAAAAAAAAAAAAGAAATAAGGCCTCTTAATCGACTGTTTACACTCATAAAAAAACACAATCCATATATTAATTAATACTTTAACGCAACTCTACACGCTTGTGAAAAACAATTCCAATATACATTCCATCGTTAATAGCAAAAGATGTTTAAACAGAGATTTAACAAGAATTCACTCTGCTTGAAATAATAGCTTACTTCATAAACACGAATCTTTTATCCATCCATGCGATGATGAGCAGTTATATTCTTTAATCTATGGTAACTGAAGTTATAATTTGAGGCGATTTAAAAAAAATACGGTATTTGATGACAGCTCAAATCAGCAACTCTTTCTGAAATGTCAAAAACGTTCTATTAGTAATTATCAAGTCATTATTATTAATCCGTTTATGGCGGCTCGAAGCTTGTGCCAGTATCAGTTTTTTGGTTTATAATTATAACCAATGCATGACTTCCGTGTTAAATGTTAAAACTTATCAAAAAATCGTTCTATTAAATAGTATGAAGCTTTTATATGATGATTACTTGCTTGTGACGGCATAAAAATGAGCAGTCAAATCAAGTCTTCTTTTTAGTTGTTGCCCTTTTAATAATAGTATAATGTCCAAAAGTTAGTAGTAGTCTATTTTGGTCCCTTGTACTTATTTATGAATGTATATTTAGTGGTTTCAATGACATTATTAATTTTCACCCTAGTCAAATACCTTATTTTACACTAAAATGCATAAAACAACATTGCAGGGTGATCAGGGTGATTGTTGGATATAAAAAACAGAATATCAGATTGAAAACCCGTCTGGGAACAGAATTTCTTGGTTGTTCTTGTAAAATTAGACTTGTTTCTGGAGTGCAGACGCGACCTCTATAGGAGCGGTGGCGAACGCTCTCCTATTTTGGCCTAGCAAAAGCGTAAGACGGAGCTGACTAAAATACGCGCGCTCGCGTATAGCCCGTCTTGCCACCGTTGCTTACTCACTCTACTTACACTCTTCTTATAATACGCAATCCTAATTCTGCTCCAATCACAACAAACATCTAAAAACCTTTGTATTGGAATCCGTCCATCTGTCTGTCAGTTATGAAACTCATGAAGTGCATTGTCCGAACATTGAGGCGCCGGACAATAACACAAACATCGTGGCGTAAACACTCGGGATCCGACGGAAGTGGTTTGAAATTAAAGTGTCTGCTACATTGTTGCATTACTCCTTAGGGTTTGGGTGAATCAACGTTGAAAAGGAAGGAATATTTTATTTCAAAACTGACGTTTTAACAAAACAAAAGGGATACAATAATAACGGCTACGGTGAGTAAGGTGCCGCAATCCAGAGGAACAAACTGAATCGTGTTGGTAACAAACGGCCAAAGAACATTGCAGAAATTTGACGTCGCTTATAGACTTTATATGCGGAATCACTGCCTTCTTCTGATCGCGACCTATTAAAGTCAGTCGGGACAAACGGGCCTCACGGGTTTAGCGCAAATATATTGAATAGTACACTTATTATACTATTAACGCCATCTTACAAGCACGCAACTAAGTAATTAGTAAAAAAAAAAACATCATCTATGTATATTATGGTATGGACCCCCCATCGTGAGACTGGTGGCCCTGGGCACGTGCCGCGGGACCCATCGAGATGTGTTTTCTTCCTGCCCTCACCTACGGTGCCTGAACATGGTCCCTTACTGAGTACCAAAAGTCCAAATTGAAGGTTTGCCAACGGGCCAGCGTTTTAGGGGTGAAGAGGACGGATCGCGCCCGAAACACCACGCTGCGCTCCAAAACACGCATAGCTGACGTAGGCAATAAAACAGCCAGGCTCAAGTGGGATTGGGCAGGCCACGTTTGCCGGAAAGATAGGTCAGCATAGCCACCAAGTGCGTGCTCCAAAATGGGCGACGTAGACGGGGCCGGTTCAGACGGGGATGGCGGGATGACAAAGACGCATTTCTCAGCAACTAGTTGGCGGAAGCATCAGGCAGGGAGATGTTGAAATCAAATGAAGAGCCCTTTGCCCAGTAGTGGGACGTTCCTAAACGCTAGCTAAAAAAAAAAAAGAACAATCGAGATTAAATTAAAAAGATCCGCTCGCTGTCCCTTAGGTGGGTTATGAAATTAAATTATTACAGTTGTCAGGGAAACTATAACTACCTATGTAATACTATTAAGTATTCTGTGCTATAATATAACTTCAAAAATCACATCAAAGAACGCATTATGATGTCTTCCAAGATGATGCAAATGAAAGACCTCTTCCCAACGTCATCACATTCCATGATGATTCAGTGGTTGACTTTGATCAGATAGTTCCGGTTTCCTACAATTATTGAATCATAGCGTTATCTCGTTGTGATTTGTATGGGGTGACGTAGATGGTACCACGCGTTGCGAAAGTGACGAGGGCGTTGTGACGCACCCATTTTAAATTATAAATAAATATAAATAAGTATTAAGGGGCAATCTATACAAAACGACCTAGTCCCAAAGGCAAGCAAAGCTTGTACTATGGATACTGGAGTGGACGACGATATACATAATATATAAATACATATAGATAACATCCATGACCCAGAAACAAATATCCGAGTTCGTCACAAAAATATTTGCCTTGACCGGGACTCGAACCCAGGACCGCCAGCTCAGTAGGCAGGTGCACTACAAACTGCGCCAACCGCGTGGTCAAGGTAAGGTTGAGCAGTTTTCTCACTTTAGCGATTAAAACTTATTTTTGGAGTTTATTGGAGTTTATTGGAGTTTACTCCTTAAGAATCGATTTTCATATATAAGCCCGGGGTATGAAAAATATGGGATGTAAAATCGAACGAATCTGCCGTGCTAATTTAAAAAGTCGTATCTCAGTATACGATCGGGGTAAAAATACGACTTCGTAATTTAGCAGGTTATGTGTTAAGCGTTATAGACTAAGATCCCGATATAAAATAACCTTCACCGAGATGTTTATTTGATGAAATGTATTTTATAATTAATTTAATATGTCAATAATTATATTGCATATGTGTTGCCTAACAAATTTTAGTCCAGGGTATGTTTAATTAATAATAAACAAAAATTGTTTTAAACATTTCACCGGTTTGATTAATATTAGATAAATTCTATACCAATCGAAAGTATGAAGCCCATAGAATATGCAAACGTTAGGTTGCCTATTCTTTTCCCGTCACAACTATTGGGTAGCCAGGTATAAACAGGTAAATCTATACCTACTAGCATTTTGCAAAGGTCTGATTGTTGAATTGAAATTAAATAAAATTAAAGATTATTTAATTATGAATTTATCTAATAATCAAATCGGTGAAATGTAAAAAAAAAATTTTTTAATTTTGATCTAAACATACCCTGGACTAAAATTTGTTAGGCAACCCATATGCAATATATTTATTGACATTTTAAACTAAATATAAAATACATTTCATCAAATAAACATCTCTGTGAACATTCTGTGAAGGTCATTTTATATCGGGAGCTTAGTCTATAACGCTTAACGCATAACCTGCTAAATTAAGAAGTCGCATTTTTACCCCGATCGTATACTGAGATACGACTTTTTAAATTAGCACGGCAGATACGTTCCAAAAATATAAGTATTGCGAGACGTAGTGTTATATTCTCTTTGATTGCGAGGATTGACGTTTGGTTGTCAAAGGCGACGGTTGAAAATTTTATCAAATTTTATTTGATTTATAAGTTAATTCAGTTTTAGAGTCCTTTTCGCTGTTTTTGCGATGAGTGAGTCAAGTCGAGGTGTCGTGAGTGATACGTCACTTTTAGAATGTGGGCAGCGGGCAGCTCCGTCGTGGCTATCTGAAGTGGAGTTTGATAATAAGGCAGGGCCGAGTCAATCGGATATTGTATCGGACGCTGAGTCCATGTCGGATGTGCGGCATATAGCGGTGAAGCGTGCTTGTGGTCTGAGCGACAAAAGCTGTGGTTGTAGTGATAGTTTTATCACAATAGGCAGGAAACCTAAACGCTTGCGGGTTTTAGCAACCGCCAAAACGCAGCTGGAGCCGGACGGTGTGCCTGACAAGCTATTTGAAGTTTATATAGTGTCAAAAGAAGATTTACCGAAACAGATTGGTTTGGCAAAGTTGCTGCAATTTAAGGGTATAAAAGGAATTTTATCCGTCAAGTTTATGGGTCCACGTAAAGTTCGCATACAGTTTAACTCTAAGGATGATGCGGAGAAGCTTCTGGCTTCTCAGGAGTTTAACAATGAGACGAGACGTTCTTATTAATATTGAAGGGTCTGAAGACATTTTGTCAATATGTAGACTGAACCGTTTGGATCATGATGGGCGTTGGGTTAAGGCTGAAGCTATTCGTCTGTGTTTTAAGGGAACTTCTTTACCGCCATATGTTTATGCCTACGGTTGCCGATTTAAGGTAAATCAGTACACTTTCCCGGTTACCCAATGTTCAATATGTTGGAAGTTCGGTCATCTGAGCAGGTTTTGTCCTACTACTAAAGTTACTTGTCCGAAATGCGGCGGGGAGCATGCCAATTGCGAAACGACTATTTTTAGATGCATTAATTGTAAAGGCAGCCATATGGCCTTAGATAAGTCGTGCCCGGTTTTTGTGAAGGAGTAAGAAATTCGCAGGATTATGTCTGCTGAGGGATTATATATAAACGGGCTTTTTGGTTGTATATGCAAAATAAGGAAAAAAAGGATACGGATGTTTGTAGTCAGGATGCGCCATCTGTTTTTGAGAATGACTTAAGTTTTGGAAAGTCATATAGAGATGCTGTTTAGTCGAAGCCGTTACAATCTAAAGAGTCTGAAGATTCTGTCTGTCAGGCTGAGGGCCAGCGATCAGTAAGTCAGTACAGATTAGAGAGCCACAACAAGAGGTTCGTAAGCCGCGGAAGTCAAAAAGAGTAACAGACGTGAAGAGGTCCGAGTGTCTATTGGTCAATCAGCCTACTATTGAGCGGGCTGATATGGAAGATCAAAGACAAAATAAGGACAAGAAGAAGAGACGTATTACTATTGAAAAGCTGGTTGAGAAGACGAAGGATATTTTGTTTTCTACCGAAAGTTGGGAGGAGAAGTTCAAAACGCTGTTTGGAGTTGTTGTTAAGGAGATTTTGGATGTATTTAAGGATTTTTTTAAGGAAGGTGATTTTGTACGTTTGTTTTTGTCTAATGTAAATGGCTAGGTCTAATACCAGATCTTTCTTGAATGTAATGTTCAATTCAATATTGGCAGAACCCTTATCGGAATCGGCTAAATTTGTATACAGTTTTTTTTTATGTAAATAGTGTATACAAATTTAGTTGTTTTCGTGTACATGTTATTTTTAAGTTTATACGGTTTATGTTTTTATTTATCTATGTCTTTTAGATGAATGATGTTGTGTATTAGGCCTGCTGGAGCTGGCATGTTCATAAAAATGATCAAAGCTCCTTAATCTATATATATAAAAGAAGAAGTCCTGACTGACTCATCAACGCACAGCCGAAACTACTAATGTTAGAGAGTTGATTTTTGCACAGTAGGTTACTTTTATAACGTGGGCTAGAGATAAGAAGCGATTTTGAAAAATTCAATCCCTAAGGGTGTTAAAAAGGGGTGCAAAGTTTGTATGGGGGAAACTTTTTTGTTTGAGCTAGAGACTTGAAACTTTGTAAAAAGGTATTAAAATAAAATGGAAGAAAACTAATTTCAGCGTTTTTGAAAATTCACCCCCTAAGGCGGTAAAAAACGGGTTAAAAGTTTGTATGGAGATTAAGTATTTTGTTGAGCGCGGGACTTGAATTTTTGTTTAAAGGTACACTATTAAAATACAAGAAAATTAATTTCAGCGTTTTCAAAAATTCGTCCTTTAAAAGGGTTAAAAAGGGGTTAAAAGTTTGTATGGGGGGAACTTTTTTTTTCAGCTAAAGACTTGAAACTTTGTAGAAAGATTACTTATTAAAAAACACAAAAAGTACTTTCAGCGTTTTAGAAAATTCCACCCCTTAAGGGGTTAAATAGGGGTGCAATGTTTATATGGGAGAAACTTCATTTATTGAACTAGAGAGTTGAAACTTTGTAGAACGCTTACTTAATCAAATACAAAAAAGTGATTTCAGCGTTTTGAAAAATTCTGCCCCTAAGGGGATGAATTAACTAAGAATAAAATTCCTTACCTACCTATTTTAATATCTTTGTCATCATCAAAAATCTACGCGGACGAAGTCGCGGGCGGCCGCTAGTCAATACATAAAAAAAAAGTATTGCGTTACTACGGTAGAAAGGTCGTATCTTTGTATGGATTTCATAGTAAGATACGGTTTTTTTTTTTAGCACTGCAGACTGTAGTAACTAAACTAGCCGCTCGAGGGCGCTTTACATCACGCTTCCTTATTTAGTTACTACTCATGATCTCTCCAATTTGTTAAAAATGAATCGGAAGTAAATTTTCCTTGTAAAATATTGTAATTTTGCTGTATATTATACTCGTATATTAATATTATGTAAGTGCCTACCTTCTCGTTCTTGTTTGCAGCACCCAACAGGGTACATAATCTGATACTTAAACTATTTACTAATCATTATGTGCAATAAACGTATTGAGTATATATTTTATAATCGTTCTTAAGGCCACAGGCGCGCACCACGATTTTAGTCGCGCGATAATTTTGTCGCATAAATGCAAGATATGGGTTTATATGAGAGAGCGCGCACCACGATTTTCATAAACCCAGAAGTACGCTTATTTCTGCGACAAAATTATCGCGCGACTAAAAAAAAACGTGGTGCGCCTGGCCTGAAGAGTAAACTCCAGTTGTGCGTCGGAGCTGACACACACACTTTTTTTTATTTATTTTAATAAAATAAATGAAGGAACTGGTTGATTAAATCGATGCCTTAGCTAGCAGCTTTGGTAACTAATAGAGAGTCATAAAACTAACCTAACCTAATGGGTTTTATTGGCTGAATTTTTAAGAAATCTGTTAAGTATATCTATCTGAAACTTTTATTGATGTCAGAATGTGAACATACGATTCTCCAACTAAAACGACATTAGTTCTCGCTGAAAATACATATACCTCCTCCTTTATTTGAAGTCGGTTAAAAAGGTACTGAAGTGTATTCGTATTACGTACCATATAAAATGCCGATCTATATCTGACGTGTACTTTGCTAATCTTTGTTAAAATATGTCTAAAAAATAACTACAGCTCTATATCAAGTACCAAGTAGACCCAAGTCAGTGTAAAAACAGTAATTAGTAACAAAACGCTAACACTAAGTACAATACTGTTCTGTTCGTTACGCTATCTGTGTATAACGGTAGCGGTAGTTAACAAGTCCGATAGCGTTAACTAAACGCAAAGCAATCGTTTATCTTGCGCTCAAAGCAAACATATTGAATATTACTCAAGCCACTCAAGAAGTGCGTTGGTAAATAGTACATTACTGGAGACGCCGGATAACGGGAAAAAAGGGCTTGCCGGGTGAGTAGGTATAGACCCTTTTCACGGCTAGGCATGTACATAGTGCTTTTCTCAAACATAATTAATAATAATGCAATGAATTAAAAATTACACCACTCGAAAAAAAATATACTCAGCTGTTTAGCCTGGTCTTGAACACAGACGTCATGTTTCAAAATAATTTACTTCTCGGCTGAGGCCTTCAATTTTGCATGAAATTCCTTTACAGTTCTCTCGAGTTGTTCCGCCCGAAACGTGATACTTCGAAGCCTGTTATAACGCACGTTATGACGACATTTCATTGCATGTTTGACAAAACTATCTGAAAATAATGAAGTGACTATGTATTTCTTAAGTTTGTACTGAGAATCTGAGAAAAAATCTCATAAAGAGATAGGTAACTTCTCGCGCGAGAAAAAGTCGCGGGTCTCAATTTTGCTAAGAGGTGCTGGTGTTGAATACATACGATATGGTAGGTGTGCTTGTCCCGATAAACCTATTATTACTATTCAAAGTTATAGTTATTTTTTAGCTTAATATAAAATTATTGTCGATCCGTCTGGCTATAGTGTCTATGAATGAAAGACAGCTACGTTTTACAATGGTAACCTTTTATCTAATCTACCTATGAGTCAAGTGTTTACCATCGCAGGGCGTCGACCCACATTCTGTAAACGAAACTGACCTTCTCCCGCTAATGGGATGTTAATAGTTCTGGAAAACGATCCGGTTAAAATATGTAGATATGCTCGGAAACGCGTAATGCGTAAGTACTTGGTACATTTTAAATGACTTTGCCAATAATGAAACCTTTCTACGGGTGGAGAGAGGAACTTATCACGTTAACAGAAAGAAGTGAATATAGGTAAGCCCAATGTTTTATCTAAAAGCGCTCGGAGACCCAAGGCTTAGCAGAAAAAAATAGTGCATTCGAAGCCTGGATATTATGCGTTGTACAAATTAATTTTTGATTTCGCAATGTAATCATAATTATATCGAAATTGGTTAAAATCCGACCAGCCATTTGTTATGATAAAGATATTCCTGCTGATAATATAAAACGTAAATCGATTGTGTTAAGATTTTTCTCATAAGCATGGTCTTGTTTTATAAAAAAATGGGTTTAAATGACCCATAAACCTCACTTTTCTAAGTAAACTGTAATAAAAGTGAAACCGATTCTGATTATAAAATGTAAATGCCAGGCATTCATCACGTAAAGACAATGCCGTAGGTCGACGCACCGACGCTTAGTGTCTCGATAGACAGACAGACAATAGTACTTTCGCTTGTAATCAATGCTTGTGGTTACTAATACCCTAGTTTATGGAGTTGAATAATGGTTTCCATTTTGTTTCCCACCATTTCGAAGGAAATCAACATTTCCTCTTACTACGTTCCCTATGGCGCATCTCATGTGAGGGAAGAACCAGTGTGGAAACATAAGGGGCATTTGCATACATAAATTAGGCTTCAAGATTATAGGGTCAATTTCAAGGATATCTACAGGACCTTACTGCCCCAACGGCAACGGAAATGCTGGTGGTTCTCTTCGTGCTGGTGGTTCCACTGCCATTTTAATCTCGAAATCCTCAGAGCTAAGTCGGTTATATCGTCGTTCCAATGCTAAACTAACATAACTGCAAAAAACTAATTTTACAGGGGAGCGATTTTAAGTTGGTAAAAATTTTGTAAAAATATTTTCTCGGTTGTTTTTTTAGTTATAATAGAACTGTCTTCGCACAATGTTTTTAAAATGCATGTTTTATATTATCAATGTGTCATATATGTATTAATTACTGGAGTTTAGCAATTAAGGCACATTCGCAATTCTGCAGCTCCATAGAAAGGAACAGAAAGATAAAATTATTCACCATAGTAAATTTACGAAAGTGCCACTTTCGCAAGTTCGAAATGTATTTTTTATTGTTAAGCCAAAGTAAAGTTACGAAAATGCCACTTTCGTAGTTTTCGTATGGTGAATGTACATGATTTCTCTTTCATTTGCTATCAAAATAGGGTTGCGAATCTGTACTTATTTTTGTTTCCAATAACATAATACAATTGTACATTGTATAAAATGTATCGCATTCGACCTAGAAATAATGTTCGAATTTTAAAATATGAAGTTTTCGAGCAAAAGGTACAATTTTATCACTTACCATAAGGGCGCGTTGACAGGTTGGTTTAAACATGCAAACAAATTTCGCGCTCATGGTAAGCGACACAGTGGACTATTTTAAATCAAATGTCACAAATTTATGTGCTTTGTCTTTGACACTTGTGTTAATTCCTAATCTTTAAAGTAGGTACTATTGCATTATAGCAAATTTTATATAAATAAAAATCAACTTGCTAAATTGTGTTTTGATCAGTGTTGTATTTACAAAAATATTTACAAAAGATTTATAAAAGATGAGAGAGAGAGAGAGAGAGGACTTATTGCGTTGTATTATGTGAGTATACATGCTGTAAATCAAAACAGTACCTTCAGCGTTTATTCACATTGTTACTGTTAGGGCTCTAAGGGGATTCAAACGAGATAAAAGTTGTGTAAGTAAATTTGAAATAAAAATATGGAAGTACTAAGATTGATGGTTACTCTTTTGTTAACATTGCCATACTTTAGTTTTTATGTGTTTGACAGTTCTGTTCCTTTGCTTGGAAGAGTTACATATTGTGGTCCGACTCTACACTTTCTAATCGGGGTTACTTTCAAAATTAAGAATTAGTAATTATTTTATTATTCTCGTAACTTTAGAAATTTATATTTATAGATTTAAAATTGTATTACTATACATTTGAGTTAATGTGTAATTATTTTTTTGAATTAATTTGATAATGACGATTTTACGATAAATGCAGTCTTAAAATTAATTAATTTTGACTATTTCATTCATGTGAATATGATGAAGTCAACATATTGCTTTTAAAACATTATTAAAACTATTATTTTTAAGATCAAATTGGATAATGTTCATATTGCGTCAAATACAAACGCACTTAGTATTAATTTTGATTTGCTATGAGAATTTCCATTGACTATAAATATCATGACCTAATTTGTAACGTGTTTTGGCAAATAAATATTTTTATTTTTATTTCCCAGTGTCATCGGTGACAGATAAGAATAAATGCATCTCTATTTTTGTTAGAAATATCGAGTTCAAATTGTTTAGCAAACTTTCAAGACCAACTTTACTCCATTAAAGGTATTTTTTAAAATGAGAATGTACACCCAAAACAATGCACCCGTTACTTAAAGAAGGCCACGTTTCTCATAAAATACCGCTTACCAATTAATTCCTTATTTTCTAAAAATCTTGAAACCGTTTTCTTAGTTTTTGACGAAGAACCTATACTCGAAATGTTTTTACTCTTACTCAAACATCTCACGTTCTTCATACAAACTTACACCTCTCATTTAACCTCTTTAATGGATGAATTTTGTCACACATTTAGGTTTTTTCATCGGTCTTGCTGCAACGTCTTTATAACTTAGGGATTTATATGCGTTCCCATTTTTTATAATAAATTGGCAATACTTGGTTTGCCAAACTGCCTGATTCGCATATTTACTTCAAGTTTCACCCTCTACAAAAGCATTAGTCACGATGACAAACTAACGAAAATGCTAAATTCGTATGTCTGTAGGCTACCGATGTTGGTATGTTATAATCGCCACTATAGTAAATTACCGAATCTGGCAGATTCGCAAATTTGCAAAGGCTACTTATGTGAGCAAATCGTAATAGCCACCATAGTAAACTAACCAATCTGGCAGATTCGCACATTTGCTATAGGCTTGTTATATGAGCAGATCATAATAGCCACCGTAGAAATCTAACGAATCTGGCAGATTCGCAAATTTGCTATTGGTTATCTGGCCGGTAAGTGATAAGTATCACCATAAAAAGTTAACGAAAATGTCAAATTCGTTAGTTGACCTACATTTTGTAAGTTTACCATGGGGGCAAAAAAATAAAAGTTCAAATTCACAATATTGTAACTCTGGAACCTTAAAAGATAGAGCTCTATAAATTTGTGACATTATGCAGGGAATTATTTGCTACCGCTTTACATCAAAAACTCAATTTTGACAAAATGGCAGTTATGTTAGTTTAGCATTGGAACGACGATATTTGTTATTCTGTGGTTGCGAACAAGCAAACAACGCAATCACGAATTGGCAACCAGGCGATGGACATATTGGACATGCCCAGAAAAATTAACTATAGTCTCACTTTTGGTTACCTACAGATCTGAAACACTAATTTTTGTTTCCCATCTGTTACGTTTCGCTAAATTGTATTGGTCTGAAAGTCATCGTTTTCAAAACTGTTAATATTTCATATTATAAAACAAACCTAATCTAACCTAACCTAATTGGTTCTTTAAAATGAGTTTTATAAAATCCTGAAAAATATAACGGGTTACAGGAAAAAAATACTTTCGGACAAAATGAAAATTTGGCGAAACGTTAATAGATGGGATCAATGTTTCGGAGTGAAAATAGGATGCCCTCACTTTTACTTACCATTTACGGCACCGGAAACAATCACCTGAGATATACGACCATCTACATTAAAAACACTACAAATGGCAATGCTCGTAAACACTCGTCATCCAAAAACGTGATTGAACGGAAACACCCATTAATAAAATCCCCATCCAACTACGCCTCCACACCACCACACCTACAAACACAACACTTGGAGACCATATTGTAAAAACAAAAACCAACCTCGAAAACAAAAAAATCTATGCACCAAATGTAATAAGTCGCAAAAGTCAATCATATTTTAACGATAATGAATCTTATGCCATGATTATTAAGTTAATATAAAAGATTGTGAGATTAGTAATTAATTCGTTATGGAATTGGATATGTTGTGGTCAAGGAGCGTCAACGCCCGCGCAAGGTGAACGGGTTGCGAAACAGTTCAATCGTTCACTCAATGAATGAATGAATCACGTTCGCTTTTCGTAAGACCGTTATGCGTCCTACAGACTTACCTCAGATTTTTTTTAATCTCCTAAATACTCCTAATCTAGTGAGAAGTCGCTAAAGTAGACAACATGTCGAGATTTCAGAAAGATATGATTATAATGTTGAATTGTTATGACTTCAAAATTACACAATTATGAAAGTTCAATTCAAAAATTTAAAGTAACTCGTTAAAAACCGTTAACAAAGTATACATAACAGTCCCAAATACCTTTAACCTTTCCAATGAAAGCATTTTGCAAGTAATCACATGTTTTCACTCGAGTCGGTAATTTGTGTTTACAAACATATATTTTGCGGCTGACTTAGAACTAATCCAAAATATTTACATATACAATTCTGTTTTATTCATCGACATTAGCGACAATGTTGACCGTGTAGGTACCATTGAATACTGTTTTGGTTGGTATGCAGATTTTAATGTCAATTACTGTTGTGTAATATTATGAGTAAAGAACATTATGTTGTTATGAAATAATGATCAGCATTGCTGACAACACTGGTCATTACGGGAAAAAGTGATATGAGCTTAATGAGAAACCTATTTGATAGCTGCTGATTCAAATATGTACATATAGTTCGCTATTTTTATCTAATGTTTATCACTGCTTAATAATGTTATTATATTAGTTCCCTTGCTCTCAAAACAATAATTAGTTTTGTGATCACTCTATTCATGACGATATATTTATATTATCTATCACATCACATCACATCATAATCTACCGTTGATTATTGTCAAAATAAACCTATCTCACATGAACCACTCATTGAAGCGGCGCTGTTTTGCGAGATGCGCCAATATATACTACGGACAGCAGTATACATGACGTCGTTAGCTACATAAAGCTTATTTTTATTTTTCTTATTTTAAATAATCATAATTGCCAGCTATGTATGTATATAAATATCATAAAAAGTGTAGTGCTAGGGACACTCCCTTGTGGTACTCCTATATAAATAAGTACTTTTACATTAGCTTTCATGTGCATTCATCTTCAATAGTTATTTTCGTCGTGAAAAATGGCTATAAAACATTCCTAAACTGCGTTTCTAATATTCATTTTCTCTAGTATAAGTATATAATAATAATATAATTTGATTAGAAATGATGTCAAAAGCTTTAAGTAAACTAACTTCTAGAAAACACCGAAGAAGTTTATTTTGGGTCTTACCTTTGCATCTAGACACAAAGATCATATGTATATGGATTTACTTCTTAATCCAGGCAAATCCCCCACATTCGCTGGCTTGGAATACATGTGCGCAGGATTGCGAATGCACTTCCTCCGCTCAAGTTTCAGCGGACAGACCACACTATTCGCGCGCATCCTGTAGCGCCGCCTGCGCACTGTAACGTGCAGATTTATGCGATATGCCAATCAATTTGCCTTCTTGAATGGAAACTCTAATACGTGTTAGCAACCAGATAGGCTACGCTACTTGGTTTCCTGGAACCTGGAAGTTCTGCAATGGGATCTACCGGTAGCTCTGTGAGTGTAGTAATCGAATACGTGCCCCACTGCTGGACAGGGTTTAGGCAGTAGTTGATAAATGCGTTCAAGTCGTTCTGCTATCCTGTCTACCTCCCACCTCGACACATCCCGTCTCAGTAGCTAGTGGAAATTTACGAGATCAACTAAAACAATAGGTACTTGCTGCGCAATTTGATACGGGTGTCATCATTTACTTACTTAAAACTATGACTACTTAGTTTCTTATTATAGTATAGTATCTAGAGTCCAGAGTCTTATGGGTGCTAAAGGAAATCGATGGTTTTTGTCCAAAAAATACAAGCAGTTTTTTATTCATCGTTTCAACATAAATACTAAATTAATGAACTCCACCTGTTACAATCTTTCAATGTATGTTGTGTATGATTTATTTCTCCCTTTATTTATGTTTTATCTGGTTGTAGTCCTAAATATGTTTTCTGTTGTTACAGTGGATCAGCCCAGAAGAATCTGTGGTGTACACACGAGAAGTTCGGCCACCGTTGGTCATCCCTCGCATCACCCAGTATCGCGCGCCACGAAGGGATACCCGACCCGTCGCGGCGTCTTATGAGGTAATAAATAATATTCGGTGTGCTGTTCACTATTGCTATAGAATAGCATAAACCCTGCCACAGAACTGGGTTGTTGTCGAAGGCGACTATAGTCTACAACCAGGACCGTACTACTTTGTTGTGCTGCTGAGGAGATGTACCTCAAATAAGCATAGTTCCGTAATTCATCTAGGAGAAGGAACTCCACAATCAAACTCGAAATGGGATCTCCGTTAGGCGCGAGTAAGGTTCAACCTGAAATATGCTATTTCCTGCAGCTGAACTGGCTCCACATGTATAGGCTCGCATTTCCTGTGGATTCAGTCAGGGAGGTCGAGAGGCTAATGCAAGTCTTGAGAAAACCTGTGTATCCTTAACTCCATCCCAGGCGGTCTAGTTCTGTGAAGCGGTCACTCCACCCGCGTCAGCTTTTCAGCCACCAAAGACGGTGCTTCGCAAACTGTAGACCACAAATCGTCTCTAATAAACTGATAACTGTACGCGGTGTATATCATCTGTCTGCTTCGTATCTAGATACGACTAGAAAGCTGCTCTATCGCGGCTTCCCATTAGCTTTAGAACATAATAATTACAGCGGCTTAAAGGAATAAGTTGTGAAAGGAATAAGAGATGGCGTTACTATTTACCGTTTGTCATTTTCAATACCTACAAAAGAATGTATGGGCTGAAAGATCGAACGTATATAACAAACATAATACCTATTAATTTCGGGGTGCCACAAGGGAGCGTACTTGGTCCGTTTTATAATTACATGGAGAGTAATTATGCACTCTCTATTGATTTTCTCCTAGCCTGTGTAAGTCTATATTAGCTTAGTACTTAAGTGCATAAAATGCGTCAGTCACGATCAATTCAGTTGGTATGCAGGTAAATGGTCAAATGATATGACATAAATATATATGACCAATTTGCGTCATGCCACACACTATTGTATTGTGATAAAATGGCTTGTAGACCTAGACAATGTCACATTTATTTGACTATTTAATTGTTCATCAAAAATTAAGTTTTTATACCTAAGCTATTATACGATGACAGGAAACAACTTTGAAGCGTTTATGTATATTCATATTCAGCCAATAGTGGAGACATGCCTACAAAAATAGCTGCACAATGACTAGTTTTTGGGTTCCTATCATTGGGTACCTACCTATTCTGCCCTTTGTATTTTATCCTTCCTAGTTGGCATACAACTGCTGGGGGACCACCGATATTATTTATGATTATTGATTAGTTAGCTACTTAATGTTGCTTCGTTACTTGCAAGTACCAAATATGTCCACAAAGTATTAGGCGTGAGTCAGGGCCGCCATTCAACGGTGAAAATTTGCATCAATTGTCGTCTTGATTTATGCGTGTGCGCACATAGTATGCATTGCTAGGTTAGGGTTGTCACGCGGCTCAATTAAGTTTTTTTTTAATATATTTTTTGGCCTCAATCTCAGCTGATGGTAAAGTGAGCACGAAGCCGTTGATAAAGCATGCTTACCTACCCTAGATTGTGCTTATTTTCTCTCATCTTGTACAGGTCCAGGTTAGATATTATACAATTATGAATAGGGATGTAAATGAACTTTATACTGTAAGAAGCGCCAAAGAGGGTACTTATGCTAACTCGAGGGTAAACCCTCCAGTGAAGTAAAATGAAAATAGGTATGTTTTTTTTAACTTTGAAAAATCATTACTCTGTTTTATTAATAATTATAATGGTTTCATGGTATATTTAATCAAGTATATAGTCAGCATCAAAAGTAAGAAATATTAAATAGGTATTGAACTACCTCGCACATTTTTTTAAAGCAATAACGTCTGTTAGCGTAAACCGAGCGTTTATATTGAAACAAAAAAATTAACGCCGTGGAGACGTAGGTTCAAATCCCGCTCAAAGTATTTTTTATTTTGTGCAGTGCTTGTTCAGATATTTGTGACTCTGTGACATCTTTGTTCGTCTCGATATATCTGAAGGAAATTGAAATACCCAAGCCGGTGGAAATCGTATTCATTCACAACATCACGCGACAGGTATTTTTTTATTGTATTATTAAAAACTTTACTGCTAGCAACCCTAGGGAAACAAAATGGCCGCGGGCCAAATACGCATCCGGTGTCCGTTCATCCGTAGTGATTGAATGAGGTAAATCAGCAATTTGACTCGCGAATTTCTGCAATGTCGGTATAGGAGTGAAAACGCATAACGTTCTACGGATGATTGGGCGTGACTAATCCGTTAAGACGTACTTATGTCACGTTCATGGGATAACTTTGTCATACGTGATGTCTCACTAACTAATTGTATTGGAAATAAACTTGAATCTTAGAAGATCCTTGCAATTTCGTCGCACTGTGAAGGAGGACAAAACACTACTCTTCTTTCTTTACCATAGTCGTATCGAAGTTATCCTATAACTATAACCGTTAACCATCCTATAAAAAAATATCAAAAACAATTTATGCGTTTAGATGTAATATTCACACGAACACTCAACGGACGCACATGTTTATCTAAATGTCTATGCAATTGCAATTATCAGAAATTGCTTATAAACACTTAATGTCTGATCGAATCTGTCTGAATAGAGCAAAGTTTTATTCAATAATAAATTACAATAAATTGAAATTGTCCCACAATGTACGTACTTTTTTATTTTAATACTAGAAGCATCATCCGCGTAAAATTGTTTTATCTATCCAAATATCATAAACCCTCCATGATGCGTTCAAGAACCGCACATTATGACCACCATTAGTACATTACGGCAGAGACCAGTAAGTAAGCCATACTGGCCGAGTAGGAATTAGACGGACCGAGCCGTAGGCGAGGTCCGGATATAATACGAGGCCAGGATGGCTCTTACGGTCGAAGCAAGTATAGTGCTTTTCTCAAAAATTAAACAAGAAAATTAGATTAAAATTATATTTTATAGGTGACATTCATATTCGGCCATTTTCCAATGAATATTTTTGTTATATCCCATTTTTATTATTACACATTGTGATATTCGTCGTCGCAGGCACCATTAACTCCCATGATAACAACCTATAACAAAAATAATTATGAGTTTATACTTGGATAAAAGATATAGTTATATCGTTATCAAATAGTGGCAGCATTTATTTACCTTCATCGCCAAACTGTTTATCATCTAGAGCTTGATTTAAGAACTTTTCTATATTTTGCTGCTGAATATTTGTGATTACTTTCCTTTGTAGCCATCCGATTGTCTCAGAAAGATTGTTGAAATATTCAGACCTTATCACACATTATCTGACCAACTATTAACTTGATTTTCTTCCTTCCATTTATTGAATGTCTTGTATTTTTTTTATATCTCCTTGGATTTAGTCGGATGTAAATTATTTTAGCTAACTCTGCCTCCGCTTTTAAGTATGGAGGAGTGCCGTCTATTCGGAATCAGACTCGTATGAACTCATTTTTGCTGAATTATTGTAATAGATCACACAAACAAATTTGAAATTTTTGTCTTTTAATTTAAATCCCGCCTTAATTTCTTTTTTTATAAATACTGCGTTTAATTATTTGCACTGTCTTACAAATCTAAGTCTTAAAGATAAAATTTAATTATTGTTATACATTGTTGTATTTTCTAACTAATTATTTTCATATCATAAAGCTTACCTTCAATTTTAACTCCGAGGTTTTTTCTAAACGACACAAAAAAGGAAGGAATTCCGAAATATCATTGTCATTTTACACAGCACAATTATGAACTAAACGCTGCATACAAACTTCCGCACTAAACCTTGTCGCTACTTTTTTTTTTTTAAATATGCATCTTGAGTTACGTTTATACTGCCAATAGTACTAACCTCTTTTTATTTTACATTTGCTCTTAGTGTAAATTGCAAGTGTAAGTATACTGCAATGTCGTCTCTTTCTATTTAATCTATGAAAAAGGGACGCCACTTTTTAATTTCTACAATTTGCTCTCGCACTGTACTTATAATTAAAACAATTTGTGGAATGCATCCTTTTTACATTTATATACGACCTCATCGCCTTCACATCCTTAGTTTTTTTATAGGTCGGTGACGATGTAAATCGTGTTTCGATATTCAAATATCTTGATACGTAATAGGAATTACATACTTACTTACTGGACAAATATTTATTCCAAATTTAAAATCTCGCTGTTTACTGGACACTTCTAAAAGGGTCGTTCTCAAAATATTTGCACCGCCACCTGTCAACAGGTTTGTCTTAGAAGAAGTTTTTTACACCGCATTATTTTAAATATCCAATTATCAACACATATCGATAGACACTTTTTACATAGAGGCCAAATGCTTTTAATTGAAACTAAAGTATATTAATAGACAAAAAAACGATTTAAAACTAGGTTTTGTCGGTCACTTGCCGTGTCCCAACGCGAGGTACTCATGTTTCGTTGTAATAAAAACATATACATTACCGACTTAGCTTAAGTTCAGTACTCCATTTTATTTTCATATATGATGAGGATTGAATACTACCATATCGAGTAATAATACTATGTTTATGTTGCGAATTATTTGCAATTTAAGTTTGTCCACGCCATTTTTTGTCGTTCACTTGTCATGGGACAAACATTACAATTGTGCGACTACTATTTCGTTTCCCCTGCCTCACCCTGCATAAATCGAGACCTTCAGTTGCCACCTAACACTGTCCCGAGTGACACGTCGTCAGTGTGCTCCACTAAAAAAATATGATACATACACTTACGCGAGCGGGAGTTTGTAATGGGTATGTAGTCTATATTCTGCCTTCCATATTTTGGTTGACGTGTGTACTATTGCATTCATTTTAATTCATAACGCGTAAAGTATGTTCTACTTTTATGTGTATAAATATGCAGTTCATCAAAGAAATACTTTATTTGTTTTGATGTCATTTTTTTTTTTTATTTATTTAAATAAATACATGGCAGGCTTACAGTTTTTACCAAGCGCCTACAATGCTAGACTTCACAATACATAAACCTTTAAACGGTAAGCACTACAAACTAATGACATAACAATTTTTTTTTAGAAGGTATAAACATAACATTTTTTTTTTTAGAAGTAACAGTTGCACATTGCACTTATTTTAGCGAGCAGCGCATGCCAGTTGTCGGCAAACAGGTCGGCATCTTGCTCCAGTACCAGCTCGTTGAGCAGCACGGGCGCTCGTGCGCCGGGCGCGTTCTTAGCTCGGCGCGTGCGCATCCCCGCCGCCGCCCGCTCCGGCGCAGCGAACAGTGGGCGGCGGCGCCGGCCCGCGCGCCCGTATTGCTCAGGGACGAATAAACGAATATTTTCTAAGGCTATCGGGTTATCGATTTTCCCTCGTAACAAAAGACAGTAATGCACGGCGAGATGGACTTTCCGTCTATAATTGAGAGTGTCGAGCCCGACCATGCCCGCCACAAAAAGTGATGGAAATAAAAATGGATAATATCCATACTGTTTCTTATAGATGTGACGCGCAAACTTTCGCTGGACTCTTTCGAGCATGAGTTTGTAAGTCTCCTCGACAGGATCCCATATTACAGAGTTAAACTCCAACTTACTACGTACGTATGCGTTATACAATATAATTGGAACAGTCGTGCTGGTAAATTGTGGTGCCATACGCATTACAAAACCTAGCGTTTTGTTCGCGCTTTTTACTACTGAGCGAATGTGGCTATGGAAATCTAACTTAACATCAAGCTCGAGACCCAAATCACGGATATTCTGGACGCGAACAATAGCCTCGTTGTCGAGGTGATATGTAAACTCCAGAGGAGACTTGCTTCTACTAAACGTAATGATTTTACATTTCTTCCCATTGAAATACAGTCTATTGGTTAGGCTCCAATTCAAAACGGCATCTATGTTGCGCTGCAGTACATTACAATCATAAGTTGTATCAATGGCATAGAACAGCTTTAAATCATCAGTAGGCACTTGACGCCGCTGACCACCGCAGGCAAGTCATTGATCATCACCAAAAATAGGGTGGGTCCAAGCGTACTTCCTTGGCTCACTCCAGATCTGGTGAAATACTCGTTCGATCGATAGCCCGACAACTGTACAAACTGTCTCCGATCCTTCAAATAGCTTGCGAATAGATTCAGCAAATTCGGAGAAAACCCAAACATAGATAACTTATTCAGAAGTATATCGTTATCGACTAGGTCAAATGCCTTCTGGAAATCAAAGTAGGCAGCGTCCACCTGCCGGGATTGGTCCATATGGAGAAGTGCATAGTCTACAAAGTTGATATTATTAGTAGTGGTGGACCTGCCTCTACGAAAACCGTGCTGGGCATCTGAAAGACGATTTGAGATAAGAGGCGTCATAACTGTCATTTTGTCCATCTCCTGTATGTCGTTCACTTATCTATAAAAAAACAGGTGAACGACACATACGGCAGGCGAACGACAAATATTTAAACACTTATACAAAATTATTTAAAAACCAGGTTTTATCGGTTACTCGCCGTGTCTCAACTCATGTTTAGTTGTTATAAAAACATATATATTACCGAAATAGCTTAGTTTGAGTATTCCATTTTACTTTCAAGCTGTCTTAGGAATCATTAGCAGGCGGCTCCCGCACCAGATTTCGAAAGCATCAATCCTCTGCTTGTCAGCGGCTTTGAGCGTCCAGGTCTCAGCCCCATAAAGAAATATGGAGAAGACAAGTGCACGGACGAGGTGCATGTTAGTCCGGTTAGGGATGTTTCTATTTTTCTATATTTTGGCCGAGTTGGTTCATCGCTGTTTTGGCCATTCCGATTCGTCTGCAAATCTCTGGTTTGCAATTTGCATGTGCCTCTATTTGTGACAATGGAGCCAAGGTACAGGAAGTGATCAACAGTTTCGAACTCTTGAAGCAGGTTAGTACTTTGTCGACTAGTAAATGGTCGACTATCATCAGCTCGGTCTTTTTTTTATTAATATCGAGACCCATTCTGAAGCTGGTTGTGTTGACTCATTCCAAAAGTTGGGCCACTTCTGCTTCGGGCGATGCAAAATAGGCGATGTCTACCACGTACCTTCAAGGGCTCCATATCTGTTTAAATAGTATTGGGGATATTATGCATCCCTGTCGTACGCCTTTCCGGAACTTAAAGTTCTTGTATGTGACATCTCCTACCGTCACCATTCCGTATCCAGACTCGTAAAGGGTTTATAAAGTGTTACCAGATGTGTTGGCAGCTTCAGAGAATACCTCCCATAGCTTATCCCACCTAACGCAGCCGAAGGCTTTCTGGTAATCAGATGTAAAGGAATTCCTCGAAGATGACGAAAACAGCAGTAGGTAACTCAGCGGGTAAGAAACAATATCTCAAAAGAGGTAGCATTAGGATGCAGAAACGTTATTTAAATGATTCGCTGTTGGACCTTCATAAGAAATTTATAAAATCACGTGGGTATGCTAGAGTTTTGCATCTTTTTGCCGGTTATGACCTTTCTGGATGGTACAGGCTTCAAAAAACCTCCTGAGAAATGTCCTATGAGATGAGAATGAAATGCTTGTTTGCATAATTAAATTTATGCAAATTACTATCATAAGGAAAAAATAAAAATAAAAAACAATCAAAAAAGCACTAGTTGACAGTTCAACGTAGGTTTTATTTAAAATGTCATTTACCTGCAACCGTCGTCGTTAACCTGCTAACAAATTCAGTTAAGTTGAAACATATTTGTCGCAAACCTGCACCCATTGTCGATAACCTGGTAACAAATGTCGTTTACCTGACATCGATGTCTTTCACCTGTCGACCTAAAATTTCAAACACCTATATCTTCTAAGATATTCAATTTAACTCCTTCCCTCGACGTGATATCGATTGTCTGAATATATTTCTAGCGATCCTATGAAAAATAAAAGAAAAAATCGCAACTTTAAAAAAAATGCAAAATTAACGCAGCGGTGCAAATATTTTGAGAACGACCCAAAAAGTCTTCGGTATGTTCCACTTACTGTAGTCTATCTAGCGATGGTAAGGAAACATTACATGCAATTTTTGAGAAATTTTTTTTTACTGTTTTATAGAACAAATTTCTTATCTGTGAAAATGTTAATATTGCTAAATAATAACATCGATTTCGATAATATTATTTATTCAAATTTCGAACATCTTTGAAAAACAAAGAAATTTGATTTGACCTCTATTCTAATATCAGTTGAGATGACGTCTAGTTCGAAATTAATTGTTAATTTGCATCTAATTCTAATTCTAATTTTAAAATATGGCTTCCATCAGGTTAATGATGATTTCGCCAATTTCAAGTTTGCTCGTAGAGCATGCCGTTGTTCGGTGAGGTTTTGCTTTTTGTAAAGTGATAGCGATTTACAAAAAACCACGCGAACTACCGGGCCTTGACCCAGGAAGGGCTATGAACGCTTCAAGTTGAATTCTTCATTAGCTATTCACTCATACGTTAGATCACTGCACAATACGCTATCAATACTACACATTGAACAACAAAAATGAATAAATAATGAACAACGCAACTTAAACGCATGCGGCCATCTTAAGTCACAAACCGGAAGTACCGTTAATTTGCATCAAATTTGACAAATGTCGCACGTAAGGAAGATATCGAACGATATGATAGTTGGGCTTGGCGCCAACTCTAGCTGTTCTCTGAATAAAAAAAAACTGACAGCTGTCAGAAAACTTCATTACCGCCATTACCGGGTAATATTTGTCGTAATGTGCGACTCCTGAATGCATCATTGAGGCCTATGATATGTGGCTAGATAAAGAAGTATATGTAACTGTACATAATTAGGCATTAAACACTCGTGTGATGTAATTATGAAACTTGCCTTCGGCTCGTTTCATAAACCCACACTCGTGTTTAATACCCTCCATTATGTACAGTCACATAAACTACTATTTTTTAGCCGGGTAAAGAATACTTATCCTATAACTATCTTTGGACCCTGTACCAAAGTTGTTTGAAATCCTTGTAATTGTGGATTGTGGAATAAAATTGAATGCCAATAAGCTTAATAATTATAAGAAACGGTTTAAACTCACGTAAAAATTATCAGCAACGGCCCAACATGTTTCGAAATCATATGGAGCTCTTCATCATCATCAGGGACAAGTATCCGTGCTGCTACGCGACTCACGACCCACTTTATATTATACGAGGGCTGTTCCGAAATTTTTTAGTTAAACAAAAACTATAAGGAATATAATAAAACTTTATTTACAACTTTTCAAAGTATTCCCCTGCTGCCTTTATGCACTTATGCATACGACTGAACCAACTTTCAAAACAGGAGAAAAACTGTTCTTGCGGAAGGTCAAAAAAAAGTCGCCTGAATTCGTCCACTGCTTCATCCGCCGTCGAAAATCGTCGCCCACGTAATGATTTTTTTAACGTGGGGAACAGAAAAAAATCGCACGGAGCCAGGTCAGGGCTGTATGCAGGGTGTGGTAGCAATTGCACTCCTGATTTGCTAATATATTCCGTGGTTCTGGCAACCGTGTGGGCCGGAGCATTATCTTGATGAAAAATGATGCCCCGAGCTCCAGTACTTGGACGACTGACGTTCAGCTCCTGGAAGGCCTGTGGTAAGCAAACTTCAGTGTACCATTGGCTGGTAACTGTTTTCCGATCTTCAAGTGGAATTACGGCTACAGGTCCACTACGTCGAAAAAAAACAGCAACCATTTTTTTGTTGACGCTTCGACCGCGAACTACTTTAGTAGGTAAATCATCTTCTTCAAAGACCCATTGTGTTGATTGCTGTTTTGTAAATGGGTCGTAGCTATATATCCAAGATTCGTCGGATGTCACAATGTAGCTCACTTGTTGTGAATTACCATTATCAAATTTTTTTAGCATAAATTTGCACCAATCGACACGTATGTCTTTTTGCTCCTGTGTGAGAAAATGTGGTATCCATCGAGACGAAACCTTCCGAACTTGAAGGTGGTCATGCAAAATGGTAGAAACTGCCCGGGATCCAATATTCAGTTCGTCCTGAATCTCTCGGTGGGTAATGTTTCGAGATTCCTTGATTAGCCATTCCACCTTGATAACATTTTCTAGAGTGACTGCCGTTGGCGGTCGCCCCGGTCTAGGCTCATCTTTGATGTCGCTCCGCCCACGCTTAAATTCACGGAACCAGTAACTGACAGTGGCAACAGATGGGGATAAGGCCCCAAAACACTAGTTAAATTTTCATGAGAATCCTTGTAAGTTAACCCTCGTTTATAATCATAATATATCATAGCACGAAATGCTTCCCGCGTTAGCTCCATTTTTGCGAACAAAAAGTGACAGACATGTTTTTTTTCTGATTTCATAAAAAAATAACTGAATGTCACTGGCCAGTGACTCTTACGCGAAAGAGTTCGTAATGAAATTTGCCTTTAGGCTACAGTAAAATTAAACGAATACAATTAATAGTACGCCGTTGACTAACTATTTTCGGAACAGCCCTGGTATATAATATATATCCGTTTTTATAGTTATTAACCCTTAATTTGACAAAAAATTACTAAGGTCGCTAGTTCAAGCCTCGTCAAGGTAAATAAAGCAAAAAAGTCTGGTTTCAAATAATTTGTTCACCCTGCCATACCTACACTGCTAAATTAAGGGAGATGTCTCACGAATTCACGATAATTTTAACAATATTATTACTATAAGCTTGTTTCGCTTTATAATAGAAGCCGCAAAATACCTACTTATCTAGATCCTGGAGGTGACTGGACATAAATAAATGATGTCATGTCGACATGTTTTTATAATAATTTACCGCAAGTTGTTGCGGAATCAAACGGATAGGAAAAAATAATAAACTCTGAAGCGTTAATAAAGAAGATTTTAACATCAATACTCAATTACTAAATAATTTTATAACATCGGAATACTAAAAACATAAACTATATAGTAACAAAATGAATCTTTTTAGACTTGTAATGTTCCTTCCCACGTATCTATCTGATATACTTATTTTGTTAAGATTAAACATCGGGTAATCTCGAACAAAGAAGTAATAATCGGCAGCGGTTTTCGTGCTACCTACTTACTACCTCTTAAATGTCGGTCCATTCCAAGGACTCTTAAAAAATGGACAGAATGGAATGGAGGAGTAAGTGATTTTAACAAGCCCAGGCGATTGTCGCTACCAAAAATATTAAATAACTATAAATCTAGTCAAGCAATAACCACATAGCTTAGAATAAGTACTTATAGTCCGTTTTCTATTGGGAAACAGTATGACATTTTGGAGTACAGCAATGACATTTGGTACGGATATTATACATGTCCACCTGAGTCCAAAACGCCCGGTAGCCAGTTGGTACTCCGCGACGGTGGGGGGTAGGGGGGTGAAATTAAAACCATATACTCAAGTCTACAGTCCCTTGAAACTGGGAAAACGAATATGAACCAATCATACAGACGTTTTGCTTGTGACAGATGCGCACATGGACGAAAGTAGCCCGTGGCTAACCAAAACTGACTTTACTTTCAAGCGCTATCTATGTTTCTAGGCGTATTTATTATAAGCCACATACTTAGTTATAGCTTATATGGACCAAATAAAGGAAAAGGTGAACGTCGTGTCGTACCAGGCCGTCAAGGAGAGAGCTCAAGATAGAGAAAATTGGAAATTGCTCCACCGACAAGAGCCTAGCTCTTAAGTTTATGATGATACTTAGTTATAGTTAGTCCATCGCATTTTACTTCGTGGTAGCCTAGTGGTTAGGGCATGCGACTTTCAATCCGGAGGTTGCGGGTTCGAACCCGGCCCGTACCAATGAGTTTTTCGGAACTTATGTACGGAATGTCATTTGATATTTACCACTCGCTTTTCGGTGAAGGAAAACATCGTGAGGAAACCACCTAAGCCCAATAAGGCCTAGTTTCCCCTCTGGGTTGGAAGGTCAGATGGCAGTCGCTTGCGTAAAAACTAGTGCCTACGCCACATCTTGGGATTTAGGTAGCCGACCCCGATTGAGAATTCATTCTCAAAAAATGGGACAAAGGCTAGGAGGGATGATGATGATTTTACTTCCGAATTGCCATATCCCTGTACACTTAGATCCCAATGACCTTTCGCATGTGATCATTTGATCAATCGCGATTTCAAGATTTTCAAGCCTCTTTTGTGCTCTAGTGAGGAAAAGTTAAACATACTTAAAATGCGAAAATTACGGTTAATATGTAGTCAGGATCCGAAACACTCACAAAGTATGATTATGTCCTATGACACAGGTAGGGACAGCAATGAAGTACTGCCTGTAGCTGTACTCTTGACATTTGATTCAATAGCCGAAGTAGCCTCGACGCGTTGGTTTCGTCTCTAGCAAAGTTCCAGGACATCATGGTTCCGATGGGTGCGACATTCAGATGAAAATGTAATTGTTTGCTCTTTGTTACATCGCCATCTATCGGACGCTATTGGTTTCTCTTGCTTCATCTAACGCGCTTAGAAAATTGTTGCCGTCTATAACTAAGAACAATGGATGACTCCATCGATTGTTTAACAATTATGGAGTCCAGCAAATTAGTAACTCTGCGTTGAGTATAGATGGCGCCGCTTTTGAAGTTAGCATTTAGTTTGCAGTTACATTTATTTTGGTCCAATGTCCTAAAAAGTAAGAGTGGAGTAGGGTAATTTTATTAAGAAGTACATAACCGGACCGATTTTAAGCAAATTTCGGCAAAGTCGCAGCCTTATCAGAACCTAAAAGTAGGAAATACTGCATAGTTTTAGACTAGAATTAGTTTTGTTTATAACTGTTCCCTTCTACAAATATTTCCATACAACATAAGTAACCTACTGCCTACTGTGCCGGCGGTCCCGGGTTCGAATCCCGGCCAGGGCAAATATTTGTGTGATGAACTCGAATATTTGTGCTTGGGTCATGGTTGTTCTATGTATTTAAGTATATATTTATCTATATAAGTACTTATATCGTCGTCTAGTACCCATAACACAAGCCTACTAGAGCTTACTGTGGGACTAGATTGGTTGTCCGATATTTATTTTGAATTTTTTTATTTTTATTTTATAACAAGCCATATGTATAAGTAAGTAAGTTTGAAGTAACTTTTACTGATGTGCGATAAGTTAGTGATTTTTTTTTATATTTCATCGCATTTCTAATTTTTTTTGCATTTCGAAGAGAGCTTGGGGGGTAATTGTGTCGTATAATTAATGCACACAGACTTATTAAATACGAACGCCCAAGATAACAGTTGCGTTCTGTCGGGCCGTTGATAAGGGTTAAGGTTGCGCACGTTTCGATAAGGTTTATCGATAAACGTTGCCAACATAAATGTCAAATCCAAAACAAATTTAAAATAAATTATATTTGCGCTAACTTTAGCCAATCCAGCGCAGTCGATTTATTAAAAAAAATGCATTTCTCAATTTTGCTCGCTAAATATGTTAATATACCATTTAGGGAAAAAAGGAAAACAATCTCGTAGCGATTTCACATACCACACATACATACTTAGCGCGTTGTGGGAATACACATAATATGTTAAATTAGTGTTGTAACATTAAAGATGAGTATGATAAATACACTTAGTATCTAGTTAAAGTTTTGACTCACATATGTTTCATATAACTTGATTGTAAGTCGTAATCCAAATCTTATGGACCGATAGATCAGCTCACCTTTTAAACATTTATAAAATAGCTTCTTATTTTAGAAATAAAACAAGTTTCTTACAGCATAGCTTACACATAAAGTTGACCATAGTTGATTCCGCAATTATTAATAACGCAACACATTCCAATACGGCAATCAGCGCATATTAATGTCCGTTTGTCCACATCCACAACAGCCCGATAGCTCACGCCGGATCGTCGTCCTGCCAACGCCCTTTGCCTTTAAATTTATCGACAGTTCCCTTCAAATTTATCGACAACCGGCCTTCACTATAATAATGTTGTTGTAACCAATATTACTCAATCGCTGTAGTGGTTTGTCACTCGACTGTGATACATTTATTCAATTTCCTCCTCGCCTTTTACCTCATAGCCTGTAAATTAGTTATTCGAACAGTGTTATAACAAATGTAATTATGGATGGTTTAACGTGAAGTGTTGTGAACATGTTTAGGTTTAAAAGAGAGAAAACGTGGTATGGAGGGGTATGTCCATTTAAATATTAAATAATAATGTAATTTCTCTTAGAGTTAATGTGTAAAATGCATACAGTCCACATTGTCTTTAATTTTCATATAATAGTTGCATATGATTTCTTATGAAAATAGAATACAGTTTAGTAACCCTTGTAATACATGATTTTTTGTACCTATGTATAAATAAATACATAATTTTTAAGTATGTGTGTTACACGTCCGATTTGTCTAACTTATAGTCAGTTTTTATCCTTTCATTAATTTAATCTTAATCATAATCTGTTTCCTATAAGTTTTCACTTGTCAGGATGTTCACAGGTTCTATTCTGGTTGGTAGTAAATTACTCATAGACAGGATGTACGAAGTTAATAGAGTAACATTTAGACGAATTATACATATGTGTCTAGGGGCAAACTGTATCAATAGATGGCGTTACTATCGTTTGATATTCACAATACAACGAATGTATGAATAATGTCTAATCTATTTCCAACAGAACATTTAGTAGATAATGTCTGCATATATTAACACCATTACTCTATGCTCCTGGATCGTCAAGTAGCTTTCTTGGCAACTTCATGTACTTAGATTTAGACACATATCCTAGTTTGGTGAACTGTGACATTACGAGGTAATTCCAATTGAAAGTATTATGCACTAAGTTTATCATAGTAAAAACCCAGGTACTTTTTTATCGCTAATGCATTATGCAGTGCGTCTGGCAGGTTGCATTGTATGTACCCAATGGGAGAGGTTAATATTTTATCTCATGGTCATCAACTAATAATTCTAGTGACATCTATATATCAAGGAAGATAGGTAAATTCTTACTCATGCCAGGTCAATAGATGGTTAATATGTTCTTTAAGATATATGTTTTACAACATATGTCTTAACTTGGTCTTGAGCTTTGGATGGTAAAACACGTTGTCAACAAGGCTTTTGCCGCTGTGGCGCCATCTAATGGCAACATGTATCCTAAAAATTCCAAAGGATTCCAAATTCACTATTTCGACAGAAAAACGTGTAATAAAGTGCGAAGCAAACCTCGTATGTAATAATCCATTTAACTACTAAGGCAGGTGAAATATAAACGTGAATGATTGTGAGAATGTACGTTCCAATTTAACGCAAAATCTACGTCACAGATTTCCATAACATCTTTCATTATATACCTACCTATTGCTTAGATATCACCATCAGGATAAGACATAGGCTATTATTTACTCGTATAAGGTAATTCATCGTTTGGGCACAATTTAATGCTTCTACGCAGACGAAGCCCTGGAGAAAACTTAGTGTTGTATTAAGTCATAACAAAACTGAATTTGAACAACTGATGTCAGCAGACAATTATTTATTTTTCCTCATTGACAAACGTTCAACAGCATCACATTCACTACATAGTTCGATTTTCAGGACGGAGTTTCCTTGAGCATTTCAATTTGAATTAAATTAAATTATTAATTTCAACATTATGTGACCCCACCGGGAATATAATAAAAAATATTCCAAGTAACTTAATGTAATTCTGAACGTAGGTATTAAGTTTCATCTGCAATGAAACCCATTGTCACTTAATGCAGCTTGAACAAAAAAATGCCATTGCATATCCGCGATATAGCCCAGTAAAGAGTTATACAGCATATCCCCTGTTCGTGGAGAAGTTGGGGTGGTTGGAGTAGCGCTAACCTCCTTTTCACGCAAAATAGGCACGTTGTATGTCGACTTGCGGATAATGCCCAGCGTAACTCTAACTAACTAACTAACTACATGTCTGTGCTAACTACCAATATCTCCTGATATTCACTATACAGCGTAAAAATTTCTAAATTGTGGCTAGCACTTTTTACCATTTACCTCACTATTCAAATTCCTTTTTCTCATCTTTGCTCCTCCCATTCCAGGAGTGCCAAGAGTCAAAACCGATCACAGTCAAATCATCAGTGCGGCAGTATGAGCGGCTGCAAGACTGGAACTTCCCCGAAGGACCACGGCGGGACGAGCGGTACACACCCAGCGCCGAGAGTCCGCCGTTCCAGAGGCTTCATAAAAAGATGAGTAAGTACATTATTGTCGAGTTTACCTTTATCATCGTTTTCTTAGTCATCACCATCACCATCCACATCATTATCTATATCACCGTTCGCGTTATCATCCTCATCTTTTTCATTAAGTAGTATCATCTTACGCCTAATCTTCACCCTCAACCATTGTCTGCTTTTTAGGATGCTGTAATCAAAAAATCCCTGACTAACTATTTTCTTCCTTTTTGTCTCGTGGTATTAAGTCTGCCATTTGTACTTTTTTGTAACCACTTCATCACCCTCACCATTATTAGCATCATCATCATCATCTCGAGATACTTACCATAGGTACAATGCGGTCACAAGAAGGAGGGGTTCTTCATTCTTATGTACTTGCGTATCTTATCATTGAAAACCCGACTATGATTTGCACTTAGTACCAATTAAAATCTCCATTCTGTGTTAAGACGGTTGTGTTAAGTGGCGAATAAAACTGCGGGCTTTCACAATTTGTATCATCTCATCAGTACTAGGAATTCAGACTTCAGGGTTTTCCGTGAAATAAGAACCCGATATATTGGTGAGGTATACTAAATGCACTTCAGTTTTGTGGCGTCTGTTTTACGAACCAGATCATTTTTAATATTCAGTGTATTTGTAAAATTTTTCACACGATAGGTAATGGGGGTAATTTTGCGTGTTATGGAACTTATGAGAATATGGTCTCATCAAAGTTATCAGATTATCTGGTCAAGTATGTATTTGTTTGAATTAAGTTCATCGTGTACCATTTAGTTCACAACATTTATTATGTACAAGCATTATCATTTTATCTGTCTGTTTTACGTTCTATAAGCCTCTTCATATACGATTTTGTTTTACATATGTAATGTTATTCTTATTATGTAAACAACTACTCCCATAATATTTGACTTTATTTACAATATTACTGATATTTTGCATTAGCTCAGTAATTAAGCTATTCTTGGCTGACCCAGTTTATGCGGAAAAAAAAATTGAGAAAAAACTGTTAATCATGTTTTTGTCCCCTACAGTTTTGTCTGTCATCCATTGTAAAGTCACCCCAGTTCACGGTAGTCTGCCTCTCTGTATTTTATTATAACATATCTTGCATATAAACACTTTTCCGTTTCAGGTGGCTCCACAGAGAATCTCCTGGCTGCCCGTCGCCCGGTCCACCTGCCTCTGCCAACCTACTCCTCCGGAGACAGCCTGGACATAGAAGTGCGGGGCTCGTCCGGTACCAGGCCCAGGAAGTCCAAGAGCCTGGTGCCGTCCAAGCGGGGGTTAAGGTCACCCGTGCCGACGCCCAGGACCATGATGCCGGAGATGATCATCAATGATGGGGTACTGTATCCACTCTTGACTAAAATAATGTCTCTTGTTAAACATTAAGCATTAATGGGGTGATCAATGATTGGGTGATTAATCGATGATGGGGTGATCAACGATTATTGATGAGTGATCAAAAATATATAAACGGGTTTACTCACGTCGTAGAAATCGAATATCGCTCGACATGTTTCGGTACGCGATTCATCATCAGGAGAGCCGATCAGTCGCGGCGCCGACCTGTCGAGCGATATTCGACTTCTACGAAGTGAGTAAACCCGTTTATGTATTTTAATATGTCTGAGATTCACAGTCAACGGTAGTTTTCTATCAATGCTGGTATTCTCATCGATCAATGATCGAATATTTGTGCTTGGGTCATGGTTGTTCTATGTATTTAAGTATATATTTATCTATATAAGTACGTATATCGTCGTCTAGTACCCATAACACAAGCCTTCTTGAGCTTAATTTGGGACTAGATCGATTTGTGTGAGGTTGTCCGATATTTATTTATTTATTTAATGATCCGTGATGGGGTGATCAATAATCAATGATAAAGTGATCAATGATGAGCGATGATCAAAGATAAAGCTAGCTTGTTTCTCGTAAGACCTGAACTAATATAAAAATGAGAACACAAAAAATATGGTAACATGTTTAGTTTTAATAGCAATTTATAGGTAGTTTTGTATCGAGGGCTATTTATTGTTTTAGTTTAATATTTTGTTTTCTATGCTTATCGGTATTATCTTCTCCAGTTCACAGTTATCCACGAGGGCACGGTGAAGCGGACAAAGTTCTTCGAAGGTGGCAAGAAGAGTAAAAAGAACTGGGTGGAGTGTTACATGGTACTCACCACATCGGCGCTGTACTTTTACAAGGATCTGAGGACGTACCACGCTTCGGTGAGTGTTTTAAGATATCTTCTACATACCTACCTACTTACTTACTTTCTTCTTGAAATCCTGATATCTCTTATCAAAGACACCAGGCTCTCCAAAGGATTTCCAACTGTGCCATTCCTGTGCAGTGTATCTCCTTTATAGTCTTTTTCTTGATAACGCGTCCAAATTGGGCACTTTTACAGCGTAAAGTATCATCGGTACCACAGTCGATACACACAAAACACATTTTTTTTACGAGAAGTGGATCACAACTTAGGTTAGATAGTGTTTTTGAATACTCTCCCAGGTGTAAACTAGAAGCTTTTAACATTTCTTCCTCTGCTCAACCCACACTACATAATTAAGAATTTCCAAATATCGCATTCTTGATGTAACAAATTTCCATTGCATCCAGGAAAATAAACTTTGGATTTGACCATCTATATCTACATACATTTTTGCAACTAAACGGAACTTATTCGCGTACGTATAGTGTTTATTTAATGATCTCGACGTTTCGAACGTTCATGGTCTCGAAAGGATATGAATCTATTTAGTGAATCTAGTAAATTTAGTATTTTGCAGTATTGATGAATATGATGAGAGAAGTGATATCATATTGATAAGTCCATCTATATCCTCAGAAGATGCTGAAGCCGCCCGGCACGCCGCCCAGCCCGACCGCGCCGCGACCTGAGATCATCCTGGCCCTCAAGAACGCGCATGTCATTCAATGCGTACAGTCACAGACGAGGAGGTGAGATTATTAACATCTATTTTGCAACCGACTGCAAAAATAGGTTGTCTACTTCTCATGTTAGTGTCCTGATGACGAACTGAAGAACCTAAAGAATCTAGAGCTATCGCTAGATCACTCAATCGCAGGAGTTAAAAGCAGTTAATTCTTTTATAAAGTGTTCTAGCACTTGCTGAAAATTAAAGATACTGTAGGCCGTTGCATTTATTACGTACACCGTGATGATGGCCCACTTGGTAGAGCACTCACGAAAAGTAGTTACGTGAGTGACTCCCGCTTTGATTGCAGTGGAACTCGTTGGATCTTTCCTTCGTTTTTGACCACTGTATCAATATACATTTAGGGTTTTTTTAATTGACACGGAATAGGGCAGAGGGTTTTATTTAAAAATGTAATCCGCTCCGCTTACAATTCCACTCACGCAGAGTGATGATTTCAATCAATTCATGGCCCGTTCCTATCCGTTCTGTTCTTCTCCGCGTCAGTGGAAATGGACCCTTACTTTGGTGGTAATGTAAGCACGGATTCCGAATTCCAGATACATGAAATCCATAGAGCTGACGGTGAGCCACGATCGCTACCTGCTTCAAGACGAGAGCGAGGAGGGCGCTAAAAGGTGGCTGCGGGAGATACAGAACATTATTTATAAACTCGTAAGTACTGGTTATAATACCTATGACCATAACTGTGACACGCGACATATATACTACCTGTCACTATCCTCTCAATACTGTACGACCATGACAGATGCTGCCGAGTCACGCGACAAGCGAAATTGTGGCAATTGGCAAGTAGCATATCTTGCCAATTGCCACTTTGCTGGACCGAAGCAAACACGTGATGCGGTGCCTCTTTTTCTGCTGCTATTCGCGTCATGCAAAGTTTTGTTTTGTCTCAAATTTATAAATACGGCGCCCAGTACCGCCCAGTCCTGGGCAGGTATTTCGGTAGACCCGGAGTCCTGACTCGCATTTTAGTGGCATTTATTATGCAATTTCCATTTCGTCATTTCCCATTGACTGTCTGTATATTTTTCATGAGACGTTTATTTAACATCTTTCTTTAACTTCTTTAAAGTTTGCTGCGAGTTTCATGATCATTACTGATGTTTAATCGTCAAAGCCTAGGTGTGCCGCCAGGTAGCGTCACAGGCCCAGAGGTTCATATAAAACAAAGCGTACAAATATCCACGCTGCGTCTTCCAATGTGTGATAGCTACTCACGACTCTTCGTCCCCAGCGGCCGTCGGTTCTTCCAGCAGCGTGTCCCTCCTATTGTCGATTATATTTAGAAATTCTTCGAACTATGGTCATTACTTTGGTTCTTCATCAGATATCTTCATTCCTGATTCGATGTTGCTAGCCATCTCCATTTCCTTTTATATAAAGCTCAACGGTTATTCTTGTTCCCAGGGTCCTCCCACCGACGACAACCTCTCAATAATGAACCAAAGCAGCAACACAGACCTCGAGAGCCTGGGGCGCACGCCGCCCGCCTCCAGACATTCAAACAGGAGTAAACAAAAAGGTACGGCAATAAACGAATCAAACATTTGTTAGATATTAATTACAGTGGAGTTAAAGGAAACAGTTATCTAGTTGTGTCTACATAGTATACAAAAAGTAATGATCCATACCATACATAGTTACGTGCCGTTCTCGGCTACGTTTCCCGATTTGTTTGGAGAGAGAACGTTCTCGAGAAAGTTTCCCATACAAAATAAGGAAAGTTTCCGGAAATTCATGGAAACGGTGCATCACGATTCTAGTCCTTAGTCCCGCGCTAACTGCACGAAGATGAGCCGGCGCGGCCATGGAAGTACCACCCTAATACAAATAGTTAAGGCGCACGTCAAAGAATCTTTGCTGGACTTAATGAACCTAAAGGTATAGGTAAATATTAACGGTCAGTAAAAATAGTAGCGCAATAACTTTAAATGCGGAAATTGTGGAAAGTTTTCAAAGAGTTGACCATTATTCCCGATATTTCTGGATACATTCACAAGAATTTAAAAGAATGTTAGATAATGCCTCATAGCATTAAGTCCGCCTTTTGTACGATAACTTTACTTTGTGTAATAATTATTAAATAAATATTTGAATTGGGAAATTTCCCATAGGAAATTTCGAGAAGTTTTCAAGAAATTTTCATATGGAAGGTTTCGTAATTTTGGAAACTTTCCTTGAAGCACAATATCCTGAAATTATACTGTAGACGTAGGTACTTTGTCAGAAAGAGTAAGTAAGCAACGATGTTAAATTAAAGGAGAATGAGAGTGAAAAAAGTGAGCTGTCTTGTGATTATGAATTTAAAATAATGTAGGTACCAGATAAAACTGGTGGATCACGTTTGACAAAAATAAAAGACGTCAAACAGACGAAATGATGCTCTCCGACGTGTGTACGTGTCACTAAAAAAAATTGGCTATTAATTTGTGAAGAGTTCTCACGATTTCTCCAGGATTCCGTTATCAGACCCTGACCCTAGAGTTCCCCTGTTATTCCTAAGCTGGAGGCTCGAAGTCGAAGGGAGAGCAGTCCATGGGTGCCCAACATTTGTTACGCAAGGGCGTTAGGGCTGCACTTCCCGCAGCGCCGAAGTAGTTGAAAATCATCCTATATACTGAGCAGATTAGGTGAACCGAAATTATACAAAAATTGTAGTATTAAAGAAAGTTATACTAGTTGAATAATAGTAAAAAAAAATTGGGCAAGTGCAAGCCCGACTCGCGCATGAAGGGTTCCGTACCTATACATATATATAATCTATAACAAGTTTGTTGTATGGGAGCCCCCCTTAAATATTTATTTTATTTTATTTTTAGTATTTGTTGTTATAGCGCAATAGAAATACATCATCTGTGAAAATTTCAACTGTCTAGCTATCACCGTTGTTGAGATACAGCCTGGTGACAGACGGACGGACGGACGGACGGACGGACAGCGAAGTCTCAGTAAATCAGTCTTGGTCCCGTTTTTACCCTTTGGGTACGGAACCCTAAAAATGATATTATATATACAAAAAGTGCGTTATTGTGATTTTGTCTGTGAAATTATAATTGACAGATTTAAAGTACGCGAGTATAAAAAGTAATTTTAGACAAATCAAATCAAAATTAGACAATTTGTTTTCAATCAAACAAGTGTAAACCGTTTTCGAGTAGGTAAGGTACTGCCGTAATACGTATTTGATATTTGTGTTTTGACCAGTAGTGGTATTGGGCGAGTTGCGAATGCGTTGTTGACGTCTATGTGTCGTTTCATTGTTGTATCTATTTCTATTCATAATAAAAAAGGAACACTTTGAATGGGTAGGTACCTACATTGATTTCAAAATTTAAAATTGTTAAATTACCATCGAAACCTGAGATAAATGTATTATTTTCCTGTGTTAATTGCAATATGAAACCGGAAAAAGATAAGAATAATTGTAATGGCAACTAAGTCTTTAGTTGTTCGTTTTGGTACATATTTCGTTTCGACAGGTTAACTCTAATGCCATACGTGCACTAGAGTTAAAAAGTAAATAATTTGAAATCAATTCGACCTAGCCTTTTAGCCAGCCACTTTAGCTACTCTAGCACAATTTTGACTCGTGACACATATGGTCTGACTATTTCCTTTTAGTACAGTAGGAGAAGCTAATAAAGCACTACTTATACTTAAAAATGTCTGTCATGGTCATGCGTCATGCTGTACCTTTAGTAGAAACGGACAGCATTCAAAATTTTAAGCATTGATAAGAGAGAGAAGCTCGCACAATGCCTTTGTCTTAATCTTGAGGAGAAGCTCAATCTAAAACTAATAACAGAAAGTAACAAAAAACGCATACAAATCTGATTTTCGTGAATAATTATCAACAATATAATATTATATTGTTATGTTCACATCGTTGAAATGGTCCTGTGGTCGAATGACTAATGGCTGGTTCCATCAATAAGCTTTTCCTCTTTCAATGAGCAGTTTCCGTTTAATTGACATCTTTAGTCACTTTGTTATTCAGTTGTTGTTCGATTCTCGTGCATAGATTACTGGTTCGTGAATTTTTCGTCATTTGAGATTCTTTCCGTGTCCTAATTTAATTATTATAATGTTTAGGAACTAGAGAGATTAAATTCCGCTTTTGATTCAAATTAATTTATCGTTAGTTTCGTTAGGAACTACTTCATAAACAGTAACATTAATTTCAGATTCTGAATAAGTGACATAATTCCAACCCAACTTTTTATGGAATTGATCATTTCATTCCTGTGGACTTTATTACCATCAATATGGTATCATATAGACGTCATTGAAAAAAAAATACGATACATTGACGTCATTAACAAATATCAATATTTCTGATTTTCTGTGTAGTGTTTTTGTACGGTGTTGTTGGTCAATCGTGTAATTTTTTTACTGGTGTTTGTGATGTGCAGTTGTATCCCGACGGAAGGCCTGCTTCGAAATTATTCTCGTAAGATGCTCCAAATCGTATTTTACTTAGGTACAACTCATTTGTTTTAAAAATAGTATAATAGTATAATAAGATTGGTCTGCAACTAGCGGTTCATCATAGAAGAAGAATAAATCGTCTGTAATAGACTAGACCGCCTTTGATAGTGATTATACTTTGTCATCTTTTTGATACCTACTTATCATAAAATACAAATACGCTTTATTGCAAACCAAAATCAAATACAAACAAATTACAAGCGGTAGACAGCAGGCGGACTTATCGCTAAATTTCTTCCAGAGAACCTCATCTCGACATCATGGCAAATAAATTGATGCATAATCCTGTTCCCGTAGTTAAAATACAGTGTAATATACTACCTACTTATTAGCAGGTATCGATACATATACTGGTCCAAAAATAATTATAATTTTATAGCTACTTCCTGAATTTATCCTCGAGCTAATTTACTAGTTTACTGCTAAGCTCGCAATGTAGCAAAGATATTAATATTCCGACAAATATTTTGCGAGAATTCAAATAAGACTAAAATAATTATGTATTAACTTTGAATACAACTCATTGTGTTACTACTCATATAATTATATTCTTACAATGCAGTATGATAAGATATCTTCAAAATATTTAAGAAAAAAATGTTTGCTTTGGTTAGTGTGGCAGAAGGGTCACATGAGTCACTTTCGCTACAGCTGACTTTACTTATCAGAAACACGGGTAGTCGACGTTTAAATCTGATGATTCTACCAGAGATCCAAATCGACCCCGGAAAATACCTCCTTCTACAATAAATACAAAACGCAAAACAGCCAGAACCAGTATCAATTCCCTTATCAGGTCATTGATATACATATTACGAATCAATTACTGTTTATCAATCCATATCATGCCCATTATCTGTCTGATAACAGGTTTCTGCTGTGACCAGCGACAGTATTTTGTTAACCACTTTACAATTAACTGTTTAAACAACTCATGTATCTATTTCTCTTCTACGTGAATAAGTGATATTTTTTAGTCGAAGTGAGGTGAAATATAAATGTCTGTCACATTTAACTTGAGAATTCGTTATTGTTTACAGTGCCATCAGTTTAGTGATTTGTGGTTCGAACTGAACATACACTTTCGTTTAGTTGCAGTAGACATTATTTAATTATAATTACTTAGTTCGTTACTTCTTTGCAGTATTGAGTAACGATAGAATTAGGTAGGTAAAGTTATTTGTTATCAATAAGATGGATTTAAATTAGACTCACATCGCTATCAGACAATTCAACGCCGATGCAATGGAGTGCGAAGTAGTTTTAGCGATAGCATATAGTAATGAAAGCGGTTCAAATGTTATAATTAGAGAAACTAAAGAAATTCCGACAGAAAAAACCGCCACAGATAAAAGCGCCATAGAAAAAAGCGCAACGGATAAGAATCAAAAGAACCCAATATATAAGAGCCAAAAGAGCCTAACTGAAAAAAACACAAACAGCTCAACACAGAAGAATCTAAAGAGTCAGATGGAAGGAAATCAAAAGACCCCGACTGAAAAAAGTCAAAAAAGTCCCACGGGAAAAGGCCACAAGATCCAATCGGAGAAGAGTTATTCCAAATTGAAGGATTTCTTTGGGTCGTCTCATAATTTGAGTGACAAACACGACAAAACAGAAAAGAAGAACAACACCAAAACACAGTCACAGAAAAACAGCACAAAAGACAATCACAGTAGCAAGAACAATGACAGCAAACGCTCATCGTGTAGGTGTTATCTCTAATTTTATGCTTTATTATTTATCGCTATTTTTGACGTAGATAATTAATAATTTTACGGTTTCAAAAGTAAGGATTAAGTATGACTAAGGGGCAGGCACTTTATATAGGTGAGTTCCATAAAATTTTCCATCTTGATTAGCGAAGGAAAAGGAACGAACTCTACAGGGCAACAGACGTTAACAATGGAACATTTTGTACCCCGGAATTTGCGACGGTATTTAAATTGTATTTATATGATTTTTAATTGGTGATCAGGAGTAGAAAAATATTAATATACAGCTAAAATTAAACTTCATAGGCGAGGTCTCACGCAATTACCTCACTGTTTTATTAATTAAAAGTTAAAACATAATTACAACTAATAACCACTAAGATACATGGTCATCCTACATAAATTATTGAAGTACGATACCTACGTCTAGTGCCATCGCTTTGGCGGGAAATTTAACGAAATTTTCTACAACTTTGTTTATGTAATTGAAAATGACAAGTTATTACTCATAAATTGTCATTGCCATTCAATTAATAAAGAGGTTGTAAGCTCACAGATACAGATTAGTAGGATAACAAGGAATTTAAGACAAAATTGATTTGAATATAAAAATAATCATAGAAAAATAAAAGTTTGTTTTCATGTAATTAGGACTTCAACGTGACCGCCATCAATTACCGAGTTAGAAAAGTTGGTGCCTGATCACCGATTAAAAATCATCGTGTATATGCAGATTTCAGCACTTCCGGTGGTATTAATTAAGTTTTCTTTAGCTTCCAATTTTATTGATCTTATGACACAACTGTGAGATATCTTTTTAAATATTTTTTCTGCATTCAATAGTATGCCCATATCCTAATAATAATGTAAACCCTTCGAGTATTACTTGAGATACTCTTATCTATCCGTACGTTATCAATGAACATTATCTTCAAAACTCTCTTACGTTTTACTGTTCACAGAGTTTTAGGTCAACGGTGAATTCAGTTTCCCTGTAAATATCAAATTTAAAATAAGTGTAGGTAAAGGTTTTATAGTCGAGTAATGTGACATTGTTATGCATATAGGTTTGTAGAAAAGTGATTAGAATTTTATCTAATTCGGAGCTTTTAACAAACTGATACCAAGTTTTAAACATAGAGGTCTCCTGTCGACGTTTGATACAGTTGTGATAGTGTTTTCAGGATAATAAGTAAGTCAAAGTATTACTGTTATTTTTGGATTCTGTGTATGTCCAAAATATCTTAAGATGTTTATTTCCAATGTATCTTGTTCGTCAGATATATCTTCGAAAACTGTGTTGTTTCGGTCTAATATGTTTCTTCTGGTGATGGTTTCTTCATGTGTTTTGCTAACTCTAAATTGTGTCTAGGTCATTTCATTATGTAATATGTAGGTATACTTACCTATCTATAATTTCAATGCAATGATTAATATGTCCTTTTACCTATTTTAATGTACCTAAGTTATATGTCTAAATATAATTGAAATAGGCGGCACATTGACTTAATTTTTATAATGAATAAGTATTTATAAAAATGAAATCAATGAATTAAATACTTTAAGTGTCTACAATGTCCTAATCTTATTAGGTAGGTGTTGAATCTATCTTGTTCTATTCTATACCTATCTTGTTACACTGAACTTTGTGTATTATAATTCTGCATCTTCACTCACCGGCTTTTATTTCTTGACAGCATTTTGCTTTAACAATGTTCACGAATTCTCTTTACAGTTTATAACCTATAATCTTGCGTGAGCAGAAACGTCAATTTTCCCGCCATGTTTGTCTATGCTTCCTTTTTTCTTTTACACGGCAATGGCTGTTTGTTTTCAGCCGGCGGCAGCAGCAACGAAGACCTTAGTGACTGCACGGAGTCTGCGAACAAGAGTCACGTCAAAAGCAGACTTAAGAAGTTCTTCCTTCGGCGACCGTCGATGGAGCAACTGATAAAAAAAGGGATCTACAAAGGTTGGATTCAAAATTATTAAACTGGTGTGAGGAGCTTGCACTTTTAAAATAATGCACTTGAAAACGCTTTGTATTTCTCGGTGGATTTTAATGGTCAAAAAATCTAAAAATTAAAGACTTAAAAGAAATTCTATGAGTATAACGTATCCAGTTTAGTGTATGGCATTGATATAATCGAAAAGTAATACAATTTAAAATGCCTTATTTACCAAACAGAACATTAAAATACCTTTATGGGTAGGTGACAATGCGAAAGAGGCACAGTATCTGGCTTTAACACAAAATTACGAATATCTTTAATCTTCCACTGAGAAATATTGGTGTAGTTTTAGGTATGGTTTAGTACATTTGATGGGTTTTATTGGTAGAAATATATGGACATCCAAATATAAAATATAATGTTTAAAAGTAGTCCGTGAAATGAAATTCATCTAATTTGGATGGCTGTACATGTAGTTAGTGTTGTTGTTGATAAAAGACACATTTTTGATAATGTAAAGACGATTATAAATAATAATATGAAGAAGTCAGTGGTGAAACATATTAAAAACATTTAGTATTTTCGAGATTTTTGTATATTTACTTTATATTTCATGATCCCCTCTTAAAATTAAATTTAATCGTTAGGTATATTATACCCTTACTTCATCATATACCTATATTAATTTATGTATAATTAATTTGTGTAAAAATGTATGAAACACATTATATTTTGTATATATCGTCTTTACATTTGTTTGGTAGAAAGCTTTAATTTTCAAACATTTAACAAGTTTTGGTGTTTTTTTATTTTTTTGTATTGTAAGTTGGAATGTAAAGAAGAGCATTTTCTGGTGCCAGTGTTTTATTTTATATCCAAACCTTATTTATATTTAACAAAGGATTTTTTTCCTTTTTGTTGTGGTGAGTGGTTGATTTTTTATTGATACGAATTAATACAACACTAGCTATAATACTAACTACTTATAACTTTAAAAACATATATGTCAAACAACATGAAATAATAAAAAAATAGTGCGTGGACTCCCTCCGCGCGGAAGAAGTACTTCGTAATGTGGAAATGAAAATAGGAAGGGGTAGAAATTGATTTTTAGTGAGCTCATATTGTTTCTTTAAGACAAACTTCTTCACTCTCGCTCTGTCTCTTTCTATTCCCCCTCCCCAGGAGCGTTGAACGTTTAACGCAACAGTGCTTTCCTACCCCCTCCACGGTAGCGTTAACCGTTTAACGCAACCTTGTTGGAAGTCGCATTAGAAGCTTCACTTCAATAAATAAATATTAAGGGACAATCTTACACAAATCAACCTACTCCCAAACTACCTAAGCAAAGCTTGTACTATGGGTACTAGACGACGATATACATAATATATACGTATAAATACACATATATATACATATATAAACCAGGAACAAATATTCGAATCAATATCAAGTGCAAGCAATAGCAACCTACAGGCCTATGAAAGCCAGTACTGAACAACATACTTATTCCTTTCTTTTTTAAGGGATTTATAATTTTTAGAGAAGATTATATGATGAACTGACAGAGTTTACTTGGCCTATAATATAATAAATAGGCAGCTTAAATAATAACTTGATAGTGTTTGCCCATGCTGAGTTATTATATAAATTTAGCTGCCTATTTAATGTTTTTCGTATACTGATCGTAATCTCTTCGAAACTTTTTAGTTCGCCGTGCACTTACGGATTTCGGTTTACCTCGGCGTTCAAGCTGTTCGGTATAGGTTACTATGTTAACTTATTATATTTGTAGGTTAGGTTAGGTTTATACGTCTATATTTTTTTAGCTGCGTGGTTCGATACATGGTTATCCATCAGCAGCATAGATCCTTCTCAACTGTTTCTTCCAGTTATCTAGAAGGAACGTAATTTGTAAATATTGTATTATATTGTATTAAACTCCATTGGTTTGGGTTGCCACATGGCGTATTTGCTGTTATCTAGTAGTATCTTAGCTTACACAATAGTCCCTCATTCCATTAATATTAGAAAAGCTAAAATTTGTGTCGTGTGTGTGTATGATGACTACATTTTCATGCCAAAACTGCTGAATGGATTTGCATGAGGAACAAAAATAGTTGATACCCTAACTTAATGCATAGGCTACTTTTTATCCCGGAAAAAAAAAACCTATATCCCGTAGGATAGTGTATTTATTGTAACACGAGCGAAGCCTCGGGCTGGTTGCAAATAAACTAAAAGGTATCAATTTTATTCTTAGGGCTCGGTTACGATAAAAAACAAGTGTGTACCTATACTTATAAGATCTGATTTTACAAAGTGATGAAAAATCACTTAGTCCTTGGTAACATGATGGTTTCCAAGGAACCAGCAAAGAAATCAATATTTAGCGTGTGTTTCCACTGACACGGAGCTACCCGGAACGGAACAAAGTAGACGTGATATGACCAATCGCATTTTTTACACTGGCACAGGAAGGAGATTGCAGACTGTGATTGGTCAAAAATGGTCGGCTCCACCCAGCTCCATGTCATAAATTCACCACTATTATTGACCTTTTTATATAAAATATAAAGCGACAAAATCAAAAAATTGGGCAAGTGCGAGCCCGACTCGCGCATGAAGGGTTCCGTACCTATACATATATATAATCTATAACAAGTTTGTTGTATGGGAGCCCCCCTTAAATATTTATTTTATTTTATTTTTAGTATTTGTTGTTATAGCGGCAATAGAAATACATCATCTGTGAAAATTTCAACTGTCTAGCTATCACCGTTGTTGAGATACAGCCTGGTGACAGACGGACGGACGGACGGACGGACGGACGGACGGACGGACGGACGGACGGACGGACGGACAGCGAAGTCTCAGTAATAGGGTCCCGTTTTTACCCTTTGGGTACGGAACCCTAAAAATCACCACAACCAATTTAACTGACCTGAATGCTTAGCTGTTTACCCTTTTCTCCAGATGAACCTGTTTTCGGGAGGAACCTTTCCGAAGTCTGCCCCACTGATGTCAGCCCCAGGGTGCCCCCGTTTGTGGTGGCCTGTATCAAAGAAATTGAAAGCAGTGAAGAAAACATGTGCACCGATGGATTGTATCGCGCCAGTGGAAATTTGAGTCAAGTGCAGAAAATACGATTAGATGTAAGTGATTTTTGTAGTTCCGTAGAATGTTACCTCTAAATGGATCGATTTTCTTTTACATTATATTATCACAAAGATAAATTAAAAGGCATTCACCTCGTGGTCTGACTGGGATTTGAAACCCTTTACATAACAGTACCTTTGGATTCATCATCATTATTATTATTATATTATTATTATTATAGCCAACTCCTTGATTTCCGTATACGACATGACGTTTACCTTCTCTTTCGTTTCTCTTTTCTACCTTTGGGGTACCGGTCCAAATTATTTATTTTTCCTTCACTCCTGTTCCTTTCCCTCCTTCCTGTCCCTTCGACCAATGAATCAGCGGTCAATTAATCGAGTTTTCCTTCTTTGGTCACTGATTATATCTTTTGAAAAGTTGTGAATCTCATAGATGACGAGAAAACGGTCGGTTCGGTGAAAACCCTTTTTGGGGTTATAGTTAAGAAGCCTATTTGTCTGCCAGTTTATGACGTCATAGTGCAACAGCCGCACTACGACAGTAGTACAGGAGTTTGATGACAGCTCAAATCAGCCTTTTTATGAAATGTCAAAAACGATCTGTTAGTATGAAGTTTCTATGAACACTGGCTTGTGAAGACTTTTGCTTTTAAGTTTTTGCCCAACTAAAAATAATAAAATGACCAAACGTTAGTTAGTGGTCATTTATTTGGTTCCGTGTATTTTTAAATGTGTCTTCAGTGCTTTCAGTGATACAATATAATTTCACTATAGTTAAAAACCGTTTTCAATATTATTCTATTAGACAGCTGATTTTCTTACGATCGGTTCAGTCACTTGAAGATACCAGGCACTTAAATTCGTATTTCCCCCGTTACAGATCGACCAGAACAAGCTGTCGGTGATCGAAGAGAACGCTGATATTCACGTGCTGACTGGCTCCTTGAAGCTGTTCTTCAGGGAGCTAAAGGAGCCCCTCATTCCCTGCAACCTGTTTGATAGGGTACTCGCTGCCTGCTGTAAGTTATCTATTGAACCATTTGAACCATTGATACAGATCAAAGCACTGAGAAAAAAATAAATGCCTAACCTGCCGGAAAAGACCTGGAATCGAATTAGATATCTCTGGGTACCGGTCAAGCGTGTTAACCTCTCCACCACCCTAGCGCTGGATAACCTTTCGAATTTTTCCTTATGCTTTGTGTGTCGATCTTTGCATTGTTTTATTTAAAGGCTTTACACCTTTGCTTAAAAATGTGGTGTAACCACATTAATTATAATGAGACATTACATGTTTCATAAATTTATAAGTAAGATTTTTTCGTGTGATTTAACAATACCTTATCAACTTTTAAGAAACTACTTCATAAAAATATAAGAATTAGGGCTTACCCTTCCAAAATTGTTAAGTAAGGCCAGAATCTGAAAATACGAACAAAAAATGACTTACAGTTTCTTACAGCTTTCTTCTCAACAGCGGTCCCCTCTTGTGAAATGCCAGTAGATTCAGATTCAGACATGTAAAAGTGCCCTTGTGGCCTACTTACAGAATTAGGATTTTGATACGGATTTTTTGATAAGGGCGTCTACAAGCTAATTCGAAATTGAAGCATAAGTAGTGTCAATGTTTGAAGAATCTATAACCGCATATAAATCTAGTTTAAGTCACCTTACTTTACCGTACTTATACTTACGGGCCAGCATGGCAGTGTCAACTGACTTGGCACCGTTGGTTTCTCGTCAGTTGCCATTGCGACTTGGGCTCCCCTTTTTGCTTACCATCAGGCGAAGTGGTGCCACTATGTTGTGCCGTTATAAAAAAAAACTTACAATTCTAATTGTTTCACCTTACAGCTATAAAACCTCGAGAAGCGAAGATCAAGGAGTTCCGTGAGATCGTAAATGCACTCCCGCAATGCAATCGTGACACACTAAAATACTTACTGGAGCACTTATTAAGGTACGGGACTTACTTTTCTTACATATATGAGCATCCTCCTAAGTTCTAACTTAGGAGTTAGACTTTGCAACAATATTTAATCACTTTTTTGTTGTTACCATTGCTTCCATAAGAATAGCTGAAATACGCTTTATAGCTTTAGTATTGTCTTATTTGTAGTAAGTACATATATTTATAACACGCCTATACTCCTTTAGAAAACAAAAATCTCCCATGAAATTGTCAGTAACGGCTCGACATGTTTCGAACTCGTATGGAGCAAAAAAACAGTGACAAAGTTACCGCGTACGTTAGTTACGGCTGTACGGGTAGTAGTCCCTAGTGAAGAGCTCCATACGGCCGTTACTGACAATTTCACGTGAGTGAAAACCGCTTTACAATAATTCAAAATGTCGGACAAAAGTTTGAATAACCTTAAAAATCTCCCAACGAATATGACTGGCGTTCTTGAAAGGATTTAGTGATATCTGCCACCTTTTCTGCGTCTAGTCCTTGGAATTTTTCATAGCGGTCGAAAGCTAAACACCCGCAACGTGTAACCTGTAACATGAATCGAGCAGTGGACGTCGTTTATCGGCTGATATAATGATGATCTTTCACAGTACAAACTTTCTTAATAAATCATCCAAAAGCCCACTTAAACACTTCCAATTGACGCGAAATTAAAACTGAGAAAGAAAACCTTAATATCTATTTTTCTTTAACAGGGTAACAAAGTACAGCGAACGAAACCGCATGCACACAGCCAACCTGGCGATCGTTTTCGGCCCCACATTACTCTGGGCCCCCGCGGAGCAAGCTCACAACATCGCGATAGACTGCATCCAACAGAACAATGTCGTGGATACGCTGCTCACGGAATTCAACGAGATATTCACCGAGGACGGAAAAGGCAGGAGAAAATCGTGACTCATAATGTATACGAGGAAGGGCAAGAGAGTCTGAACAGTGCCGGATTGATTTGAAGGATATTGTTGGACTGAATATAGACCATCTAGAAATATCACGATACCATCGTAGATGATCAGTACCAAAGGTTTCTCATTACACGTTTTATTGGTATTCTAATAAGAGATTGTTACGAAAATATCAAGACTCTTTTTAGAAAGTATTTGATGCTTCGAGGTCTATTCGGTCTAAGAAATATCGATCTGGTAAAAAGGGGCCGACGATGCCTATGAGGCTGGGTTTGATATGGGTGGCACTGAAATCATTAGCTCTTATAACCTTCAGGATCGGGTGAAAGAGAGGTTCAAATGTGGACCTTATAAGAGCGAGCGAGACAAGTGTGAACATTGAACCTTAAAGTGAGCTTTAGGTCGATTGTGCCAAACTATCGTTTGAGTCATCAATTCGTTTGATCACAGTGTCGTTATGGCTAATGTGTGATGCGTTGTTTATAATTTCATATCGGAATTAATAACCGTCCAAAATTATGATAACATTTTTTCGAGATTTTTGTAATACTTTTATCGTGTCGCGTATAATACGTAAAAAATATAATTTGCTGCGTAACATTATAGGTTTCATTAAATTATAGCAGGTCTAAAATATGGAGATTCATACATTAGCCGTAACAACACAATTATTTATGAATAATATATCTAGTTGATGTAGCTTCAATATTTTGGACTAATAACATATTTAATGCGTGTAGATAATTCTACTTAGACTAAACGTGTACATATATTGTGATATGTGACATATACTGAACACCTAAAATTAGCTCACTAGATTACGGGGACGAAATTTAAAAATAAAGTAGTGTGCAAGGTAAATTTTGGGTATCCAGTTTCTATATGGTAAGTCCGTTAGAAATATTGATAGAAAAGTAATTTGATCTCCGTTTGGGAAGTTAAATACGATCAGAACAGGTATGAGAACCTATCTGCCTCTTTTTTATCGAGCTATTGATAAAAGATGGCATGCTAATTCATGAGAAACGTCTGCCTTGCTATCACAGCATGTAAGAGATAACCAGAGAAACTATTTATCTAAAGTAATATTTTCTTATGAAATGTGTATTCACTTTCAACAAATCGTTTAATATTTATCCAAATCGTTATGTTTGTGCTGGGGCATGATTCAGTTGTGATCGCAAATCATTGTTTCAAAGACTGTGGGACTTCAAAAGATAATATATGCAACAAATTAATTTAACAGATTATTATATTATTTTCGGGGCCAACATTGTAAATAGCCCTGTCATTAGATTTAGAGATGTAGTTAAAAAACATTTATTTGGATCAAAAATACTCCAAAATCCATTAACGACCCTGTTCATATTGAAAGATATTTTAAGAAATATAAGACAACAGTTTCGCTGCATCGTAGTAGAACAATCTTTTTTACTTTAGTAGAAAAAAGTATCAAAACATCTAATAAATGAAATATTTTTTGGTTTATTTTGTATCATTTCTATAGGCTGGCATTTCATGTAATTGACATGTTTCCCAAACATTAAAATTCATCTCTTTCGTTAAACTTAAAATACACTCTTATTGTCTTTTAACTTAGTGATTGACAAATATTCAACCAAGCAAAGAGCCAGCGTAGCTATTGAGCAAAATAATTTGAACATTAAAACCGCTATCGTACGTTTGGTTCAGATAGGTGTATATTTTTGTAAAATAATGTTTTTTAATTCGATCTCTGGGTGTAGTTGTAGGCTTGAAGCCAATGTATTGTGTGCCTTAAGCTGCATATGTAAATAATCATCCTGGATGAAACGTTTATGTGATAATTGGAGAGTTGTTTAGTTTTCCCATATTCGAAAAGGTTATGTTTTACCCTCTTATGATCAAACTTGAGTAGTTATTGTGAAAATCCTAGCATATTCTAGTAAGGTAGTAAGGTAGTTTGTAGAATTTGCCAGGAATTACATAATAGCTACGATTTTTGATTTTGACTCATATGTTTAGATGGGTCTATTCTAATCGTTAAATTTAACTTTGTCTTAATTTGTTTTTACCGTTATCTGAAAGATAAGATGTGAGAATATTTTAAACTTTTTATTACCACCTGATACCGAGAACGCCAATATTTGTTCGCTTTTGTCAAAATAACATCGTCCTTGCCACACGAGATAGGAGATAGGTAAATATGTATACAAAAAATATCTATTTTCCTGTGAAATATTCCTGGGCTAAATGAGAACCCATGAATTAACCTGTTATATCTGTACATACACCTATACGCGTTGATCACCACGAGTAGATGCCCCTGATAACCCTTATGTCAGATTTTTAATATTCCAATAGGTAGCATTCAGAAATTCTAACTAAAAAATTTAACCATTGACGAACGGTGAGGGCCAATAAAGAAAAAGTTAAATTTACCGATGGAAATAGTTGGAAAAAGGGTCAAGAAAGTGTTAACTAGTCTAAGTTATAGAAATATTTAATAATGCTCCGCTTCAGATAATGTAGGTACTTTACCCCAGTGGTATAGGTATATTTTTTTGTTAAATTTTAATTACCTCGCCACTTTTGGTGGTTATTCAATAGCAATGCGAGTTAATGTGTAAAACAAGAACAGACATACATACACTTAACCTTTGTCATATATTGCGAATTGATCCTTGTATAAATTGAGTTAGTGACATGGACCATGTTATATATTTATTTGAAACGGAGTATATTTTGCAAAAAATAGCCTTCTTCAAACGTATTTCAAGTTCGTTGCTGATACTTCGCCTTTAAGAAAATTGTATAGTTTTAAATTCGTGTTCTTAATGCCTCAGTAACGTCCAAAATTTATATAAAGTAGGTAACTAACGTAAGGTGGGGTAAGACTAACATAGTCTATTGTCTAATCTAATGGGATAAGATAGTTAACAACACAGTTATTGGGCTGTGGCAGTCTTCTCCCGGTGGTATTACGCCACCTTACTTAGTTTAATTAAAAACTGTATCCATCCTTTTTAGTGCATTCTTTTTAGCAACTACATTATTTATTTATTTGTTACTGAGGCTGTAATGGTAAAAAAAGCAGGAAATCGGTTGTTTTATAGCAATTTGTCGCATTGTATGGACTGAAGCTGTCATGTATATGAGTAAATAATATATTTTAAGGTTTTTGTCGAGTGATTGTTTATCTGAAATACTCAGAAGTGTAACACCAACGTAGATCGAATAATGAAGTAAGCTAGGTACCAAAGTTTTATATCTTCGGCCGATAGATAATATTTGATTATATTGACTATATTAGGAAGCCAATGCTTGAAATAGACAATGAAGTTACATAAAATAAAAATTCATCTATTTTATTTGTTTTGTTTTATTCCAAACATCATCATAGATACGATACAGTCGGCATCAAAAGTAGCCGACAATTTTAGTACTGCCATACCATATCGCCTGGTGACAACCAAAACTCACAAAAATGTCTGTCACTGCTCTTCAAAACCTCGTATCTAGTAAGTACACTGACACTGAGATACGAGCTTTGTTTAAGTAGGTATTTGTTATTTGGTGAGTTGTGGTAATCAAAAGACGATATTTCAAATTGCATACTAAAATTATCACCTGTTACATTATCATCTTAGCTGTATGAGGTCCACTGCTGGACAGTTACCACTTTAAAGGTTTCCCAACAGCTTCCCGCGACCTTCTCAAGACCATTGGTCTACCTTGTAAGAAGCCGTCGCTGTGTTTTCTAATAGTTCCTCTCGAGAACAAATAACCTTATTACTATCCTAGAGGCCGTTGGTTACGACTGCTGTGCCCTCTGCCTTCGTCGACATATTGATTATGTCAGTTAATCTGCCCGTCTAGCACAACTATGCTTCAACATAGTTATCACCCGTCACTCTTACAGAAAGAGATAGGTAGGTAGTATATCTCGCACGAGAAAGAGTCGCGCGTCACAGTTGAACGTATTTAACTATGCAAACCCACAATAAGTGTTTGTACTTTATGTTAGAGTTAGAGGGTTCAGTATAATAAAAACGTTCTGTGTCAGTTGGTTCCCTTATGCATAAATACATCCAGTTGTGCTAGAGCTGTTCTCTAGCGGATTTCATCGAGCAAAATGATATATTTAAACAGTACAAAACCAATCAAGTACCTAAGTGGTTTTGTTTGGCCTTGAAGTATTAAGTAGACGGATTACGTCAATACGTAACTCAAATATTCATTTGAGAACCGTCGTTTGTTTGGGAACCAGTTATTTAGACAACATTTCATAAATCTTGGATACTTAGGTATTCTTGAAGGTCGCCTAGGTCACTTCGACCAAGGCTGTATTAGTCATCAGGGCAACTGCCTATGTGCCTATGTGCAGCTTACCTAGTGATCTACTAACCTAAGGCACCCTTAGCCTAGCTTAGGTTCTTAAAGGGTCGGCAACGCGCGCGTGATGCTCCTGGCGTTGCAAGCGTTCATAGGCGGCGGTAACTGCTTAACATCAGGCGGGCCGCATGCTTGTTTGCCACCGTCGTAGTATAAAAAAAAACACTACCTACTTGCGAAGTTGGCCGAAGTATGGGTTCCCGCCCGCAGCGAAGTGGACTATCATACTCGACTGACTTATTCTGTCGGGACGGTAATGTCTACACGCATCTTATGAATGTTGGTAGCAACAAAGAGTAAAAAACTGATAAATTACGGGTGCACAATACCATAGCCATTTCACATTAATCATATAGGTAACTACCAAATGTGTATATCTGTTGTGTGTGTATGTGTTTGTGTGTGGTAACCTATCTGAAACACTAATTTTTGTTTCCCACCTGTAACGTTTCGCCAAATTTTCATCTGTCCGAAAGTGATTATTTCCTGAAACCCGTCATATTTTCAGGTTTTTATAAACATCTTTTTCTACTCCAGTACTTCTTTCTGTCATTTATATAACTAACTCTAATATAAAGACATAAATTATGAAAGTCTGTAAAAGTCTATACTCTACTGCCCAAAAAAACGCTGCTAAACGATGTTATAATGTAGCCAAAAAAGCATCACTTAGTACCACAGATTACAAGATAAACAGCTGCATTCACACAATTTGCAATTTAAAAAAAAAAATTGTACTAAGGCATTGCTGCCAACTTAAAAAAAAAGTTTTATCTTCAGTGCATGGATGTTTAGCATAGTGAACGTATACCTTTATGTATAAGTTCATATTTTTTTGACAGATGTTTAGTATAGTGAACGTATACCTTTATGTATAAGTTCATATTTTTTTGACAGATGGACGTCAATAAAAAAAAGTTTATCAGAGACTATTTTTTTTTAAATTTTGTTGATTCCGAGCGGGAACATGTAATTATTTTCTGTGTTGTTTATTTGCATTTTATTTATGAATTGTCGAGTCGTAGAAAAAGTATTATATGCACCGTTGTATAAGTAGGTCTAAAAACGCTCGTGGCATGTTTCTTACGATGTTCGCTACGCTCACATCGTAACCCATGCCACTCGCGTTTCTTGCCCCCTCTTATACAACGGTTGCATAAAATACTATTTTAAGGAACCCATTAGGTTAGGTTAGGTTTGTTTTATAATTATTCTGAAAAATTAACAGTTTATGAAACAAATGGCTTTCGGACAAATGAAAATTTGGCGAAACCTTACAGATGGGAAACAAAAATTAGTGTTTCAGATAGGTAACCGTTGTGTGTGTATGTCTGCGTGTACATAGCGTGACACGATATATAGAAAAGACAATAATATAAAATAAAAATAAATACGTCAGTTCAGCGACGTGCGATGTAACTTCTGAGTGTCGGGTAATAGTCGGTAAAAACGCCGGAACAACACTTTTCGGCCAGAATCTCTCCTGCAGAAAGATCGACACCTTGATAGTAGGTGCCCTAATTTCTAAACTATTTGTTATTATTATTAATCCAGGAATGGCAGCTCGTGGCTTTTGGCAATGTCAGTTTTTAATAATAGCAGCTTTATAAAGAAATATAAACCATGGTTGTATAAGCTTGTATAAAAAAAAAACCGTAGCAAAATACCTACTTACAATTTCTTCTGACATCGTAATTTATTTCCCGAGCACACTATTTGTTCTCTATTACTATAAGTAATCGTCACATTACAAGTTATAGTTAATTAATGACATTAAATCACGTGCCAAAGGAAATACTTTAATAATCCATTACCTGAGTATACAATACCATTATCCATCCTGGGAGCGGCGGTCAATACAGCTAGCTTACCTTCACAATATACCAAAAGTTATGTATAGGTACTTGGGTGCAGTACAAGTATACGCAGTACCTACCTTGTGCTTATAAGCGTGTAAGCTAGGTACTGAAGGCTTTGCGGAAATCGACGTTATAAAACCGCCGGGTGCAGTTGAGATTCGCAGTGGAGCAGTGAAAACAAAACCCAGACAGCAAGCATGTATTATAGCTCCATATACAGTTTTTAATATGCAGGTGACGATATTTAACGTGTAATTAAATATATAATATTCACAACAAGTCGGAATACGAATCGGAAATGGCGGAGCCAGAGAGAGAGCGGGAAGTTGAGTGTCGACACAGACAAACTATATACTATGCATGGGTAGGAACGAACTCTATGATGACTTAATATTATTAAAACTATCATGAGACATCTATCTTAAATAATTATATAAACGGTTGGGGGCTGAGGGCAGCGAGGAGAGCGTAAACCAGTGCAGTGGGCCCAGCAGTACGGCTAGCTGTCCCAGATGAAGAGAGATATGACATGTCGGGCCGTTCCTTTACGTGAGTTTAAACCGTTTTTATAATTAGTTTATAGACTGACTCAGAAGCGAGATGGATGGATGAAGGCTAGAATTTTCATATTATAGCAATACCTTCTTACTCGTACTTCTATCGATACTATTACAAAATTCTAGAATTTCTAAGTTTTCTAAGGACATCTCCAGAATGGTTATTATTGCAAGAAAAATCTTAACAGCCAGATGCAGGATTTGGATGGGAGCGCTTCGCCAGTCGTACAGTGCCATCTGTTGGTATAACATTCTGTCTGCTCATCACGCCGAAACAGCTGGACGGACTTTAACCAATTTTGGTACCGGGGTAGCTTTACCCGACTTCGGTAAATAAAAAAGTTTTCAGTGGACGACGTAGGAAGCACCATTCTAGTTGCACTTTATACTACGAGTATAATTTTCTTAAAATAACTAGGTATATCATGGAGTTAAGGTACTGGATGTTTTTATTGTGCTGTAGGAAATTAGGATTGATTATATGTCACGTTATGACATAATAGGATATAGACTTATAGAGTCAGAACACAGTTCCACATTACCTCGTAGCAACCTAGAATTGTGAAAATAAGACTGGCGCACACGTGAACTCCGCCTTTAGCCTTTATTCGTTCAAAATCGACGCGCGTTCGTCGTAGTCTTAACTCGCACGCGTGTAGTACATTCAGTCCTTTAGGGCCAGTAGGGTATTTTAGAGTCTTATCACATCGTTTCGCTGGTGAGTGAGCGAAGCGAGCGCGCAACGATTTCGCCCCGAGCGTGCAGTGAGATCGCCACGAAGACACCACGTATTCTAAACAAAAAACAAATAAAATACCTACAATTGTAGTCCGATATTTTTGGAACTTTTTCACTTTTTTATATATCAGCTGTGGCTTTACTTCACCTGATGGTAAGCATAAAGGGGAGCCCAAGCTGCTGACAAGAAACCAAGCGTGCCCTGTCAGTTGATACTGCTATGTTGGCTTGAGAGATGCTTCTTCACGCTTCGTTTGAAGGGCCCCATGTTGTAGGAAGGAAAGAATCTCCACTTCTGCCTTCTGCCGGCAAAGAGTTCCACTACGAAGATCAAACAGGAAAACAGGAATCTGATTGTGAGTCCTAAGTTTTTTCTTAACAGACTCATCACGGCTTCCATCTTTTGTTACACAGACCTTAAAATACTTACCTACATTACTTTGACCGAATCTTTACATCATCAGAACCTTGCGTCGTCTCCATTAGCTGATTTTCCAGGTTAACAGTTTCTAGGTTTGAATTGTTCGTTTCATATACCACAAGGCCCGATACCACTAAAGAGCGTCATTAAGCGGTAACAATGCATAAAATTGGAAAGTTATAGGTACCTAACACAAATCTAACCTGGGCTATTTTTTCTAAAATTGTACACCCCACTTTTTTTTTATAATATTCGATATTTTGGGTATTTTCTACTCAGAATCACGATTTTCTTTCGATCTAATTAGGAGAAAAAAACTGTCCCAAAATATTCATACATTTTTTGTTTCCCCATTCCGTTACCGCTGTAGTAGGTTATATGTAAATGGTAAAGGAATGGAACGAAAAAAAAGTGGAGTGTACAACTTTAGAAAAAAATGGCTCTCCTAACCTAACCTAATATAAAGGTTGACGTTTTCAAGATTTCTGAAAAATATGGCTTTCGAGGAAAAGTTCGTCTATGAAATGAAAATTTTATGAACTGAAGCATTCGGTTAAGTGATTTTCTATAAAATAAATTGACACCGAGGTAAACACTACGGTTTTCATTGTGTAGTCTCAGTGGATTGGGTTGGGCCTTGGTACATGAAATCAGGGTCAAATTGGTCTGTTTGTACCATCCTAATCATCAAATACTACATTCGGCTTGCATTTGTTAGCTATAATTATTGAAAGTAAATTCATAAAATCGTTTTGTCTTAATTCTGAACTACAGTAAACAGCTTCACAGGACTTTTAACTTTGTAGGACCATTAGGATAGAGGGTAAGTTCAAGACTATCTGCGCCCTGCGATGTTACCCATAGCTCTATATTTTATTCGAGATAAAAATTAGCCGTTTGAGCTTGAAGAAGTAACAAACATATAAACTAAAAACGCTCACAAAGTTTCGGCTTTATAATTAATAACGTAATATTATAATAAAAAACTAACTGTTCACCACAGAAATAAAACAATGCCTTACGTTAGAAAATTACTATCAATTTTGTAGCAATTTTTAGAAAACAGAGACCCATGAATAAAACTTCAACATGCCAGTACTAAGAAACATCGTTTATTTCACGGAACATATAAAAATGCCGTCTGCTATTTTAAACATTCGTACGCAGTCTTTTTTCATTAGATATATACATTTTATAGACGAAATTATAGGAATGTATCTATTAACACAAAATCTTTAAATTAAATAACAATTAGAATAACTACTTTATGATAAAGATTAAAATGATACATCCATTGTCTCCAGAATTCCCATTTTAAATCCCTCTTCAATAAAGTTGGTTAAAATTATTTTAATAAAAAAATTATAACTATGACAACATTTAAAATAACATATCAAAGACTTTAAAAGATTAGAATTAACATAGGTAATATTATTGCTTACAAAATAAAGTCTACGTAAGTATTAACAAATAATAATTAATATTAGATCGATTTAACCATAGCATAGGTAGTAAAAAGTGGGAAATCAGTTTGTATATTAAAAACAGAATTAATTCACAAAATTATATCTCATAATAACATAATACAATAATACTTTATTGCACACCAATAAAAGTCTACAAAAAGAAACAAGACAAATACAATTTATAGATCACGTATCTTTATGTGAAATGATTAAAAAAAAACAAATCAATAATAATCCTTCGTTTTCCGCGGCTGTCACACATTTAAACAAAACAATTTAAACGGATTGTATGAAACTTTGACAGGAAAAAACAACAAAAACAACTCTCAGTCAACCTTTGACAAATAACTGGAAATTTGCCAAAACGTCAGGGGCAGGGTTCAAATAATGAATTGAATTTAAATCAATTATTGACAGCCTTTCAAGCTTGCAGACATCGGTCGAGAGAAATGAAAACAGGTGCAACTTTATCGAAATTCAACTAAAAATACACTAGTTTTCTTTGCTTCTGGATATATTACAGAAAATCCGAGCCATTGCCATATGTAATGCGTACAAAGAAACCCATACTTGGTGAAACATTTAATGAAATTTCATTATTGCTTAATGTGGAAAAATATTTTCTTATTGAACCATTAACGCAAAGAGCAAAGCACAGAGAAAAATTTAACGCGTAGAAATAGAGGTGCCTCAAATAAACAATGCAACGAACACACTAAACATAAGACACAAAATTCGTAAGGTTGGGGTGGTGGAGTGGTTCACACACAGGACCGGTCTCTTCTGAAGCATTTGGCATTTCTTGTGCTTGATCTTTGTATCAATGGTTAAATAAATTATTTTTTATAAGAACCTTTAGTAGCTTTAACAACTAATGTTAAACAATGATAAAATGTTATAAAGAGCTATCAAATAAAAAATACAATTGAAATGCCTAACGGTAGCGTTCAACACACATACAACTTCCTTTTGAAATAAAAAATAACGTTTATAACAACAATTCTCAACGACTCATACGTGAGTATATTTTATAATTAACAATGAACATGAATATTAAATTGTTCCAAAATTATATGACGTACAAATTATGTATAAATAACAAATAGTATGATTGCAATGAAATAATAGTAGATGTATAGTAAGGTCAGATCGGACAAGCGCGCCAGGGCACGCCAGGGGGACACGAGCACCTACCATGTCGAAATAGTACAGTGTTATATTACTGACGCCATCTTACTTTTGCCTTCTAACAAAAGTTGCACGTAAGGCTTCCAATCCTGGGATTTTTAATGGGTAACCTAGGGTATTTTATGGGTTTACCCGAGATTTTACTAATGGGCTACCCAGGGGTTTTAATGGGTAAACCCGGGATTTTTATGGGTAATCTGAGGGGTTTTTACGGGTAATCCTAGGTTTTTTTATGGGTAATCCCGGGGTTTTTTATGGGTAAGCACGGGATTTTTAATGTCCATAGTAAAAAAATCCCGGCGATGATTGGAATCCTTAATCGCGTGGTTATAAGATGGCGTTAGTTATAATCTATTTTTTTCGATATTTCTACATATACGTAGTAAGTCAGCGCTTGCCTGCGCATTTGTCTCGAGTAACCATATGTACTAAAGTCTCCAATATCCGAATGCCCTGTTTAGTATTAGGTTAGCGCCGTCATAGTTATAAGGGCTATTCTCAGTTTTGTGTTCCGTGGTTGTCTCGAACTTTCTTTATGATTAAACTAGTAATGAGCATATGCAAGCATGTGCAAGTTGCAAATTATTCTCTAAACGTGGAAACGGTCTCGAGAATGTTCTCAGAACTCAAGAAATGTACTAAAATCTTGTGAACGTGGTTAACATTTATTACTTTTTGAACGTCACTGATCCTTATTTTTTTTATCATAACAGAAACAGTAAATATATATATATGCTGGTGGCGTCGAAGGAAAATAATGTGTGACAGAAATGAGAACAGCCCTAAGGTTTTGGTTAATACTAACAAAAGTCAATTAAAATACAAGACGGAATGCAAAAGAAAAGTGTATTCTAATTAGCTTGCAAACATTAATATGACATTTACTCCCAGTTTTGATAGTGAAATTCGTATATTTTTCCTTAATATACCTATTATTACAATGGCGTCGCACATTTTAATGAACAGACTTCGTAACCTATTAACAGTAATAATATCAGCTGTCAAAAGTTTCCTGATTTGTATGGAGTGAGAAAATTCTCGAGAACATCTTTCATATGAAACATTCTCTGTTTCCGGAAATTCTCGTGAACGGCACATCACTATTTGAAGATGTACGTACTACTGAAATCACACAAGCACTAAATTTCTACAAGATACAGGCGTTTGAGAACCTGATGTTTTATGTGACTTTAGTTTATATAAAAAGCTAGCATTCCCAGTAATAAACTCAATTACCTATAGATATTGTCAATAGGACATACGCCAACACTGTTAATAAATTACGATGTCTAGGTATTTATGATAAAAGTAGCTGACTAAACATTACAATGCTTACAAAAACTAAATAAACGCTCCAAACCAAAAACTAACTATTGTTATAAAAAGCTATCTATACAATAATATTACGAAGCTCATGTTTCATATATTTTATACATAAAATGGTTTACTTTTAGTATCTACTTCACAACAGCACGTTTTTATAATAACCTTTGGATGTACAAATATATAAAAAGTGCATAAAATGTTCCAAAACGTGATTTCAACAATCCATTGTTCCGCCTATTTGTCTACTTTTATAATTACATTTTACAGAAAATTAATCATTGATTGTCAAAAATAATCAAAGTCCTAATTATTTTGGATAAACAATGCTTAATTTATGTAATATAGTACGTCCACTCATTAGACATAGGTGAGAAACATTAGCCAAATTGTAATGGGGCCATTTCTTTCACATTTTCACCGTTCTGTGTGTGACTTTGGTGACTGCTGTAATCCCATGAGATTAGCATGTCTTGAATGGAGATGTGCCGTTCTCGAGAATGTTACCCGTACAAAATGAGGAAAGTTTCCAGAAATTCTCGGAAACGGTACATCAATTCTTGAAGAAATCTTGGCTTTGAAAAATGCCCATTAGACTGGTCTCGTTACGTTTTACGCTTATCTGGAAAATTTTCAGGGCATTCAGTAATCTTTAATGAAAGATATTTTTGTATTTCTACAAGTTCCAGTCACCCTTATTTGGCGAATGTTCCAAACCAATTATTTGTAGACGACGCTATTCCACACCCTAAACACGTACTATTAAATTGCTAATACTGACGTCGATTTAATTCACACGTATCATGTATTACAGCGAAAGCGAAAGCAATTTTACAGTTATTTTGGGTGAGTAGAATAACGTTGTCTAAGAATGGAAACGCTCCAAGGTAATCCGCAAAATAACATCGAAAATGCTGACTACTAAGCTCACTATTCGTTTTGTCGAAGCATCACTTTCCTAAAGGAAATGTTGTATAATATACCAAATACTGAATATATACATAACAGCTTTATATACGTATGTATACCACATCAAAAACCCCTCAAAAATCTGTTTTTAATGTAAATTATTTTGGAAGTGCACAATGCTAAATTCTACAGCAAAACAACCTCGTCTGACGGAATTCTTTTTACGGTTCTTTAGCTATACAGTTGTCGTCTGAAAATATTACTTAATGAACTTAGAAATTCAACGCTTTATAGATAGATAGACTCAACGTAATTAAACCTAACCTTAGACGTAAAAAGAGTGAGTGGCGCCAAAGTTATTGCAATTTTTACTGCACAATGAGTATCCTACCGCAGTTTTTACGTGAGATTAGATATAGGTACCTAGTTGTCCGCATTGAATAGAAATACAAATTTTATGTGAGAAAAAATATAGGCAGCGAGAATTCAAATTTATCTGTAGTTTCAAATAAATTCAATTCAAATTAGAACTCTTATAAAAGAATTACTTCACATTTGTAGGCATATTTCTCAACAAAATAAGTTTCACTTCTTATGTACGTCTTGTGCACCTAAGTAACCGCTTTTGTTATTTTAACCCTTAGAATAAATACGCCTAAGTAGTGACCTAGCGCTTAAAACTGAAGCCAGGTTTGGTTAGCCACGGGCTAAGTTTCGTCCGTGTGTGCATCTGTCACAACGTCAATGTCACAAACAAAACGACTCTATTCTGATTGGTTCGTAGACACGCACATATTAAACCAAAAGCGGGTTCATTTTCGCAAATCTGTATGAACACTCTCGTTCTAGGCGTATTTATTATAAGTTTTATCCTTTACAGTAACATTGTCATTCTTTATTTTGTAAAATAATCGATGGATTCATTGTTCTAGAGACTCACGGCGAAAAGATCGCCGTTAAGTGATACAAGGATAATCTACTAGAAATTGTATTATTTTGGTAAAAGTAATCTGTGGGCGCATTGTTTCGTTTATCGCGCAGTAGATAAATGATAAGCACGTACCTACCCATATGATAGTCAATTAACCCTGCAAAAAAGAGCATTTGCCCTACGGCAAGTTTGATCTTTGTATCGTATCTTGTACCAAAACGAGTGGCACACAAATCATTAAGAGGCCTTATTCATTTTAAAATGCTGAATGTTTTAGACATTTTTCTCTATGATAAAACATGTTTCTTAACATATTATTGATGTTACTACCTACAATATGGCTATTGGGATTTATTGGTATATATATTTGAAACCTACAGTTTGAATTTTTCATTAATAATTTTTGTTGCAAAAACTACTCGAAATTGACAAAATTCACGCGGAAAATAAGTTTTTCAACTTATTTTCGACTGCACGCAAGGAAAGCATGAAATAGCTATGTTACTACCTAGAACTCGGGGAAAAGTATTATTCACTTCATAAAGTTGGTTGAAATTATCAAAACATTTGTCATAATATAAAAATTTTTTTTTTAAAGGAATAAGGCCTCTTTGTTTTTGGGTGTATTTGCACTTCGTTTTTCTTTGTTATTATATCTTTAAGTGTTTTGTCGCGAAACAAATTAGAAAAGAGAAAAATAATAAACACTTAGTAGATCTTTCGTTTCTCTATGGTTTAGCGATAGATAGCAAATATTTTCTAATCTCATAATAAGTATAATATCGCATGTTCAAAAGAAGAATAACCTCCATAAAATCAAATTAGTGGCGCAAATGAAGTGTTAACGTCAAAACCACTTCCCGCCCCCATCGCGTGCCAAGGGCGACTTCACCCCAAATTATAACCCACTGAAATGATTTTCGCTAAATGCAAATGAGTATACGAACTTGACTTTTTTTGTCATAGTTATTGCCACTCGGCGTTGGCCTTTATAAACCGTGTGAAAATGACCACATTTGGCGCGCCGGGTGAGTCATTTGTTGTATGTATGTATTTGTTTTAAGCGCCCTAGACCTGGTTAAAGAAACGCCTTTTAGCAGCCCGCGCCCCGGGCGGCCAACCGGGTCGTCAAAGTCGCCACCGCACCCCTAGCACAATTTTGACATGCGACTCGTTGTCGCGCGACAAATTATACCTGTCACTTTCCTTTCATAACCGTGCGAGCAAGATAGGTGATACTGAGTCGCGCGAGAAACATAGTCGCGGCAAGATTATTATATCCCTGCTGTTTATAAGATTGCAATACAAGGCCATGGCGGCAGGACATGCTTAATATGCGAAGCGAGCCCTGCACAGCTTATCAGCCCCGCTTTCCGGTTTTAGGTATAGTCGCGCGTTCCCTTTCTTTTGCATGGTAGAGATAGAGATACGTCGCAATTGGTTTTAGGTTTACGCGTCCGACCGAGGCGCTTTTTTTGACTACAAACACACGTCCAATTTTCCCGATTAATAGTGGAAGACGGAGCCTGGCACCCTTGCGCGGTGGTGCATAGGCTGGCTTTAGTAAAAGTACATAATTTTATTAAGTTCGTTAAATACAATGGACGTTTTTGAGGTGCAGGATCGACCAATCACCTGCGTTGAAATCTGTATTCCGCTTCACTTTTGTGATTGGTCGATTTCGCACGTCTCAACTCCGCTCCGCTTCCATCTATTCTATTCTATTCAGTGGAGACTAGGGTTGCCAAATGGTCAGGATTTGGCGGGATTCTCCCGATTTTTTGTATGTTCTCCCGACTCCTGACATAGTAAAATATCTCCCGAAAAACAACTTCATTTTATAAACCTATAATTTTAAAAGGAAATACCACTGCTTATTTTTTCATAAGAACTATAAAACTTATCACATTTCTGTAGACTATAGATAAAATTAAAATATTGAGAAAATATGTTCTTTTTTGTCAGTATTTATTTATGTGGCCGTTTCTATCGGCATTGAACAACGTTGTTTTTAATATATTTACTTAAATGTGATTCAATTTTTGTTTCTCCCGACCAAAGTGACAAAATCCCGAAAAAAGGTTGTTTCTCCCGATAATAGGGTCATTCGATCTGGCAACCCTAGTGGAGACGCACCATAAGGTACGTTTTTTAGAGCGGCGGGGTGCACCTTTAGTCGTTTGCATTTACTTACAAGTAAGTAAAGTAAGCGGTAAAGTAATGACATTTTCGCGTGCGCGCGTCCTTGATGACAGTAAACATCAAGACTTCACATGTGACAGTTGCGTGTCACGTCACGACATGTCAAGATTTGGCATGCTTTTCGCTAGTTGCGTGTCCCACGCACGCCGTGCTTAAAGGTCCTTGTATGTCATCGTGTCGTATGTAAAGCTACTTTATTAGGGCGAGCACACACACACCGGAATCAGATTATGAATTTGCCGTTATTCTGTTAAAATTAATATTTACTCTTCTTTTTTATATCCACCGGAATTCAGACTATGAATTCTTAAATTCAAATTACGCATTTAGACTGTGTGAGGCCAGCCTTAGGCGGCCTGATTGGAGCGGAGCGGAGCGAAGCTGTGTAAAATATTAGATCAATGACATTCTTCAGATTTAAATGTACTTCTTTTGGGATACACGAAGACACACCTTGATTAGTTCATTTTTTCCGCTTCTATGTTATAGGCCAGCACTATCTTATAGGTGCTATAATAAACTCCCGATAGTTGTTTAAATGTACAGTCAACCAATTTGATTTCTAGGCCGCTATAGAACCTTGTCACAATGACAATGACATGAGATTTCAAGCAGCTTTCATATTGGCGTTCACTGTGACAAGGTACGAAATGGCCTAGAAATTGGTTGACTGTACCTATACCACAGTATACAGTGTGGAATGTGTAACTGGGTCAGTTAGAACAGCAGAAAATAAAATGCAGTAGTTATTACTATTTCTTTTGGTGTACGAAAAATCTGCTTGAGAACTGTATGTGAATGGTTATTTGTGTAAAACACGACGCAACAAAGATCGTCGAGGGCGCCGATTTTGAACGAACAATGACGAAAGGCGGATTCCTCCGCTCATGGTTGGTAGGCTACCAACGAATTTGTAATTGTAATTTTTATATGAACGCTATGCTACGATATATTTACTATAATTTAGTAAATATCATTTACTCGATTTATTTATCAATGAAAGAAAATTCTTTGTCCCTTTGTAATTCAGCGGTTTTTGTTTCTAGGAAATAATGAGATGTATATTTACAAAGTTCTCTTTATCTGCACTCGATAGACTTTGTAAATGGAGTCTACATTTTAAGATCGCTCGAACACCTCTCTACTTTTATATTATCGTATCAGGTTTAAACGTCACCTATGAGCAATGTTACTGTAAAGTTTAAGTAAAGCATTTAAGTGCAGTTCATAAGTTTTCTTAGAAAATAAACCGCACCAGAAACTTGTACAAAGCACCTCTGACAACAAATCTGAGTCATGCACTAGTTCACAAAGTTTCAACAGCTTGGTACTTTATAGGCAATATATTCAGTCCGTCAAAGGCAAAACAAACCTCCCCCTCATAATCCACGACTCCAAGTGGGATCACAATAACCAACGAAAATAATGAGGAACATTTTAATACAAAATAAAAATCTTACAAATTACCCTATCAACATTAGTAACTCCAAACTCTTACAAAAGCGTTCTATCAGTTCATGGCACCAATGTTCACTATTCTACGGTTCACTACTGGTGCTATATCTCGTCGGAGTCCGACCTTATAGAGTCATAATTGGACGTTTTACTTTTTAGCATCCTTAGGAAGGAGCCGACGGCGAATATCGTCCTCCTGTGCCTGTGGAAGATACCCTGGTACAGCGCTTCTCGAAGAGCCTTGCGGTCGTCCGACATCGAGGGTTGAGTAGTCAAAGTTATGTCTGAATGCGCCACAATAGACTTCTGATGCCGGAGACTGCCCTGCTTTTTCTCTAAGCTCTTCTGATTCGGTAGACTCATCGTCGACTCTAGTGAAGAGTTCTTAGTCTTCCGAAGGTTTAATATCTTTTTCCCGGACGATTGGGTCTCGGAAGTCGACCGTTGCGGGGCCAGCTTCGACCTGTGTAGAGGATTGTTCGAACCTTCAGGATGCACCATTATTTCGACAGATTTCTGGCTGACGGCACTGGAGCGTGTCAGCGTTTTTTGCGTGCTTGTTGATTCAGACTTCGGCACCTCTTTGATCGGTTGTTCGGACTCTATCGCAATCATGTTTAATGGAAACGCGCGGCGAGCGCGAGCGTCGGCGACGATTTAATCAAACGGCCCGCGGGCTAAGGTCACATCATCGGCGGGCGGGTTTCATCAATGCAATCAATGGAGGGCACGGCTAGATGGATGACGACGTCCTTATTGTTCGGCAGCTCGCTTCTAGCTCCGTCGGAACAGTTGCTAAACGTTATCGTCGGTACCTTCGCATCGCCTAGTTTGACGCCGTTTAAGTTTTGTGCGAGACAATCGACTGAGTCGTTGCTGTCCTGTTGGTCATCGGTTGCGCTCATAATCGGAGCGAGCCATTCCTCCTCGTCGTCGGTCTCCCCGGGTCTGGCGTCTGGCGACGGATCGAGTTCGTGCGCCGGCACCGGCGAAAATCCCTCCCCGGTCACGTGAAGATCGATCAGACCGGCTAAGTTCACGTTGAAGTTCTTCTGTCGGCGCCCGCGCGGTTCTTCGGCTTGGATCTCTTCTGTGATGAGTTGGTCGGTGGCTATTTCGATCTCCTTCTTCAAGGAGTGGTCGTCCTCGTAGAACTCTTGTAAGTCGTTGAGGGTGTCCCAATTGTTCCCTATTAAGCTGTGCTGCTGCACTTCGTTGTCGGCGGCGAGGGTCTGGCGGTAGTCGTCGATGAGGGGCTGCAGCGAGTCCTCGTGCTGCCGGAAGAGGTAGTGGTAGGCCTGGCTCACAGCGCGGAGGGAGTAAGTGGACCGCGGGCGGAGAGCGGAGGCGGTCGGCGTCTGCGCGGCGACACTACCGCGCCACACGTGTCCGCGCGCTCGCTCACACAATATTGCATTAGAATTAAGAATCCTTTCAAAGTCTGACACTTGCTCGGCTTCGCTGATCTGTACCAGCAGCTTGTTCTCCGTCTCTTTCCCGCCGACCGATTGACACAGCCTCTTCTCGCCGACCTGTTTAGGGGGATTAGAAGACTTAGTTCTGTTGTGACTATCGATTCTAGTACAGTTTTGCGTGGAGGTTGAATGGTTGTCGGCGTATTTCATTGGTATGGATAGGGTTTGAACGGAGATAGCGCAGGGGATTTTCTCGATGACTTTTCGTTTTTGTTGTTTGACGAGGACTTTGTTCGGTTTAGGTTTCTTTTTGTCGACAGATGGGGGTTTGTGAGGGAAGAATTGTTTATGAGAGCTGAGGCGGTTGGGGTCCGCGCTGCGTACGGTGCGCGCATAGTTGGACCTCGGGCGCTCAGCTAGGTTGACGCTTTGGGCTCGAAGGGGAACGTCGGACCTATAGTCCCTGGGGATCGCGGCCAGTTTGACTGGACTACAGTTGGACTGATTTTGAGAAGGCAAGCGCGCCGTACGAGCAACCTCGTCGAACTGCTGTACCGTTTTCGGATCGGTAAAAAGTTAATTTATCGCTGTGGCATGTTGTGGTGCCGCATTACGTTGAAACGACGTATAAGCCATAGAATCACGATAGCTGTTGAGCCTTTTTGTAAGACTGAAGCGGGTGCCGATCGATTCCGGACCGCCTAAATAAAGATGCGCATAAAATTTGCCAAATGTCCTTGGCTGCACGTGAGTGTGGCGATGCTATGAATTTTTTAGACGTTTGTGAATGCTAGTTAGGTACCCCCCGGTGCACAGGTACCTAAACATAAAACTTGTCAACTTTTTATCGAACATATTTAGGAAAGTAGCTATGCTATTTTATGGGGGTTGATCCCCCCCTGGATCGCGTAAAATAAACCTTTGTATCAATAACCATAAGAAGTTTTAGTTAATCATGCGATATCAGCCCGGAGCATATAGGTTTACCTGTCTTTATACTATGACAAATGACACATTTATCGACGGCAACGTACGTTACGTACATATTTAGAAGTTATAGTGCGCTTCTAAACCCATGTTAATTTTAGGTATGTGGTAAGTAAAAGTATCAAATAATTACATCTAGAAAGTTTAGTATTACAAGCAACAAGTGTGCTAAAGTCACAGTAATATGAAAGATCTATCAACAAGATATATAAACATGTACCTGCCTAAGTAATTTTAACCTGTCCTGAGCGAACTGTCGTATCGAATAGTTTATTGTAAAATAAACACTAAAAACATAATAACACTAACTATAGATAAATAAAAAAGGAATGATAATTAATAATATGTGTACAATTGCCTACAGTTACTAAAAAAAATACACACAGGTTGACACAATCATAGTGATATTTCACTGTATTTGCTATTAACTAATTATAGTTGCGCGGTTGACTAGACTAAGAATTTAAATGTGAAAATTTAAATGTGAAGATTGTTCTGTAATTTAAATCGTAGTAATGAAATGATAATGTATAAATATTGTCTTAAACATAAAACAAATTTTAAGGTATATAGCATGCAATAATTTTCTATTTTTAGTTACCTAAATAATCAAGTTTCACATGCCTAACGGTAGAATATATTATGGAACCAAGCTACTACTGTAAGACCTTATATGTACCGTATATTCTGGTGAATAAAATATCATTCATGCATTCATTCATTCATTCAAGATAGCGTAAGATCAGGTAGTATAACATCTGCAATTTTCGATATTTTGATATGGCAGGCGCACGTCCCACTGTCGTACATGCCTCGACTGATCTTACAAGGCAAAGTCCCGAAAAGTAACGTACCGTATCAAAAGCTCCTGAATCTATAATCCGCCTAAATGGGGTGCAAACTACACTAACCGCTCATTTTCTATGCTATTTGTCCTACATTTCACGCTTCACCGCAACTTTCGAAACCTAGTATCACCATCATAGAACCAAACTCAACCTTACACCGTGTTCTTAAGAACTGAAATATAGCTGAAACTGCAGGATTCAGAGGCGCTATTTGGTAGTGCGTGTTCAATGTTAATCTGGCGTTAACTTTGAACTTGAGTTTCGTGTTAATTTGATTTTAATTTGTAGCTGGTTCACGGACGGCTGTAGTTTTATGACAAATAGAAGAGTGACGTGTCGGACTTGAAATTACAAGGGGGTGCGGTAACGCCCGCGAATTTTATGAAATGTTCTCATTTTTCAATACACGGTTCGCTCAGTTTCAGGGCCGCCACCTACTGACCCCAAGGATGTTTTATAAGAAGATACGTACGTTATACACTAACAAGACAGCTGCAATATTTACTTCCCAGTCACTCAGTCATACCTATCTGTCACTTCCCGGAGATCAACTGAAGCGTTAACATTAGCGATAAGCTACAATTGACTCTTTTTATTGACTCTACTTATACCATATCATTGCTGAGCCTACGGTTTTAATACTGATTGAGTATCGAAAATCCACCATAAACTTAACTGTTAACTGTGAAATTACAGTCCTACAGTATGTTTATCATGCGCGAAACACACTTGATATTTTTTTAAGTTGGTTGAAAATCGACATTTCAAAGGAATTATCGTCCCACTCTTAAACTCTTAATCATATTCAAATGAAAGTAACTGGAATTCAAAACTCAATTTAATATTAGGTACCTATCTATTTGCTTTTAATTTGTAATTGTTTTGTTTTAAGCTAGTTGTTTGCGGAGTTGTTTGTGATGCTTTATTTAGATTCGCTAATAAAGTATGCTTTATAAACAAACAGTATTTTGGTTGGTTTTATTTTGTACTAGAGTTTATTGCGATATAATCATACTAGTAAAGTTCTTTTTAGATTATATATGTTTAGAAAAATAAACATTTATGTTAAATGTTTGCCACATTTGAGTTCAATTTAGGTAATATGACGAAAAAAAAGTATTTGTAATAAAACTTTTTCACTGGCTTCAATAAAATTAGGAGGTTCTAAATTCCAATCTAAGTATGTACTTATTTGTATTTTGTATGTCAAATATTTTCAACGTACAAATTTTGATTATTTTTAATCATCGTCTAAACCCCCCGATTGCTCGAAAACCACTAGATCAATTTTGAATAATCCTTTTTTTTATTGAAAGGGTCTCTCTAGTTAGTCTCATTAAAATTATAGACACACAATATACCGTGATTGAATTTTTGTTTTGGAAAGTGTAATTTCGCTTTACCGAATACTACCCAACTAGCAAAACTGAACCAAATTTAGCTGTAAATCAGTGACAGACGCAGTTTTATATCCGTGAAAGAAACATCTCTATCACTGGGAAGTGGCCCCAGTTTTACAGCTATTTGATGATATATCATGTGTATTTTGGCACCGCACGTCACTACTTTGATGTATATCCATGATACTACAATGTTTTATGAATCTCTTTAGTGTTACACCAATGGTGCCTGAATCACTATATCACTAAAATATGATAAGAAAGTAACAGCAATGCTGATATAGAGCTGTTTGTTGTTATATTGTTATTAGCGATTCTTTTATGTCGCATATCGTTAGTGCTAAATACTGAGTGGTATGTGTAAATAAAGTTGTATGAAAAAAAATGACCTTACAGTTAACAGTTTTGTAAGTATAATAAAATAGCAAACTATTTTTGTGTTAGTAAGTAGTGTCAAGTTGCTGTTAGGTACGTGCATAACGGGTAATTTAACATGCGCTCAAAATTTTATTGATGAAATAATAGCATATTATTTGTGTTTTTTTCATGCCCCTTTTAAATATTGAATATTTAATTAAATAAAAAATATTTAAAATAGCAAATTATTTAAAGTCACCAATATGTATCTTAAATGTGTTCTGGTTACCGATATATCACAAATTTACAGTTTTCCACCGCCATTACCAAACACTTTCGGGTTCCTTAATAAAACTAGTAAAACCCCCTACTGTACCTACCTTTAGGTAATAAATAAAGTATTTTCAATATTGTTAAACTCATTTGCGTGAAATGAAAGTGATTATATTTTTGGTCAATTACTGTTTTTCAAGCAGAAGTAATTTCATAAAGCTCAACAGATTTGAATGGCTGTGGAAGAATATGTTTTCATCTTCTCCATTGTCATCAAAATTGTCAGTCGCAAACAAGTCATCTTGGTATCCTGAACAAGGTTCTGTTAAGATTTCATTTTTTGTGTCTACGGAACCAACTTCCGAATTCTCGACGCTGGTTTGACTATCATAAAGATCCTATAAATGAGGTTACAACAGCTGATATACATTTATTTAGCTATATATTAGTAACAATAATGTTTATATGTCACTGATGATATAAAAGGTCTTAAAAAGTGTATTTGCAACTGTTTAGTGTTAATGTAGATCTTTAAACAACTTTATGCTGCTGGTGTTAAGGAAACGCCATTATATGATACTTTAGACGCATATCAGCTGCGTTATGTTCTTATATATCTCGAGTTAGCTCCATTAGTGCACTGATACATCACCAGCGATATTGCAGCGCATTAAAAGCCACAATAGAGTTACTTAGCTGTATACAGGCACTGTATATATCTGATATGCAGCGAAATTGCTCTAAATCACAGTTAGGGATACTGTTGTGCAGCTGTGTTATATGTGCCGTATTAAGAAGTCCAGTAAACGTTTATGTCATCAATTCTTATCACGATATAGCTGTATAAAATTATACAGCTAGATGATGATACAAGTCGCCAATATACAACATAGCAGCTCCGAGTTGCTATTTTATGACTTTTATATCATTATTTAGTGTTAAAACATTTTATTTTATCACTACTTTGCTAGTTGGGTAATATAATAAAAAATACCGATACCTACCATTATCGGTATTTTTTTGTAACAAAAAATATAATTCAGGTTAATGATAATAATAGAAGATAGAAGTATGGATATTAAACATTTCGTTGAGTCATAAATCATAAGTATTTATTCATTTAACAATTTACATTGCGTTTGAAATTACATTAATAAAAAAAAAAAAAACAATAACTTACTAACTTACTAAATAAGCTAATCAAGTATTCAATCAAGTTACTTAACATAGAACGCATTAAACTTTCACGGCCCACTCAATATGCCGAATTGGCCATAACTACATGTGGCCAAGGAACTATATCATAAACCATGAATAATTGATACTGTAACGACTAATAGCAGCTTTCGTTTTCAAGTGATTTTTTGTTACTGATAAAAGAATCACAACCTAAAACTTCAACTTGTTAATTTCACCTTTAAATTTCATTGACATAATGGCTAATTTATGTATAAACTAGCTGTGCACATTTTAAACTTTAACTTTTAATCTAATTTATTTTGTCCTCATGTGTACAACGTTTTAAATAATATTAAAGTCCATTTATTGTTTTTTGTAAATGGAATACATGCCTGATTATAAAAAAAATATTCTATAGGTATTCTATTCTGACACCGACTACGAGCTAACTACCTGGTTAAAAAAAACAATGTTATGATTATTTCTATTAAAGCTGTCTGCGTCTGCTCATGTAAACCAAATGTTTACAATGAAGCGAAAAATTTAAAAATTTAACGGTTCAGGCAGGATTCGAACCTGCGTCACCAACGGCTTTCCGGGCCAACACGGGCGTCCTACCAAGTGGACCACCGAACCTGATGCCAGAGGCGTTGTATTTCTCAACCAGTTGCTTCTACATGCCTTAGAGTGGAATCGTAGCGCCATCTACCGTAAAGAATTAGTCTTTATAATCGGCACCATCGTCTCAAATTATGTTGAGAATCGATAGTAACGATGTGCTACACCCAAATCAATTATTTTTATAAAAGCAGTAACGTCCGCTAACGTAAACCAAATGTTTACAATGAACCGAAAATTTGAAAAAATTAACGGTTCAGGCAGGATTCGAACACGGGCCTCCTACCAACTGGACCAGCGAACCTGATGCTAGAGCCGTTGAATCTTTCAACCAGTTGCTTCTCTCCATATTTGTACCGTAAAGATTTAGACTTTATATAATCGGCACCATCGTCTCAAATTATGTTGAAAATCGATAGTAACGATGTGCTACACCCAAATCAATTATTTTTATAAAAGCAGTAACGTCTGCTAACGTAAACCAAATGTTTCCAATGAAGCGAAAAATTGAAAAATTTTACAGTTCAGGCGCAGGATTCGAATCCTGCCTGAACCGTTAAAATTCAGATCCACTACATTGCAGTTGGGGATCGAACCCACGAGCTCCACATATCCGGAGCTCGGAGTAATGCACTGACCTCGGAGCAACCACGACGTTACGTTACGCACATCCCGTGAAAGCATTAGTTAAAATCAATGTGTAATTCACGGCCACGGCCACCTATCACACTGTAATCTCAGTTAAGCTGCTTATCTATACGGTAATCTATTTGATTACGGCGGTTACGTTTATTTACTCTACCGGATTACAATTACTGGATAATCCGTGCGTACATCTTGAGGGTATTAAATCCCGTAACCACAGCAAGTCATGTAATGGGTTCAATCAACTGCTTTCTGTAGCCCATTACCCTCTTTAAAACTACTCTTCTTCTTACTTTTTTTCTTTTTCTTGTTCTTTTAAAATGTATTTCATGATTTGTTTACGAAGGTGAAGGCTATAAATATGCAATCTGGGGCTTTACGAATTACCGCCCTAGTTTGTCTAAACTTTTACGTCTTGCCTTGGCAAGGAAGTGAGATTTTCTCCCCGTAGCCGGCAGAAAATCCCACTTAGCCTAGGGTGACGTAAAATAATTACTTACAATCTAACAAGGGGTTAATCAATTTCTTTTATTAAATAATGAAGAGAAACGACAAACAAGCGACTGGACAGGATGACTTTTTGATTAAAAAAGAAATGCTAAAGCCGTGTCCGCACGAACGAACAAAAACATGTACACGAACATGGAACACGGACGTGTAAGAACCTGTAGTGTTTGGTGTTCGTTAGTGGTACGCACTGCGAAAAAAGTGTTCGAGATTCATGTTTACCGTGTTTTTTTCCCGATTACGGCAAAGCCGAAAGGAAAGATTATCCCACCAAAAACATTTCATGTAAAATTGGCGGCCAAGACTCACATGCTCATAACGCTTTCGCTGTAAAAAAGTGGTCAGATCCCTCGAAAAGCCAAGCCCCTAAGCCCTGAGTTTACTAATCCTACACCTTGGCTTCAAAAGTATGGCTTGGCCGTTTCATAGAGTAACGTAAATAAGTCCACAGAACCGTCTGGCCCATACGGTATCAAGAAATTAAGTTTATGTCTTCATGATAAAATATATTAAACTTAATTCCTTACAATATAGGCCGGACAGTCCGTTAAACTTATTTACGGTACTTTATGAAACGGCCAAGCCATACTTTTGAAGCCAAGGTGTAGGATTAGTAAACTCAGGGCTTAGGGGCTTGGCTTTTCGAGGGATCTGACCACTTTTTTACAGCGAAAGCGTTATGAGCATGTGAGTCTTGGCCGCCAATTTTACATGAAATGTTTTTGGTGGGATCTCATTTCTTTTTGTAAGGTAATTTTTAATTTATATGTTTTTTTTTGTGCTGAAGTGTTTCTAAGTAAGTAGTAATAATAATTGTGTATTAAAGAAATACTTACGTTTAGCCCCATATATATATATATATACACTTTTATCCCCCATTATGGAAAGCCCATACAAACTTTCATCCCCTTATTTTAAGGGTGGGGGGTGATTTTCTAAAAATCCTAGAATGTGTATTTTATTTATAACAATGAGCCCAATAGGTATAAATTTTCAGACCTATCAAAATTTGCGAAAGTCTCATACAAACTTTCATCCCCTAGTTTAAGGGGTTGGGGGGTAAAAGTTCCAAGTTTCAGAATTATTCTATTGTTTGTGTACTAAACCTAGCTTACATACCAAATTTCAGCTTTCTAGGTCATCGGGAAGTACCCCAGAGGTTTTGATACATCAGTGAGTGAGTGGCAAAATCGGCGTATTTTAGGTACCAATAAAACCTAAAGTATAAAAGCTAGATCAATGAAATTTAGTACATTTCATATGTTCCCTAACTGCATCTTAACCTGTGAATTTGGGCGCTCTGGTGTTAACTGGGACGAAACTATGATGGTTTGAAAATGAGACGAAACGGTTCGAGAAAAGGTAGGTAGTGCCCTGCCTCTTTTTTTTTCGTCTTGGCGGGGGCACTACCGTGCCCCCAGATAAGTTTAGCAGTTAACTTATGGATGCATATTCATATGTAGGTAAGTGTGTTCCACTTCCACCATAGCGCGAAAACTACTCAACCGATTTTAGTGATCCGTCGTGATAGTGTCCGGGTGACATAGGCTACGTTTTGAACTGACTTCAAAAAATGAGGACGAACGAGAGTAAAGATACTACGGCAAAATTCTATGAATGGAAGAACTGCTTTACGGCTCGGTTGGCTAGGGCGGTGAGCGGCGGCCATAGGTGGGAGCGGAAGGACCAATCGTGGTGTCTCGCTAACTCCTACCCGCTGGTCACGTGAACCGCGTTATTTATTCAATAGTAATAATAACAATATTACAAAGAGCCTAACACACGAAAGAATTGAATAAAAGATGACGTCTATTCTAAATATAGTGCGCTTGCCGGTGATGATCGATCTGTGCAATTTACATTTGTATTGATTGTACTGGAACTAAACTACTTGGATTTAGATTGGACCGTGTAAAGTACATGCAATATTTTTTTTTGTAAGTACGCATAGAGCGATATTTGTAGTATTTTGTGGTGCATAAGTATTCCAAACAGGGAAAGTTTTAAACCACTGATACAAAGGTCAAAGCTGAAAGAAAAATGGAAATGCGTAGCTTGGTGCAAGTGACCGGGAATCGAACCCGGTACCTCTGGATTACCGGTTTAGGGAAAGTCTTGAAATATTAAATGAAACGTTCGTGAGACTTCTCAATACGATATCAAATTCAGAATACGGCTTTCACTCACATGAAGAATATATTATTATTATTAGTTTTTTTTATTCCTGGAGTCCTTTAATTATAACTTACTAGCTGCGCCCCCGCGGTGTTACCCGCTCATCCCACGGGAACACTAAATTTTCGGGATAAAAATTAACCTATATGTTTATGCAGGGTGTCAGCTACCTTCATACCAGAATTTATTAAAATTGGTCTAGCCGTTTGGGCGTGAAGAAGTAACAAACATAAACACACTCAAAGCTTTGACTAGACTCCTTTATAATATTAGTGTCATTCCAAGTAAGTTGTTTGTCGTAGGTGGTCGTAGAATACAATATACAATATGGAAGTGCATACACGACAGAGGAGTAGGTATCTATAATAAGAATATGACATCAGAAGTGGGTTGGTACCAAATTATTTTATTGCTAGCACTCCAGCAAACAACGGAGTGTTTACTACCTCTATATTCAGTCCTACAACCGAAAAACATACTGAATACGGTACTTATCATGATATACGCTGTTTTAACTTCTAGAATAGTGCGACTAATTCCTAGTAAACGTATACTAAAACACAACTATTTGGCAGCTATAAGTTGAGGGATAACATATTAATAATAATAACGTGAATATACAGAAATGCAAAAAGTAGTGAGGACTGGACTGTAGTTAGATAGTTTTACGGTACTAACTTTGGTTTAGCTTACAAGGTTTGACAAACATATGTACCTACTAGCACAACCAGTTAAAACGCTCGTAAACACAAATCAATAAACATATACTTTCTCGTGTGTATACAATCGTTACATCTACAAGAACCACAGGATATCCTACACAGTTGGAGGTCGAATAATTTCCGTGTTGTCTGTTAAATGTTACCATCAATAAACAAGATCGATACAGCAAACTCAGTAAAAATAAATATCCTTCGATATCACTACTCTAGTTGCTAACATTTTTATGGTAGCTTCTGCTTCTCATAATAGTTATGATGGCGTCATATATAAATCGACCATCTGACGCCTCTCGGGTTAGTCCATGATATTGATAAAATCTTACATTATAAATGCACCATGATATTGATCATAATGTAACATTATAGGTAAGTACTTATTTATTTATGAAACATGTAATGTCTCATTTTTTTTAATGTGGGTAGGTACACCACATTTTTTTTTATTTAAGCCTTTAATACAAAGATCAAAGCTTAAAGAAAAAATGAAAAAGGAGCTACCTGGTGGAAGAGCCGGTCCAGCGCGTTAACCATTTCGCTACCCTAGCTCCAGGAAGACCTGACGAATTTTAAAATAAAACAATGCAAAGATCGACGCACAAAGCATAAGGAAAAATTCGGTAGCTCCTTTTTCAATTTTTCTTTAAGCTTTGATCTTTGTACCTATTAAAGGCTTAAATTATACTTATTTGCTACATAGATATAAAGACGCAAGAGAAATTTATTTCCGCTCATACGTGGTCCACACCAAAAAATAATAATAGGTACAGAGTTAAAAACGGGTGGAGGAATTGAAAGCGTACGTAAGTACAGTACAGTGCAGTGCGTCTCTGGTAATCCAAAGATACCGGGTTCGAGTCCCGGTGAGGACCGCGTTTCAACGCTATTACATTTTTCGTTGCGTGTTGATCTTTGTATACTTAGATATAAAAAATGTGGCGTTAATTTACCGACATTAAAAAAACCTTTCGAGAAATTTAATTGTGTTTCGAAGTATAATATTACAAACTAAACTTCATTCGCGCTAGGAGTGGGAAGTAAAATAGTCATAAGTGTCATAACTTTCTTTTTTGACTATACTATCAAAACGTAGTAAGTATACTCTTGTTATGCTAATTTCGGACATCGCTCCCATAAGTCAACATTTAACTTTTTGTGATATATGTTTTTTTTTCTCTGGAGAAAAATATATATGTAATCATTGTTTAAAAAAAACAACTTTAACGAAGACTAATCTATGCTAAGAAATATTAAGGAGTTCCGTCATCATTGAACCGTGACCGTCTCAAGACTGGCAATAATTGGTTGTATGGTCTCTACATACACCTTTGCTTTCAAAGTAGCAGTTATTTGTAGCCGCGGTTGATAATGCACATAGGTAAGAAAGAAAGAAAGAAAGAAAGAAAGAAAGAAAGAAAGAAAGAAAGAAAAATGTTTATTCCAATAAAAGCACACACAGACAGGACATTATTGGCATAACAGTGCTCTATTAATTATCGTATGCGGATTATGAGGATTATTAATGTGTGCGTTAAAGAAAAAGGCTTTGACTCAGCATGGTGCTGCAATTCGCAAACAAAGCAAACTGCAACGCTGTTATTCTGTCAAAGCCCAACAGGGAGCCCGATAACATAGGTTATACCCATTGCGTCCCTTTGTTTGTTAGAACAAAGTGAAGTAAATTCGGCCTGAAAAAATTATTGCTACTATAAAAAAAGAGCTCCGCCCAGCAGTCACTATTATATTATAAACACAATAAGGTAAATATCCCAATATTTGACATAATATCCTCCAATAGTAGACACCCTGTTTGTTATCTACATATATTACATAGATATAGTATAGATATATTATAATTGAAGGCGCCATCTATCGCGGCAGTGTGAAAACAATAGGACTTCACTTTTATTTGCAATTTCACAAAAAAATCCCAGACACACTCAGCGGGTGTTACAATCACTTAAATATTCTCTAAATCAAACAATTCCGAACATGTAAATCGGAAACTATATTAAAATGGTTAATCCATTATTCATCGCATTTGTTTTTAAACATGAAAATTATTTACATATATAAATATGTGAGCAGAATGTGATGGACGAATCTAATACATTATATAATCGTCGACGTATATTAAAGTAAGCATTTGTAAAAAAAAAATGTTTATTTCACAATGGTTTCCGGCCTTCTTTCCAAAAAGAGTCGTCCCCTTTTTCTTAGATTGATTAGAAAGGGACGACACTACAGTATTGCCACTTTTTAGGGTTCCGTACCCAAAGGGTAAAAACGGGACCCTATTACTGAGACTTCGCTGTCCGTCCGTCCGTCTGTCTGTCACCAGGCTGTATCTCAAGAACAGTGATAGCTAGACAGTTGAAATTTTCACAGATGATGTACCTATTTCTATTGCCGCTATAACAACAAATACTAAAAATAAAATAAAATAAATATTTAAGGGGGGCTCCCGTACAACAAAATATTGTTATAGATTATGGTACGGAATCCTTCATGCGCGAGTCGGACTCGCACATGCCCAATTTTTACCTTATCCCTCGCTTTACTTGAAGGTTTTGGGGTAATTTGCGTAATAAGTTAAAAAGATTAGGAAACACTGATTTTACAGGTCAAAAACATGTTTACCAACTTCGTTATGCGCAGTATAAACAGGCTATCAACATATTACGATGCGTATTCCGTGTATTTTTAACATCGCTACGCATTACTGGTTCAAGATCACTGTCGATATCAGCTGATACCATTTTAACGCGCTTTTGCTTCACTTGTACTTGACGACGCGGTTGGCGCAGTTTGCAGTGCTCGTACCTAGTGAGTCGGTGGTCCTGTGTTTAAGTATATATTTATCTATATAAGTATGTATATAGTCGTCTAGTACCCGTAGCACAAGCCTTCTTGAGCTTAATTTGGGACTAGATAGCGTCGGCGATAGTGCTATACCTACCGCGTAAGTAACAAGTGTTGATACGAATCAATATTAAAACAAACGCTAAGTATTTTATTGAAATGAGAACTTTATCGACAGCTGTTATTTACGTGGTATTGCACTATCCCTGACGATAGGTAGATCGAACTGTGTGAGTGAAGTTGTTTTGAAAATATATATATTTGTAGGGAAGTTTGTTAGTAGTAATATATATGTCGCAGTCATCATGGCTAAATCTGCTATTTGATTGAATGACTAGCGCGTTCATTGAATGACTAGGCCGAACGTTGATTGAACAAGCGTCACTACCAACCAACCACCACCAAACAACCAACTAGTTACCACCAACTAGTTAGCGAGTTGTAACACAGCCCTTTGAACAGAGCAGACGTAAAATCAGTCAGGTGATTGAAATGCTAAATGACGTTCAGTCAAGACGTTGAACGTTATATTAAACAACTTGACGAGTTGTCAAAGGACAAAATGACTGACTAACGGACTAAAGGACTAAATGACTAAAGAGTCATTCATTGAATGTTTTCAATTAACGCGCTAGTCATTCAATCAAATAGCAGATTCAACCAGATGACTGCGACATATATATACCGAGTACGAAACCGGTTTACTCACGTCGTAGAAGTCGAATATCGCTCGACATATTTCATGATTGGCCGCCGCCGCGACTGATCGTAGCTCCTGAATATGAATCGCGTACCGATTGGAACATGTTGAGCACCATTCGACTTCTACAACGTGAGTAGACCCGTTTCGTATGTATTTTAATATGTCTGAGACCCACGGGAGTTTTCTGTTTGTTTGTTTATGTCTTAACTAACTGTAATTAATTAAATCTAGCGATACGTTTGCTCGTTTGCCCCCTATGACATAAAAAAAGTAATATTAGTATTAATTTGTTCATAGGACTCTTACAAAGATAGATAAAATGTGACTTCTTGGTATTGCAAATATTTAACTTTCGGTAAACTAATCATATTAGCTCTATAGTAAAAAAAAGTGTTCTATTAAATCTTGGAAGTAAATTTTAACCTACTTCTGTTTGTCGAAATGAAACTTTGCACGTATATGTAATTCACGTGACAATATAATGATTTCGTATCTTGGAGCTGATCTGATCATGGTGAGGGAAGGTGGCCGCAGGAACTCCTAAACAGCACGAGATAAACCCATCAAGTTTGGGCTCATTTGATTAGTCTTGATGAGCGCTTATCGTCTATGTAAGATAGTAGTACAGGGTAGTATAGTCACCAATAAAACCGTGTCTCAAGAAAAAACTTTTTCGGCAAAAACTTGTATAATCCTTCCTCTTGAATCACTCTATCTTTAAAAAAAAGCCGCATCAAAATCCGTTGCGTAGTATTAAAGATCTAAGTCCCTATGTATGGGACAGACAGAAGGAAGCGACTTTGTTTTATACTATGTAGTGACTATGAGATTTTTTTGTCGTCATTAACGAGTAATATTGAATTTTAATTCCCAATATGCGTAGAATCTTACGTAGGTAGGTACCTATCTAAATATTCGTAGATACACACAATTTATTACCCCATGTTACGTACTGTATTGTTATAATATACAATGATTTCGCAAGTATAAGGAAAGGTGAAGGGAAAACCTGTCAATTACTGTCATTCTGATAAGGGCTACGACGGAAGCGTAGCGTCGTAGCCGCTACGAATACCTACGGCATTGGTTTGAATACCTATCACACATTTATGTTAACCTGGTACCTATACCTTTGTTGAAAACATGTTTATCCACTTAGCGAGTCAAATGACATCCTCTATTACTTAATAGACGAAACAATTTAATTAAACTCGAACGCTATAATAGTAGAATTAATTAAATGGAATGCGTAGTTCGATTTACCCGGAACAGATTGATAAATAGCACAAAAGTAGCGCAAAATGATTATAAATGGTATAGCACCGTGCCAGGCACGATGCCGGGAATCAATAGGCTATTCTGTAAACAAAAACATTTCACCCATTCAACCTCCGTAGCAAAACCTTTTTGTCAAAACATAAACACCGCAAAAACGCCTCCAAAAAAAAGAAAATAGTCTATGAAAAATCGTTCTTTTTTATTTAAAATCATACGCCTGGAAAAACATTATCAATGAACTGACCTACTTTACTCACCTTTATTATGTTTCGGCGTTAAAACTATTAAACACTGGACGAAGGCACTATTTTTACTAACAATATTATAATTTTGTAAACCCACAACACGTATTGACTGGGAGTAACGTAGTTCTGTACAAAATTAAGACACTGTTGCGTTACAAAATCAATAAACTGCCATAGAACAAGCCCGTCCGCTCTTCCATTCAATACTGAAGAGACATGCGTAGCGCAGACTCAGAAACGGCGGCAAATCTGACAGTTTCCTTTTTTTTTAAGATGACTGCTGACATCTGCAAACGTCATTATAACTTAATAAAACATAGATAGCGTCTTGATTTGATATTTTAGTAAACGGTGTTTATCGCTAAGTTTACTTTATTTATTAAACTGCTGTGATAATGTCGTTAAAGTAAATAGAAATGAGGAGATGTGTGTCAAAAACGCTTTGCAAACATATTTAGTTCAATATAATAAGACATTGTATCTAGTTACGTGTTTTCCCGCGGCTTTGGTCGGCATTTTCGATTTTTTACCCTTTTTATTATTATACGCGAATCGTGCATTTCATCCCGTTATCGTAATGTTTTTATTAAAAGTACAAAGAAACCTAATAGTCTCGTAAAATAGCAAAGTAGTAGAGTCACTTAGAATTATGGATTCTTATCGAATAATTACTAGGCTTTACGAGACTAAGGCTTATACATCGTGTAAAAATCTAAATATTCTAAATATCAAAACCGAAATGTGTAAAATTTACAAGCAAACAAAGTACAAGCTAAATAGGAATTTTCCTTATATAGACGAAAAACAGAAGTAAAGTCATATAAAAGTGTCGGTTAAGGTGAATGAACTATGCAGACTCTATTGTAAGTACCTATTGTATAACCTTCTTGGAAAAGCTCCAGCATAGACAGATAGATAGACAGATCATATAGGCTACTTTGAAGATCATACAGCTCCGCACCTCTAGCACAAGTCTAGGACAACTATGACAAGCAAATTTCTAATTCCTGTCGCGCGACAAGTATCAATAGGTACTGTGTGAGCAAGACAGGGTGATGCGTTAAGTGACAAACGAAGTCATGGCAAGATATGTTAGCCTGGTGGTACAGCAAATAATAGTCGTCAAATAAAAGAAAAGGTGAACGTCGTGTCACAAATTGTCAAAGAGATTGTGTGGTTTATATACTGATCATCTCCAATATCCAAAGGTTGTCTGGAAGAGATCGCTCTTTAACTATAAGATTGCCTGTTGTCTACCGTTATTAATTATTGTATCTGTGTTTAATTTGTAAACTTTTTTTGGTGTGCAATAAAGCATTTTGCGTTGTATTGTAATGACGAAATATAGCTACATCTTAACATATACTTACCCATTAATATATTTCCATCTGTCTCGAGTGTCCTGGATTGAATTGTTTGCTCTAGGTTCCGCTGGCCGCGGATAAAAACACCAGGTAAATTGACTTCAATGTGTATACAGGGTGCTTCTTCAACAGCGTCACAGCTTGCTGTGCCCATAATGCTGAGTCGTGACCTCTTGTAGCACTATTTGTTGTATATTTTACAAACTCCAATTAGAGTATGTATATGGAAAACCTAAGTTAAGTCAATTTTTTTTTTATAATCACATAGAATTAATTACTATAGAATTATTTTTTTATAGGACGGCATATACAACAGACTTGTAAGAATAGTGGAATTTGTAGGAAAATACAAGCAGTTTGGATATAAAACGAGATTGGTGCCTATTAACACAAATGCGTTATTCTGAAAAAAAATATATAATTCTTGCAATCAACTGTTCAGCATTTAGAAGAATTTCCTTTCGTTTACAGTCAACTTCGTGTTTATTTCGAAACATATGTAAGAATACCTCTACTAAAATTGTTTATAATTGTAGATAAATCGTTTATGTATACCAGGTGGGTCCTGTAACAGGAGGAAAAATTTAAATATAGATTTTACTCGTCAAACTGAACATGTGTTCAGAAACTTAAAAAAAAAATACTGATTTTATATGTTCACTAGCTGTTGCCCGCGACTTCGTCCGCGTGGAATCTTATCTTGAACAGTTTACATCTTTATTATATTATTTTCAGATCTAAACAATGTTGAAATTACTTTTCTTTTTTTGCAAGTTGATGATTTTGATGTTGGTTACTGTAATTCAACAAAGTTTCAAGTTCCTAGCTTAAAATTAAAATTGAACCCTGAGACAAACTTTCATCCCCCTTTTAACCCTCTTAGAGGTTGAATCTATAATGACGTTAAATTAATGTTATTTTGTTATTATTATATATGTCTTAGTCAAAGAATTTGTAATGGAATCAAACTCTTAACCCTTTTTAACCATTTTAGGGGACGAATTATTGAAAACGCTGAAATTACTTTCCTTGTATTTTAATTATATGTCTTTATACATGTATTTTAATTATATGCCTTTATACAAAGTTTAAAGTCCCACGCTCAAGAAAAGGTTTGATCTCCATACAAACTTTCAACCCCCTTTTTACCACCTAAGAGGATGAATTTTCAAAAACACTGAAATCACTTTTGTTCCATTTTATTTGCATAACTTTTTACGAAATTTAAAGTTCCTAGCTTAAAATGAAATTTGAACCCCAAGACGAACTTTTATCCCCCTTTTAACCCCCTTAGAGGTCGAATCTTTGATGACGTTAAATTAATGTTATTTTGTTATTATTGTATATGCCTTAATAAGAAGTTTCAAGGAATTTGTAATGGATTCACACTTTCAACCCCTTTTTAACCCTTTTAGCGGACGAATTTTTGAAAACGCTGAAATAACTTTTCTTGTATTCTAATAGTATGCCTTTACACAAAGATTCAAGTCCCGCGCTCAAAAAAATACTTGATCTCCATACAAACTTTAAACCCCTTTTTTACCCTTTTAGGGATCGAATTTTTGAAAACGATGAAATGACTTTTCTTGTATTCTAATAGTATGCTTTTACACAAAGATTCCAGTCCCGCGCTCAAAAAAATACTTGATCTCCATACAAACTTTCAACCCCTTTTTACCACCTTAGGGGATGAATTTTCAAAAACGCTGCAATCAGTTTTCTTTTATTTTATTTTAATATCTTCTAACAAAGTTTCAAGTTCCTAGCTTTAAAAAAAACTTGTATCCCATACAAACTTTGCACCCCTTTTTAACACCCTTAGGGATTGAATTTTTCAAAATCACTTCTTATCTCTAGCCCACGTTATAAAAGTAACCTACTGTGCAAAAATCAACTCTCTAACATTAGTAGTTTCGGCTGTGCGTTGATGAGTCAGTCAGGACTTCTTCTTTTCTATATATAGACTAGCGGCCGCCCGCGACTTCGTCCGCGTAGATTTTTGATGATGAAAAAGATATTAAAATAGGTAGGTAAGTGAATTTTATTCTCAGTAAAAATGGTCTAGACAATGCAATTGTTAAAGAATTTTTGAAGATTTTCCAATTAGATTACGGGAATTGTTTGCAGGATGCTTAATATTTATTCCGTCAGTTACCTGATGCTTTTAATCTTTGGAAAAAATGACTGCAAGATATAGAGCGACGCATGGATTTGGAGTTAGAAAATGGGGATCTTAGTTATTATGCGTGAGATTTAAAAAAATGTTAAATATCGTAAGGCTGTTAAAACAATCTTAAACTCAGCACTGGAAATCGAGAGATGGAGGCAGTTTAATGAAGAGTATCTCTTTCAATAATAATACATAATAAACTTTATTTCATAACAATAATAAATAATGACCTCTTTTCATAAGAAGGCAGCACTGGTATTTGTACACGCCGGCCTGCCTATTAAACGAAAAGAGTGGTGTGGCGGAGTTCCCGAGGCTGGCCAAAATGTTTCTAAATGGTCTAGCAGGTACCCCAGTTATTAAAAAGGCTAGTGTTTAAAGAAAATGCTGAAATGTGACCATTAAAAACTAAATGCACATAAGCGAATTTAATGATGCGATTACTATTTTGGTCTACAGGCTAGTAGTATTGTTTGAAGAGTGATTTAATATATTCTGGTGCTATAGTTCTCTATATCTCTCAAGAAGCTAAATAAAGTAAGATAGGTATATAAAGTATAAATTATTCATGTGCTGATAGACAACTCACTAAATATAGGAACACATAAAGTTTGGAACACAATAAATAAGAGACAGCACTTAGAAAATATTGTTGACAGTCAACCATAGAAAAGGGGGTGCAAGTTCGTTTTAAAAAAAGGACGTAGTCACTGGGTGTAGACAGGAAATAAAAAGATATATAAACTGATAACGTTAGCGTAACACTTCTTTATAAACAACATTAGCGGTGTTCCCCATACAAACTTTGCACCCCTTTTTAGCCCCCTTAGAGGTGAAATTTTCCAAAACGCTGAAATTACTTTTTTTGTATTTGATAAAGTAAGCTATCTACAAAGTTTTAAGTCTCTAGTTCAAAAAATAAAGTTTCTCCCATATAAACATTGCACCCCTTTTTAACCCCCTTAGGGGTGAAATTTTCTAAAACGCTGAAAGTACTTTTTGTGTGTTTGAATAAGTAATCATTCTACAAAGTTTCAAGTCTCTAGCTCAAAAAAAAAGTTTCCCCCATACAAACTTTGCACCCCTTTTTAACACCCTTAGGGATTGAATTTTTCAAAATCACTTCTTATCTCTAGCCCACGTTATAAAAGTAACCTACTGTGCAAAAATCAACTCTCTTACATTAGTAGTTTTGGCTGTGCGTTGATGAGTCATTAAGGACTTCTTCTTTTATATATATAGATTATTTCAAACAAAGTAAATAGCATTTTCAATGTACGCCGTCCAACATTGACATCGCCTTAGCATTGACATAGCTGTCACTTTACTAAATATCAAATGTTTCGGCAATACATTGCTTCTTTGAATAAACCTTATAGGTTTAAATTATAAATGAGTTATTTTTAAGTTGTTTAATAAATGTTGTTCAGTTTGAGGGGTAGAATCTATGTTTCGATCCACATAATATCCGTGTAAAAAGACCGTGTATAATAATAACTATCGCCAGGGCGTGACCTAACTCGATCCGATAGCGATGGAAACAGAAACAGGTCGCTTATTTGACAAACAATAGGCTAGTTGACTCATGTTAAATTGTTTTACACAAATGTTTATTTCGTATATTATTTATCATAGGAAACCTAGATACATATTTTTCAGTTCATAAAAAGTAGGAGATGGCTGAAAAAAAAGGAATTTGAAAATATGGTCATTAATATTCTGTATTTTGAAATGTTTAAAACGCTGTCCGCCATTTTCACCCTAGTTACGTCACCGATCCCGTAAAGAAAACAGAAGGGCTACTAATAGTGCCGTCCCCCTCGATCTCCTTTCAAAGTATATCTGTGTGAGCGGGACGGCACTATACGTCGGTCGAATTACGAACAACGGAGTACGTCACGCCACAAATAAGCTAAAGGCAGTGCCCCCCATCTGTACCGTGGGAACCCAGAACGATACCTACACATCGCCTGTCGTGGCCGACACGCTTAGCCAGTCGGTTGCCACACGCGCTCACGGCTGGACGCCGCCGGTCGCGCTATAAAATCATCAAAAACATGGCTTCGTCGCGAATGAGACCAATGCGCTGCAGTGTTGCGGGGTGTAAAAACATAAAAGCAACAGGCATTTATCCTTTTTTTCTTTGCCGACAGACGATGAAATGTTACTAAAAATTATTAGAACTTAATAAGCACCTACCTAAACGCATTGCATACACTGTTATAATAGATACATGTAATGTTGAATAAATAAAACTACCTACTTAATATACTTAAATTCATAGAAAACATCCACTACCTATATCAACAAGTGACAATAATTTACTCACTAAGATTTACCAAATCAGTTTAGTGCGTGTGGCGGGAGAGTGCTTTGCACGGCATAAAAAGGGCGTAAACCTCGGCGTTGTTATTGACACCTAAGACCTTTTGCAAGGAATGCATTCGCAAAGATGAAACGCGTGATCAGATTATTATAAAACAACTTGTACCTTAGGTAGTGACTGTTTCGAACACGTTTCGAAGCTTGTAATGTTAATATAATATTATACAATATGTAACACATTATAGGCACCTACCAAACTTTATTTAGTAAGTACCTACTGTCATCGGGATATATTTAGGGTACTTAGGTACCTACACAGAGAGTTGTTTTTGTTTCAGGTTTCTGGTATGTTCAGATAGAAATAGGTAGGTAAGATTCCGATATACCTACTCGGAAATTTAAACGATTTTGATGGTGCTGTGCCGCAGCGCATGTGAATACCTATTTCTAGTAGGTACAGTCGAGTTCATTTACATCTACACACTTACGAGAACAAAAATATGTGAACACGACTTTATGCTCCTGAAATAGGGTCGTGTTCAGATATTTTTGTTCTCGTAAGTCTGTGGATGTAAATGAACTCGACTGTACCTAATGATAATTAAATTTGACTAATAAATTTAAATAAATCGATCGTATTTTCATTTATCTTGACTTTTTATAAAATCATTTCTAAGCGGTGTCAACCCTAGCCTCGTTTTGCCGGCACGTGCGGCCAACGACCCGGGCGTTCAAGGTCGCTCCATTGTTAAATTGAGTAGGCATGAAAAGCGGTAGGTATTTGCCTTTTTATTCAGACATGAGTATCTGTTCGAAGAACTATTATATTAATCTGTGCTAAAGGCAAAAATGACGGACGGCGTTTAATAAATAATACCCTAATGTTTAAATAATTGTGTCTTTTATATAAATCAAATAGATTATTGTTCAAATGAGATAAGATTTTTCAACTTTATACTGTAAATACCCGTACCAATAATTTATGACATCATAGACGCACTTTCGAAACGTACTTTAAAAAATATCGATTCCAAATTGTTATTTACTTTTGCATTTATTTTGTTTGGTGCTTTACGAGCAAAAACATTAATTAGACTATAAACAAGATCTCGTAATAATAAATAAACTCGTAATGTATCTGCTCAATCTTCCAATTTATAACGGCTAATTAGTGTAGACGTTATAGATAGGTTAGTTAGTTAGTAAGGAATTAATGAAATTCAGATTGAACTGTACAAATGTTTAATAAAAGTAAAATAAAGTAAAAATAGGTAGATCCGGCTAGGTCGTGGGTAATTTAGATTGTTAATCCGAGCTGAATACACTTTATAGGAGACAAGTCCTTGTTAGGAGCCACTTCCCTGCACACGTCGTCTTCGTCGCAGCAGGCTAGGTTCGGGCTAGGTTAGCTCTAGCCGTCCTGGAGTCTGGATACGGCAGACTAGCTCCAGACTGATGATCTCGATGTAGTCCTGGGCAAGCCCCAGGCTTAGTCTTGGTAGCGTCAGGATCAGAAACCGGGATCGCGGCTCTAGGTTAGGTTTTCCGGCCCCGTGGTAGGTTCGGTGGCCCTCCCCCCCGGCGGTGTCCACCTTGTCGTGGTGGGGGGGCTCAGTAACTGCGGCTGGGTCCGCCGCAGCGAAGCCAAGAGACACCAGTGGCGGGGCCTACGGGCCAAGACGGGTGAGGAGGAGACCGAGAGGGAGGACCGGCGGGGCATTACTCGGGTGGGCACTTCGGTGTTTGTGTTGAAGTTCACCTCCGCCAGTGGAGGAGACCGAGGAGGAGGCTGGCGGGATCATGACTCGGGTGGGCACTTTGGTGCTTGAGCAGTGATTGCACTCCCGTCGGCATTTGGGGAGGGAACCCACGGGGTAGGGGCTTTTGTCCTCCCGTGGTGGAGTGAGGGTGTCATGGGGTAGGGGCGTTTGTCCTCCCGTGGCGGGCCAAGGGGTAGGGGCGTTTGTCCTCCCTTGGCGTGGAGTGGGGGTCGTGGGGTAGGGGCGTTTGTCCTCCCACGGCCAGGAGGCTGGGACCGAAGCACCGTGTGTCGGTAGCGGTCCTAGCTTCCAGAGGGTCCCTCAGCGTGTCTCTGCAGCAGCAGAGTTCACGGCTGTATATGGGACGTGGAGAGGGGGTCGTGGGGTATGGGCGTTTGTCCTCCCATGGCTGGCTGAGGGGTAGGGGCTTTTGTCCTCCCTCAGCAAGTAGGGTGGGACCGAAGCACCGTGTGTCGGTGGCGGTCCCCGCTTCCTGGGGGCTTGGGGAAGTAGGTGAGGGTAAGGCACACTGCTATGCTACAGTGTGTCTATCGGTGAGGGTTCGCCTTAGGGCGAAAGTGCCGGTGGTGTCGTGGTGACATGTTCGCGATCCCATGGCATCACCGCTACGGCACGGGTTGGCAGCATCCCAGAGTTTTAGTGGGTAGGCTAGTCCTTCGCGGACTAGAGAGCCCCACATAACCAATGCGTAATGTCTGACCCCCGAGGGTCTCATATTACGTAGTGGTATGCAACTCAATGCATTTCTCTGGGTTAAAAAAAAAAAAAAAAAAAAACAAAAAAAAAAAAGGTTCGGTGGCCCTAGGGTTGCTCCCTGAAAATCCCATACTGTTTAGTTGAAGTTCGGCATGTGACTGCAACATCTTGATCGCTACGCGAGTTTCGTAGGCTAGTCAAGTGAACTCCTAAGCATTTATTAGTCATCAATGATGTGGCAGTCACAAGCACAATAACATTAAAGCAAAGAAATACATTTAGAAAATAGTTCATATTTAGAGTATTAGACCATATCGGATCAAAAGATATTTTTACAGATATATAAAAAGGTAATATAAGTAGGAAATTGTTGCCATTTCATTTAGTTAAACATAAAAGACATGATATCTAGCGATATCGAAACTTAGCCTATGTAAAATATAATTTTCGCAACACTCACCCGTATTGGGGAAAACACAGCAACTTATATTTACAAATTAACTGAGATATTGAGCAAGAACTGTACATAAAAGTATTAGTTGTATTATGTTAACGTAGTAGCAATACATTTTTAGAATTATAAAGATATGTACAGTATATACAATCAAATAATTAATTATTTACATTTTAAATTACAACCACAGCGACATATGCCAGCGCAAGCCGTGTTCCTTTTTTTCCCGATCGTCTATTGTTTCTTTTTCAACGAGTTCTTTTTCGCCCAGTACGTAGTTATTCAGCCAGTGCTGAATAAAGAGGTTTAATTTATTACAGATGCAAATAGTTTATAATCAGTGAACGATTAGATTTAAGTTTTTAATTAGGTTAGTGTTTGTAGATAATAATATTGTAGATTTAATTTTATGTGTAGTAGTTTATATAGAACCGTTACAAATTTGATCAAATAATGACAACCATGGTGGTCGTGAGGGACTGGTATAGTGTTGGAACATATTATTTCAATTTAATTATATTTTTATTCCATTTCAAGCAGCAGGTATTTATTTCCTAATTAATAATATCATTGAAATCAGCAACAAAGACTATAAATAAACATACCTACAACTGAATGGTTGGAAGAAAAAGTACAAAAAGTCGAATATGTTCTCGCTGTTGAGGTGAAAAGTTGTGTGTGCTACACGAGAGCAAAGTTTATTGCATCTCGTGCTGTTGAGTACCTCGCTACACTCAGGATTCAAAATTAGGATCACTCGCTACGCTCGTGATTCAAACATAGAATCCTTCGCTTGCTCGGTACTCAAAATCAGCACTCGCAACAAAAAACAAGTTTGCTCTCTTGTTGCACAATAACTATTTTTAGAGCTAGTCAGATCATTATGAAACATTTCAAAAATGGTTCAACTAGCCTATTAGATTACATCCGCGACTATAGTTGGATTACTTGATTAACACTAAATTGATCACGAAGAAACAAAATTATGACTGAATAACTACACCGCAAACTGTACTGGCTCCGCCTTCCAATTTTGCTCGGACGCGTTCAGCACCACTCGCAGTGGCACACAATCGTCAGTTATATGTCGCCCGTGACGCGTGGCAAAGTGACACTTGCTCACCGCTACGACTGAATAAGAACGCACGCCTAATTTTACCTAAAAATAGCGGAAGGTAGAGCCGGGCAATTAGCGTGCTTAGTGAGCCTAACTTTCCATGGCTTTGTTGCTATGTTTTGTTTTAAAGAACCAACAGACACGTTTTACCATTTATAGTATGAGTAGGAATTGTCTAGATTTCCAACGCTGTCGGAGTTAAAAAACACCCTGTATAATAATAACTACTAGCACCAGGACGTGACCTAACTGGATCCGATAGCGATGGAAACGGGTCGCTTGTTAGCTAAACAATTAGATTAGATCTGCGACTAGTTGGATTACCATTGATTAACACTAGGGGTGAACTATATCCCAGCGAAAAAGTCACAGAGATCGGTCGTCTGAAAGAATAACTAGGTACTACTAGCTTTCGTATGTGGTCGTCAAACTTTTCAAATCAAATGACAACTTTGAATAGCTTCGAATGGTTCGTCATGATCCTTGTCAAACACAGGCGACAGTACCTCTAGCATAACTGTCATACGCGACTATTTCTCACGCCAAATAATTATCCGTCTCTTTCTGTGCAGTAACGTGGGAGAGTGACGGGTAGCGCTATGTCGTGCGATAAGAGTCGCGTCGCGAAGCATAGTTGTGCTAGACGGGCAGGTTAATCTCGGATGAACAACGTCAAAACCTGATCAATGCGCGCCGTGAATATTGCTAATAGAATATACCAAAAACTGTCAGCTGCGCCTTCCGCTTTTATTTGCGCACATTTACAACAACTTGCAGTGATGCAAAAACATCAATCCGTCACTGCCTCGCCCCACAACTAACTGCAAGACATTTTACACAAGCTACCAATAAAATACAATTCTCAAAGCTTTTGCGATGATCATTCTGTACATTACTCTAGATAATACCATTTTGTCTTTTTGTCCCAATTAAACGGAGCACCCTGTATAATAACAACTATCCCCAGGGGGGGTATTCGACCAATTTTAGAGATATAATGGAGATCTCTCATTTTCATCGCCATCCATCACTTTTGACGTGTGCCTACTTGACAAGTGGCGATATCGCAACTTCGTCAATTCGGACGCGCAAAATTTTCGTTTCCTTTGTATGGGACGGCATAAATAACAGGCGCATACTTTAAACTGACCGCATAGTACGTGAAATTGGTCCGTTACGTTTCGTTCAAAACAGAAATTTATATACATGATGAATAACATTTTTGACAATCATTATCGCCTTCGTATTTCCAAAATTGAGATGAGATATGTCACTTTTAAGCTCATCGCGTTTTAATGACAGTTCAAAGGCGAGATCACGGAGAGATGACTGTTATCTAACGGTGATCTGACGTTTGGCGATCGACACTCGAATTAGGCCCCTGGTCATGACCTAACTCGATCCGATAGTTACTCGATTGTATAACAACTACTCGATTGATTAACACTAGGGGTGAGGTGAACTACGTCACAGTGAATACAACACCTCTAGCACAACTGTGACCTGTGACACGCAACTCTTTCTCGCGCGGGAAATATTAATATCTCTTTCTTAGCTGTACTGTGATAAAGTGACGGGCGATGCTATGTCGCGCGACAAGAGTCACGAAGCATAGTTTTGTGCTAAAAGGTTCAAAAGAAAGGAAAGCTGGTACTAAAGTCAAGGCAAGCGCGCCAAAAAAATACAGATGTTAGTTGCATGCAACTAAGTTAGTCGCCCAATTTTCTGATTCCTTTTACGCTTCTTTTTTACACGTTCGCGAACCAGTCGCGTAGTTTTTTGTTTCCTTTGGGCGTCTCTTGATGACGTCTCCTACTGTCCGCGAACGTGTTAAGCACATTCGTGTGTAAGTAACGTAATAGAAAAAGAAAATAAGTATTTATTAGGTTTCTTTTTTATCCGACAGAATCAATAGAGTTCTGATCCGAGTCAGAATTTTAATAATATTTTTTTCCAAATGCAAAAAGGTTTTCTTTTGTTTTCTACTTTTTTCTGCAATTTGTTAAAGTATAAGCAGATTGGTTATGTGAAGCTTGACATTTCAAGAATATCTTCCAATGAGCCGGGTTCAATATGGGAAAATATTTTCCTTTTTAATCTTTTTCACATAGGCAGTGGTATAAAATAAATGCAAAAACAAGAAATGAGCAACAATTTGTGAAAACGCCCTACTAGTTGATGATTTTTAATACACATCTATTGGTTCATTTTAAAATGGGCTCCCTTCACTATCCCTGTATCAAAACGACTTAACTAAGTAAACAGGAAACAGGCAAACCTGACCTACAGGTAGGTACGTAATGATGACGTCAAAGGAAATCCAGTCTATTTATGCAATTGGTCATCCAATGGCCAATAATTAGTAACATAATGAACCCTACAGGTATACTACTCAAATGAAGTTAGCGCCATGCAATTTTAAACCCTAAGGAAGCAGTCAAGTGCGAGCCGCGCATCAAGGATTCCACACAAACTATGAAAGCAATGAATATTGCTCTGACGAATAATTAAACTGCACTGGCAAAACTTAACTTTGCCGTTGGAAGACTGTTGTACACATACATGCGCATATGTCGAGTTTAGTTTACCAACTGCAAATTAGAATATCTTTTTGTAATCACAATAGACGGAAAGAATGACAACAAAGTGATCTTATAAGGGTTCCGTTTTTGAGCTAAGTAAGTGTAAAGTTTGGTAACCTATCATAATCCCGAATTTTCATTTGCCCGAAATGACATATGCCCGAATTTTCATTCGCCCGAAAGCTATTTATTGCTAAACTATTAATATTTTCAGGACTTTATAAACGTCGTTGTAAAGAACCCGTTATAGGTTTGTTTTATAATTATTTTGAAATATTAATAGTTTTGGAATAAATAGCTTTCGGGCAAATGAAAATTCGGGCATATGAAATTTCGGGCAAATGAAAATTCGGGAGATAGGTAACCGTCCAGGGCTTCCGTAATTTCTTTTTTTTTATGATATGCGAGGCAAACGAGCAGAAGGTTTGCCTGATTGTAAGCGATTACCGTCGCCCATATAGACACCTGCAACACCAGAAGGTTTACAAGTGCGTAGCCGGCCTTACAGGTGCTTTCTTCTTGGAGCTTCCAATGTTTTCGGATTCCTATAATCGGGATGAGTAAGTGTTAAGGGACTTAACGCATCACACGATGACATCATAAACAGTGTCATTACCTGGTGGGACGTCGCATCTTGTATTGTGGCAAGTTAGTGTCATCGCGTCATGTATTGTTGCAAAGTTTTGTTCATACATTACGCATAAAAAATATTACAAGGATGGTATTGTTCTAGTTTAAAATGTACTAAAGTTTACGGTTTTTTAGCAAAATGACGAAAGCTGCGTATTGACATGATCATGACCACATTATTCACTATGATTGAGACATAATAGTACGACGCGGTTGGCGTAGTTTGTAGTGCATAGTGAGCCAGCGGTCCTTGGTTCGAATCCTGGCCAGGGCAAATATTTGTGTGGTGAACTCGAATATTTGTTATCTCTATTATACATTTCTATATCATGTATATCGTCGTCTAGTACCCATAGTACAAGCTTTGCTTAGTTGGGGACTACGTCGCGTCGATTTGTGTAAGATTGTCCCTCAAAATGTATTTATTTATTACTAAATAAATAAATAAATATCGGACAACCTCACTCAAATCGATCTAGTCCCAAATTAAGCTCAAGAAGGCTTTTGTTATGGGTACTAGACGACGATATACGTACTTATATAGATAAATATATACTTAAATACATAGAACAACCATGACCCAAGCACAAATATTCGAGTTTATCACACAAATATTTGCCCTGGCCGGGATTCCAACCCGGGACCGCCGGCTCAGTAAGCAGGTGTCTACAAACCGAGCCAAACGCGTCGTCGTCGATTATGATTACATACCTATGGCGGTGACTTAGTGATTGTCCCAGATCGCAAGTGTCAAATTGCATATGCGATTTGGGGCTTTACTAATTACCGTCCGTGCTTTGTCTAAATTACGTCTTGCCTTGGCTAGGAAGTGAGATTTTATCCAAACCCAGCGGGCCACACAAATAATGCCTTGCTGAAAAGACTTTCTGACCACACCAGAACTTGTTAAAGCGGAAGGACGAAGTATCAACATGCATTCGTACAGTTATTTGTTCGTCCTCGCAACTTTTAATATTGTCCACAACTTTTTCCATCAGCCAACTGTTCCGTTTCGAACTATATATGGAATATAATGGAAAACTTCTTCGAAAAGTAACTGAGTTTGCCATTCTCTCGAGACTAAATACCTTAAATACGATTAAGTAGAGTAAGTCTGTTTACATTGTGCACAAACAATAATTCCTTCTCTTCTCAAGTCCAAGAGTACAGAAAATGTCATTTGCTTTGCCATCGAAAACGGCACATTCTGTCGAAAAGTAAAATCGGAATGGCCCCGAAAATACACACCAAAATCCCGAGCAGCAGAGACAACGAAAATGTATCAGAATTTAACATTATTTTTAGAAAGTATGTATTAGAAGAATTAATGCGAAATATTAACCGCACAATTTTGTACACCCTTGAAAGGTTATAAAAACGATGATAACGAATATTACAATTATAAAGGCGAATTTATCCCTATTAGGGATTTCTTCCAGTTAATATTTGATCAATTGAGTGAATATTCGAAGGAGATATCATTAAATTATAAAACTTCAAGTACACTAAATAAATAATAATAATAACATACTTACCTATTATAACCTTGTATTAATCAAATATAATTATAATTCAGATATAATATAAATACAGATTAGTAAATATACAAATAATTACACTAGGAATTTAATCGAGAACAAGACACGTAAAAGCGTGTTGCTCTGTAAATTTAATTTAACTAGGCTAACACTTTTGATACCCAATACATCATTTTCATTTTCATTTTTTTTTTCAATCAATTCACAAGTCATCCGAAAGCCACAACTTCTTTAAATTGGGTAGGTATAAACCAACTTCAAAATAGGCGATCCGATCTGATCTGTTTATGTACCTACCTATAAACAAAGTACCAGCCAATTGATGAATGAATTAATTCATAAATAGGCTATGTAATTGTGAAGCCCATAGTACTATGGGTTAGCTACAACGCTGCGTTACAGCGCATAAATACCAGTTTCGAATCGGAAAACTAACATCAAAACAAACCTAGTCAAATCACCAATAATAGGCATTATAATTAAAACCTCACACTATCGCGCAGTACAATTACTCTATAAATACATATTATTTACCACGCAACGTGATACGGCAAATCAGCCTCCCTGAACCAAAAAGACTAATACGACATTGATAATCCATTCAACTAAAGCCGTTTTATTATTGAGCTGCAGGATAACCTAATTCTCGTCCTTGACTCCATATGGAGCCAGTTTCCTTTATAAATTAAGCGTATGGGCAATCATTGGCAGGACATATTACGTCAACGCCGTAAAGAAAGGCATAGACTGTAAAGGGAGAGATTGGCTATAAGGGACTAGTTTTAGAACCTTATTAGTGTAGGTAGATGTAGTGAATAATATTTTACCATTGGGAAAACTCAGGAGAATCGATAAGGTACTTGCTAGACTTGAGGTCACGAACACAATATCATGTCGTGCAGCGGAATTTTTATACATATAAATGTTACGTTTTCCCTATTACTGAAATTATATTAAATTGGGCCCTTTAAGCTTATCGAACCATTACCCAGCGTGCCAGTATTGGGCTGTCATACCTAAATATGAGCAATTGAGGGGTGTATTTTCAAAAGGGCTTAAATCTCTATGAAATTCATACAAAAATAAGCTCTTTTGATTTCCCTGCTCAATTGTGGTCAGTACCTATGCTGTTACCTTCCTAAGCCGATCCATCATCAAGACGATTTTCTTGAATAACTATAATGACAACAACATTTATTTATTTATTTATTTACAAACAAAATTTATACAGCATTACAGTTATTACCAATACACTGTACAATTTATAAACATTCAAAAGAATATAAATAAAACTTAAAAGTTAGGAAATCCCACAATCATCCATCGCCTCACAATACCTCAGGAGCATTCGACACACATCCGTCCATCGACTCGCAAACAAATCAATCTCTGGTACAGATGACAGCAGCGCGTTTAGAAGTTTGAGAGCAAGAACGATGGGGGAATTTCTGTGTGCTACTGTGCGTGTTAGCGGGACAGCGAGGAGATTACAGTTTCGGGGTCTGAGAGCATTTTTGGGAACAAATGGAACAACAAGTCTGACAGTCTGTTCTACCAGTTCGGGGCAATCTGAGTGGCCACGCAAAGTATTGCAAGTCGTTAAAAGCAGCTTGTGGTTACGTCTCACTTGAAGAGAGTTAAATCCTAGTGTACCCAGTAAAAACTTTGTTGGATACATGAATGGGTATTGATGGAACAACTTCTTGTATAGAAATCTGAGGAACGCTTTTTGTACTTTTTCAAGTAGCATTTAAGTTAACATTTTTAAACGGTTTACATATTACAGTTCTGATATATATTGCAATTAGTTATTTCCGTCAGCCTAAGCCAGTGTGATATTCTCTGTCACTTCCTGGCCTGACAAACCACGGGCGGTAATCATTAAAGCCCCAGATCGCATAAGCAATCTGACAACTGCGATCTGGGATATTCACTAATTCACCGCCCTAGGTATGTAATGCACTATTACTCTCTCAATCATAGTGAATAATGTGGTCATGATCATAAAAAAACTTTCGTCATTTTGCTACCTTCGGTTTGGGCCACACACAATACACAATACGACCAAGGACATTCACGAATTCAACGCTCTCCTGGATATGTAATAATAAATAAATAAATATCAGCAGACAACCTCACACAAATCAATCTAGTCTCAAATTAAGCTCAAGAAGGCTTGTGTTACGGGTACAAGACGACGATATACATACTTATATAGATAAATATATACTTAAATACATAGGGACAAGCATGACCCAAGCACAAATATTCGAGTTCATCACACAAATATTTGCCCTGGCCCGGATTCGAACCCGGAACCGCCGCAATGTAATTTAGGTACCTATACTACGGAGTGGGATTACAATGGCATCATCTGACACCTGTTACTTTCGCATTTACTGTCCTATTAATTGATACCTCTTGACTTATCATCCGAATTTCCTGACTTGTGTTTTAATGCCCACCATTGGCTATCTATACTTACCTACTATAGAGTTTGCGGCCCCGGAATTTTAGCCAAATTCCCTAATACTGTAAGTTCTACTTATGTAGTTGCATAGACATCTTGGAATCGACCCAACAACCCTTTAGGACCGTTACGTAACCTCTACACCCCATTATTAAGTATTCTTTGCGAGCAAGCCCACTAACCTCTTTTCCAGGGTTATCAACCCTGGCCAACCCGACCAAATGCAATACTACCAACAACACGACAGCTCACCCACAACGGAAAGACTTTTCAATCTGTCTGGGTTTGGCACCGCCAGACAAGTTATGGTGCCAAGAAAACTGCTTCCTGGATTACTGATCTTTATGCCACTGCTTATTCCCATATATCACTGTTAGTGGCTAATGAATTATCGTGTCGTGTCGTGTTTTTCAACCTGTAGTAAGAGATAATGAGAACTCTAAGAATTAGTAGGTATCTACTTCACTTATATATAGGTATAACGGTTTACTAATGTTTCGCAGAAAATTATTTTACCGAAAGTAATGGTTCGCATAATGCTCATTTCGCATAATTGTTATTCTACGGATACCATTTACTTCTCTGAAAAGTTATAGATAAAATAAACCTAACCTAACCTAACTATCCTAATCTACTAGAAATACACCATAACATTTTTAAATATATTTTCCGTTTCAGCTAAAAATCTGCCAAATGAGCATTCTGCAAAACATTTCGTTCGATTAAACATGTGAGGGAAACCCATATATAACTCTTAATAATGAAGTATTATCTATCTTTTTTAAAGCCAATCTAATCGCATCACTAACAAACCGAAGTAAAATCATTGTTACAACTAAAATATTTACTTTATTTAACAACAGCAGCTATTTAATTCCTTAGTACATAGCTACGGGTATCGCAATGAAGTTTACTCTGGGTTTATTTCCATTTGGCATTAAGTCCCCCATTTGTACTGACTTTTGTTTTGTGTAACATATAAAGTTTAAATATATAAATATATTTCATCATTTTAATTCATAACTTTAAGGCTTTGCTATAATTAGTTAATTTATGTGTAAGGTGCTTTGGGGTAATTTCGACATATTTTTAGGCGAGTGTAGAGTATGTTAGGGTTTGGGCTCGTAAGTCAGAACCTAAGAAGTATTCCTTCCAAGAAATGAGATCCTTACGAAATTGGATATATTCATCAACGCTTTGTGAAAATGGCGTTTTAATACGTTGCTTGAATTTGAAAATAAATGTAAATAAAAAGATAAAATATTTTGAATACCATTTTTTAAGGAGTGGGTAATTTCGAAAGCAAGTGGGGTAATTTCGAAGCTGGTTTTTATGCAATATGAGTTTAAGAATCATATTCCTTTTTAGTTCGAATTTACCCCCGAAAAGATCCAAAAATCGCACTGCTTTTATTTAATCGACTGCAACACACGTGCCCTCACGACTAGCGATGCGAAGTGAACTGAAGCGGGGGAGGAGATAAACATGGCGTTTTGACAAGCGTTGCAAGCGTAGAATTTGTTCCCAGTTTAGTAGAAATGTGTGATTTTCGACTTATCCCCATTTTCGACTTTACCCCAAAGCACCTTATAGTAGTATTATTAGTTAATTTATGGGCTTGTGCACAAATCACGCGAGGTATTTTCGGCTACTTTTTGACCCCTCCCTCCCCCTGGTGATATTTGGTGAGGTTCTTTTGTTACTCCCCCCTACCCCTGACAACGTCACGTTTTTGCCAGTATTTCGTAAAATAGACTCACTATTTTTAAGTCGAAAAATCTACTCATGTGGTATATTTTTTTCTTAGTTCGTTCACTGTAGAAAAATACACGTGAGGTCTCTCTTACACCCCTCCCTCCCCCAACGTGAGCTGTCGTGATTTTTTCGTGATATTTTTCCGCTTATCACGCCGAAGCGATTGGAAGAATTTTAGCCAATTTTGGTACACGGATAACAGCTAGGACACCCAAAGATAGTTATAGGGTCCTTTTTTTTCGATTACGGTGAAGAAAAACGGTTACACAGATGAAGTGGCGGGTAAAATACTATACAAACACTCATTTGTTTTCCAGGACACTGACATCAGATAAACACATGTATATAAATGTTCGTTGTTTACAGTTTCCCTTTCAGGACAGATTACAGCCCGCTCCGAGTTTGCCAACTTTATTTGCTGAGTTGATTGAACCTCGGTATTCTGTGTAAACACGTGGACTAATTGTTTCAAATGAGATATACCTAGTTATATTATAGGATTATATGGTTCACTAAATCATTGCAGTTTCATTTCGCAGAAGTGTCATTTCGTAGAAAGTATTTTCTCTGAAACCGCCAACTATTTGGGATTGTTATACTTAAAACAAAAAATAAATATGAAAATTTGATGACTAGAGAAGAATAGAAATTCCGCGAAATAAAAAAATGAAACATTCGACCATAAACAATTCTGCGAAAAGGCAGTATACCGGTTTATCTCTCTCAACATAAGTACATAAATATACATTGCCACGGAGGAAGTATGAAATTAAGTCAAACGCAAACTCTTTTAGAATAGCCTGAATGTGTAACAATTATTCACGTACATTGTGCGTTATTTTTTATTGCATACCTCGGGGTTTTTGGTGCACAAAATTTGACGCCTACTGTCGGCCAAATTATTCGTGCTCCGAAAACCCCGATGTATGTTGAATTCTGCTGCCCTTTCAGCTCTCCCACGCCACTATGCACACTATCGCAAACTCGCTGCTCTTCGGAAGTTTTCTTTATGTCATAGGAGGTTGATGAGCAAACGGATTGCCTGATGGAAGTCGCCCATGGACACCTGCAACACCAGAGGAGTCACAAGTGCGTTGCCGGCTTTCCAGGTTGAAGTACGCTCTTTTCTTGAAGATTTGAAAGTCGTATCGGTCCGGAAATACCGCAAAGGACAATTCATGAAGTAGACCATCATCATCATATCAGGCGAAAGAGGTTCACTGCTGGTCTAAGACCTCCCCCAAGATCTCCACTACGATCGGTAGTGCGCCGCCCTCATGTAACTGCTTCCCGCGATCCTAACCAACTCGTCGGTCCACCTTGTCCCTGAGAACTGTATATTCTTGGTTGTTTCTTTACAATGCGACGGAATTGGTCGTTAGACGAGGTGACTCTACCAACCAACTAACGTATGTGTGCCGCTACGACTGGTTATCGTACGTCTAGTAAGCCCGCCTTGGCCCACTAACCTGAAGAGGATCTACTTTTAATATTTAGATTTACTTGGCGTATGAGTATGTACGGACTTTTGCTCAAAGTTCTATCTTCATAGTAATCCTAGACCCTTGATACCTCAAATTTGCCCGCGGACACGGACCTTGTGCCTTGCTTATACGCGCGATGATTTAACCCGAACAACGATGGTAAGTTAATCACTTTGATGAGCGGTTCACGGAGTACCTATAGGACGTCCAAGTTAGAGTTTACAGTGACTAGGTATACTCGCTACCAACTTTGTAAACGATCTGTATGGAGAAGTGTAGTTCTACAAAGTAACGCTGTATTATTTTCCATACAAATCGTTTACGCTATCGCTAGCGAGTACGGTCACGTAAACTCGTGGTAATAAGGGTACCTACTGATCAAAGGCGAATTCTTTTAAACAACAGCCTGAAAGATTTTCCACGTGCACAGCGTATGGTATTAAATTCCGGTTGTTTGAGCTCTACACGCAACTATCGCAAACTCGCTGACCCCTCAAATACAACTTTAAGGTAATGTTAACATGTTTGATTAGGTACCTACTAACAGAACTGTTAGCGATTCATTTAAAGTTTGGAAAAACGCCTCAAATATAACAAGGACATCAAATACTGTATTATTATTCGTTAAGTACAGTACAGTTAGTAGTAAATAGATGTAGGTAGGTATACTTACGATTGGTTTGTTCAGAAATATCTTATCTCAACTTTCAACTCAACTTTATCGATGGCTGATAGTCTACCCAAGATATTTTGAACGGACTATATAATCATGTATATCTTTTTGCAGCTCTCAAAAAGGTACTTAGGTATGTAACTTTGGTCATGATCTGAGTCATTCACGGCGAAAAATAAGCATGTTTTATAATGTGATGCCACAGGATGATAGAATAAGGAACGTCGTTTGCTGATACAAGCCTAATAAGGAAATTAGGCCTTGTTGTATCAAATAAATAATAAATAAATATCGGACAACCTCACACAAATCGATCTAGTCCCAAAATTAAGCTGAAGAAGGCTTGTGTTATGGGTACTAGACGACGATATACCTATACTTAAATACATAGAACAACCATGACCCAAGCACAAATATTCGAGTTCATCACACAAATATTTGCCCCGGCCGGGATTCGAACCCGGGACCGCCGCTCATAAGGTCTACCAACCGAGCCAAACGCGTCGTCAATAAAATGACTCAGTAAATTTCAAGTGCATAGCATAAATATATGTCCACAGGAAAGACGTCAATCTATACCTACATTTGTAAAGATTATATATTAGGTACCTATGTAACTATATTTCCAGAGGTAAATATTTTATAGAAAATTCCTCATAACAACATAAGAACAAATATGATTGTGTAAGCTCTGACAAATAAGTTTTGATCGCGCCCAATAAAAAGGCTATTCAAACAATAAAGAACTATTGGTGAGATGCATTACAAAATTATAGAATCGTTATATTCAACAACAGGAAAATGAATTTGTAGAATCAATACAATTGAGAGTTGAAAAAGTTAGGGAGTAATGTTTGGATGTCAACGTTTAGGTATATATCTAAAGTTCAGGGAAAATCAAAGAAAGGGGGAAAAGATAATTAAAAAAAAATACCTCTCATCGCAGACACTCTTTCGCAGAGTGGACATGATAATAGTCTGTGTTTTAGGCATTTACTGATTAACGGAGACAAATGGTTGTCCATTTTTTAATGACAATCATAAATATTTTTATAAATAAATAAATATTAGATAACCTTATACAAATCGGCCGCCTAGTCCCAAAACAATACCTATGTCAAGTCGGAAGCTCGGTAGGAGATATGGTTTGTTAACAGCAGTACCTACTATGTACTATGTTCCATAAAAGGGGCGGTAATTTCAAAAACCTTACAGGTGGCGAAACTAATACAACGTTAAATACACGCGTTTACGTACTTGAATTACAAGATAAAATGCGTAAATTTGTACATCAATCACACACAGATCTATCACTGTAGACACCTGTGTATGAATTTTAAATTCACCACCTTTACTAAAAGACCCGAACATGCCTCACTTGACAGACTATAAAATACCGAAATAGTACATTAACCGATATTGTAGGTACAAGCTTGTCAAGCACAAAAACTCTTCTCCTAGCTTATCTAACTTTCACGGCATCTAAACATTGACACAAACACTTAACTTAAATGTCTGTATTGGAAATGACTACTGTTTCTTTTTAATGGACAATGTCACTCGGTCAATCAGGCGATAAAAATGCCACAATTCCAGGGGTTCTCAAAGTGTCACTCGCGTGCCCTGTAGAGAGTAGGTTCGGGTTATTTTACATACCTAGTAAACTTGCTTCTCTTCCAAATGGAGAACCATTTGTTAATAACATTTAACGAACAATCCGTTACAGTATTTTTTCTTCGGTCATTCTCCAGATTTGTGTTCTAATTCTAATTAACGCGTCGCTTTTTTTCTACTTACTTTTCAATCATTTTTATCTGAAATATAGTAACATATCGATCATTGAAACTTAAATGTGGATAGGGCACTTTATAATTATTAAAGGTTCATTACTTATAAGCAAATTAAAATTTATATGACGCGTGAATTAGAAAAACGTCGTGTTAATTAGAATTTTGGACTTTTTGTATGACGCGTTAATTAGAAAAGCGACGCGTTAATTATACAAATTCAGTTATATTTTTTTAAATTAAAATAAAAACGTTTTGTATAATAATATATGACTGATACGGTGACAGTTATATGATATAAGCTATGTTTTAAATAATATGAAAGTACCTAAGTACTCAAGAAACAAGCACACCGGCCGTTAGTTACTAGGTAGGTTAGGTATGCAATTACGTATGTAAATTGAATTATTATGATAAGTTATAATAAATAATTTATACATGTACCAGCCCTCGCTACGCTTACTATATTATCTCTTCCTTCTCCTTGATGATGCGGCGCCATCTCTTACTGTCAGTAGCCGTGTGTAGAGCATCGTGTACTGTAGTGCCAAGGGTTGTGAGAATCTGGTCTGTCCAGCGTGTCGTGCTCCTGCCTCTTGGTCGCTTGCCTTCATCTTTTCCAGTGATTGTCGTTTTTCCAGGTTATCACTGTCTTTCCTGGCAATGCGATCAAAGTACTCCAGAACCCTGCGAAGATAGGTCGTCGACAGTTTAGTTCGGATCTTGAGTTGGGCTAGATCGGTGCGTTGGCGTGGCGTGCTGTCCATGGTATGCGCAGCATTCTTCTCCAGCAGAAAGCATCAATTCGATCACGGTCCATTTTCTTCAGTGTCCATGTTTCTGAGCCGTATGAAAATAGGGAGAACACCATAGTTCGGACTAAGGTAGTCTTAGTGTTGGCGGAGATGTTCCTGTCCTTCCGTACATTATTAAGCTGCGACATTGCGCCCTTGGCCATCCCAGCGCGAATTCTGCGAACTTCCGTCTTACATGAACCATTATTTCTAATGTTAGAACCCAGGTTTTCCGTGATTTCGAAGTTATGTGTTTCACTGAGTTCTAGCTTGCCTGTACGATCAATAATCATGAGTTTGGTCTTGTATCTGTTGATTGAGAGTCCGAATTCTTCACTAAAGCGCGCCATCCTGTTCAATAAACTGCCCATCTTATGCTTTCGCTAGCTGCTAGGAGGGTCGTGGCATCGGCGTATCGCAAGACTTTACGTCCCCCAACAGTAATGCTACCATCATAGCCGTCCTTCTTATGATGTATTCGCCGTATATATTGAACAGGATAGGTGAAAGAATGCAACCTTGTCTTACACCCTTTTGGAAACTGAAGGGATTGTATGACGTCTTATCTATTCTCACTGGTCCTGTCCTTATCATTTTTATTACTATGTATTTCTTTGTTATAAGTTTTTCTTGCATTAAATTATTCTCTATAAAAAAAAAAAATCTCACTGGTCCTTGGCTGTTGTAGTAAAGTAGTTGTAGTGTAGTAGTGCAGTGAGGAGGAAAGGAACACCCAAATCGGTCAAAATATCCCATAGACAGTCCCAGTCGACAGTCAAAAGCCTTGATATAGTCGACAAAGCACACGATGAAGGTGTATTGAACTCGTACCACTTCTGTACGATTTGCCTCACGTTCAGTATTTTCTCGTTCGTGCCTTTTCCCTTCTCAAAACCCGCTTGTTTTTGCGCGATCTGCCATTCTAGATAGTGACGAAGTCTGTTGTTTATCATGTGGAGCAAAACTGAGTCAGAGCAAGTGTACGGTAGTTGTCGCATTTTTTCGATGAACCTTTTTTGTAACGGGATGATGACGGATTGGGTCCAGACTTTTGGCCATCTGCCATTTTGCCATAAGTGGTGGCAGATCTTGTGCAAAATATGGCTGCTTTTATCACCCAGAGCTTTGAAAACCTCGGAATTAATGTCGTCTAGTCCTGGAGCTGTTTTAATTTTAAGGCGATCGATTGCTGCTATTATCTCTGATTTGAAGATGTTGGGCTTCAGGTTCAGAAGTCCCCAGTGCAGCCGAGTATCGGTGGATGTACAGGGTCTTTTGTACAGCTGCTAATCGTAGCCACGCAAGCGTTCTGCAATTTTGTCAAACCCATGCAGCGGTTCCTCATCATGATTTTCAATGACCCAGAACTTGGATTTGAACTTTCGTCTCAACAGGCGAACTTTCTTGAACAGATCCGGGGTTGTAATTTAAGTGGATGCGACTCGACTTCTTGGCATATGCTCGTTCTTGTCTCTGCGGCGTTCCCTTTGAATTGCTTTAGGTACATAGTTTCGAGTATTCCCTTTTCACCTTGGAGTCTTTACGGGCATTAATTTTAATTTCTTTCCGGCGCTGAATTAGGTTCCACGTTTCCTCAGTGATCCATGTGGACCTTCCACAGTCCCTTCCTCTCTTAGATACGATATCCTCAAAATATTAATTTATTACCTGGACTCAGCATCACCTGTCCGCGGTGGATCTAAATTCATGAGCGTCGCTTCCGTCAGATTCTGGAAATGGGATCGCTCTATTGGATTCTAAGTTCTGGGTTTAGGTCGCACGTTACGGTAAACGGCTTTGAGATGAATGGCGAAGGAGGTAACCAGTAACCGCATTCACCTCAAGGGAAGGTTTTCACATTTTTGACAGATGACTTCCAGCGCTTGTCTACCAGTATGTATTCTATCTGATTCCTAAAACGACCCAGGTTCCAGGAGACTTCCAAGTGTAGAGTCATCTTTTGTGATGGTTAAAGAAAGTTAAAGTAATGGTCAGACACAAAACACAGAACTCTGCAAGCCTCTGGCCTCGTTCGTTCCTAGTCTAGACCATATTTTCCAATGGTGTCTAGGATTTCATGGACTTTTTCTGAGCTTCCTGTTTTAGCATTCCATTCTCCCAATACCATTGCGATTTGCCGGCTTGGTATGCCGTCTAGAGTTTCCTCTAGTTGATATCCTCTTCCGTGGACTGTGTTGTAAACTTGCACGATGTTGAGAAGACATAAATTGGTGATCAGCTTCATTGTTATTATTCTATCAGACACAGGGTTATATCCAAGTACGAAATATTGTTCATGCCTGATGGTGCTAATATATGGCAAAACCGCTTCGGCTAGAATTTTCCAGCGCTGAGAAATACAGCTTGCTACCTGATGAGGTTTTAAAATGACCCCATGAAGATGTGGCTATATATTATAGGTACTATTACTATTATATATACAAATCTTCTAGAAAAAAAACCAAACTGATGATTAGAACCACATGGATGGTTAAATTCTAATTAACGCGTTCATTTTTGATGCGTGAATTAGACTTGTGAATTAGGGATTCTTGAAAAATACAAAATAACTTTTTATAGGTACATGTAATAATCTACAGAATCTAGTATCTATTAAATAATGCGGCCTTTAATGTACACTAAAATTCTCTGCGCGATAGAGTTACTGGTTGATTTTTAAAACGTGAACGTGTGAATTAGAAATTTCGTGAGCCAAAACGCGTGAATTAGATACTTACAGTCATAGTCCGCAACCCGTACACAGCTGACACAACCATCCCACACGGGGCTCTGGGCACGACTGACTGCTTCACCGAAATGCGTTAGTGAGATCCGTACCTTCTTTCAGAGAAGTTGTGTAATCACAACCGACCGCGACGCGTCAATTATTATACGTTTCGAGACAAAGTTACTATAATTGATATCTTTGTGATATATTATTTGTATTGACTAGGTTTTTTTTGTACGATTAAAACATGTATTCTTTTGTTTAATAATCTTGCTTACATTGTTTTTTCTTCATGTATATCACCAGGAGAAATTGGTATGTAAGTAATTTGGGTAGTGGGACGCGACGTGTCAATTAGGAGAATAGGACTAAAAGTTTTTTTTTCTACCCGAAGGGTTTGAAATATGCTCTTGAAAATTCATGTACAGCTCAATACGAATACCTGCTACGATCAAAAAATATAAGATATAATTAAATCAATAATTTTATATTTTTAAACGGCGAAGACAAGCAAAAATGTACGTCTGGAGAATGACCGTCTTAATAAATTAAATTATTATCAGACAACCTTACACAAATCGGCCTAGTCCCAAAATAACAGAGTACTTACATATCGTCGGGGATAGTGCAATACCGCGTAAGTTACAAGTGTAGATACGAATCAATATTCAAATTTATTGAAATGGAAGTAAGTATTTTATTGAAATGAAAACTTTATCAACAGCTGTTATTACGACATCTCAAGTCGGAAGGTTGTTGTCAATATTTTGATGAATGTCAATTTTAATGAGTCTCAGACTCAGACATATTATACAAATGAAATGGATTTAGGTACGGAGTTAGGCCCTGGCCTGCTAACATTCTGCTATTGTTGTAAGATGTTAAGTTTGTGAAATAAGAAAATCTGCGATTGTTTATTTATATACGATTTGCGATTGGACACACGCGACATAAAAACAAGTCGATTAGCGCCATGTGGGAAGAACGGGCTACGTGCAACACGCACACTACACAGAATGGAACAGTAGGTATAGCTAAATAAGTTTTTATAAGAAAACATGTCTGAGACAGGCTTTTATTGCTGATTATACTTTGCAACCGTAAACTATTTGAGATTGTTATAAAACAAACCTAACCTAATCAATAGGATATGATATTCGAGAACTATGAAAATTGTCATGACTACAGAGGAATAAAAATTATGCGAAATGACTTTTCGGCGAAATGAAACACATGACGAATAAGTTTCTAGGAGTCAAAGGGCTCCCTAAGACTAAGTGAATCGTTGTTTTAATAATATGTTCCCATGACCATTTTCTGGCACCATCATCAATAGGCTAGTACCTTGACCCATTTTCGAAATTATTAATAATGATCTTACTAGCTCGAAAAAAAACTAGAAAGCTAAATTTTATTAAAAGAAAATTATAAATCTCATGAACAGTCAAGAACGCCGTCCGCCATATTTTCCTTTTGCTAATCTGTGGCGTGGCGTAGAATTCCGCGTAAATATTCGAAATTCGACCGTCGCATAGTGCCATCACGCTCACTCCAATATACGTTGACAGGAGATCGAGAGGGACGGCACTAGAAGACGTCGTCGGAGTAGACCTTCAGTTTTCTTTACGGGACCGATGACGTCACTATCATAAGCGAAAATGGCGGGCACCGTTTTAAGCATTTCAAAATACAGACTAAAAGCCATATTTTGAAATTAAATCTTTCACTTTTATGAATTGAAAAATATATATTTAGTTTTCCTTCGCTAAATACTATACGAAATAAACATTAGTTTAAGACTAGCCTATTGTTAGGGAAGTGTAAAATAGCTGTATACGGCGAGTAGTGATCCCATCTTGTTAGTTCACTTACCTACTGTGATTAATCTGAGCACTGTGGCAGCGATCATCCAATAATCCCGCCACTGCGTGCAATTGCAGCCAAGGCTGCGCGGCGCGGGAGTGCCTCGAAATAGCTGCATGCACATAAGTGCATCCATTGCGGCGTAAGGGCAGATACAGACAGACAGCATTCGAACTGCGACCCAGCTATGTAGTAGTATAAGTATTCTGTGTCTGTGACACAACTACAAAATTACAGTTGGGTGCAGTTCACTTAGCATTAGACCTCCCCGAGCGGTAGGCGGCCGTGTATCGGCACGCCTATGACGAGGTTGGGGTTGAGCAGTGCTCTCCAGAGATGGGTCCGAAGTGCGGACAGCCGCTCGCAAGGTTACGGTGTGTGCGAAGAGCGTTTCCCGCGACCTTGCCTAATACACAGAGGCGGCAAATGGAGGGGTTTTTAGTGGGTACACCATAGGCCTCATTAGCCGACAACTGTCCCCGCACCCTGGTGGTATGCGTAATGCATTTTGCCCTCCTAAAAAAAAAACTGCATTAGGTACACCTGCCATTTCACTTACAGGTTTAAAATGTTGACCGCCTGTATCGGACTAATCGAAGTTAGGTATATCTAGTATGATTACAGAATACTATCTTTTTAAAAGACATCGAAAAAAGAGAAGGTTCTCATTCCGATGTGCCGGACTAATCGAACCGCCTGTATCGGACTAATCGAAGTTAGGTACCTATATCTAGTATGATTACAGAATATTATCTTTTTAAAAGACATCGAAACAAGACAAGGTTCTCATTCCGATGTATTAGTCACTTTTGTTTGTTACCTCAGAAATGTGTCTTTGACGGAGCGAGCGAAGCGTCTCCGTTTCAGCTTGGCCTGTACAACATTTATATCCAGATTTCCGGCTGTTCTCGCCTAGAGGTCGCGTGTGGAATAGTCGTGGTTGAGAAATACGGACTATATAATTTCGGTGTGAAGATCTGATGACGAGGTCGATAAAGAATCGAAGGAATTCATCAATTATTATACCGATAGGCAATGCGCTGATTTTTTTTCGATACTTAGATGTTTTTTAGCTGAAGCAAGTTATTTTTTTATTTAAAGTTACGAACCACCGACGTGCGGTTTGCTACCATCGCTGAGCTGAAAAATATGAACATTCGTAGACTACACGACGCTTATGTTGTGATTAGTATGCGTCTATTTATGTACTTACATGCTTATTTCTCCATAATTGTCCTTCTTTAAAGTCTTGAAAGGTAGATTAGTAGAGTTGTTAGTCCGCTGTTTTCTAACATAATTGTGCGCATCGGGTTACAAGCATGAAATTTCTACCACAGATAGAGTGTTCCACGGTGATTATTTTCAGATGTGGAGGGAAGTCAGATTCGTCCCCTGTGAGGCGGGAGAGCGGAGTGAATACGGCCAAGTATCCCTCTTTTCTTTCTTTATTGCTGGTCAGTTAAGTCTACCAGGACGTGTTTGGTATCGTTTCCGTGTAAAACAAATATCAGAAATTCATTTTTTATGTTATTTTCGTATACTTAGTTCTATATAAAAATACGGGTGTAATGGCCGAAAAGGTAAAAATCACAACAAGTTTTTTTATTCAGTGAGGTAAATTAGTTCAATTTCGTGAACATTTTCAAATTATTATTATTATTTCAAAAAGTTCATTTAATCTGGTTTCTAAAAATATAGTAATGTTGGGCACTTCTCATACAAACAGTAGCTGAAAATATATCTTTACGTCGGCGTAACCAACGTAAATCTCCGAACGCATCCTATTTCGCTTCATTAAATACATTAAATAATGATGCTTTTACATGCTTTTACATATAATATTTACTATATACGTCCTAGAAAAACAAATTAATGTAATTAAAACAATTTTTTTTTTGCTAATGTATCACGAGCACGCGGGCTAATCTCAACATCAACAATTTATTTAAGTTACTGTTTGTATGAAGAGTGCCCAATATTTATATATTTTTAGAAACAAGATTAAATTTTCTATTTTGTAATATTTTTTTTAGTTGTAAATATTCAGGAAATATAACTAATTTATCTCCCTGAATAAAAAAAACTTGTTGTGATTTTTACAATTTCGGAAATACAACCATATTTTTATATGGTACTATGAATAAATAACATGAAAAATAAATTCTTGATATCTGTTTTACACGAAAACGATACGACACAAGTCCTACTAGCGCTACCTGATCAGTAATATAAAAAGAAAAAGAGGACTCCTTTGTCCTATTAACCCCGCTTTCCTGCCGCACAGGGGACGAATCTGACTTCTCTCCACATCTGAAAATAATCACCGCAGAATACTCTATCTGTGGTAGAAATTTGGTGGTTGTATCCCGATGTACACAATTTCGCGACTTAGCAAAATGTACTAGAACACGCAGGCTAGTCTTAACATCAACATTTTTTTCAAGGTACTTTTTGTATCAGATGTGCCCAATATGTATACATTTTTAAAAACAACATTAAATTTGCTGTTTAGTTATATTTTTTTAAATTGGTAGATATTCAGAATAGATAACTAATTTATCGTTCTAAATAAAAAAAACTTGTTGTGATTTTTACTTTTTCGGCAATAAACCCAATTTTTTATATGAAACTATTCTTAAATAACATGAAAAATTAATAGCTGATATCTATTTTACACGAAAACGATGTCGCACAAGCCCTAATAGCCTTAACTGATCAGTAATAAAAAAAAGAAAAAGCTCCTCTTCACCCCGCTCTCCCACCACACAGGGGACGAATCTGACTTCCCTCCACATCTGAAAATAATCACCGTGGAACGTTCTATGTGTGGTAGAAATTTCATGCTTGTAACCCGATGCGCACAATTTCGCGGCTTAGCAACTCTACTAGATAGGTAATGAATAATGATACAACACGATAGTCCTAAAATATTTATTGGGCAAGATATACAACGACTTTTAAGTTATCTACTACAGAATAAATTACGTTTTATAAATAATAGAAGTACTTCAATATTATAACCGACTTCCCTAACTTACAAAAATAACCTATGCATTTAGTTATTTATTACCGATAATATTTATTTCGCAATACCGCTTAGGTACTCATACACTATACTATCTACCTATCGCTTAAACATAATCAGCGGGCCTATGATGGTTGCTTTTATCACGCGATAAATAAGTGACAAAGCATCCGTCACGTTTTGCCAAAATGCGAGTGTGAGTGACAGATGCTTTGTCACTTATTTATCACGCGATAAACGCAACCATCATAGGCCCCCAGTAGTCAGTTGTTTAAATGATATGATTTTTATATTTATTTCATCATTCGATTGATCAGTACGTATTAGTTTTTTTTTGTTATTAATTAAACACATTTGGTAATAGCACGATTACCTTAAAATAAAAGTTCATATACACTATTCATATTCACTACTCATAATTAAGAATAAATTACGCAAGACTTTGGAATTTTCATTGCTTTGGCTAAATAATCGATTAAAGTTTGTACAACTACAATCAAGTTTGTACGGCGAGCATCCAAACTATAGTGCGACCAACTTATCTGTGAAATGGCGACATTAGGAACTACGAACATCATGCTGAAATTTCATACGAGTGTCTCTGCGTTCGAGTGCTCTGTGTGTGAAGATTGTGGCGACAACCTGCGGTTCACAGAAATGTTGGTCGCACTATAGCTGACAATTTCACTATACTGGCTTATGTCAAGGCATCTGACTTTTGTTAGCACGATAGGACTTTAGAGCTATGCAGCCGATATTAACATTAAAATACAATTCATACCATACTCATTCATCTATTTTATTCCAAACTGCCTTTATGGTTATTGTGCTTAACATTCCCAAGCATTAAATGACTGAAATTTTAAATATATTTTTTTTTACAATATTACAAACTCTTAATTTAACTCTATTAATTGTCAATATCATGCATTTTCTAGTCATAAATGCATATTCGATCAATATAGAATTATAGACCCCAATTTACTCCAGAAAACATGGAAAAAGTCGCAAATATTTGCGTATTTTAAGGAGGCGAAAAAAATGCCTACACAAATCAGGACTTTGTATATTCTTCTGACATTGTCCTTGACTATAAAATTAAAATTGCGAATGAAATACACTCATGAGTATGAGTATCAATTGTATTTTATTGTTAATATCAGCTTCATAGCTCTCTAAAGTCAGATGCCTACTTATGGCTTATGCTGTTACGTCGCCTAAATCCAACTAGATTAAAGTTTATTTTATTTTATGTATGATTTTGTAGTTCACAGTACCTTAGTTTAATTACTGTAATGCTGTGTAACTAATTTGAATAAATAAATAAATAAATGCCAAATTACGGCACCTACTATAATTTACAGCTAATTTTGGGACTGTATCGATACTAAATGACCAGCTAACTTTTTCAATCTCGGCAGTTCAATCAATTGAAATTAGGATCCCATATGATAGATAATTTTCTATAATTATAATTCGATTCAATGGGTGTTAGGGGTTTCTAATTCCCCGTGCAGAAAACCCCTAGATCACAGGATTGTCCATACAAAAAAATCACGGCATTAGAAGCCTTAGGTACTCAGAATTCTGAAACCAAATAATTTTAGGGCTTTTGACATTTTTGTAGAAAGCCGCAAGATAACTGTTCACATGAATAATAAAATCATACTAATAACAAAATACTCAAAATGATTATCATTGGCAATCAATAGAGATTACAATTACAAAAGTAAATGAATAATTTCATCTTAGAGCTTATAAACTAAAATTATCTTTCATCATCATCAGCCAAAAGACGTCCACTGCTGGACATAGGCCTCCCCCAGAGAACGTCACCATGACCGGTCTTGCGCCTCCCGCATCCAGCGGACTCCAGCTATCTTCACCAGGTCATCAGTCCACCTTGTGGGGGGCCTGCGTCGTCCGGTGCGTGGTCGCCATTCAAGAACTCGATGGCCCCGGCGGCCGTCGGTTTTAGAAAATCTGTTTTCTTTGGAGACAGATCATAATTTCAGGAAGAATCGAATAGCGTGATGCAGGATCGTCTTTTGTTTTATATGGGCGCGCGACGCCATGCCAGCCTTGCGGCATCTGTTGGTCATAATGTCCGTTGTCCAATCATCACGTCGAAACGGCTGGACAAATTTTAACCATTTTTGATACAGGAATAGCTCAACCAATTTGATTCCTAGGCCATTTCGTACACACGTTGTCATGTCACAGTGAACGTCAATATGAAAGCCGCTTGAAATCTCATATCATTGTCATTGTGACAAGGTGGCCTAGAAATCAAATTGGTTGACTGTACCTCCAAAGATGGTTGTAGGATACTTTTTACTCGTTTACGGTTAAATAATACCTCAATGTTTACGGTACAGCAAAAAAATAACAGACAAAGTTATGGACACACATTCACATATTCTGTTGCAAAAACTTTCTCTCATTTATGCAGTTTTCCAACTCATCATGATATTTATCAATTTTAGAATCGAACCCGGGACTCTGTATATCGCCGTCGAAACTGTTCCCAGTAATTATCTTCTCTCGATTCAACGTTGAATCGAATCTAACCTTTTTTCCAGGGGTATTAGTTCTATTATGCGATGTTTCAGGTTCATAATTCCTTTCTCGAAGAGGTGTAATATTCATATTCAACTGTGTGTTCCTTAGGGTCTTTATAGTTTCATATGTATGTTCAACTCCGTCAATTTCTTCGATTTCTATATCGTCAGATATATCTAAATTTAATGCAGGATTCTCCAATCCCACGTCTTTAACAACTGCTTTGCCCTTCGGAGGTTTTCTGGGCACTTCATAAGGGTTTAAAGTGATATTAGGATCTGGTTTGTCGCCTTTAAACTTCCTTCTCAAACTGTTGAACACTTTCTTAGATAGCTTGTTGCTGGCCTTTAGGATTTGATGTTTTAAATCTTTCTTACTGTCGCTTGATTCGTTTGAAGTATTTGCTTGACTTATTTTATTTAAATTCATAATGTCTATAGCACTGAATTGAGAGACATCGTAACCAAGTATTTTGCTTTGTTTGTTTAAAGTTTCGTCACCATTTTCATAGATGGGACTCTCTGATCGATATCCATCTATATTTTCATATTGGTTTTCTACAGTAGACTCATTTACTGTTGATATTGTGCTGTTAGTATCACAATCAAATAGTCTTCTTGGCATAATTTCATTTGTATGAACATTATTCTGTAAAATATTAGCTTCAGCATTGTATTCACATTCTGTTTTTGTTTCGTTTACATCCAAAAATGGATTCTCTGCTGATATGACTACATCATTAGCGATGTTAGGATTTAGGAATGGATTAGTGCTGTTTTTATCTGGTATCTTTTTCTTTTTTGTTATTATAGTAATTGTTTTTATTTCCATTATATTGCTCTCATTTAAATCATCATCAAAGTATATTGATTGATTTGATGCATTAGGAGAATCTAGTGCTAGTCTATCTATGAAACTTAGACTTAGGTTACTCGGGTTGTTGACAAATATTTGGTTTGTTATGTTAGTTTGTATATTAGTAATGTTACTAATAGATGACATGTCTTTCATATCACTATTTAGAGCATTTAAAGATTTATGTTCCATATCAGAAACACCAGAATCAACTATATCATCATTCATCTCTGATAATTCTAAAGTTTCAACGGTGTCTTGCAAATTGGGTTGCATGTTCAAGAAAGATTCCTTATTGAAAGATGTTTCCAGCATTTGGGGCCTCTTAAAATTGTCATTACAAAATGTATCCTGTTCAATGGTGTCTTGTAAATTTGGTTGCACATTTAAGAAAGATTCCTTATTGAAAGTTGTTTCTAATATGTGCGGTTTCATCGAATGTTCATTAGAAAATGGACCTTGTATGGGCGCATTTATCATAGTATTACTTTGTAAACGTTGCGGCATATTAAACACGCCATTTGCAATTGGCTCTTGTACAATTTGTGACATATGTAATGTATCATGAGCAACTCCAACATTTAAAAGTGGTGGCAGGTTTAAGACAGGTTTACTTGAAGAATTTTGCAAATCCGATGGCAAACTTAATAATCTCACATCATTAAGGCTCTGTGAATTCTGTGGCACATTCATATCCGTCAAATTCGCGTATATTGGTTCATCAACAGGTACAGTGCTACTTAAATCATAATTCCTAGCATTTCTCTTAACATTCTCTAACTCTCTAGCCAGAAACTCATTAACCGCTGCTTTGCTGATACCTAGATCAAGTGCGGTGTTCTCAAAAGTAGTGACATCACAGCTCTTAGTCCTCTTACGTTTCTTTGGCACTATTTCCATGCCGGTGTTGCACATGGGGTCGTCGTTGGCGAGGAGGTCCAGTGCTGGGTTGAGGTAGACGTTTGTGCTTGGTGTGGTGAGTTTGCGTTTTGATTTTGTGTTCGGGATTACCTCAAACTGGTTGTTATTGATGGCATCCATTGTGCTGAAACGGAAATAGATTTATTGTATAATTACAAAGTTTAGGACATTGAATAAGAAGAAAAAACTGTAACCCTCTTTTTAGCCATAGCCAGGTAAACAGTAGGATCCTATAACAATTCTTAGGTATCTTACAGTTCCTGTATCAAAAATGATTCAAATCTGTCCAAATGTTCTCGAGTGATGAGACCGTAAAGAAATACATACACACTTTGTACCCATACATATGCACAAGAAGTAAAATAACTTGTATTATTGGTTCCCATACGGAAAAGCTGACTTTAGCTGGTGTGATTCCCGCAGAAAAACTTAACAATAATTCAACCAGTTTACTTTTTTTTAAGAAAATCGAAAAAAATTGACCTGTACATGAGATCATCCAGTAATCTGGGAAAATGTCTGTCTGAGACATTGCAAAACTTTTGTCCAAGCTGATATGTTGATACTTTGCTCACATGGTTAGTAAATAAATGTCTGGAAATTCTAAAACAATCTTACACAAATAGATCCAGACCTAAAGTAAGCAATAAATTGCTATGGGTACTACACTATATTGTATATACTTCAATTTTTTTTATTGCTTTAAATATATGTTAAAAATAAGCAGTCATAGTTGGAATTTCTCCTATAGCAGGAGATCCCGTTCTTGCAAGAAAAGGTTAGGGCTAGGGCATAACCAAAAACAGTACCTAATAACTAGGCAGGTATTTAATAAGAATAATTAGCAAAATATAATACCTACTTCAAAAGGATGAACATAAAAAGAATAATAAGAAACAAATTGGTAACCAGCACCCAATATAAGACGTCAAGTTCCATTTCAGAAATCTAACAAAACACTATCTCTTGAGATTTACAATCAAGTTTGAACTGAATGAGCCCTGCTGAGATAAATTATTACTTCTCGTCTATATAATATAAACAAAGAGCACCATAGGTTGCAATGTGTGGAGACACCTTGCAAGTTGCAGACTACAACAAGCTCTGGGTAAGGACCAAAAACTTGAACGAAATTAAGGCATACTTTGCCATACAAAAATAGTTGGAAAAACTTTTGCTGTGCATCATAAACAAACCATACAATAAGGAACCTAACAAGGGTATGTTATTCAATGTTTAATTGTCTTTACACCGTGGAAACTTTCATACAAATTTTAATTGAGTTAGATAAGGTGGTAAACTTTTTGGTCTTCACCCCTCTAGTGAGCAAAATGACACGCAGACTTATGTAACTCTGATTCTAAGTATATATAAAATAATCAGGAGTAAATTAAAAAAAAATTGTAATAAGCTTAGATCCCATCAGGTTTTCATTACACAGATTATCTGTTCAGTTATCAACTTGCTTCCTGCCATTTATGAGATAGTAATAACATTGAGGTGATGTTTTTTCAGTCAAGACGTACAATATGTAGATTTGGTTAGAGCCCATTGCAAATTATAATCTCATCTTTCTTGTGATTAAGTAATCACAAACATTTCTTAAATATAAATATCACCTTGAAATAAGAACTCTGTCGTTTAGAACTTTAATAAGATAATACTATCTAAAACTTCAAAATTTATTATTCAATACAACGCTCTTGAGATGAATATTTAGTAAAGAAAGACAGGTATTTTCGTTTAAAACGCATTGTACATTTTACGCCAGACATATTTTATAACTTGAGAAACTATTATAAACTCTAATAAATTAAATATTACCAAAACCAGGCCGACATTTTATTCATTTATCACAAGTAATAAATGAAATATAAAAAACAAAAAAATTGTTTCAAACTTACCTGAAAGCAAGATGGTTTCAAGTAAAATATCACAATTCCATTCACAGTATCACGTTTTAGTAATTCCACATCCGATTTGTATTCACAATTTGCAATAAAACAATGATTTTCATTCATAACTTTCCGTTTGAAATATGTAAACAAAAAATCGGCAGGTGTTCCTTGGAGCGTGCACGGCGGTTATTTTTTTGACAGCTGCCTCCGGTTGCCAGTGTAATTTTTTTATTTCTACTAAATGTTGCTGTCAACGGTAGTTGTAGTACACCTTCATAGATGGCATTAGAGAAATAAAATCGATATGTTGTTTTAGTGTTTAAGAATCTATGACGAAAGTAAATGTTAAATAAAACAACCAGAAACGTTCCGTAAATTATATTTCTAATAAACTACAACATTGGTGACTGTAAACCTTATCACAAACCTTGTCCAATTAGTGGAACTAACACAAGCACTAAACTTAAAATTATGTAATGAAGTACATAAAACCACCACCTACTGATTTGACGGACAAACAGACAACATTGATAGTTACACAAAATTTGAAAATGCTTAACCACTCAATTGTTTTTGGTAGCTACGGCTACCTGTCACCGCTCTTATTTTATTATATAAATAGAGTGCAACTCAAAATTCGAAGCAATTGAGTGGTTAAGTGAATAAAAAAGATATATTTACAATCCTCTTCAAATCATTATGTAGGTACCCATTTACAAACGTGTTAAACACGTATTCTTACGCAGTTCATTCAAAGTATCAAATTGGAAGTATTTTCAATACACAACCTATTTGATCATAAGAACTTCGCAAACTTCAATATCCAGTAAATTATCTATTTGATGGAATTCATTATAAAAACATAACAAGTCAATTATTAAAAAAACATCGTAAATTATTATTATTAACTACGTGAAGACGGTTTAGTTGTATAGTTAGGCTGTATCAATAGGTTGTGTTACTATCCTTGGATTGGATTCCGCGGTCGTTCTCAATACAATTAATTTGTGCATGCATGCGAATTTGAATTACATAATGGTATAGTAAAAAAAATAATCTTAGATGTCCGAATGGTCAGACAGCAATCTAGCAAACATGACTCTACATTGCCATTGTCTTGCTTGTGTACAGAAGCTCACTTTAGGACAAATGGGGGTAAAAAAAAAACAAATATCTTACTATGTCAAATGTCTTTTTAAGTCGCAAGGTTGAAATTGCAAGATCCGAACTCGCTGGACTTGACACTGAAACCGTAACGGCGCGCGGCGATCCAAAATTTACCTGAATTCCGAAAGTATGCTATTGCAATTTCAACCTTGGGGGACTTATAAGATGATATAAATTTGTTTGCGTTGTTTTATTTGCTTAGCGAGTAAGACAATGAAAATAGATGGACATTGTGGTGTCATGTTTACAAAATAAGCTCATTAAAACCGTTCGTACATCTTAGAAAATGTTTACTATAACCATGCAATTCGAAAAAACTGTGCATATAGCCAATAGTATCGCCACCTATATATAGAGGGTTAGAGAGATAGTGTTGTAATGATACTATCAAGGACAAAATACAACTGAAATCACAGATTCGTTATCAGCATATAAGCGGCGATATACGATCAACAGCAACTCGAGTCACTATTCAAAATTCGATCTCGTATAGTGCCGTCCCACTCGTTCAGATATTGTTTGACATGAGATTGAAAAGGATAGCACTGGAATATCGAATTTCTTCTATCTTCGGAGTAGCCCTTCTGGTATTTTAAGTATGCTCTCATGATATTTCTTCAGATTTAAGATTATAAATATGATTTCCTATAACTTATTGGAAGTTCATCTTGCATATACATTATACATTTGAAAATTGTAGTAGGTTTTCATTATTAAAAAAAAAAAAATATTTCAATATCAGTCGAAACAGCTCAAGCCACTTATATAAGAAAGATGCACCATGATGGGAGCGATGTATTTATTAAGTTTAGATTTCTTATTGAATAGAGTGGAGTTGAGTGCTTAAGTACCTCACGGATTGTAACTATTGTGACATCTTTAAAACTGCTACCAGTAATAAAGGAATTCGAAGCCAATTCAGAAATAATCTTATTAAAACTGTCGTGAGACATATTTAATTATTGTATTAAGCGGTTTACACTCACGAGAAATTGTCAGGAACGACCCGACATGTTTCCAAATTGTATGGGGCTCTTCATTGGGGACTGCTACCCGTACAGCGGCGTGGCAACTTTGTCACTGACATGACGGGCCGTTCCTGTCAATTTTACGTGAGTTTAAACCGCTAAATACATTAAATTTAGGGATAGTCCATTACAGCACGGCATACATTCATAATTCACGTTTTATAAGTGTAAATGAATACAAGTAACAAAAGCGACTATTAAATATTCAATAAGTAATTGCCAACGAATTTATATTAGACTATTAAGTGATAACTTGACATAAACACCCTTTTTTTATCTACATCACATTTCCCATCAATTTCACATAACATTGACGACCACTACCGTTTATAGTTTGACTATGATAAACAAGCTGTACAGATCCTACATAGCAAGAATATATCGAAAACATCGTTTAAAAATATACTTATATCTCCTTTGAATTGGATACAGTATTTGTACTCTAATTTGATACATTGTACAATATACAGTGTGCTGGATTTCATATTAAAAATACATTGATCGGAAAATCAGGTGACCATTATTATTTTAACTTATTTTAGGTAATCGAAGACAATAGCAAGAAAACAACTATTGCAATAGCAAATTACAAAAATGACTAAAATTATAATTGTCAAAATAACAGATCACCTGTATAATTAATCAATGTGAACTATATTTAAGCTTGGTGCAACGACATACCTACTTATTTTATGGTCAGATCATATCATAGTACTGAGCAAATATTAAGTACTCGACAATAATGTTATTAAAACTTTCGTGAGACATTTAATTATTGTTTTAAGCAATTTACACTCACGTGAAATTGTCAGGACCGGCCCGACATGTTTCGAACGTATGTGAGTGAGTGTAAACCGCTAAATACAATAATTATTAATTAGGTAGTCGATAAGTTGTTTTTTATATTTTTTCTTAATTTTCTTTTATTTACAAAACCTACCTAGCAATACAATTGACACGGAACCTATGGAATACTACTTGAGGCTTTCTAATTATTAAGTGTTGTATTAAATGACGGATTTTCAAGTGCGTAGATCCAAAAATCTGATGAACAATTATAATTATCATTTCATTTCGTAAATCGTAACTGCCGGCCAATTGGTAATTTTTTTAATTCAGACTTTGAAGCATTTTACTTTTGGAACTTACTAATAGTAGTAGGTATATATATTTTTATAATTAATTGCGTAGGTATACGCCCGCACCTGCAGTAGAAATGTACGGAAGTACGGTACATGCCATCATCAAATGCCTTTCAGTCTTTTACAGACTATAAAAACAGTGTCATGTAGGAAAACAACGCTTTTCATGGCTGCGCAAGCCAATACGAGAACGGCACACGCGACCACAGGCTACAGAACAAATACAATACAATACAAGTGCTCTTTATCACACCTCATAAAACATACATGAGAAATACAACGCAAGAAATTAAAATTAGAGGTAAACAACAGGCGGTTCTATCGCTAAAGAGCGATCTCTTCCAGACAACTTTTGGGTACTGGAGAACGAAGCCTTTTGTACATGTAAGACATCAGTCACACGCTCGTTCTGGCGTCAGTTCATTCCATCATTCTGCACTATCAGTTTACTGTCAATCATTAATTATCTCGCGGTCCGGGTGACGACCCGGAGAGATTGATCGTGTAACCCTTTGACTGACGAGTCCGAGAGTCACAATCCCTCGGCATTATGACCAGAGTAATGGACTGAACTGACTCCTGACTGCCAGTGTAACCGCTGTCTAATGTTAGCAGATTGCTAAGAAAGAAGCTTCATCTGCAAATTATTGCGTAACCTTTTTTGAGAGTCATGGCTGGGAAATACTGAAGTTTCGAGAGAGCAAACAGTTTAGAGATACTAAATTACTGGATTCAGTCTATCCAATTAATAAGAGAGATATTTGTTACCATACATCGCAAAAACGCAAGATTTCTGCAAGATTTACAAAAACGGCTCTGAGCGCGGTAGACCTCGCGAATCTATGTTTGCGTAGCCCAAATCTTTCTTACCCCCCTTCTCACGCCCCCCCCCGACCCCTTGAAGTTAATGTCAATAAAGTTAACAAAAAAGCTCGTTTTTCGAAATGAAAATATACGTGTGCGGATACAAAGTTATTTTTGCTGAAGCTGAATCAGAAACGGTTTGCGCTCGCTCGCTTAATTCATTTCTACTTTATATTACGCCTCTTTTTTGCGATGTACCCACTGCGATAAAATAAATAGCATACCTAAGTACGCTAGTAATTAGTTATAACTAGCATTTCTAAGTAGATATGCTAGTTATTTTATGGCCCTGAACATATAGCATGAAGTTACATACAATACAGCGATATATATGTTTAAAGTTATAAGTGTATAACACTAACAAAGACTCCTAGTCTATATCCAGCTTCTTAAAATTCTTGTTCAACGCCTTGTCTCTCTTCTTGTCTGGGCAGGCCCTGGTCCTCTGCTCCTCCTCAGCGATGAAGTAGGGTTCTATGGCCTGTAGCTGCTGCATGCACTTCTTGTGGAGGGTCTGCGTGTCGGGCAGGGTGCCGCCGTAGTCGGGGGGCAGCGCCGACCGGGGTATGACGGTTTCGTAGAACTTCTCCAGATCCTCATTTTTGCTGTGGAATTTGATCTGGAATCAGAGAATAGAGTTAGGTTAGATATAGTTTTTATTTCATTTATTAAATGTATTTTAACATAGTTGGGTAAATCAACTAGCGTTATAACTGTGCGGTTCTAGCGTCATTCCTTTTTCACGATTATTACCACAACGGAAGAGCCAGAGTGGTTTTAATTATGATCTAACTAGGATCGCACTCGGGAGTGGCTTCGGGCCCTTCGGGGTACGTAAAAAATCGACTTTCAACAATCATCTATTTTAACAATATTCGCAGAAATTGGAATGACGAAAAAATAAAACGCCTAACAAACGATGTTTATTCACCCAGTTGCTCCATTTAGCCTGATGGCAAGCAAAAAGGGAAGCCCAAGTCGTAATGGCAACTGACAAGAACCGAATGATGCCTTGTGAGTTGACACTGCCACGCCGGCAGTGATGCTTCTTCACGCATCGATTGGAAAGGTCCCATGTTGTAAGAACGAGGAAAGACATGTGCCGCCAAAAAGTTCTACATTTTTGGGCAAAATAAAAGTCTGTAGGTACATGTGTCTGAGAATGTAAATAATAATTACTACCAGTCAACCATACGACCATCGAGAGAGATAATAATAGCATATCGTCACTACTTTGAAAAAACTCGTATCTCATTTTGCGCCAACCTAGCTACCTTACCTTAGGTACTCAAATCTATATGGCTCTAGTATGGACTTACCTTATTACCGAGGTTGGCGTTGGATACAAGTTTTTGTAAAGTACTGACGATATGAACACACTCTGGTCTAACATGAATCTAAATTATAAGTAGTTATCTGCAAATACACACAAAGGGAGCGCTTTACATTTGTCGCTTCATAATTAACGGTTGTCACAACTAAATCCAAGGTTGTACTATAGATGCTTAACGACGATTAATAAAGGAAATCATTATGATTCGAATCATACTCGAATTGAACAATTTGTATCAAAATTACAAAAAACGACATGGAAGTGACCGAACTTTTCACAATACGAGTAACTGAGCGAATAGTTAACCTCCACCCATTCCATATTCATATTGAATTAATGCAACATTGTGTAGGTACCTATCTATCTGTACCTAGGTACGTTGTTGTTTTACGTATTTTGTTATTTGCGTAATTGGCCGTAAACAACCACCTCATTAAATAACCCATTCCCTTGAGCAAACATAGTTCAAGTCTGTCCGGTACATTATTAAACGGATTCTATTCCTTCAATTATGCACTAGTCGCATCTTCGGCTGTACAAATAATACCTAATTATTCTTATTAAAGCAGTAAAGTCTGCATACGTAAACCAAATGTGAAAAAAACCAAAAAACCAAAAGCGAAAAATTTAAAAATTCAATGGTGCCTATCCGAACCATTGTTTTTTTTTTCAATTTTTCGCTTCATTGTTAACAAATACTTAACGACGCGTTTGGTGCAGTGGTATAAAAGCTGCCTACTGAGCCGACGGTCCTGGGTTCGAATCCCGACAAGGGCAAATATTTGTGTGACGAACTCGAATATATTTGTGCCTGGGGCATGGATGTTATGTGTATTTAAAGCCTGACCAGAAATATATGAGGATGCGCCATATTGCGGAATTTCGCTGGAACTAATTTCTTACACTGGCAATGATTAATTATGATCATAGGAACTGACAGATATTTAAACGAATGTCATTAGAGTGCGGATTGCGATTGGTTGCAAAATTGTTGCCATATAAATCTTATAAATAACGCCCTCTTGACAATCCTCATATATTTCTGGTCAGGCTTTAAGTATGTAATTTATCTGTATAAGTATGTTTATTGTCGTCTAGTGCCCATAACACAAGCCTACACTGCGCGGGACTAGATCGATTTGTGTGAGGTTGCTCGATAAACATATTTTTAATAATACCTAGTTCACCTTTAAACAAGAAACATACGTACTACCTCACTGCTTCTTTGCCCGTATAATGTTTATACTTAGCATTCATTGTGGTCTGCGAATACAATTGAAGACACAAAAGTTTATCGTATCATTACCTTATGAGACAAAGTCGATAATGAAGTTTCCATTGTAAACTCGCAAAGAATTCTGGAAAGATGTGTTGCCAAAGTATGTTGAAATTGTATAGCATTGTCAAAAATACAAATTATATGTATGGAAAAAACATCATGAAGTACAGTTAATAGTTAAAAGAAAAATCTACAGCCAAAATTTGCGATGGAAACATATCTACATAGATTTAAGACCAGCTGCGTAAATCATGTTAAAGCAAACAAATGACTGATTATGAAATATTGAACATATTTATGACATCAATTCTTTTTCATAGGTTAACGAAGTGCCCCTCCACACTATCATATTCGCCCAACTCCGGTCAACTTCGCGAGTAGTGTGGCGCCGCAATAAGGCTAGTTCGAAGTGTTTATTCGCAAACACATTTAACCATGGTTCTATTTGTTTTGACACAGGTCTCTGACGCCTAAAAACGAGTGTGTATTAGAAATACACTTGCGGACATTATTACTGAATTTATTACTTTAAAGAAAAAAAAAATAGTACATTACTGCAGAGACGCCAGGAAAGAAGGGCTTGCCGGGTGAGTAGGTAGGTAGAGGATACGAAGCCGGCAAGCCCTTTTCACGGCTAGACATGTATAGGTAGTACTTTTCTCAAACATATGTAATGAAATAATAAAATACACCATTCCAAAAAATATAATTCAGCTGTTTAGCCTGTTCATGAACACAGACGCCTTGTGTAAAAAAATCCCGTCTTGGGCCTTCAGTTTAGTCTGAAATTCCTCTCGAGTTGTTCCACCAGAGAAACGTGATACTTCCAAGCCTGTTCGCACGTTATGATGACATTTCATTGCATGATCTAAAACGTAGTGATTACCTACGAGGGGCGTCTGAAAAGTTCTAAGCCTAAGGTATTTCGAGGTTATATATGCGTTTATGATACTGGCCACTAGAAAGGCCATTTAAAAACAAATTATTAAAAATAACATGTCACGTTTTTATTATTCTGTTTCGAGATATTCAACGGAAAAGTACATCATGTGTGAATTACCAACGAATATTACGAAAATTGAGCACCGTGCTGTAATTAAATTCCTTACAAAAAGTAACAAATCACCGCAGTGTATTTTTGAGGAAATGGCTATTATTTACGGTGATTCTGGGCCTTCTTATGCCACAGTCAAAAAGTGGAGTCGATTATTTAAACTCGGACGGGAATCGATCGAAGACGACCCCCGCTCAGGGCGGCCAATATCGGTAGTGACCGAAGAAAACGTAGCAAAAGTCAAAAAGCTGGTATTAGAAGATAGAAGAATTAAGATTTGGCAAATAGCTGAGGTCTTAGGTATTAGTAAAGAAAGAGTCGGAGAAATTTTTCATGAACATTTGTACATGAGTAAAGTCAGTGCTCGTTGGGTACCGAAAATGCTAACGGCCTTCGATAAAGTACGTCGTGTGGAAACTTCTCGGGCGTTTTTAGAATTGTGCGAAGATGATTTAGATGAAGTTTGTTCCCGAATAGTAACTGTTGATGAAACATGGATCAGACAGTATGATCCGGAGTGTAAGTCTGAGTCGATGCAGTGGATTGAAAAGGGTGAAAGGCCGCCGAAGAAATTTAAAGTGCAAAAGTCGGCCTCTAAGTTAATGGCTACGGTATTTTGGGATTGTGATGGCATTCTTTTAATCGATTATTTAGAAAAAGGCTCTACGATAAACGGAACTTATTATGCAAATCTAATAAGACAGGTGCGACAAGCCATAGTTGAGAAAAGGCGGGGTAAACTAAGGAAAGGCATTTTGTTTTTGCAAGACAACGCACCCGTTCACACCGCTAATGTTGCGAGGCGTGCTCTGAAGGAAGTTGGTTTTGACGAAATTGACCACCCACCCTACAGCCCAGATCTAGCCCCAAGCGATTATTTTCTATTCAATAATTTGAAGAAAGAGTTGAGGGGAAAGCGATTTAGAAGTGACGAAGAGATGAAGGCGGCTGTACAGGAGCATTTTGAAGGGCAAAATGAAGATTATTTTTTAATGGCCTAAAAGCACTGTATAAAAAATGTAAAAAATGCATTGATTTAGGAGGAGACTATATTGAAAAATAAACACGAGTTCATTTGTGTAAATTGTTTTTTTCTATCTTAGGCTTAGAACTTTTCAGACGCCCCTCGTATATGCTCTTGGGCATGATCGAGAAAATTAATATATACCTAATGAGCATGTTTTATGATGTTTGTGATCTGATTTTACTTATTTTTTCGTGGGCTAGCTTAAATTAAAGTCTGTGTATTCGCAAACATAACCAGTACGCATATTTGTTTGCACACGTTTGAAAATGAATGTAAGTATTACAAATGCTCGTGGTCACGCGCGGCCTCCACAATGTCAACGTTAGTTTAATGTCTTTGCGCAACCATTTTCGAGAGTGAAACTCCTGCCTATAATTAATATCGACTAGGTGCCGACTTCGTCCTCGGTGGTAAAAGTCATGACCCTCTATTTTGCTAGGCAGTCCAGCATTCTATAAGCAGATGGTTACGGATAAGAAAAAATCTAATAAGTGAGAGTCGGACACGAGCACGGAGGTTGCCTTTCGTAATCTTTTTCTTGTTTTTAATGTTTAGTACGGTTTTGTATGGTGATCTTGGCTTACTCCTCACCGCGAGCGAATCGGCTGTAACAACATAACATTATGTTCAAGCATCTGAACTGGAAACTGCACATTGATAGCGTATGCAGCAGATTAGACAGATTTGTGTTTGCGCTACGAAGGCTTAGGATTCTAGCATCTAGAGAGGCCGCCCTCTCTGCGTATCATGGATATGTATCATCTGTGTTACATTACGGACTGATCATTTGGGGCAACTCGATTGATATACAGAGAGCATTTGTAACTCAAAAGAAGTGTATTCGAGCTGTAGCTGGCGCTCAATATCTAGCCCATTGCACACCTTTATTCAAGGATCTAAAGATTCTTCCCTTACCCTGCTTGTACCTACATATATGAGCTAGCTAAATTTGTTAGGAAACACCCGGATTTATTTCCTCTACATGATGCCGTACTTAAGAAAACAAATGGAAGATATCCGAACAAACTGTATGTTCCTAGACAAAAAAATAAATTATTTGGTAAAAATGTATATATCATGGCTATTAAATTGTATAATAAGATTCCAAATGACATAAAAGTACTAGATTTAAGTAAATTTCGAAAAAAATTATTTGATTGGTTACTTGACATGTGTTTTTATTCAATTAATGAGTTCCTAAATTATCAATAAACATTATTTTTCTATGTGACCGCAATATTGTATAACAATTGTATTTGTAAATTAACTTATTCTAACATTTCTACGCCGATAGAGGCAGAATATGACGCACTAATTGTATCTCGACCATCATTTGTACCATGTTCTAAGAAATAAACAGATTATTATTATTATTATTATAACAACTTTGCATACCTGTGACTGGTGTATCTAGACAGATAGCGCGTTAGTAATGACCCCGTTGGCACCCCTTTAGGGTGCTTTGGAACCATATAAGGAGGGTGTTTGGAAATCGGTTCATAAATGACTGAGTTCTGAGGCAATAATTAACCAAATAGAGAGGAGAACCTCCTATTTTATGTCCCATGTCCGGGCAGAGGGTGTCCATAGTACATCGTGATCCCGATACTTCGCTCCAAGTCATTCCTATCGCTTTCGCTTCTGCAGTGATCATCCGCTGCCAGAACCTCTAGCATAACATAACTGCTAAACGCGACTATTTCTCGTACGAGATAATTACCCCTCTCTAGTTGCGCTGGGCATTTTCCGCAAGTCGATATCCAACGTGCCTATTTTGCTTGAAAAGGGCGCTACTCCAACCACCCCAACTCCTCCACGAACCTCAGCAAAGCCTTTATGTTGCTTGTGGCTTCGTGTACGGCAGGTACTTAGAGATCCTAGGTACTTCCTAGCCCTCTCTTTCTGAGCAGTGATGTGAGAAAGCGACGGGTAGCGCTATGTTCGACAAGAGTCGCGAAGCATAGCTGTGCTAGACGGGCAGGATTGCTTAGGCCTTAGGGCATCTGCGTTTCCGTTGTACCCTATAGATAGGGTCTTGTCATTTTTTCTACACGAGCCGTCGGAGCGTGCGGCTGATCCAGTTCCACTTGCGGCGTATGATGCTATTTTAGTCATAAGTTGAAAATATTTTAGGCAATTGGATCCACAGTAAATTTTGTGTATTAATACGATAATGAGTCATCTCATCATCATAATCGAACTATTTGCCACGACAGTAACACTATTAACATCAAAAGGCAATTCGTTATTTTGATCACGCGTGTATTTTTAAATTTGCGTCGACGATTGTATAATTAATCGGAATCGTAGTCGTTTTTCGGTTTATGGTCAAATATTTTAAAACGTATTTATTATAGATGTAACGTGGTGTTGTTCATTCATAATATTGTTGCATTTGGAGGTTTTTTTTTCTTTTTATTTAGCGGTTTACACTCACGTGCACTCACGTGAAATTTTCAGCAACGGTCCCACATGTTTCGAGCTCGTATGGAGCTCTTCATCAGGGACTGCTGCCCGTACAGCGGCGCGATAGCTTCGTCACTGATTCTTTGGTCGATGCTCCGTTCTAATAGCGCTGGGAGTGGAACGGGGGGACGGAGGGTGCTTGCAAGCCTACAACTTGTCCGTCCGGCACTCCAAAGTCACTTTTGTCATCCATAGACATCACGCACACTTGACTAATGGTGTCCACGAGATTTTCCAAACGCACAATATGTTTCGCCGCAGGAAGCACAGGCTTCAATGCTGGTGGTAAAGCCCAACCGCCGTCTCTATTAAAATTTGGGCGCCGTCGTCTAGAGTCAAAACAGCTGGACCGATCTTAACAATTTTCGTACAGCAATCTCGAACGGTTTTGCCTTATGATTACCCGAACATGATAATGCAAAAGAGGGTTACGACATGTTTTTTTCGTCCCCGTACGAAGGAAGTCAGTAGTTACAGTTGGCTTTCATTTCTCCCACGTAAAATGAGGAATGTTACATACTGCTAAGCTTATAAGTTATACATTTAACATACATGAATGAATGGGTGTGTCTACAGCCTAGGTATATGCCTGAAGTCTCGTACATTAATTCGGTATAATGTTATTTGTCCTACCCTTTCAATTAGAGAATAACAAGGCTATGTAAAAACACAGCTGAGCAAATTTTATAAATGTAAACAGCCCAAATACAAAGCCTAGCCAAATTTAGTTAGTGCTCAACAAAGGACTGAAAACTTTGTGTTTCTAAAAAACTTGTTTTACGCAGAAAAGGTTAATTAGGACCTTGTGAATTTGTTGGCTAGTGTATAAATAATGTAAATTGAGAGCGATAAATGTTGAGAATATTAAGCCGGTTAACCTAAGCCTAGGGGTAAGGTAGGTCTTCTTTCTTTAATTCTTAATTTTCTGCAGATTTCCTTCTTTCTATGCGCGGGAAGAAGGCACAGAAGGTTCCTCCTTCACACGGAAGGGTGTTAATTACTGATTCGATTACTGAACCCGTTGTCGGTTATATAATGGTTTACCGAATACTGACACCAATGAAATAACAGGGACCCCTATGTCCAGCAGTGGGACAAAATATACTTCTAACAATATAATTAGGTACCTTGGCTCACAAGGAGACTGCTATAGTCGTTTCGGCAAACGACTATCGCCAAGCGTCTCGACCAACATTTTGAGAGATCCTCGCTAGATCAATAATCAGATACAGAAGACAGTACTCCTCTAGACACTAGACGGCCGATTTTTTTTATCAAGTCTATTAGGACCCCACATAATATATGGCACAGGATTCAGTATGGCTAATGCCAACCCTGACACTAGAAAAGGGAGTGGAAGTTACTTCGCCAAACAAATGACTCACCATGTCATAGAACTTCTTCTCCATAAACGGCCTGATGAGTAGCAGCAGCTTGTCGAGCACCGGCTCTGAGTTCAGCACGTGGATCGCCTTCATGCGTATTGGCTGCGCCTCCTGGACGTACTGGAAGAACTTGCGGAGGGACCTGGAAGTTGACATGAAGGTTTGAGGGATAAATCACGAAATTCTTCAACGTTCGTACTTGGGTAAGGACCAAATTCTTTGCATCGTTGGACAACGGAAATCACAATGGAATGTGTCACACCGGAAAAAAAGTAGCATAAAAAGTAGTATAAAATTGTAAATGTACATGTACAAGGTTTGAAGATGAATAATAAATAAACATCGGGACAGGTGAAACTAAATAAAAGCTTGTAAGCACAATTGGTAACGTTGTCTTCGCTTCGACGAATTTCCGTTGTGACACGTAGCACAATGGTTGTGTCCCTTGTCGCATAATGGAGGCAAAATACTTCACGACCTAACCAGAAATAACAACATGGCAGCACTATCGAAGTCAAGCTTGCAAGTTCGGAGTCAGTGTTCCATTAAAATAATTGAAGAATCTACTGGAATAGCGTTGTAAGTTCCGTGTAATGTCGTCGCACAACTGGAGGTTGCACAATGGAAGAATATTTGGGACATGCATAAAATAGCCGCAAAATTTAAAATGATGAAGGATATCGAATATTAAACTATACCTGCGTCTTAACAAAACCTAAGACTATACATACAAATAAACTGTATAAGTTAAGGCGTTCGTACTTTAAAACTAAATCAATATATTCTCGAGAAAGCAGAGTACGGACGTATATTCATTTTGTATGGGAAATATAATAAAGATAAAAAAGTATATTTCTGAATAATTTTTTTATTAACTATTCTGAAAATCAATTCGTTTATTGATGATTGGGTTAATAGGAACTGTTATTTGGCGTGTTTTTCTACTCTACAAATTAACGATAAATGTTCTATTTTTAGTTTGAGATGAGGTGGACATTAATGTATGACAGTATTTGCAAAGAATTTGGTCCTTACCCACTTGTCTAACTTAGTAAAGGGTGATTCTACAAGCGTTTCAACCGCCGACAGTCCGCTGTCAAAAATATTGAATGTTTAAGCTACGCCAAGCTGCAAACTCTCATACAATGATATACTAACCGTACTTCTTACCATAATAATTAATTGAAATAAAATATACAAATATGGGTGACGACGGCAATGGGGGAGGATAAACAAAAAAAAAGGAGGGGCGGAGGGGGAGGTTGATGGAAAAATCTTGCTTAGTAAAAAATTCCTGCTCCATTTTCAAAATCGAAGGCTCCCTCATGAAGACAGCTCGTATGACTGATATCTCTATTTCTACTTTTAGCCAGAATTGATCTAATTTAACGCATATTATTTATGGCCCATTACTTTGATATTTATGACAGCGAACGGATGGCGGTTGAAACGCCAGTAGAGTTAGCCTAAACAAGAATCTAACCTCAAAGTATGACTTTTGCATCAAACCTGTATCACTATTTTCGATGTAGCGCTACTAATTTAATAAATTAAATTGGTTTGCGAGAAATCAGCTGATTTAGTGTTAAATTACTAATTGAGATTGGAATCTCAGAAACATAGCCCTCTTTATCCTGCCTAGTCGGCTAAAGAAGACACTAGATCGTCGCATCCGAGAAAACCAGTGTCGTAACAAACGTAACATACTTAAATTACTTAATGAATGGCGGTGAATGACGCAAGTAAACGACACCGGCCTGTACTAAAAACGGCAGAGCTTCATATAGATGTTAATGGCGTATACGTCCTTTTTACTATAGCTGTGATGCGAATTAATAAATAAACAGCTGCGATGATTGGACTTCGCGAAGAGTGATTGAATTAATAATGTTTATTGACGTTAGTGACTCAAAATGTCAGTATGTACTGGTAGCTATATAAATATTTATTGTAAATAACTGTATGCAATAATAATCAAATTAATAAAAAATACAACAAAAATGCATGCGTTATTCAATTTCGGTTTTATTTATTATAATTAATACCAGTGACGATGCCTTGTTTCAAAACTACTTGGTCTCCCTTACTTTTTAAATTCATGTGGTCGCTATATTCCACTACATTTCATCATCAGAATTTTTACGTTGCACGGCGGAGATTTCCACGACACGGCGACGTAAACATGGAATTGTATTTCGGACCTCTGTAATGCCGTAGGTACATGGCATAAGAAAACAAATTATGATGTTGATGTGTCATAAGGAAAAGAATATTTTGCCGCCAGTCGTGCATTATTTGACCATAGTTATGCAGAAAACGACCAGCGTAGATTTTTTGTCAAAGTGACTTAAGTCTTAATCAATTAATGAGTTTGGTCGCTTTTTGCATTATGTAAAGAATCTTTGGTCGCTTTCTGCATAACTAAGGTCATTTATGCATTACAGTTGTCATGTAGTCATGTTCTTTGACTTATTATAGAGCTTGAAATCTTTCTCGTAATTTAAACCTCAAAGCCCGTCTATTGTGAAGGATGGGCAACTACGGGACGCTACACTGAGCGTGGCCCGACATGCTCTTGGCCAGTTTTTTTTCTTATTGCGGCTCCATACTATTCGCAAAGTTGACTGAAGTTGGGCGAATTTGATAGTGTGGAGGGGCTCTACGACTTCGGTCAACCTCGGGAGTAGTGTGGCCCGGGTTATATCATGATGCCGTATTTCTTCACTGGTTGCGTAGCGAAAAATACTATTTTGTAAACAGTTTCGGTACCGCGCACATCGCACGAGGGGTAATTAAATAAACCATGTTTATTGATTAGTAGTTAGTGACGCAAAATCACAGTAGGTACCTACTTATGCATATACCTACCGGCTGACATTTACGTAAGTAACTATAACACGACGTTCAAAACAATAATAAAAAATTTAAACTGACGTTTAAATTGTCAGGTACGGCCCGACACGTTTCGAACTCATATAGAGCTCTTCATCAGGGGCAGCTATCCGTGCTGCTACGCGACTCGCGGCCTACGAGATTTGAAACCGTTTTTAGGGTTCCGTACCCAAAGGGTAAAAACGGGACCCTATTACTGAGACATCGCTGTCCGTCCGTCCGTCCGTCCGTCTGTCACCAGGCTGTATCTCAACAACGGTGATAGCTAGACAGTTGAAATTTTCACAGATGATGTATTTCTATTGCCGCTATAACAACAAAAACCTTAAATATTTATTTAATTTAAAAATAAAATAAAATAAATATTTAAGGGGGGCTCCCGTACAACAAACTTGTTATAGATTATATATAAGTATGTATAGATACGGAACCCTTCATGCGCGAGTCGGGCTCGCACTTGCCCAATTTTTATAATTCGTCTGACGATAGTTTTAATAATATTACGTTCAAAACAAATAAAACATTCAATGTCGTAACGTAGAACAATGACAAAATTAACGATGAAACCATTTCCTGATTTACATCGCACTGTATTCAATATGGTTCGAATACCGGCAAGGGCAAACATTTATGTGATGAACTCGTATATTTGTACCTAGGTCATCGATGTTATACGTATTTAAGTATACATATAGGTATCTCTATTTTTTTAATGGCGGTGATATGGGGTTGAAAACGTAAAAGAAATAACAAAATTCAACCATTTCAAAACTAGGCTATAATTAAGTAGGCATGTATATCGTCGTCTAGTACCCATACCACAAGGCTTATTGAGCTTAATTTGGGACTAGTTCGATTTGTGTGAGGATGTCTGATATTTATTTTACCTAAGTACATCAAACTAACAATGGAAGCGGAGAATAACGTTTGCAGTTATAAATTGTTATCAGACACATTAAAATCGTATCAAAATTGTTACGGATACGATGTAATCGTTATTAAACAATGGCCATACGTACGATTATTGTTGGTTTCTAGGAAACCGCTGTTGGTTACCAGTTACCACTAATAGATAAGGTAAATAGATAAGAGGAAAGTCAATTATGATGACGTCTGCAGAAAAAAGATTTCATTGCTGCAGAATTCCCTTGACTACATTTCTATGTTGATAATCAAATTTGTTATGAAGACTCCCCATCTAATACATTTCAAAATACGTATTTACAAAAAAATCTTATCAAAATCAAACGCATTTCGTCTACCAGGCCTCCGCGCCGCGTACCTTCGTCCTGGACCTACCAGCGTTGACGTCCACTGAAGCGGAGACGTACGGAATCGACCAATCACAAAAGTGAAGCCGAGCTGAGATACAGATTTCAACGCATGTGATTGGCCTATTCCGCACATCTCTCTCCGCTCCGGTTCAGTGGAGTGGAGACGCACCCTAAATATGCGTCAGCGATACACGAAAGGTTAGGCGGGTTAGTGTCACGCGGACCGTCGCGCGGATCGCTCCGCGCGGAGCAATATGTATGGCTGGTTTTAGTGTCACGCGGACCGCACGCGAACCGTCCGCGCGGATCACGTACGATGTATTAAGCTTAAGGAAGCGTTTTAGAGTAATGCGGACGGGTCCGCGCGGACGCGCCATACATATTGCTCCGCGCGGAGCGTTCCGCGCGACGGTCCACGTGACACTAAAACCCGCCTAAAACCCGCCTTAGATGGGCGAATCGTCTTTTTGACCGACACAAATCTTTCTTTCACTATTAAAATATACCCTCTGTGCCGACTGGTCGACAAAATACGATGGCAAAACAATAAGCAATTTATCTGTATCTAGTTTTCTTATTTGGTACTAAATAGTATTTTATGCAACCGTTGTATAAGGGGGGGCAAAAAACGCGAGTGGCATGGGTTACGATGTGAGCGCAGCGAACATCGTAAGAAAGATGCCACGAGCGTTTTTTGACCTACTTATACAACGTTGCATACAATACTTTTTCTACGACACGACATTTCATAAATAAAATCCAAATAAACAACAAAGAAAATAATTACATGTTCCCGCTCGGAATCAACAAAATTTTAAAAAAATAGTCTCTGATAAACTTTTTTTTTATTGACGTCCATCTGGCAAAAAAATATGAACTTATATACATAACGGCCTTATCACACTTGCGATTTGCGAGCGACTTTTGTATGAAGGCGATCACGCAGCGAGCTCGCCGCGTCGCTTTTTTGTATAGAAAACTCGCTCGCAAATCGCAAGTGTGATAAGGCTCTAAAGGTATACGTTCACTATACTAAACATCTGTCAAAAAAATATTAACTTATACATAAAGGTATACGTTCACTATAACATCCATGCACTGATGATAAAACTTTTTTTTTAAGTTGGCAGCAATGCCTTAATACAATAAGCTTTTTTTTTAAATTGCAAATTGTGTGAATGCAGCTGTTTATCTTGTAATCTCTGTGGTACCAAGTGATGCTTTTTTGGCGACATTATAACATCGTTTAGCAGTGTTTTTTTGGGCAATAGAGTATAGACTTTTACAGACTTTCATAATTTATGTCTTTATATTAGAGTTAGTAACTATATAAATGACAGAAAAAAGTACTGGAGTAGAAAAAAATATTTGCACTGCAAGTAGGACATTTTCAAATGCCGGTTTTATTACGCATGCCGTATGTCGACCGAGTTATCGACTTGTGAGTTTCACTAGTTGTTATACCGCCTGCGGGGAGTCCCCACATGGCGTTTATCGACTGAGTTATGTATCTCTACGACACTAAGGTTCAAAAATTTTGAAGAATGTAAAAGGGGAAATGTGTACAAAGCACTCGAAAGTGAGTCACTAAACAGATGCAATTCTTTCGATTTACCACATTCACGGACAGTACGTAGAGAGACCTAGGACCCTCGCGATACGACACCACGTCTGTGGAAAGCGACTTTTGTCTTCGCAAAACCGCCACTCCGCCTACAGCCGCACTTTCCTCATATTAGTTATATAAATGCCTTGTGCCGGTTTTGTGACGCGATGAATTTGTTGTTGCCCTATTATCTTCCTACTATGACTGCGGTGTGGCGCAATTCCCTTTTTAATAAATAAATAAATAAATATCGGACAACCTCACACAAATCGACCTTCCCACAGCAAGCTCTATTAAGCTGTGTTATGGGCAATTGGGCACTAGACGTTGATAAACATATAGCCTAGCAAGCATCGGTCCGGCCCAAGGATAGTGGCGCCACAAACAGCTTTCATATGACAATAATGTGCATACGTCATATATTTGCATTTTAAAACGTCAATAGCTATTTGTCAAGACTTGTTATTAACCAAATTAAAAACATTGTTTACCGGAATGCCGCTCAATCCTTCGCTCTCTTTGCGAAATAGGTGAAATACTACTGCAAAAAACTTCACTTCACATCACTGTGGTTAGTTTTGGCTTTATTTGCGGAATATTTAGTCCTGTTTCCTCTTTGTCTACATCAGTGACATTCACCGACTTTCAAAGTCAGTTACTAAAAATTGGTCGTTGCCAGTAAAATAAATTAGTACCACTAAAAATCATGTTGGGCTATATATATAAATACATACTTAAATACAAATAACATCCATGACCCAGGCGCAAATATTCGAGTTTATCATTATCACTCAAATATTTTTCCTTGCCGAGATTCGAACCCAGGACCGACAGCTCAGGAGGCAGCTCTTTTACCATTGCGCCAACCGCGTAGTCAATCCGCGTCGTTTTTGATTTTAGTTACTTAATTGATCTGTGACGTAACTTAAATCATCATCATTGGCCACAGCATCTGTTGTAGATGTTTGTTGCAGCACTTGTGGGTTTACGGGTTCACTCAAAGTTAACTTAAATATGATCATAATAATAGTGATATGGGAGGTATAGTAAGTAAGTAATTGAATGATCATGCTCATGGTAATAATTGTATACGCCTTTTACCTTTGCTTATCCTTTTGAAAGCTAAAACATGACAAACATTAAAACATAATAAAACATATTTGATTGTACTTCGTGTAAAATAAAAGTAACTTCGGCCTTCGCATGTAAGTACCTGATTTATGGTTTACAATGCTTATTTTTGTTTAGGTTATTAATTACATGCAGACGCACACAGACACGCAAAAAAAGATACTGATCTATAATTCCTTTCTTTTTTCGCCGGATATTAAGCAAATAAGTATACTTATGTTGAACTACATAAATTTGGCAATCGAAATTTGGGTATTTCGGTGATGGCAAGATAACTAAAGATCAGCCCGTCTAGCACAACTATGGTTCGCGACTCATGTCGCGCGACATAGCATTACCTGTCACTCTCTCAGGATACTGTACAGAAAGGGATAGTGAGCAATCTCGCGCGACAAACAGTCGCGTGTCAAGTTGTGCGCTAGAGGTGCTGTAAGACTGTATCGCTGTTTATCTCAACGAGGCTTTTAAGGGCGTTCCAACCAACGAGTATAAGTAATATTAAAGTAGATAATTATCATAATAACACGGTAATGTCATAGAATATTGAATGCTTGCCTAAATCCATTATTCGGCATCTTTATTTAGTGGTCCACTTTCGAGCCTATTAGGCCAGAAATATCTCCTATTTATTTAGATCTTACAATGTAAGGACAGTTCTGCCCTCTTAAAGTACAATGGCGGCAACTCAATAAAAATAAAACTGCGTATCTGACTGCGCCAAATAGTCTTCCAACAGGGACAAATGGCGGGAGATTGTGAGGATTTCATAAAGATTGGTGAAATTTTGGACGAGGAAACAGACGAGAATGAAACCTTAATTTGTATGGAAGAAGAGCAGTGATATATTTCCTTTAAGATATACTCACGATAGACTGACCCGCGTGAGATGTCCGAACCGCACGCCGCGCATGTCGAAGAGGAAGACGTAGCCGGGGCTAGGACCTCGCTTGTATAGACACGCCTCTGTGGACAGAAAATGAATTCATCATGCCGGTTTTTGTCTATTACAGACGATTTTATAGAGTCAGGTTGTCACGTTGAGGACCGGGAGGTAAGTAAAGTAGGAAGGCAGGAACGGAAGAAGAGACAGGAGACAGGGCAGAAGAAGGTATTTATTATTTTAATTAATAAAGGCACCTGCGAACAAGCAGATTCAGACTTAAGTTCTAGATTTAAATTAAGAGATATTGACATTATAACGGTTATGAAATACATGGGAAACTTACGTTTACGTGCCTTGTCTTTAATTTAATTATATATTTGTATCCGACAGAATCCAGCAACTTCAGATATCACAGCACAATAGCACAGTTAAACTTTGGATATATAGAACACTCTTGTGAGGTAAAGGTAAATTATAGACTGATGCTTAAGTAATTGAGGATGAGCAGGATTAAAAATCGTCTTGTAGGTATCTGATCCGCTCGAAAGCTCTGAATAGAATGAAGCTTTTAGACATGGAACGGACAAGTGTGGAATTTAGAATAATTTTGAATTTGAATGACAATTTTTATGATCGAGTGTGTACCAGACAGTCCAAAAAGTTATCTAGAACGAGTTGTAACGCAACACGTTACAAGGTGACAACTTTTTTGGTGACTGTTTAGCTATGGCGTGGCGTCAAAGAAATTCTTAGGCACGCCGGATCAGAATTGGCTTACTTCTTCCCAATGTGCAATATAGAAGGGAGCTCAAATGCTCAAATGGGAGGTCTCTGTCTTCAGCCAAAGCCTTGTGGTCAAAAAACACCAATAAAAATATCTTATTATTTTGTTTTGGTCGCGGACCATTTACACGCGACCGATCGACCATGTAAAGTAAGCATGAAAAGAAGCTGACAATTTTACTACTGGCTTATGTCAGATTGCATATCAAAATTCTCAGCTAATTTTGATGCTGACTGTACGATTGGCTAATAAGAAAGACGGAGCCACATACATGGTGTGGGATCTTTAGAACAGTCTGTTATCCAACGGTTTCCTGCAAACTTATTCTGATCATCGGTCCACCTAGTTGGCGAGCCCTTCATCCGGTACGCGATCACCACTCTCTTCTGCCTCAACTATCGGTTCTACAATGTATAAAGGTTAGGTTATTCATGAATAGCAAACCGGTCGCAATTCACGTGGCGTTTAATATTTCATCATGCGTCGAATTGATTTAGCATAATTGGAGTAAATCGTCAAGATGGTGACTTGATTCAATAGTGACGCCATTAACAACCATCGTTTCTACCATGGTATAAGAAAATAAGGTATGGCACTCCGGCAAGTCAGCCTTTCTACGTACTGTCAGTCTTACAAAAAAATATTACATATGTATATTAAATACCTTGCAGTGAGTATTAAGTGTTTGTTCAGGCGCGAATAATTTTTTGCTTGGTGTCTGAACTAAAATTGGGTACAATAGGTAATTTTGGGCAGATTTGGTGACAATGCCATATTGTGGTAACATATCTCTTCTAAATATCCCAATTTGGGATTGAAAAATACATTTCAAAAGTTCCTTATTCTAAAAGAACCTACGCTCTTTAGTAATTGGTCACAAATACTACTAAGGCGGATTTAGTATGGAAATTGTAACAATGTTCTATTTTTATGTTGTGATTGTCAAATTTTCTACAAGGTGACATCATGATCATGATGTAGCTCTACATCATGATCATGATGTCACCTTGTAGAAAATTTCCTCTCTTGTCCTCTGAGGACCGATTCTTAGACGACGCTGTTTTCGCATTTTTCTTTATGTTTTATAAACTAGTCGGTGTACTAAAATAAAATAATCTTAGTTGTGATAATAAATTAATGAAATTAGTTTAAACTGAACACTATTTGAACATTTGAAATGTTGTCAATTAGCAGATAAAAATTAACATTCGATGTTTGGATGAACGGATCATGTAAATATTTTTAGGTTAAGTAAGTACATATTTACATAACTGTATCTTCTATATCAATCCAACCAGAGGCAATGATTTTACCTGACTAGTTTATTTAACTGCAATAACCTGCCAATCCTCTGGCCGGCCTTGAGAAGGTACTGATTTGCCGTACACAGTAAATACAATTTGTTAAAACAGTATCTCAACTAGTTTTAGGGCTAGTCATTGACAACATTTCGTATTTCTAACAGGTGGAAATGAATACAGAGATCGAGAGAGCTATGCGTCGTGTACACCCTAAAAAGTCATTTGTTTTTTTTTTGTGTATGTAAAGAAAATAACTAAGTATAAGAAAATTTGTAAAATAACCGAAATCTGCGACAACTATGCCTGCATAGGGTTGTAGTCTTCGACCTATTCGTGAAAAAAAAGCTGTCAGCAAAGTCAAGCTCAACGTGATTCGTATTTTTTTAATTAGACGCCAGACTAAAGTAACCTTACCATTGTGTCATAGTTTTGGAGTTACTACATTTTAGAATGAGTAAATTTTAATAAATAAATGATAAAATAATTAGTAATCTCAGGAAAAATGTAAAAACGGTGATTATTTCCTCTATCCTCTATACAGAAAAGTACTTAATAAAATTGTAGTCTTAACAATATCAAATGTTGTCAATTGGGAACATTTTACGTTTTTCAGAGGTAATTCACATTATACTTTTACCCGATACCTAGTACCTATACGTTATTTGGATTCAGAATCTACGATTTCTTTATTTTTCCATCGTATAGTTTTTAGATATCTTGTTTTAAGTCCAAATGAGGTTTGATAAAATTCCGAAAGTATACAAACATTACCTTGGTCTACAAGGAATCAGTAAGGACAGTTAATAAGTAGTCGTGACATTGACAGTTCCTTTTTAGGGTTCCGTAGCCAAATGGCAAAAAACGGAACCCTTATAGATTCGTCATGTCTGTCTGTCTGTCTGTCTGTCTGTCCGTCTGTCCGTCTGTCCGTCCGTATGTCACAGCCATTTTTTTCCGAAACTATAAGAGCTATACTGTTGAAACTTGGTAGGTAGATGTATTCTGTGAACCGTATTAAGATTTTGATGCAAAAATAAAAAAATAATAATAAATATTGGGGGCTCCCCATACTTAGAACTGAAACTCAAAATTTTTTTTTTCATCAAACACATACGTGTGGGGTATCTATGGATAGGTCTTCAAAAATGATATCGAGGTTTCTAAAACATTTTTTTTCTAAACCGAATAGTTTGCGTGACAGACGCTTCCAAAGTAGAAAAAAGTTGGTCCCCCCCCCTCTAACTTCTAAAATAAGAAAATGAAAAATCTAAAAAAAACATATTATGTACATTACTATAAAAACTACCAACGAAAATTGTTTTGAACGAGATCTAGTAAGTAGTTTTTTTTTAATACCTAACTTTGCAAGTTTGCACCTAATTTATATGGGGCGCTATACATACCAGGTGCAAACTTAACTTAAACACTTAGGGATGGAAAGTGTTTGAACGGAACCCTCGGTGCGCGAGTCCGACTCGCACTTGGCCGGTTTTTAATGTGCTTTAATAATTCCTTGTAGACCAAGGTAATGTTGTATACTTTCGGATTTTCAAGAAACGTAATTTTCAGGACTTAAAAAAAATATTTCAAAAAATTATACGATTTAAAAATAAACTATTCGTAGATTTAGAGTCCAAATAACGTAACATATACTATTGGAATAAATATAATATGAATACCTTTGGAAAACTTAATGTTCCGAATATAAAAATTACTTGAACTCTATAACAACGTGTACCTTAACGTTTATTAAAAAGGAGGAAATGTTTCATTTTGCCGAAAAATTATTTCGTAGAAAGCCATTTTTCTTTGCAACCGTCGACTATTTAACAGATGTAAAGAAAAATGCTTTCTACGAAAAAATTTTTTAGCTAAATGAAACATTCGACGAAAACTAATTCTAGGAGTATGAGTAATTACCGTATATGAGTAGGTCGTATTTGGACATTTATATGGAACTAGCTTTTGCCCGCGACTACGTCCGCGTGGAACTTGGAAGTATGGAAGCAACCTAACCTCGTACAACACGATAGATATCCACCTAATCACCTTAATTAATAAAAGAGCGCCTAAGCAAATGTAAGAGCAATTGTGCTTTTGGGTTTATTATTACATTTTCTACAGGGTCATCAATGTCATCATGAATTACTTACTCACTTTTGAATCTTTTTAGGGATAATTTCCAGGATGAAAACTATCCTATGTCCTTCCTCGGATCTTAAACTATCTCCATGCCAAATTTCATCAAAATCGATTCAGCGGTTTAAGCGTGAAGAGGTAACAGACAGACAGACAGACAGACAGACAGACAGACAGACAGACAGACACTTTCGCATTTATAATATTAGTATAGTATGGATTAGTATGGATTATTTTTACTGCTGCCAGTTATTACACTGTGGCCTAGAAGGGTTCACTAATTTTGCAACATACTAGATACTAGTACTACTGGTTTAGCCCGATTTCTGATCATTATTATACACCCACGCGAAGCTTAGCGATGAGGCGACAAACGTATCCTTCGGTAAGACCAAATATATGTTCCCTAAACACATCTCATCATGTGAATGTCAAACGTATCCTATGGCAAGACAAAATATATGTTCCCTAAACACATCTTATCCTGTGAATGTCAAACATATCCTTCGGTAAGACAAAATATATGTTCGCTAAACACATCACATCCTGTGAATATCAAACATATCCTTCGGTAAGAAGAAACATATGATCACTAAACACATCTTATCCTGTGAATGTCAAGCATATCGTTCGGAAAGACCAAACATATGATCCCTAAACACATCTTATCCTGTGAATGTCAAGCATATCCTTCGGAAAGACCAAATATATGTTCCCTAAACACATCTCATCCTGTGAATGTCAAACATATCCTTCGGTAAGACCAAACATATGATCCCTAAACACATCTTATCCTGTGAATGTCAAGCATATCCTTCGGAAAGACCAAATATATGTCCCCTAAACACATCTTATTCTGTGAATGTCAAAAATATCCTTCGGTAAGTTAAATATATGTTTCCTAAACACATCTTATCCTATGAATGTCAAACATATTATCCTATTAATATGAGCATGAGCTCTCTTGTGTTATCTGGAACGAAACTACATATATGACAGTCTCAAATGCGACAAAACTGGTCGAAAAATGATAGACAGAGCGCCGCCTTCCTTTTTGTTCGTTTCGGTGGGGTCCCACCCAGATATTTTCGTTACGTCTTGTCAAAGTCAAAGTCAAGTCAAAGATTTTTTTATTTACTAGAATAATTATACTTGCGGATAACAAATATTTCAAAAGGACAACACAATTCACCATTGTAATGGCGTGCAAATTTTAAATTCATAAATGTAGCTCTTAACTTGATTTACAACACTTGAGAGTTGAGACGAACAATTCTTTTTTCAGTTTCTCCTTCGCAATCGGTCCCGAGCCAATTCTGGTAATGCGGTAAGAAAGTAAATGCATATGTGAACCTGATTCTAAGATATCTCGCTTGTGATAGATATTAAAAAAATAAGGCGACTACGTTACCTTTAGCAATCGTCTGGCCAGGTTTGACGAAAACCACCTGGCGTGGTCAAACCCACACTGACCGATTATTCACAAAATAATTCACGGAATAGACTCCATTTAGCACTAGGTATGGTATGCTTTGAGGCTTTCCGGTGGCGAATGCACTAGTCTCAAAACGCACTATTAGTCAATACACTCTAATTTCGAAAGCCCCTCTTCTCATAAGAAACTAGGCCCAAAATACCATATTTCCAAAAAGGCTCATTCTCGATTTACACGAGAACCATTGAGAACTAGTCCCAAAATACACCTTTCCCAAAATACCCCAAATTGTGTTCACCTGTGCGTGGCGTAATACTTTATTCTCATAATGCATAGGTCTCAAAACACTCTAGTTCCAAAATACCCTATTTTTTTGGAATGTCTCTTTGTGATTGCTTTCAGCCGTACCCATTACAATACAATACAACAATACTTTATTGCACACCAATAAAAGTTTACAAAAGGAAACAAGATAAATACAATTTATAAATAACGGTAGACAACAGGCGGTCTTATCACTAAAGAGTGATCTCTTCCAGACAACCTTTTGGCAGTGAAATTGATGAAAATTCACAAAAAAAAACATATTTACGGAACTATGGCCGAGCAACACTTAACGATTACACCCTGTATAGCTCAAAATAATAATTAAATAAATCCTATTTTTGCAAAAATATTTTTGGCATCAAACGGGTAATGGTTACCTACGGCTGAAAGCAATCACAAAGAGACATTCCAAAAAAATAGGGTATTTTGGAACTAGAGTGTTTTGAGACCTATGCATTATGAGAATAAAGTATTACGCCACGCACAGGTGAACACAATTTGGGGTATTTTGGGAAAGGTGTATTTTGGGACTAGTTCTCAATGGTTCTCGTGTAAATCGAGAATGAGCCTTTTTGGAAATATGGTATTTTGGGCCTAGTTTCTTATGAGAAGAGGGGCTTTCGAAATTAGAGTGTATTGACTAATAGTGCGTTTTGAGACTAGTGCATTCGCCACCGGAAAGCTTTGAGGGTATACACAATTTCACAAAGATTAGGTACATATTTACATCAACCTAGATACGCGCCATATAAGCTTCCTAAAGTGAACGAAATCACAAGAAAATGCTCGCATAATAAAACCTAACAAAGGAAAACAAAATATGCGATGCGGCCTCAAAGAAAGGTATGCCGGGAATTTGCAAATAAGCTAAAATATGGAGCCCTCAAACAAGCACAGGGGTGAAAAATAACATCGCTTGACTAAGAAGTCTACGTATATAAGTTACAGTAGGTATATGAACCATTTTTTTATAACATTAACCCGGTGGAAGAGACCGGGCCCGAACCCGGTACCTCTAGATTGATTTGGATGGACCTCATCCGAAGAATGTTAAAGGATGTATTTTTATCCGTCTACGGTAAAGAAAAAGATTACGCGAATTAAGTTGCGAGCACCTTGTGGTAATAAAATAAAGACGCAGCCACATGACGGAGCCAGGTTTTAGGAGTCTAAGATCCTTTTAAAAAATACAGCCGTTTTCGTTTATTGGAAAGGAGTTCACGCACTAAATGGGAGGTGGGGGGGAGAGCTACTGCTCCACTTTAAAGTAATGCCTACCCTTTAATTCCGTAGGTGACAGACAGGTGTAGGTCTTCATCAAGTGGATTAAGTTACCTGTATGATACATGTGACCTAGATTTAGCATTAAGCTAAGTTTAGTTTCGATTTTCAACATACATATTTATATCGGTGTTCTGCCTTTTTGCGTCGAATTACTTTTCGGCGAATGTTTCATTTCATCGAATTTTTACTTCGCCGATTTTGTTTCCTCTGTAGTCATACATTCATACTAATATTATAAATGCGAAAGTGTGTCTGTCTGTCTGTCTGTTACCTCTTCACGCTTAAACCGCTGAATCGATTTTGATGAAATTTGGCATGGAGATAGTTTAAGATCCGAGGAAGGACATAGGATAGTTTTCATCCTGGAAATTATCCCTAAAAAGATTGAAAAGTGAGTAAGTAATTCATGATGACATTGATGACCCTGTAGGAAATGTAATTACCTATTAGACCAAAAGCACAATTGCTCTTACATTTGCTTAGGCGCTTTTAATAATCTCTTTTATTAATTAAGGTGATTAGGTGGATATGGATATCTATCGTGTTGTACGAGGTTCCTTCCATACTTCCAAGTTCCACGCGGACGTAGTCGCAGGCAAAAGCTAGTTTTTCATATTTCTTGAAAATATCATCCTATTGATTAGGTTAGGTTTGTTTCATCGCTTTCAGAGAATAATGTTTTCTATGAAATGACACTTCGCCGAAATTAAACACTCGACGAAAATTTATTCGGCGAAAAGACAGAGAACCATTTATATCGTTCGTGTTTTAGCGTTTACCTAAGAGCGTGGTCGGTTTGCGAGGAAACCATCAAATAGGTATATTAACATCTACTGTGCCTGTGCCGTTGCTGGGCGCCCCGGTAACTGAACTTTACGTATAGGTGCAAGGGCAACAAGGTGCAATAAAGACGATTTGACCTACAAAAACTTTAAACCAAATCGACGTTCCGTATTTTCCTGCTTTCTGCCCCAAACCTGAGCCGACTCAACTACTATTGATATCAAAATTTTATAGAAAGCGTAGGCCTTTACCGCTATCATTTATCTTTTTCGTAAAAACGTTTCCAGTTGACCTAGAAGGCGTTTGATATGACAGTAAAATCGGTGCAATTTATTAGGTTTTTGGAAGGTCGTATTTATTTTTGTAATTTAATGTAGATCTACTTATTTATAACTAGCTTTTGCTCGCGACTACGTCCGCGTGGAACTTGGAACTATGGAAGCAACCTCGTACAACACGATAGATATCCACCTAATCAACTTAATTAATAAAAGGGAGTATTAAAAGCGCCTACGCAAATGTAAGAGCAATTGTGCTTTTGGTCTAATAGGTAATTACATTTCCTACAGGGTCATCAATGTTGTCATCATGAATTACTTACTCACTTTTCAATCTTTCTAGGGATAATTTCCAGGATGAAAACTATCCTATGTCCTTCCTTTTTTTTTTTAATGATGTGGCTTTAACTCGCGATTTTTTGTAATCTCACTCTAGGTGTTTGTATGTATGTATGTAAACACTTTATTGTACACAAAAACAATTCACAAAACTACAAAACAATAAACATGTGCAAAGGTGAACTTATCCCTATAAAAGGTGTTTTATTATATATTAAACCTTTTGTATGGTTGCAGGATAAAAATTGGCCTTTCTTCATCATACCCTGTTTGGCTGGATTTCAAGTGGCATTTACTACTCTCAAAATACAATGTATTTCTAATATTTGTATATTGAAAACAGGTTGACCGAGACTTAGGTTTCTCAAGGTTGTCGTGGACTTTATTACATAAGACATATTCATATATCTCTTCCCAAATTACACATGTAGAAATGTCATCAGAATTATTGTTATGCAGTCAAGACAGGCTTAAACTTGCCACGAGTCGCGCTAATAGTCGCCACTAGCGCCACCTTCCGATCCTGTTCGGCGCGCGTTCCGAGTCAGTCGTAGCTGTCCGCAACCCTCGATCGATGGCGTCGTCAGACCCCGCGTAGAAACATGTCTCATTCTACATAAGCCCTCTCCCGGGGCGCTCCGCAGCCGTTTAATTCTGCAGCAATTGCAATTGCAATTCTGCAGCTGCAGAGTTCTGGAAGGTCATCCACACAAAGGTCGAAAAGGGCGGGGTTATGCTAACCGTGTCCCTAGACGACCAATCTGTGGATACGCTCAAGAAAAGGGAGCTAAAGGTTAGCCTTGGCTTCCGGGAAGTCCAGTTCCGACTAAAGGGCCCGGCTAGGGCCCAACAGTCGGTAACTGAGGCAACCCCAACCCCACCACCGCCAGCCTCAAACCCACCCCCCGCAGACCCACAGGTCCTCCCAGGACCATCAGGGCCTCCCACCCTCATCATTACCCAGCCGTCCCAGAGCACGAAACCTGCGCGAAAGGTCCCTGGACCAAAACGGCAGTTCCCCTCCCAACACCCTCTCAACACGGGCACTTCAGGGCGGTTTCCCCCAGGCAGGGGAACGCATAGGGGTGCGAACCACCCCAGGGGAAGGGGCACGACCCACAATAGGGGAGGACGGCGAGGGCGCGGCAGTGCCCAACGGCCGTAACAACCAAGACGCAACACCCAGGGGAGCGAAGTTCCTACAGGCCAACCTGCACCACGCCATCGCGGCCTCAGCGGTCGTGGAAAAAATCTTTAGCGACAATGGCCGGGACATCGCCCTCATACAAGAACCATGGCTAAACCGCGACTCCAAGATTGCGGGACTGAGTAATGCAGGTAAAATTTTAGCTCACGAAAATGGAACCAAACCAAGGGCCTGCATCGTGTTTAACAAAAATATTAACTTTCTTCCTGTTTCAGAATTATGTAGCGACGACTTAGCCGTCGCATACGTCGATCTCAAGGGGCGGGGCAATCAGAAGGTGTTAATCTGCTCTGCATATCTGCCCGGAGAGAAACTAGATCCCACTGAAGAACTGACTAAAGTTCTGGAATACGCCAAAGAACAAAAGTCGGAACTGATAGTGGGTTGTGATGCCAACGCTCACCACACCATTTGGGGGAGCACAGGAATCAATAATAGAGGTGAGTTACTCTCTAACTTTATCTTTACTAACTGTCTGCATCTGTTGAATAACGGCAACACGCCGACCTTCGTTACTAGGGCCAGGCAGGAAGTACTCGATATAACATTTGCAACTGAAAAGGTAGCCAACTGCCTCGCCGACTGGCACGTAAGTTGTGAAAACTCGATGTCGGACCATAAACATATTCTTTTTAGTGTGAAAGGATTAGAAATCGCCGAACGGGAAAAGCGCAGGAATCCAAAAGAGACCGCCTGGGACACATACAGTGCCCTGCTAAAAGAGTACCTAAAGGAAACCCCAAAACACATAAAAACACCAGATTCTCTCAACTCAGCCGTAGAGCTCATGACAGAAGGCATCAACAGGGCCTACGAAAGGAGCTGTCCACTGAGGGAACCGAACAACAAAAACAAGACGACGTGGTGGAACAAAAAGCTGGAAAGGCTCCGTGTCTCCACGCGACGCATATTCAATCACTCTACCAAACCTAGCGAATGGGAAAGGTACAAAAGAGCGCTAACAGAATATAATAAAGAGATCAGAAAAGCCAAGAGAGCGTCTTGGAAAAGATTCTGTGAAGAGATTGCCCAAACCCATAAAGGAGCGAGAATTCACAAAATACTAGCCAAGACACCAACAAATTATCTCGGACTCTTGAAGAAACCAGATAATACCTTTACGACCACAGAAGAGGAGACGCTAGAACTCCTCAGGGACACACACTTCCCCGGATCGTACTCCACCAGCGATACACGACGATGCGCCCACAAGAGCTACCAATCTCACAGGGCACACAATACTGACTGGAACTTGGCTGCAAATATTTTCAGACCAAACCAAATTAAATGGGCCTTGGAAAAATTCAAACCATTTAAATCTGCGGGAGATGATGGAATATTCCCTGCCTTACTACAGGAAGGCCGCGATATACTCCTGCCGCTTCTGGTAAAAATATTTAGGGCGAGCTTCGCCCTGAGCGTGATACCAGAGCAATGGACTAAGGTCAAGGTACGCTTCATACCAAAAGCAGGGAAAAAGGACTATTCACAACCTTCCAACCTTCCTTCAGACCCATCAGTCTAACCTCCTTCCTACTAAAGACTATGGAAAGGGTAATTGACCAACACGTACGAGCTAAACATCTGGTAACAAGGCCACTCAGTCCCTGCCAGCATGCCTACCAAAAGGGGAAATCCACAGAAACTGCCCTGCTAGATCTGGTCGACAAGGTGCAGAAAACCCTAGAGGATAAGCAAACAGCTCTATGCGCGTTCTTAGATGTAGAAGGGGCCTTCGACAACACACCTACAGATACCATCATTAAAGGTATGGAATCAAAAGGTGTACACGGCACCACAAAAAGATGGGTTCGGAGTATGCTCTCGAACAGAACAGTAATACTAACCCTAAATGCCACCACGCATGAATTTCACACCAAAAGAGGATGTCCACAGGGAGGGGTCTTATCACCACTTCTGTGGACTCTAGCGGTGGACCAACTCCTTGTTCGAATGGCGGCCAGGGATTATGACGTACAAGGATATGCCGACGATATCGTAGTCATAATCAAAGGACCCTGCCTTAACACAATCTCGAACATCATGCAAGGAGCTCTCAACACTATCTGTACATGGTGCAGAGAAAACGAATTGTCTATCAATGCAAACAAAACCATTATAGTGCCCTTCACAAATAAAAGGAAACTCGACAAGCTCAACACTTTAAAGCTAAACGGACAAACTATACCATTTACAAATGAAGCCAAGTATCTAGGGGTCACCTTTGACCAAAGGCTAACTTGGAACACGCATTTGAACAATATAATCCAAAAAGCGAAAATGGCACTGTGGACATGCTGTCGAATGGCAGGAGCAAGATGGGGCGTAAGACCCAACATTGCTATGTGGCTATACACAGCAGTCGTGAGGCCTATAATAACCTATGCCTCCGCTGTCTGGTGCAATAAGGCCAACCAAAAGACAGCGATCCTAAAACTAAGCAGCCTACAACGCACTGCCTGCATTATTGCAACAGGAGCCCTGTCTTCGACGCCGGGTGCGGCCCTGGACGCACTGCTCGACCTAACACCTCTGCACCTACAGGTGCAGAAAGAGGCCGAGCAGTGCATCTACAGGCTCTGCACACTGTCCAAGACGAAATGGCGCTCACAAGCACTGAACAAACTAAAGGCTTCAGTGTTCGAAAACAAACTACTGTGCATGCCCTCTGACGACATGCTCACTGAATGTATCTTTACGCAATACTACTCAGTGGAACTACCCTCAAGAGACGAATGGCTAAACGACCAAATGTCTCTCAAAGAGGGCTGCCACATCTGGTATACCGATGGTTCCAAAAAAGGAAAAGATGTAGGATGTGGGGTCTATGGACAGAGACCAAAGCTCAATGCAAGCGTCAGCATGGGCACAGAGGCCTCAATCTTCCAAGCGGAGATCTTTGCCATAAACAAATGTGCAGAGATAAACCTTGACAAGAACATAAGACACTGCCACATATACATCAACTCGGACAGCCAAGCTGCCCTGTTGGCACTGGAATCACTAGAGGTTAAATCTAAACTAGTCCAACTATGCAAAAACAATTTAAATGCCCTAGGCGAAACCAACAAAGTCACTCTTAGATGGGTACCAGGTCACTCCGATATTGACGGAAATGAAAGAGCAGATAAACTCGCAAGAATTGGCGCGGACAAGCCCCTTGTCGGCCCAGAACCGTTCTGTGGAATCACAAAACGCCAGGCTTATTCTCTGCTCAACGATTTACACAAATCTAAGGCGATCGAGATGTGGGTGGCTGTGAAAGGACAAAATCACTCGAAAACCCTTATAAAAGGCTTTGTTCAGAGGTTATCTAAAGAGTTACTACAGCTCAAAAGGTCAAAAGTCTGTGCGGTGACTAGAACTCTGACCGGTCACTGCAAGCTGAAAAAACACCTGTCCCTAATGGGTATGGAACAGGACGCAACGTGCAGGTTCTGCCAAGAGTCAGAGGAGACAGCTATGCATATCCTCTGCTCCTGTGGACCACTTATGCACAAAAGAAGTATCCACTTAGGGCAACACTTTGTGCCCCCAGAGGAGATACAACAACTCACGGCCCAAAGAATCTGGGAATTCCTGGACTCAACGGGCCTCAGCAGTGAGCTTTAAGACAGGGCTGCCACAATAGATCAATTTTGGTCGATGCGGCACACAAAAGGCCCAAGCGAAATAATAATAATAATACTGTAGTAATATAGTATAAACAAAAAAAAGAAAAATAAATCCTTTTTCATATGTCGATTTAAAGGTACGCAAATTTATAGATTTTTTTTTAATCCAAAAGTAATTTTAGAATTGTTTTCAGAATCCTCATAATTTAACAAAACGATAATTGTACGACAACCATGAACTTAAACGCACTTTTTCACGGTGAAAATGGCAAATTACCTACTGAGTATCCATATTGGTACCCACTACCCATATTAACATATAATGGCGTCACGATTATCCCCTCGTATGCTTAGACACGGATCCGTGCGGGACATTTGAACCTTACGTTAAAATATCAGTTAATTTCAATTTGATTAGCAAATTTTTGACATCGAATAAGTACGAGGGGTTAGGTGCGTTTCCTTTAGGTCCAGACTGTCCACTATATCAAAATGTCCACCGTATCAAAACGTCCACCGTATCAGAACGTCCACCATATAAAAATATCCGTTGTATCAGAACGTCCCTTCTGTTGTTTACCTCTAATTGTAATGTCTTGCATTGTATTTCTCCTGTATATTTTATGAGGTGTGCAATAAAGAGTACTTGTATTTGGGTGATTCTCATATAGTTTTAAAATATTAACATTTTTTTTTATTTTGTTTTCTGTGATATATTGCGGTGTATATTAAGAGTACATACCAAAGGCTAATTTTTGGTGCAGATGGACAAGCTTAATACCCTCTGCAAGTGATTAAAGTAATGCATGTGTACACGGCTGTGACATCCCTAAGCATAGTTGTGAGACTGTATAACATGGGTGCGACAATTTCATCGAAAATCAAGTAATTGTGTCAAATAACAAGTAACCAAGTAGCCAGGATCATTCACCAGCAACTTGCTCTTCGATACGGTCTTGTGGGGTCTGAGGTGCCGTACTATAAGTACGCACCGATGCCAGTTCTTGAGAATGGTCGTGCCACGCTCTATTGTGATCGATCTATCATCACGGACAGGACTATTGTAGCCAATAAGCCTGATATCGTTTTGGTAGATCGATCCAAGCGCCAGGCAGTGCTCGTCGACATCACCATCCCCCATGACGAGAACCTCGTGAAAGCCGAGAAGGACAAACTCAGCAAGTACCTTGACTTGGCTCACGAGGTGACCGCCATGTGGGATGTTGACTCGACGATCATTGTCCCGATAGTAGTTTCGGCTAACGGTCTTATAGCGAAGAGTCACGACAAACATCTTAAGAGACTCTCGCTAGATGGCTGATTTAATTTATTTTTCTTTGGTGACATCTGCGGAAAAAATACAACTAATTGATAACCCAACTTAGCAAACAAAATCATCTAATTATTCAAATATACTACAAGAATGTCACAACCAAGCATTACATGTCACAACCGAGGTTTGAAAAATTCCGTGGTCGTGACATTTAGATCTATCTATGGTCGTGACAAATTTTGAACATGTGCGACATAATGGAACAATTTGCTTTGTCTCGCCAATTTTAAGCAATCACCTTATTCTGTTATTTCTGAGGTAAAATTTATATAAGTATCAATAACATAACAGTAGAACTTACATTTAAAACTCATTCCACGGTGGTGACGTACTAAGGTTGTCCTTTTCTTTAATAAATACAAGAAAATATTTTTGCTATACATTCACCGCACTTTGTCATAAGCAGAACCGACAAGAAGGTAGTTTTTCCGTTCTTAAAAAGCCTAAATAGGGCTGCTAGCTTCAAATATAATTGTCTACCAAGTTACACGTATTTAAACAAACACACATGGCTGTGACAAAAAAATTGATCACAAACTTTATGATGTTCTGAATCAGAAACTGTTACATTATACTTTTACAACTTTTTAATAATGTTATCAGACATTTATTAGCTTTGCGTCATTCGTATAACATTAGTCAAAATTACTTGATATTGTAGCAGAAAAAAATGTTTTATTAGAAAATCGGGAGATATCACACGGCATGGACGTGACATTTTGGGCAAACATAATTTTTTTTATATATATTTCTGAATATTTTAAGGTAAGTGTGTTTATAAAAGATAAGTAGAGGATATTTGCTCAACAAAGGCATAAATAGATGTTTGATTTAAACAAAATAAACATGTGATTCTTACAAATCACAAAAAAATGCATGAGAATAAGAATCACCCATTTGTATTTGTCCCTTGTTTTGAAACTATTGTCCGAGCAACATGGCAGATTTAATCAATATCCTACTTAAGAAAAATAAATGATTATGGTAATCAACTTTTTAATCTACTTATTATATGCATATCTGATAAAACTAAAACTATGTTATCGTTAATTATATTGTTGTGGCACTCCAAATTATAGGGAACATTTCAGACTTAAGTTTGAATAGAAAGAAACATCCCTAAGAAAACAAAATATTACTTTAATTATTGTCCAGCTTCTCTAATCCAGATGATTCCTGACCATCTGTATCCGTCAACTATAGCTGTGTCAAAATCAACAAACTTTTGTTTTTTTCGGAAAAATCAAAATTTCTTACACAGTATGCCACTATAACTTCTGCAATACGTTTCCCATCGTATTGTACTCATGTTATGATTATGATACTTACTGAGCCTGTCGAGGTGACTGCCTTCCCAATACAAGAATGACGTATCTGCCGTCTAACCCCTATGTAACAATAACGTTTCGGTTACGTTTCGACTCGCGCGCAGTTGCAGCATTCGAAGGTTGCGTCACATTCACATCTCGTGTTATTTGCTGTACCCTTACCATGAGGTGACGTGACCGTACTCGCTCGCTACTGCGTTTAACGATTTGTATGGAGAATAACACAGCGCCTCTGGCGGTTAGTTTGTAGAACTACAATTCTCCATACAAATCGTTCACCGAGTCGCTAGCGAGTACTGTCAATGTAAACTCATGGTAAGGGTGCTGAGATCGATGTGATGACAAACTGTTTGTTCACAAATTGCATACCATGTTTGTTACTTAATTACCAACTTTATTGACAGAGCGAGCGAAACGTCTCCGTTCCAGTTTGGCCTAAAATTCTATAATATATTTGGATTTTTGGGATCAACCTAGAGGTCGCATCTCTCAACCAATTCTTATGCTCATAGCATTACTAAATAGATAAGTCAAATGTCAATGATTAAATGTATCTTCATCTTCAACTTCAAACTGACTGATCTGATCGCGGTTAAATAATATTGCCAATGGAGAAACCAACCATCATGAATAGTAGCTTGGTGCCGGGTTCCAGGTGGAATGTCGAGGGTTCCGTGTAGTGCAGCCGGTGGTAGATGATGTCGTAGTCGTCCACGGATTTAAGGTGGTTTCCTTTTGATTGGGACTGATGGTCTGGCATGTGGAACAGCTCAGCTACTCACCCACTGCCATGAAGAGCAGCTTGCAACCGGGTTCCAGGTGGTATTTCGAGGGTTCCGTGTAGTGCAGCCGGTGGTAGATGATGTCGTAGCCGTCCACGGATTTCTCCGGTAGGACTGAGAATTCTCTGCAACAACAGAAATATAATATAATTGAAATCTGAGAAAAAAAAATCTACAACAAAATAAAAACTGGCCCAAATACCGAATTACCCTCGTTCCATGAGAGACGGCACTTAGATACCTTCGGATTCGTAGATTAGACAAAAACCGCGACAAACAAACAAGTCCTCGATTATCTAGGGGCACGGCAGTGCCCCCGCCAAGACGAACAAAAAAGAAGCGGGGCACTACCTACCTTTTCTTGAACCATTTCGTCTCATTTTCAAACCCTCATAGCTTCATCCCAGTTAACACCAGAGCGCCCAAATTCACAGGTTAAGATGCAGTTAATTGATTCGATATTAGAAATGCACCGAATATTCGGTTACTATCCAAAACGTACTATCCGCAACGTACTATCCGGCCGGATACAGGTAGTAGGTAAACTTGCTTGATTTGGGGTAAAATATGGAATGTAAAAAAAAAAACAGTCACGGTCACACGATTGCACGATACATTTATTTGTTTATACAAACATACGCAAGTGCACGTGTACTATTGAACGGAGTTACCCCGTAATGATAATGACATGATAAAACTCGTTTCGAACTTAGAAATGTGCCCGCGCGAACGTTCACTACCAAACAGGTCAAAACGCCGGCAGAATATTCGACGGCCGGATACCGAATATTCGGCCGGTAGTCAGGCCAAATATCCGGAATTCGGTCAAACAACTATGTATTGCATCTCTATTCGGTTACATAACACCACGAAATTGAGTGGCATTTCTGTTTAAAGGTTAACGATTAAGGGGAACTAAGCTTATCGACCGAGCGAGCGAAGCGTCTCCGTTTGAGCTTGGCCAAAAAAAAAATGTATGTCTGGATGTCCAGATGCTTTCCGCCTGTTTTCACCTACAGGTTGTATTTTCAAACGATTCTCGTGCATTTTTGAGGGTCCATAAGCAGCGGGCCTATGATGGGTGCTTTTATCACGCGATAAATAAGTGACTAAGCATCCGTCACGTTTTGACAAAATGCGAGTGTGAGTGACAGATGCTTTGTCACTTATTTATCACGTGATAAACCGCAACCATCATAGCAGATATGGGGGTTGAAAGCGTAACAACTCTCAAAAATTCGGAACAAACTCGGGAGAAAATGAAAATGAAAAATTTATTGATAACATTCGTTACAGGTCATTTATTGTTGTATTGAGGTCTATAGCTCGCAGAGTAGGTAAACTAGATAGACCCATATGAAACCCTCTTTAAGAACTTACTTTACTAAAAGTATTTCCTTTCCTGAAATGCTCTCCAGAGGCCGAAACAGCACGTTTACTTTTATTGTAATACTTTTTATCCGAAGCTCGTGCCGCGTGAGCAGTCAGTCCTACAATGACAATGAATATTTTATTTTACGACTACTGAGTATCTCGAGGCATTTTAGCTGTACTATTAAGTCGTCGTGCCTTAGCCTGACGTATACATATTAAAAAAAAAAAAAAACAAAAAAAAAAATTTTTTAAGTCATAAGGGGCATACGAGCAAGCGGATCGCCCGATGGAAACCTGCAACACCAGAAGAGTGCGTTGCAAGCCTTTCAGGTGGGCATACGCTTTTTCTTCAAGGTCGTATGGGGAGAGAAATACCGCAAGCGACAATTCATCAGAGGTCAGTTTTCTATGGAGGATTTTCACTGTACACATGTACCTTTCTCCCTAGTAAGTTCTTATTTCAATGTACATGATTTACCAGATATCTAGTACATTGATGGGTTAAATAAATGTTTATGATTCAACCAAAATAAACTAGTGTTTATTGGGACCAGATTCTGCTCTAAAAACGAAAATCTGTTGCAAAATATTACAAAAATACCGCCATATATAATGTTGAAAATAAACATCACGGGGGGTCAAGTAAACATGTTTTCCTTTTCTGATGTTTTGTATTTCAGTAAGATTGTGTATGTACTAACGACATTTTAAGAAATAATGCATATTCATATACTTACAGGGCTTCGGTTGACGGCTTCAGTTCATCCGAAAAAACAATACGGTTATCAAACATGTCCGGTGAATTTTTCTTCTGTGCGTAACATTTCTCGATACATATTTTAGTTTTCTCCAAATTACCATAGCAGGCATGATAAAACAATACTAACTGCTGGTCCGTAAGATCTTTTGGTACATATTTAATACTATCCAGACCTAAAGTCCACTCTCGCAAATGATCGATATCAGCTTGTGAAAATTTGTCCATTAACGCTGTTGCCGCATCGTAATCGAACTCCATTTTGAGCGACATTATTTATAAATAATTATCACGACACCGTTCGTATGTAATCACGATCGAATATACAAACACAAAACACACAACCAACTACTAAAACCGTATTTTGACAACTGATTAGTGATTGCGAAAATTTCTAGGTTGCTGTACGCGACTGACGTGCGTATTGTTGCCAGTAGAATATTTTTTCTACCATTTCTACTATTGGTAGAAATCATTCCTAAGCCATCGCGATAATTTGAATGACAAGTTACAAGTTATTGATCCAGAAAATTATGCAGGAAAATGACTTCGGAATCTTCGTAAGATATATTTTATTGGTAGTATAGAAATAATCTATATATAAATACGTGCAGTGTGTTTTAAATTGTCATTTTGTTACAGTCAAACGAACCTTGTAATTATCACAAAGAAACATCGAGCTACTTTATTTTGCAAGTTGTATTGGAGAACATTAATTGTAATAATAACGCCACTTTTACTGATGCCAATTGCGTTCATTGGTGAAAATCATGTGCGTATCTTCTTTACCTAAATAATAACAATAATTATGCAGCTTAGGTATACCTATTATAACTAATCCCACTTGCTCAATCAAAGGTTGACTGGAAAAGATCCCTGAAAGAGATCTTAACTTCGAATTTGTACGTGATTTATAACCTTCATCGTTATTATTTTATATAATAAAGTTATTACAAATATCATATATAAGTAGGCTTAGTTATCGAATTTCTAAGGGGCAAAACCTGCACTTTGTAGTAGCATAGAGAATGAATATAAGTAGATATTTGGGTATTTTACATATTTTTTTAATTTACTCACAAGTTTTGCAAGTTTAATAACTTTCTGGTATAAATAAATACTTACTATTTCTATTTATTAGATACTTCAAAATATAGCGCCTGACTAAATAAAATAGACATTCAGAAAAAGTTCGTATTTTTACACGGTAGCAATGTGTTTACCACCAGGCGTACCTCAGCTTCTACATTTTCCTGGTCACTGCAGTATACTGGGTGGCGGACGCGCTCCACCCTGCCATCATATCCATCGTCCCCCTGGCCCTTTACAGCGTCATTGGTCCAGACTACATCACTGAGGTAACCACAACCTTTTCCAGTAACCCTCAATTTTGCTAAAGATATCCTTGTAGTTTCGCTTTAATGAACCAATAAGGGTGTAGATAATTATACAGCATACTGTAGTTATAATGAAACAAACATTTTTTTTTTTTAATATGTGACATCAATGGTAAGCGGTTTTTTTTTTACCCAAAATTAATTTTGTTATTGTTTTCAGAATCCTGTTAATTTGTACTTAAGCACACTTTTGACGGTGACAATGGCAAATTACCTACTTATTGTTTCCATACAAATATGGGTACCCAACCCGTGTCTATATCGGATCGCATACTATTGTTAGTCCTATTGTGTCCCATAACGTCTTTTGTCCGAATAACGTATAGCATATACTTTGTTCCGCATATTTTTGATTTCCCGACATTGTTGCTCCTATACCATTAAATATTATACCACACATTTTCGGCCAAACAATTTTAACATGAAATTTTAGACCAAGCGAAGGGCACCCATACATTTGATCCCAATAAAAAATTAAATCGATAGACATCCTCAACAAAATTGTCTTCACGCCTATTATACTTCTTTTATAGAAGTTTCGGTTTTATACTAAATAGCATTAGATCATCTCCAATATCTTCCTTTTGTCCACGATACACCATTTCTTAAGCACTGTTTATATCTTTTTGAGTGTGTACTTTAAATAAACATATTGTGTACATAGGTGCTCATATGCAACGAGCTACTGGACTGCTTGGGTGTCATGATGCTAATGGCAGCAGTAGAAAACAGCCTGGTGCATCACAGACTTGCCCTGAAACTACTCGCCACTGTTGGCTGTTCGCATTACAGGTGAGAAACTAAGGTGCGAAACTTTTGTCACGAACGGTTTACTAAATGTTTCGCAGAAATTTATTTTATCGAACGTTATCTATGTTTTGCATAATGCTCATTTTGCATACTTAATTGTTATTCTACGGGCACCATTGACTTCTCTAAAAGGTTATAAAATAAACTTAACCTACCATTACGTTCGGTTAAACATTTAAATAAATAAATATTAAGGGACAATCATACACAAATCGACCTAGTCCCAAACTAAGCAAAGCTTGTACTATGGGTACTAGACGACGATATACATAATATATAAATACATATATAGATAACATCCATGACCCAAGAACAAATATTTGCACAAATATTTGCCCCGGCCGGGATTCGAACCCGGGACCGCCGACTCAGTAAGCAGGTGTCTACAAACCGAGCCAAACCAAGCCGAATTTGCTGCCAGATGGGGATAACCCGCCGTCACCAACAAAACTGTCGCAAAAATACCCATCATTATTATCATCAAAAGCTGGAGTGACAAACCCCTAAACTAAAAGACCTATCAGCCCTCGGAGTACCTGGCTGGCGTGAAGTGGCACCAAATAGGGAAAAGTGGCGTTATCTCGTGTCGGAGGCCAAGATCCTCTTAGGGTCATCGAGCCAGCTTAGTAAGTAAGTATTTAAGTGATAAATAAGGAGAACATAAGTATGGTGCAAGTCCTGGTTCTGGGCCGGCCCATAGGTTCGGGCCTTGTAGGCCTAATAGGGGTAAATACGGCACTGTCCGCAGTCATCAGTCCTCCTTGCCTTCTATCTATACTATACCCACACTGTGTTGACCGGAGCATGGTCGTCACAGAAAAACTTGTCATAAGTCTAAACTTTTCAATCTTCCAATAGACCTTTCCAATAGAGCTCCACAACTGAGATACAGCTGTGTATTCCTATGTAAATTATTTCTCGGCAGATTGAGTTTAGTCCTGTTCTTCATCGCCATGTTCCTGTCGATGTGGATACCGAACACTGTGACTTGTGGACTCATGATGCCGCTGGTCAAAGCCTTGCTTCAGGCACTGGAGAAGGTAGATTTTATTCTAAGCCATATGAGGCTTCGCTCGTCAGTTTATCAGTCATGCGAGAAAAAAAACATGTTTGCTAATGCTCCTGCTATGTCCCATACCTATGACATGCCATTTCCGATGTGTTGTTATTGTTGTGGCAATTTTATAATAGCAGACATATTTTCAATTTCCAGTTGGGTATAATAGAAATATACCAAACCATCGAAAACACCGAACAGAGAGCTCATAAGCATGAAATGAGGTGAAGCTACTTGAATATACCTATTTGTATTCTTTTTTCTGACTTAATAACTATTTAACTGTACCGATTTGTTCTAGTTACCCAAAGCCTACCGATTTCACTGTGTTTTACTATCTGGGGATCGCGTATTCTTGTTCGATAGGTCAGTAAGATTGACTCTTTGGTAATACCTAGTAATCCAACCCAATAACACATAATTATTAACTTTTTAAGGAACTAGCTAGCCTACCTAGGTTCCTATTACATTCTTAGACTATATGTAGTAGATGTAGATGATTGTCATGATTATTTTTGATGATAGATATCATATAAAAAACAGCCGGTACCAAAACTTACCGGTAATTAAATGTTAATAAAGTCGTCAAATACTTGGACGTGTCGCGTGTCATAACTCATACATAACTAGGTACGATTTATTTAGTCCGCTACGCTATTCTACACTACACCCAAAAGATGGCTTAATATTTTAGCGGTCTATGTAGTATTTCAAATGCGAAAAATGAGTTTTTGTGTGTTTAGGAGGTATGGCGACGCTTTTTGGCAGTCAGGCGAATCAAATATTCAAAGAATATTGTGAAGTGTAAGTTTGAAAGTTCTCATTACAACTAGAATCTAGATTCCAAACGAAATGAGTTATACTCGTACATCGTGTGATATAATTAGCACAATATTTATAAAACGAAAAACAAGTATAAAACAACAGTAATGAACTTAATCTATTCCAGTTCAGTTCCTATATCTAACTAAAGTATTTGGCACACTGACGACGGTCTACGGTCAGTGGGCAGGTCAATCTGAACCAAAATGCTTATTTAAGTTCAGTTTCACCTGCCCGCTCACCGCAGACCGTCGTCAGTGTGCCAAATCCTTAAATCCGATGTCCCCCAGATCAGGGCCCTGCGGCAGGGTACTGAGGGTATCCATGATGCCGGCTACATTCCCCCGCTGAATAGCCAAGCTAATCCCTTGTGTGATGGTATCCGACAATGGCAACCATAAGTTACGGACTTGGCAAGATTCCTCAAAGTTTCTCGATCGTAACCGGTTTCTTCCAGGTTATTCCCTAATCAGGCCAAGATGACATTCCCGCAATTCATGCTGCTGACGCTGCCAGGAGTGCTGGCCACGGAGACGATGCTCTACATCTGGATGAACTCCTTCTTCTTGAAAATATTCAAGTTAGTTAAACTAATGGCGTGGCGTTAAACAAAAACTCGGGACAAGCCGGACGGAATGGTGCACAATTGTCCTGAAGTGAGCATGCGGGAGGGAATCGAATTCTATGGATGCCAGGACGCCACTGGGTGATCCCGTGCGCGAATGAAGAGTTCAAGCATTTCTGTGTCTGTATAACGAGCACCGAAATTTAATCCGAGTGCTTTCTATACAAATATGAATACATTATAATACTAGCAACATCAACCAGATTAACTACTTAAGTACTAGGTCGATGCAGAGTCAGCCACCGGCTAAGCTTGCACCATAAATTGGAGCGGAGTATTTTTTTTTTTTTCGAAATTTTCTCTTCGTCACGACCTAGCGAAATTTAATTTTTGCATTTTAAAACAATAATTTCTAAAATCGGTTGAGAACTCGCTGAGATCTGCGCATTGTTACAAAGTCCATTCGAGTCGATCCATGGGAGCTTCGCTCGCTTCGCTCGCTCCGCTCCAATTAGGTAGATAGGTATCTAAATCAAATAAAAATAAATGAACACTTACTTATCTACGTACAGCCTTCGTGCCAACACGGCGATTCCGGCCAGCCTAAACGAGGAAGAGACTCGCTACATCGGGACGCTGTTGAAGAAACAGTACACCGATCTGGGCAGGCTCAACTTTCATGACGTGGTAAATACAGTCCGGTCTCGGGTAGCTATACTTCGGAACAGAATATCAAACAGTAGACATTACCGAACATTAGACAGCTTTTGACTGCGGATTCGCTGGTGCGGGAGTATTTGAAGAAAGACCTGCTTCATTTTGTACTAAGGACAAAGGGTACTTACTAAGGGATGTAGAATAAACAACGCCAAGGAACCCGTACAATTTGTTTACTTTATGATGATGGTTTGATGACCCAGCCAGACTTTCCACAAAGCTGTGCAGGAATCTAGAATTAGAACAAGATAGAGCTCCTGTGGACGAACCATATACTTTCATAGGTGTGGTAACGGCTATGGTTAAAAAAGCCACTGCCACCTGTGTTGCACATTTTTTGTATTTGATATCTCTCTCTCTCTCTCTTTATTGGCTCTGCTTTCTTCATCGTCTGCATTTATGTTGCATGAACTGAGGTCTAGTCACAGACAACCCGATCTGATCTGTGATCTGAGTAGAGTCTAGTCTACAAATGCTTATAAATAAATAATTTTTCATCAGGCTGTGGCCAGTGCAGTGTTGCTGATGATAACTCTGCAAGTAGTAACCAGCACTTCGCGACTCGACATAACATCGACCAAAGATATTCACATGTAAATACCATTTGTGATTACCCATTATCTAGTGTACCCGTGAAGTTGAGTAAATAGGGCATCCTTTTACCGAAGCAAATCCGGACATGGGGGACAATGTGACTTGGTTGTGGTACACAACTTGTAGAAAAAATTGGTTAAGAGAGAAGTCTAAATGGAAATTATTTATTATGGGTCAAGCGAAGGCAAGCGACCAAGAGGCAGGAGCCCGACACGCTGGACAGACCAGATTTGCACAACCCTTGGCACTACAGTTCACGATGCTCTTCACACGGCTACTGATAGGAGCAGATGGTGGCGCATCATCCGGGAGAGACTGTTCCGAGAAAATTACCACGACCCTCAGCAATGAGGCTACCGAAGCAAGGGGGAGGAGGATTATGGGTCAAAACGAAAACATAAAAAATACCAATTTTATGGATTAAAACAATAAAAACTCGGTAGGGTGCCCATGACGCAGGCAGCATTCCCACGATGTATGGCTATGGAAAGCCTTTGCACAAAATTAGCAGTGACCTATAGGACATTCAATTTGAGCCAGTAGTTTGAGAATAAGTCTATTGCCACGCATTAAATTGACGACGCGTTTGGCTCGGTTGGTATACTGCCTATACTGAGTCGGCGGTCCCGGGTTCGAATCCCGGCCGGGGCAAATATTTGTGCAAAATATTTGTTCTTGGGTCATGGATGTTATCTATATATGTATTTATATATTATGTATATCGTCGTCTAGTACCCATAGTACAAGCTTTGCTTAGTTTGGGACTAGGTCGATTTGTGTATGATTGTCCCTTAATATTTATTTATTTATTTATTTATTTAAATACAACCGAGGAAAGTTCCAAATATTACAAGTTTAGTCTGATAGTAAATGTAAACTATAATTGACCGAGCGACCGAAAGTATCTCTGTTTCAAATTCGCCAAAATCTCTTTCGTATGTCCGGAGGTTTGGATTACCGACTGTTCTCGTCTACAGTCCACATCCCTCAACCGATTCTCATGAATTGTGTAAGAAGGTTCGATAAGTATATAATTTAAAGGTCGGGTCAGTTTTTCGAAATTTTTCAAAGTGGTTGAGATAGGGGGGTTCAAAAGGTAAAAAATGAAAAATGTCTGCCATTTGAAAAACAATTTCGCATTGTCTAAAGCTCACAGCGCCAGGAATAACCTTTATTCCGCAAATTTCCAGGCACGTCAGGGTATCTGCCCCGTCTATCTTCTGTGTATTCCTGCTGTTCGTGGTGCCGACAGACTTCGACTTTCTTAAGTTTTTCAAGAAACATAATGGTAAAGTAACACTGAGAAAAATATAAAGCTCAACTAGTTTAACTACTTGAGAAATAGCCTAATTTTGTGCGTAGTAACCAAAACACTATCAATAAATAGGGAAGAGTGGCGATTACTCCACCGACAAAAGCGAAGCTCTTAAATTATGAATGAATGAACCAAAATTATGCAAATTTTGCATCTCTTATTTTGGTGACTAGCTCACAGTTTGTTAATCCTCCGATCTATGTAGCCAACATTTGGGCTACTATTAACAAATTTTTTTAAGGGTTCCGTAGTCAACTAGGAACCCGTATAGTTTCGCCATGTCCGTCTGTCCGTCTGTCCGTCCGTCCGCGGCTTAGCTCCGTGATCATTAGTACCTACTAGAAAGCTGAAATTTGGTATGAGTATGTGTATGTATAACGCCGACAAAACGGTAAAATAAAAATTTAAAAACAAATTTTTTTCGGGTACCTTTCGAACACCTAAAGTGGGGGTGAATTATTTTTTTCGTTTCAACCCTAGTGTGTGGGATGTCGTTGAATAGGTCTGTTAAAAATAATAGGGGTCTCTAAACATTACTTTTTGATAACGTCAGTAGTTTTGTAAATATTCGCTCCGAAAATAAAAAAAATAGTGCCCCCTCTAACTTTTCAACCACGGGTCAAAAAAATATGGAAAAATTCATGAAAATGAGGCCTTATAAGTTCTTTCAATGAAAATTATATTGATTAAAATCGGTCCATCCGTTTTTGAGTTATCGTAAAATTTCACTATTTTCTTTAAAAGGACGTAAGTTGACTTCCAGAAGGTAATAAGTAATTACAGCTACTTTGGCGTTTACGACCTTTTTATAGAACTTGAAATCTTTCTCGTAACTTAAACCTCGGGCTTAAAACCGCTGTTTTCAGCCCGTCTCTTGTGAAGGATGAGCAACTACGGAACCCTACACTGAGCGTGGCCTGACATGCTCTTGGCCGGTTTTTTATTATTGAAATTTAAAGGCTGTTATCTCAAACGACATGGTAAAGTTATATTAACAGTCAATGGGCTCATGACATGATTGCCTTTTAGGCTGTTTATTAAAAAAACTGATAATTTTTAGGCTAAAGGCTGGCTTTTGACTCTTTGGGGACCTTTCATTGGTTTCAGTGACCGTTTGTCAAACAGATTTTAAGAAAACGTTAGCTTAAAGTTTGTTGGACTTAAACTAGATCATAAGTAAACACATCGTCTATCGTGTCCAACGATTTTCTAAAGTGTTTTACCTAAAATATGCCTCCTTTAGAATCTCATGTAATTTTACAATGTTTTTCTTTCTTCAGACGCTCTCGCCGATCCTTTACCGGTGGCGCCCAGCAAAGGTTGCTTGAATTGGATCCTTGTCCGGGACAACGTGATGTGGAGTGTTCTCTTCACTATCGGTATTACCCACGGTTTTGTATCCTATTATCGTCTGTTGACTACCAAAACTCACTAAGTAACAAATTCCTACTTAAAACAAAGTCCGTATGTCAGTATTACTCTAAGTAGAAACTAGATACAAGGTTTTTAAGAGTAGTGACAGAAATTTTAATGAGTTTTGGTTGTTACCATGCGATATGTTAAATCTATGGCCTGAGCTGTAACTTTCTCGATTTAAAGTATCTTCGACCGATTTCAACCACGGTAACCACTTCCACTCTTAAGGTCAAACATAATTCCATGGTATGACACTTTTTATTGGTTGTACCTATTAGTGTCTGTTAATATGAAACTTTATCGATCAAACATAATGTTAATCTTCGTGTTTTAGTTGATTTCGTATAACAAAGCTTCATACGTCTTTATACAAGGATTAGGTATATAATAAATTCCATGGTCCACATCATGAGGAAGACTTACTTACTTACACATGTCGCCGCATCATCTCGTCGTTTCCATCCTAATTAGGTTTATATGGTTTCACGTTAAATTTTCAAGTAGGAACTTGAAAATTCAAATTTGTAAGCTTTTACCATGGGAACAACTATTTCATTTTACAATGACGTAACGCGAAATTTGGTATTGTTTGCATCACGCTCTCTGACTCTTAACAGTATATAAGGTGGAAGTACTAGTACTCGACGCGGTACTAATACGCGTCACCATACTTTCAACTGCGATAAATAAGATAAGATTACCGTTACTTTCATAGCAAATAGAATGAATACATGAGAAATGTTTGTAGCTATCGAATTTCACACGCAAAATAATAAAATATACAACCTGACTGCCTGGAAAAGCACGTGACATGTACTGGGACAATCCTATTGACTTACATTCATTACATTACGAGAATTTTTTATATGATCATTATATGACATAAATACCATTTAATAAAGGTAAAAGTCATACCTCTCATAAGGGATGAATAAATTTGCGATAGACGTGTAAATTAACGTACTATTACAAAACATAAAATAAATATCCCTTGCAATGTCGAGTACTAGTACTTCCACCTTATACTCTCACTTTCTGATTACAAGTAATAAAAACCATTAGTTTTCTACGTGTATACATCAGTTGCAAGAAAATTAACAAAACTGTATCTTCACACTAGTTGGAAGCTGCATGTCATTCGAAGCCCTGAAGAGCTCAGGCATGGCGGCAGAGCTTGGAAAGTTCTTGCTGCTGCTGCAAAACTGTCCAAGCCCTGTAGTTGCCCTCGCGATCATCCTCTTCTGTAAGGTGCTCACCGAGTTCGCCAGCAACTCTTGCGTTGTGTACGTGATGCTACCGGAGGTCGCTAAGCTGGTGAGCATCTAATGATAATTGCAACTAGTTAAGTTTCTAGTACAGCGCTAGATGGAGCTAATCGTAAGGACGAAAGCTTTAAATCCTCTTCTAATACGTTGACGCCTAGAGACTTTATACATCTCTGTGGAATTAATTAATAAGTGTATCTTATTGCATGTCAAGACGCCTAGAGACTTTATACATCTCTGGGGAAATTATTAGTTTAAATTGAATAAATTTTGTATAAATGTAGTTACTTCCTTAACATTGATTTGGAGAATCTCTACATGTCCTTTACGTGTACCAATTTATTTTATTTAGTTACACCATAAATATAAATTATTGTTCTAAAGTATGATTTATGAACAAATGAATTACTGTTGAGTTTCTTTCGGCTTTCTTCTCAACAGCGGTCTCCTCTTGGGAAATGCCGGTAGATTCACAATCTGACTTGTAAAAGTGCCCTTGTGGCCTACCATAAATTATTTCATTTCATACACAACTTGCCATCGGCAGGGTGTCCTCGCACACTGGACTGGAGCCTAAATGGTCGAGAACTGACGGGTTCCAGAGGAATTTCCTACCGCGAACGCTCCGCATGAGGAATGAGCAGGTTGCCGAGGTTTTCCCCGGGGTTCTTCAAGAGGGGAGTAAATAGGTTCTTAAAGGGTCGGCAACGCGCGTGTGATGCTCCTGGCGTCGCAAGCGTCCATAGGCGGCGGTAACTGCTTAACATCAGGCGGGCCGCTTGCATATTTGCCACGTCGTAGTATAAAAAAAATACCCCTTCCATCCCTACCACCGTCAATTCAAGATGCCTCAAAGGTCTTAAGAAGCCTGAGAGCTAAGGATTCATGGCGTTATCAGTTACCACAAAGATACTAAAATCTTTGTATAAGATTGTCTTAAAAGACATAAGTACCGGTAATTCAGGTCTCAGGTCAGGTCAATCATGTCACAAAGACTCAATTGATACATGGCATTCTTGTTAAACTTGAGGCCATGCGGTCTCTAATCTACTCCTCTAGCCACTACATTATAAACTTTTTGTACTGTATACACTATACAAGCGTGAATTTGACTTTATAGAGCATGAAGACCAAGATGAACCCACAGTACCTGATGCTGGCCGCGACTCTGTCCAGCTCCATGTCTGCCCACCTGGTGCCATCCACCCCGAGCATGGCGATGGTGAACCAGTACGTCCACATCCCCGTTTGGAGGATGGTAAGCCTTCCACCTTACGAGTCAAAACTGTAGAAGAGGTAGTATGTAACATAAGATCACTGGATTTAATCGTACAGAACTTCAGATCAAACAATCTCGGAGTTAAGGCTCCAGCCTCAGCGTCCAGTATAGGTATTGACAGCGATCCTGAACTGACCTATTGTTTGAAATCACATTCCTACCTTTAGCTTGAGAGAGTTCCAGATAGATTATCTATACTATTATAAAATTCTAGATTTGTATAGAAAATTAGTTTTCTATGGAGAGGGGTCATGATTTCAGGATCGTCATTTGTTTTGTATGGGTGCGCGGCGCCGTGCCAGCCAGATGCCATCTGTTTTTATAATTTCCTTTGTCCTCTCATCACGTCGAAACGGCTGGACGGATTTTAACCAATTTTGGTATGGAGATACCTAGACATCTAAAGATGGTTATAGGATACGTTACTTAAAAAAATACGTGTTCTAAGTTGCAGCCACCTTCTAGTAGATATTATACCCTGGAATTCCCGATACCACCATACTAAAATTTCCCGGTTCTACAGAGAGAGAGAGAAAGTAGAGGTAGTAGATTACCGGAATACGTCGTACAGCCTTCTGAATTTTGGCTCAGGATTGTTACCGTAAATGATGGTGATGACGTCGGCTGTTCCAGATGGCAGCTGGTGTTGGACCGTCAACTATCATCGTGTTGGTCACCTGGTTCACCGTCACGTTGTGGTCGAAGGTCATCTTACCAGATAGCATCAACTAATTTTTATTTTCGAAGAATCGATGGACTTACTTGGACTTTCTTGTGATCATTTAAAAAACATTTCGAGTAATAAGGTGATTTAGCCACAGTCTACATTCTACAATTACAATTTTAAAACATATTACTTGTAAAATATTAATCAATATTTGTATAAGTTCGATTTTGCTTTTATTTCTTCTTCCTGGTCCTTACTTATACCCACTACCTTACATACATTTTATACGCAATTAAGTTAGATTACGAATATTATGATGTGATCATGTCAATTACGACATACAAATGTTGAACTATAAGTCTGGACCTGGTCTCTATGTCGCCGCATACAAATGAGGTCCAAACAGACGAAGCGGTTGGCGCAGTTTGTAATGCATCTGCCTACTGAGCCGACGGTCCTGGGTTGCGGGCAAATATTTGTGTGATGAACCGGAATATTTGTAAATAATGTAAATATTTATTTATATAATATGTATACCTATCGTAGTTCTAGTACCCATAGTACAAAGCTTTGCTTAGTTTGGGACTAAGTCAATTTGTGTAAGATTGCCGCTTTATAATAATAATAGTAGGTACTCTTTATTGTGCACCACAAAGTAAAAATAAGAAAACAAAAGAAATAAAAATGCATTACAAATGGTAACAACTGGCGGTCTTATCGCTAAAAAGCGATAAGCCTTTAAATTTATTTATATAGTTAGAGGGATGTAATTAATAATTGCAGCATTGCTTGGAATAATGTGAATAATAATTCAACCACTGGAGTCACCAACAAAAAACTGAATTTAGTTTTGCCACGTGAAGGCCGCCAATATCAAACGAAAACGTAGTGTGTTAAATCGGGGAACTCTTTGAACAAGGAAAACTGTTTTCATAGGTGATGACATCGTGTGAAGTTATTCCCCTTTTTATGCTAATATTATTCATCTTGGTCAACAGCCGCGCGTTCCCATTCTACGTCAAATAACGGACCGTCACCATCAACTTGTCCACGGTTGTTTTTGCATTATTTACTAAACGTCGATACATTCATTTAATAAGTTTATACCGCGTAAGTTAGTCAAAATGTCGAAGCTCCTAAAGTGATGATCCAATATAGGTTTAATTTTTTTATGTGGCTTGATTAGCATTGTACTTAATCATAAATGACAAAATTGGTCGAAAAGCGTCTCCTTTTTTTGAAGTAGATTAAATTTCAAACACATCAGAAGGGTGAATTTCAGGGCGTTTTAACCGCGCGGTTCTAGTTTCATTAGTGTCACATGCTTTTTACCAAAACGAAAGAGCAAGTCGCAATAACTGTGGTGAAACTGGGATCTGACTCGGGAGTCCATTTCAGATTCATACAAATTCAACTTTAACCATCATCTATTTTGTCAATATATGCTGTGACACTAATGAAAAAAAAAACCGCCGTAAAAACGCTTGAAATTCACCCAGAATCATGTTAACAATGGAAACACGCTCATAGCCATAAAACAAACTATAAAACCTGCTCACTCTGTCCACTGTTCATTCTAAGCTAACCCAACACACAGTCAGGTTAAATACTTAATATAAAATAATTATAACAATAAAATAATAATGAAATATATCTGTGTTTTCTTGTTGGCTGTCGTGGCTGCGGTCTGTGTAAACGCACAAGGGATACCGACCAGTGAGTACCTATTGTTTTTATATATATTATTTATTATTATACCTAGAGATTTAGCACGGACAATGTGTTGTTAGTGCTTGACAAAATAAAACATCGACAATCATGTTATCGATAAACTTCAACGTCATAGAGGAAAAATCGTGACATGCATTTTCATTTGCTCCTTAACTTAACATCAACGTATAATTATAAGTTTAGTAATCAAAGTTTTTACATTCATAGACCTTATTATCTTAAGAATAAAAAATTTAAATAACAATTTGACAATTAATCGAGTTTCACGACATTGTAAATATTCTCTTAACAACTAATAGACTTGGCATTCCTTTATAACATTGACGTGGTGGTTATCGATAACAGATTAGTCGATATTATTAATTTGTAAGCACTATAACCACCTGTTGTTCTTGCTAGAAATATATCTACGTATATTTATTATTATACGTTTAATCCCGACTGCCGTAACGTTGCACGTTGTCCGAGGCAAAGTTGGCTGAAGTATGACTTTCTCCAACGAAATCAGAACTGCCTCCCTATCCTGCCACTATCATCATATTCGTCATTTGCCCAACGCCATTCGGTCAAGTTCGCGAACAGTGGAGAACCGGTGTATAATTAATTAAGGCATTCTCTACCCGTGGTTGACTGGTAGAGCAAGTCCGCCATTTGTATTTTTTTTGTACTGTGCAATAAAGTTTAAAATAAATAAATAAAATAGAACACCAACTTATATGTGAAACGGCGAAATTAGGAACTACGACTGACATGCTGAAATATGATTATTGTCACTTGTCAGTAACTTGTCAGTGTCTGCGTTCGAGTGATCTGTGTTTGAAGATAGTGGCGGCTTCCGGTTCGTGACTTAAGATGGCCGCATGCGTTTAAGTTTCGTTGTTCATTATTTATTCATTTTCGTTGTTCAGTGTGTAGTATTGATAGCGTATTGTGCAGTGATCTAACGTAGGAGTGAATAGCTAATGAAGAATTCAACTTGAAGCGTTGATAGCCCTTCCTGGGTCAAGGCCCGGTAGTCCGCGTGGTTTTTTGTAAATCGCTATCACTTTACAAAAAGCAAAACCTCACCGAACAACGGCATGCTCTACGAGCAAACTCGAAATTGGCGAAATCATCATTAACTATGATGGAAGCCATATTTTAAAATTAGAATAGATTAGAAGATAGTGGCGACCTTTACCATATATGAGTTGACGTGACCGCACTCGCCAGCGACTGCGTGAACCATTTGTATGGAGAATAGTACCGCGCCCCCTGGCGGTTATTTTGTAGAACTACAATTCTCCATACAAATCGTTTACGCAGTAGCTAGCGAGTACGGCCACTGTAAACTCATGGTAAGTGTACAGTTCACATGAAAGTTGGTCGCACCGTAACGCTGTCCGTCTAATGAAGCTTTTAAACATATCATAGAGACAGTGATGGCGCTAAAACGTCAAAATGTATCCTTGATTTTTATAAAACTTAATAATGAGAAAATTAAAAAACAAAGTAACAGAAAATAAAAACTTAACACTACTAACTACTAAGTACAAAAAAGCTAAAATTAACTAAACTAAAACAAATAACGATATAAGTTGATTTAAGTATTTTTTCGTTTAGTGCTTGCTGTCAACATTATAAAAATATATTTACTACATAAAAACATATTTAGAGAAAATACTTACACCATGGCCAAATAATGTATAATAATAATCTATATATATATTACGCGAGGCCGATTTTTGTACATCCCATCAGATCTACAGTTATGGTCCGATTTTGATAAATGATATGTCATTAGATTCGTCCCATGCTGGAGATGTGCATAAAACTCTTGGATTTTGAATTTTTTCCCGAAAAAGTACTGAAAAATGGATTTGAAAAAACTACTGTGCGCTAACCACGTGACATTGACCACGTGACCTGTGATCCCTATTTTGACTTAAGATGACCAAATAATAATAAGCATGATTTGCTCACAAACCTGTAGTAAGTTGTTCAGTATGATGAAATATTATTTTTGAGTCGGCAACATAATATCCGCAACACTTAAAACATGTACGAATATGCAAAAATAATTTTACAGTTTGTTGACAACAGTAATCATATTCTGACAACTTTTAATGTATTTTTTATTGGGGGCTATAATGTCAATGATCTAAATTGCCAGGTTGTTTTTCTTTTTAAAATGTTGATATGGAAACTTTTTTCGCATGTTAAAAATGTGGAGGAAAAAGCCGGTTAAGTGCGAGTTGGACTGGTGCTCGCAAGACCAGAAAAACTGACCGTCATTCAAGAATAGATTATTTTTATAAGCGAGTTTTACAATAAATCAAAGCAGAAAAAATGTAGTAAGTACAACTAAACGTCATTCAAATAAGTAAATTTATGATAGATTATTTTAAATATGATTATATAAGTCCATCAAAAAAGAAACCAAAGCAAATAGCATGAGTTATGGTAAATTAAATAGTATTTTACTAGAAAAAACTAAGTCCTTCCGCTTGAATGTCGACGGGATGGGAAATGTGGTCGAGTTGAGAATATGGACGAGTTGACAATGTAGCTAAGTTGGGAATTTATCTACATTGGTAATATGGATGAGTTGGTAAAATGGACGAGTTGGAAATGAGGTCGAGTTGAGAATATGGACGACTTGACAAAGTAGCTTAGTTGGGAATGTATCTACATTGGCAATATGGATGAGTTGGTAAAATGGACGAGTTGGAAATGTGGTCGAGTTGAGAATATGGACGAGTTGGCAATGAAGACGACTTGGTAATACGGACAAGTTGGTGATATGGAAGATTTGGCAATAAAGACGAGCTGATAATAAGGACAAGTTGGTATTGTAGACGAGTTGGGTGTATCGTCGAGTTGGGAATATGGACGAGTTGGAAATGTGGATGAGTTGGCAATGTGGATGAGTTGGTAAAATTGACAAGTTGGGAACATGGAAAAGTGGGCAGTTTTTTTTTATGTCATAGGGTGAAAACGAGCAAACGAATCGCCTGATGGAAACCGATTACCGTCGCCCATAGACACCTGCACACCTGTGGACGAGTTCGCATTATGGACGAGTTGGCAATGAAGACGAGTTGGTAATACGGACAAGTTGGTAATATGGACGAGTTGTCAATGTGAATGAGTTGGGAATATGGAAGAGTTGGGAATGTGGATGAGTTGGCAAAATGAACAAGTTGGGAACACGGACGAGTGGGCAATGAAGACGACTTGGTAATACGGACGAGTTGAGAATATGGACGAGTTGGGAATGTGGATGAGTTGGCAAAATGAACAAGTTGGGAATATGGACGAGTTGGCAATAAAGACGGGCTGATAATAAGGACGAGTTTCTATAGACGAGTTGGGTGTATCGTCGAGTTGGGAATATGGACGAGTTGGAAATGTGGACGACTTGGAATTGTGGACGAGTTGGGCCTATGGACAAGTTGGAAATGTGGACCAGTTGTATTTGTGGACGAGTTAGCAATATGGACGAGTTGGCATTGTTGATGAGTTGGAAATGAATGCGAGTTGGCAATGTAGATGAGTTGGGTGTATGGACGAGTTGGTAATGTGGACGACTTGGCATTGTGGACGAGGTGGGAATACGGATGAGTTGGAAATGTGGACGAGTTGGCATTGTGGACGAGTTGAGAATATGGACGACTTGACAAAGTAGCTTAGTTGGGAATGTATCTACATTGGCAATATGGATGAGTTGGTAAAATGGACGAGTTGGAAATGTGGTCGAGTTGAGAATATGGACGAGTTGGCAATGAAGACGACTTGGTAATACGGACAAGTTGGTGATATGGAAGATTTGGCAATAAAGACGAGCTGATAATAAGGACAAGTTGGTATTGTAGACGAGTTGGGTGTATCGTCGAGTTGGGAATATGGACGAGTTGGAAATGTGGATGAGTTGGCAATGTGGATGAGTTGGTAAAATTGACAAGTTGGGAACATGGAAAAGTGGGCAGTTTTTTTTATGTCATAGGGTGAAAACGAGCAAACGAATCGCCTGATGGAAACCGATTACCGTCGCCCATAGACACCTGCACGCCTGTGGACGAGTTCGCATTATGGACGAGTTGGCAATGAAGACGAGTTGGTAATACGGACAAGTTGGTAATATGGACGAGTTGTCAATGTGAATGAGTTGGGAATATGGAAGAGTTGGGAATGTGGATGAGTTGGCAAAATGAACAAGTTGGGAACACGGACGAGTGGGCAATGAAGACGACTTGGTAATACGGACGAGTTGAGAATATGGACGAGTTGGGAATGTGGATGAGTTGGCAAAATGAACAAGTTGGGAATATGGACGAGTTGGCAATAAAGACGGGCTGATAATAAGGACGAGTTTCTATAGACGAGTTGGGTGTATCGTCGAGTTGGGAATATGGACGAGTTGGAAATGTGGACGACTTGGAATTGTGGACGAGTTGGGCCTATGGACAAGTTGGAAATGTGGACCAGTTGTATTTGTGGACGAGTTAGCAATATGGACGAGTTGGCATTGTTGATGAGTTGGAAATGAATGCGAGTTGGCAATGTAGATGAGTTGGGTGTATGGACGAGTTGGTAATGTGGACGACTTGGCATTGTGGACGAGGTGGGAATACGGATGAGTTGGAAATGTGGACGAGTTGGCATTGTGGACGAGCTATTATAAATGAATACATAAACAGTTACGCACTACATGATTTCCTTTTTAAAACCTGCGTAGTGAGTGCCCAAATCTGTCGTTTCGATTCATGTGCTTTTTCTGGAAATTGATAGAAATCGATCAAATCGATAAATTCTTCTTTCCTGAAGAAAGAACAACAAATTAAAATTCTACCAATCTTCGGTCCTATGAAAATATGTCAATATTTTTTTCAAGATATGGGATTATTTTTATGAATTAAATTTTTCCATAAAAAATAATACATTTTATTTGTGGAACAGATCAGCAGATCACATGTCATTAATGCACAAGTTATTTTTACAAAAGAGTTGAAAAAGTTGTCACGATGAAACTGGCAGTTGGCTATCAGGCCTAGCTCTAGCCTGGCATGTTTCAACGTTTTTAAAACATTATTTTAACGTGTTTTTTTACAGTATTTATTCTTCGTTCGCCAAAAACTTCTTTTCGATAAAGTAGTTATTTTCTGTAACACTACCGGATTTCCATATTCTAGCGGCGGTTCGACGCCGCAACGGGCCTCTAGTAATATATAATCATTCAAAAGGACTGAATTCACCTGTGCATCTCGCGGTCCATCAACCTATACGCATCAACTTATACATAACAGGTTTCTGAGTCGTTTTCAAAAAACATGTACGATAAAGATAAGGGATTTAATTAAAACAAAACTTAATTGCTTCCTTTGTGTTACCCTTATCTTTTGTATGATAGTAGAGTAGAGAGGATCCCGATATGGAACGTCCTTCACCGAGATGTTTATTTGATGAAATGTATTTTATATTTAATTTAATATGTCAATAAATATACTGCATATGGGTTGTCTAACAAATTTTAGTCCAGGGTATGTTTTGTTAAAAATTAAATAAAAAAAAAAATTAGCATTTCACCGGTTTGATTATTAGATAAATTCGTAATAAAATAATCTTAATTTTATTTAATTTCAATTCAATAATCAGACCGTTGCAAAATGCTAGTAGGTATAGATTTACCTGTTTATACCTGGCTACCCGATAGTTGTGACGGGAAAAGAATATGCAACCTAACGTTTGCATATTCTATGGGCTTCATACTTTCGATTGGTATGGAATTTATCTATACTCGTCAAAACAAAATAAGGGCCACTTATATATTTTCGTTTTATTGTTAATTATTGGACATATACTAATTAATAAGTGGCTTTAATTAATAATGTCCCGCATCCTTCAGTAACCACCTTATTCATACTGTTGTTTAAGTCTCATCTTCTTCTTCTTCTTAGTCGTTTCACTCTTTACAGAGCGGTCGTGATCAACTCGTAGTACTATTAGAGGCAGATATTGTTCGCTGTATGATTTTACGCCATTTCTCGCGATTCACAGACATTCTGGTGCACTCATGCAAAGGTCCGCCCACAGCCGATTTGATCTGGTCGGTCCATCGCATGGGTGATCTTCCACGTGATCTGGTTCCCTCCACTTTGCCCTGGACAACGAGACGCTCTATGGAGTCATTGTTTCGCCTTGAAACGTGGCCGAAAAATTTGAGAATACGTGACTGTAGACTGGTAGAAAAATCCAAATATCGGCTTCCTTTACCGTCCTAACGGCATTTTGTGAGCCATTTTGGCAACATGACTTTTCCGATGTAAAAAAGCCTGCTGAATTCGATTCTGGATGTTGCCAAGCCGAATTTTGCCCCCCTCCCCCCATTTCCCCCCTTTTTACCTCAAAATATGTCCCTAATCACGGTTTTTACGGTTTTATACAAAAAGTATTACAGCTAGAAAAAAAGTGTCAAGGACAAGAATGATCTCTATAAAATTTCCTATAACATGATATATAAACTTCTTTAGTAGGCCTTATGGTTTGTGAGCAATATCTTCCCGAACTTCATAGACTGGTAGAAAATTCTAAATATCGGCTTCCTTTACCGTCCTAACGGCATTTTGGGATCCATTTTGGCAACATGACTTTTCCGATGTTAAAAAGCCTGCTGAATTCGGTTCTGAATGTTGCCAAGCTGAATTATGCCCCCCTCCCCCCATTTCCCCCCTTTTTGACCTCAAAATATGTCCCTAATCACGATTTTTACGGGTTTATACAAAAAGTATTACAGCTAGAACAAAAGTGTCAAAGAAAGGAATGATCTCTATAAAATTTACTATAACAGGGTGTATAAGTATTTTTTAGTAGGCCTTATGGTTTTTGAGCAACATCTTCCCGAAGGTCATTATTTAAAAAAAAAATTGATAAACATGGTCGAGGCAGTGAAATACACTTATATTGGGATTATTGGTATCGCACAGGATCCAGTCGCTCTGCAGCGCTTGACGCTGACATCCAGTTGGCGTGCTATTTATTATCTGTCAAGACTCACGAAGCTTTCAGTCATAAGCAGTCGTCAGATTTACACGCAGAACTGTATCCAAGTCGGGCTAAAAGGGACGTAGAAAATAAAAATGCTTTGCTTCTGACCATGAAGTCATTCAAACTGCTCAGTTCTACGCCAGATTCTCCAGAAATGTGCCTTAGAAATGCAGTTACCCAGGATCTTGCAACAGAAAAAAGCTAAGTAGCTTGGCTGACTCTAAGTAACGAAGTTTGTTTCCGAAAGGCTCACCAACAGCAGGTCAGCAACTGCGCTAAGGTCATAATTAACAAGGGCCCGACCTTCAAATCATCAGAAGAATCATTCATCAGAAACGGCGTGGCGTATAACTGAGCATTTAGAATGACTTCATGGTTAGAAGTAAAGCATTTTTATTTTCTACGTCGCTTTTAGCCCGACTTGGATACAGTTCTGCGTGTAAATCTGACGACTCCTTATGACTGAAAGCCTCGTAAGTATTGACATATAATAAGCAGCACGCCAACTGGATGTCAGCGTGAAGAGCTGCAGAGCGGCTGGATCCTGTGCGATACCAATAATCCCAAAATAAGTGTATTTCACTGCCTCGACCATATTTATAATTTTTTTTTTTAAATAATGACATTCGGGAAGATATTGCTCACAAACCATAAGGCCTACTAAAAAAATTTATACACCATGTTATAGTAAATTTTATAGAGATCATTCCTTTCTTTGACACTTTTGTTCTAGCTGTAATACTTTTTGTATAAACCCATAAAAATCGTGATTAGGGACATATTTTGAGGTCAAAAAGGGGGGAAATGGGGGAGGGGGGCAAAATTCGGCTTGGCAACATTCAGAACCGAATTCAGCAGGCTTTTTTACATCGGAAAAGTCATGTTGCCAAAATGGATCCCAAAATGCCTTTAGGACGGTAAAGGAAGCCGATATTTAGAATTTTCTACCAGTCTATGAAGTTCGGGAAGATATTACTTACAAACTATAAGGCCTACTAAAAAAGTTTATATACCATGTTATAGGAAATTTTATAAAGATCATTCTTGTCTTTGAAACTTTTTTCTAGCTGTAATACTTTTTGTATAAAATCGTAAAAACCGTGATTAGGGACATATTTTGAGGTAAAAAGGGGGGAAATAGGGGGAGGGGGGCAAAATTCGGCTTGGCAACATCCAGAATCGAATTCAGCAGGCTATTTTACTTCGAAAAAGTCATGTTGCCTAAATGGCTCACAAAATGCCGTTAGACTTGAATTTTTTTATTTGAACTACCAGTCTACTGGACCAAAGCGGATAGATGCTGCTCAAGTCTCATAGCAGACCAGAAATTAATCCAAACAAAAAAAACTTTTTTTTATTCTGCTAAAAGCTAATTTCTGTTCATCTGTTGGCGAATTAATTATACTGTACCAGTAATGCCACGATAACCAAGGCACATGGACACTATTACTGGCACCAGAGCCGTTACAATGATTGCTGAGGGTTTTTCGCAGCGGTCTGCAGCTGATGCGTTAGGATTTTCTCGCAGAGCCATCCAAAATGTGTGGAATCGCTTTCAAGAGATTGGCAGTACTATGGGAAGGCCTGGGTCGGGTAGAGTGCATGTGACTACGGCACAAGAGGGTCGCTACATCCGGTTAAGTGTCCGACGAGAGCGTTCGGTGACGACTCGTAAGTTGCAAAATCGTCTACGACTGACAACGGGGACTTGTGTTAGTGACCAAACCATGCGTAATCGACTGCATGAAGACCAACAACGGTCCAGACGACCAGTTGTAGGAGTTCCCCTATCAAGGATTCACCGTGCAAATCGATTAACTTTGCGCCATCAACATTTGGATTGGGGCATAAATCAATGGGGTATGGTGCTTTCACAGATGAGTGTAAAGTGAAGTTTTGTAGTGATGATCGGCGAATCAGAGTATGGAGACGTCAAGGCGAGCGATTTTCTGATGTCTGCATCCAGGAAATTGACCGCTTTGGTGGTCCTAGTGTAATGATATGGGCTGGAATAAGCTTACACGGTAAAACTGAGCTTGTTTTCTTAAATCAGGGTACCGTGGCAGCACGACGGTACGTGAACGAAGTCATCAGGCCTCATGTGGTTCCGTTCGCACAAAGAGTGGGCCCCGAGTACATCTTAATGCAAGACAATGCCTGTCAACACGTATCTCAGGAAACTTCGACTGTTCTGGAAAACTCCCGTATTCAAGTCCTAACCATGGCCAGCGTATAGTCCAGATTTAAACCCAATTGAGCATCTCTGAGACCAATTAAAGCGATGGGTTAGAGAGCATCCGCAAGAAGTTTCCAACCAGCAGGAGCTCATTGATGCTTTGAAACGTGCCTGGGAGAAAACATCAGAAATTTGATCGAGAGGATGCACTCTAGGCTTCAGGAGTGTGTGAACAAGAGAGGGGGACATACCCGTTAAGTGCCAGTTTTTGTTATTTTTTGCGACAATAAGTGTCTGTTGAGTTTTTCCGTTACGAATAGACTAATTTCATATTTACTGAAATAACTGAAACAAATGACTAATTAATTAAACGACTTTAAGCCTAAAAAAAAAAGAATGCCTTGTTTAACTGTTCTTGAATTAATGTGTATATCTATTTAATATAATTTTCACGTAAAACTTAAAATACTTAGTGGCCCCTATTTTGTTTTGACGAGTATAATATTAATCAAACCGGTGAAATGTCTTTTTTTTTTTTAATTATTAATTAAACATACCTACCCTGGACTAAAATTTGTTAGGCAACCCATATGCAATATATTTATTGACATATTAAATTAAATATAAAATACATTTCATCAAATAAACATCTCGGTGAAGATCGTTCTATATCGGGATCTTAGACTATGAGTAATTTTCGTTACACAAAAGACGCGATCGTAATTTTGTTTTTATTAAGCCTTTAACTATGTACACATTTTGTTTGAAAATGACTATTCTATCCTTATTTTTTGTTAGTGCTAATTTAAAGATATTTTAATTCACTTTCCAGAGAAATGTCCTCCGGGCGAACACTCCGTCCTCTACTGTCCTCGCAAGGCCGAACCAGATTGTGACATCCCTAGTATCCACGATTTAGGGCGCCCAGGCGCCTGTGACATCCCGGACTGTTTCTGTGACAGACCGACCGTCCGAAACTTGGGTACTGGCAAGTGTGTGCCGCTTGACAAATGTCCTAAGAACTTCCCTAAGAAGCATAACTGATTACAGAAAAAAAAACATGTATATAAAATTTAAAATGTAATAAAATAAAGCATTTTCATGTACCCTTTGCCTCTTATTAGTTCTTCAATTAGATTTAAAACTTCTTTAATACATATTTGTAAGTTCTAAGGCGAAAGGTAGCACTTCGTCGCTCAAACAGCCGCCTATGCGTGCTTTCTTGACCTCTCTAAGGCGTTCGACATGGTAAACTAGGACGTTTCTACGTTTAGGAAAAGCTAAAAGCCACCAATATGCCAACGGAGATTTACAAAATCACTTTAGGTATACATGTTGGTATAGTAACTAGGTGAACGTGGTGAGATGGGCAAACGCATGACTCTGACCCGTACAGGTTGCAGTGTGGGGTGAGGCAAGGGGGAATAACCTCGCCTAAGCTCTTCAACCTGTACGTCAAGTCAATGCGTTGATAGAGGTGCTCAGCAATACCCTGCATAGCTAATGTTATTAAGACATACATCGTCAATGTGGCAGGCTGGCAGCCGACATGGTGCTGTTGAGTGCTCCACCCTGTGGCCTTACGAAACTGCTGGGAGTGTGCGAGAGGTTTGTATTGAGTCATGGCTTGGAATATAATGTTAATTAGAGTGAATGCACGGTCTTTCTAGTCAAAATCTGCCGTCTGTACCTACTGTACCCATCCGGTCCATTTGTTTATACGGCAGGCCTCTAAAGAAGGTGGATATGTTTTCGAATATTTAGGGTATGTTGTCACAAATGACTTGAAGGAAGATGCAGACATTGAGCGAGAGGGGAGAGGGAGAGCATTGTCTGTCAGAGCGAACATGGTGGCCCGCCGATTTGCTCGTTGTACAGCTGCGGTAAAAATAACGTTATTCAGAGCCTTCTGTACATCCCTATGTAACACGAGCAGTCTGTGGGTCTCTTAAACGCAAAACAATGCTTTCAGGATGCTGATGGAGGTAGCCCCATCAGCATCCTGAAAGCATTGTTATACTGCACGCGTAGAGCATTGTATTGTTTTTGCGTGTAAGAGACCCACAGACTGCTCGTGTTTCTATAGTGCGTCTGGGATGTTCGCAGAAGCAAGGTTTGATTGCTTCTATGCAACCATGAGAAAGCGGTGCACATCCCTGGCGCGCAGGGTGCGAACTAACGCTAACGGCATCCTGAGGGCATTTGCCGAAAGGTTTGATTGTCAGTATTCGAACCACTGCCATATGGCAAACAAGCCTTTGTAAGTACTTTGCGAATTTAAGAAAAAAAATTCTTGGTCTGAGTAAGTAAGTATAATTAAAAGAGAGTCCACACAACTACCGTGATTTTACATGCATGAATTTATTGTGTTACGGCTTTATGATGAGATTGCGTTTCGGCTTACCTGGAGATCTCTTAGGCGGAGCTCAGCGTCTGGAGGGGGCAGTTCCTTGGGCTTACCCAGTGCTGGATCCAGATACGGTCTTACCCTCAGTCCTACCACTAAGACGCACATACAGGTGAACAGAAGCCGAGTCGCAATCGTAACAGCTTTTAGATGGAAATTAGATGACTTGATGCACTGGCCTTGGCTCGCGAAGCCCGAATTATCGATAAATCTTGGGCTACTTTTCAAAAGTTCAACGTGCTCGAATCAGGTATACATATATTCATCTATGGCTCGAATCGCACGGAACGACAGACTCTCTGGGTTGCCACACTAACTCGATAGTGATGTGACAACCAGTGTTGCTAGACTAATAATTAAAATTCTACCATAAATCGGCAATATTCAACATTTTGCATACATATTTTTTGTGCTAAACCATGTTTGACCTAAAAAACTTTAGAATACTGTTAAAAGGCTAAAAGTATAATATTGTTAGGTGGGTCAATTTCAACAAGACGCATTTTTTGTATCATTTCGGTGTGATTCTTTACTTTTGATTATTTTTGGGTTTTTTAAATGTGAAGAGATACTTTAGACTATATTATTAAACATATGTAAAAGGGACCCTGAAATCTGAAATAGTTTTCGAGATATTCGAGATCGAATATGAAACACACAACGGAATGATAAATGTACACCAGGATGATAAAATAAGTGCACCGCAATGAAATTTCATACACCGGAATGAAAGAAAAGTGGCATATTATGAAAGTAATTTTAAGTTTTATATTCGTAATATATATTATATTGCTATTACATAATAATATAAACATATATATATCTTAGTCTGGTATTAAAAAGAAAATAAAAAAATATTATTATTTCAACAATATCTATGAAAAGTGAAGCTACTTTTGATGTCATTCCGGTGTTTTCCTCATTTTGGTGGGGTTTAAAGTCATTTTACTACACCGGAAACACCGGAATGAGAATGGTGGAATGAGAAACACGACATATTTTTATTTCTTAAAAAAAAAGTACCTAAGCCCTATATTCTAAAACTAATTCAACTCTTGAAATCGCGAGTATACTTTACCTGATATATATAAATTTCAAACCACGCAGTTAAAAATAAAGAAGCTATAACAAACTCCGGAATGACATTTTTTTTTGTCCCCGGTCCACCGCGATGTTTCACGTTTATACAAGCCAAAGTATTGCCACTATACACAACCGGCCTCGTCGGGCGCCGCAGCTTGACTAATTCTTTGAAGTGCGCGGGAGACTGGGGGCGTACTAGTTTGATCAAATTTGGGAAATAAATCGGTTCGAAACATTGTCGGCGGTAATGAGAAGTTTTCTTGGGACAAAATATGCACTTATTCAAGGGTATACAAAGGAGATATAAAACGGGTATTGTGCTCTTTTCGTTACCTATTTATATGGTAATAAAATAAAATAATGGTAACAGATTTTCTATGTCATGCATAGTATTTGACTTACCCGGCATTTTACAAACAAAACCGGCTTGGGGACAACCCACCTTGATGAGAAATTTGGTCTAAATATATTTTTTTAAATTATTACTTATATATACTAATATTTTAATTTTAGCTGTTGCCCGAGGTAGACAATGGCGGGCTGCTTCCGAAAAAAAATGGTACTTTATTATTTAACCTCTCTGCACCTGCGTTTTCAGTCTTGCCATCAAAAAACACTGCTTGGGAAATTGACCCAGGTATAATTTATTCTTTAGCCTAACATAAAACCTCCTAGATATCTTGGTTGTACGCAGTGTAGTTTGCCTATTTTCTTCGAATACCCATTCTTTCAATTGCTCAAGGTTAACTGGAAGAGATCCCTAATAGGGATAAGTTCGCCTTTGTACATATTTCATTTGTTATCAATGTCTTTATAACCAGTTGTTGTGTACAATAAAGCGCTTACATACATACATACCTCCTAAAACCCATATGCTGAAGCAAGCGAGCGAAAGTGTAAGCATAAGACGCTCCCAGAACAGTAGGTTTGGTTGGATTAGAACTGCGTACCCAACAAAAAAAAGGCGCTCCCAGGACAGTAGGTTAGGTTAGGTTAGAACTGCGTTCCCGACAAAAACAAGACTCTCCCAAAACAGTAGGTTAGGTTAGGTTAGGTTAGAACTGCGTCCCTAACAAAAATAAAGCGCTCCCAGAACAGTAGATTAGGTTAGGTTAGAACTGCGTTCCCGACAAACATAAGGCGCTCCCAGAACAGTAGGTTAGGTTAAGTTAGAACTGCGTTCCCGACAAACATAAGTCGCTCCCAGAACAGTAGGTTAGGTTAGGTTAGAACTGCATTCGCGACAAACATATGTCGCTCCCAGAACAGTAGGTTAGGTTAGGTTAGAACTGCGTCCCTAACAAAAATAAGGCGCTCCCAGAACAGTAGATTAGGTTAGGTTAGAACTGCGTTCCCGACAAACATAAGGCACTTACAGAACAGTAGGTTAGGTTAGAACTGCGTTCCCGACAAAAATAAGGCGCTCCCAGAACAGTAGGTTAGGTTAAGTTAGAACTGCGTTCCCGACAAACATATGTCGCTCCCAGAACAGTAGGTTAGGTTGAGTAAGAACTGCGTTCTCGACAAACATAAGTCGCTCCCAGAACAGTAGGTTAGGTTATGTTAGAACTGCGTTCCCGACAAACATAAGTCGCTCCCAGAAGAGTCGGTTAGGTTAGGTTAGAACTGCGTTCCCGACAAACATAAGTAACTCCCAGAACAGTAGGTTGGGTAAGATTAGAACTGCGTTCCCGACAAATATAAGTCGCTCCCAGAACAGTAGGTTAGGTTAGGTTAGAACTGCGTTCCCGACAAACATAAGTCGCTCCCAGAACAGTAGGTTAGGTTAGGTTAGAACTGCGTTCCCGACAAACATAAGTCGCTCCCAGAACAATAGGTTAGGTTAGGTTAGAACTGCGTTCCCGACAAACATAAGTCGCTCCCAGAACAGTAGGTTAGGTTAGGTTAGAACTGCGTTCCCGACAAACATAAGTCGCTCCCAGAACAGTAGGTTAGGTTAGGTTAGAACTGCGTTCCCGACAAACATAAGTCGCTCCCAGAACAGTAGGTTAGGTTAGGTTAGAACTGCGTTCCCGACAAACATAAGTCGCTCCCAGAACAATAGGTTAGGTTAGGTTAGAACTGCGTTCCCGACAAACATAAGTCGCTCCCAGAACAGTAGGTTAGGTTAGGTTAGAACTGCGTTCCCGACAAACAGAAGTCGCTCCCAGAACAGTAGGTTAGGTTAGGTTATATTAAGTTGTGTGCCTTATAATAACTTTTGGTTTGTATACACAGCTTAATGCTCTATAACATTTGTCTATGCAACTGTGTCTATGCCTAGGAGCCACAGACTATGTTCGCTCATTCCGATTTTTGCGCTCTCATGAAATCCATCTTGTTCTAACCTAAATTAAGTTTGTACTGTCCTCGTGTGTAATTATAAACGTAATTCATATTTTAATCTTATGACAACTGATTATGTACTTTATATATGGTATATAAAGCTGCGTATATCACGAGGACTCGTCTATTTATTTTCTCCGCCTACATATCGCTTCCCTGCACCACAGTTGGTAAGAATCCACGGCATCCTCAGCAGCACCCAGACTCTCAAGGTGCAATAGGTTCCGGTCCCAGCAAGAAAGACCGAGAGAGAGGAAGGCGGAGAAGAAGACGAAACAAGTAAGTCGCAACATAACCTACAGCTACACACAATGGCTGAGACTGCCACGTGCAACGCGGCCGCGACTCCTGTCTCCGGGGCGCAGTCGGTGCAGATAGAACGCTTGGCCGGCCCTCAGAATTACTTCTCATGGAAGTTCGCCGTCCGCATGGCGCTCATGCACGACGGATTGTGGGAGATTGTCGAGAACGAGCCGACCGAAGGCGACGCGCGTGACCAGCGTGCGCTTGCCCGTATCTGCCTGTCTATAAAGCCTTGCATGTACCAATACGTCAGGAACGCCAAGACTGCAAAGGCAGCGTGGAAATGCTTAGCGGACGTATTCGAAGACTCCGGTTTGGTTCGTCGTGTTTTACTCCTACGACAACTACATAGGATTGACTACGGTACGTTTACTACGATGTCAGACTACATTGAAGCCACGACAATGCTGGTGCAACAATTGGCGGACATAGGCAAGACTATTGAAGACAGAGAAGTTGCGGAGATACTGCTCAGCGGGCTATCTTCAGAGTATGACTCCCTCGTGTCCAACCTGGAGACCATGAACATGACAAGTACGTTGACTAGTGAGCTGGTGCGTGCTAGGCTTCTCCAGGAGGAATCCAGGCGGTTGTCATCGGACGGGGGAACTGCGCTTGCATCGATGAAAAGGACTACACAGTCCAGGTGTCATTACTGCAAGAAGCCGGGTCATATCAAGAAGAACTGCTTCAAGCTTAAGCGTGAACGGAGGAGCACTCCGATGATTGTGGAGCAGGCTCTTTCTGCGACAGCCCTGGCAGCCGTTCCCAGTGATGTGATGTGTGTAGACTCAGGCGCTTCGGTGAACATCTTTAATAAAAGGGACTACTTCATTAACTTCAAGTTATATTATAACAGCTAGTAAACACAAAATGAGATGTTTAGGTAAAGGAGAAGTCCTTGTAGATGGTAAATTGTTATTAAAGGATGTTATGTATGTGCCAGATTGCTTGAATAATTTAATTTCAGTTAGCAAATTAATTAAAGATGATTATGTTGTGACATTTAGAACAGATGGTTGTGATATAGATCTTAAGGGTAAACGTATAGCAGCTGCTGCATTAGTAAATGGTACATATTGGTTGATCAGAGATAGTAATTCGTGCAATTGGGAGAGCTCAAGATCCTTGCACGGGCAAGAAGCCTTGAGCTCCACAGTTACTGACGAGGAGCTTTTACACAATAGATTAGGTCATATAAATAGTAAAGATCTGCATAGTATTAGGGATAGGGTGCCTAACCTTTTTAAGTTTCAGAACCAGCAGGCGGACAGGTGCGTGCCTTGTTTGGAGGGCAAGCTGCCTTCCAAACCTTTTCCTAAGGCGTCGAGCACAACTGTCGACCAGCCCCTAGCCCTGATCCATACTGATGTGTGTGGGCCGCTCCCCGTCAGCTTGGGTGGCGCGAGATATCTCCTGACAATTACGGATCACTTCTCAAGAAAATCTTTTGGTTTCCTTTTAAAAAAGGAAATCTGAGGTAAGTGACCGTTTTATAGAATTTGTTACCATGATAGAGAGGCAGCGAGGCTTACCTGTACGTTGTGTAAGATCTGATAATGGTAAGGAATTCGTGAACACAAAACTTTCTATGTTTTTTAGAAATAAAGGGATTTTGCATCAGACCACTGTACCATATTGTCCGCAGCAGAATTCGGTGGCAGAACGCCTTAACCGAACTTTAATGAATAAAGCGCGGTGCATGCTGCATCATTCAGGTCTGGACCGCCGCTTCTGGGGAGAGGCAGTGACAACTGCTATATACCTTAAAAACAGGTCTCCCACAGCAGCCTTGGATGGCAGGATTCCGGAGGAGGTGTGGGCTGGGTCGAAGCTGGACCTCAGTCACCTTCGTGTATTTGGATGCGTAGCGTATGCTAAGGTACAGGATGTGAAGCGAAAGAAGCTGGATGCAAAGTGTAAGCCCTATGTGTTTGTTGGATACTCAGAAACCTCTAAGGGCTACAGATTGGCCGACTGTGATGACCCTAGTAAGGTTATTATATCCAGGGATGTCGAATTCTTAGAGCAAAGGTTTTATAATTTTAATCGGGATGACATTATAATATCAATTTTAATTTTGAATTTTTCAATGATTTTAATTTTACAGAAAATGATATTGACAATTGTATGAATGAGAGTAATACAGATATATCTAGTAGGAATGAGAGTACTACGTCAGACACAGGCAGCATGGATGACAGTGCTGATCCTGATGTTGCTAACGTGAAAGAGAGTAACGCTAGGGGCAAAAATGACATTGCCAAGGTTAACCATTCAGATGAGAATGATAGTATCGTGAATGAGAATGAAGTCGTGAATGATAGTAATGATTTCAGTTATATACGAAATGAACATGATTATTCGTTATCATTTCCAGGTTCGGGAGACGAGGACTACTGCACGGTGAGCGAGGATGACTCCCTCGCTGACTGTCCAGCTGGTGAGGCGGACAGGTCACCGGGCGCGGGCTCTGCTCCAGGGGAAGCTGTGACGCAGGCGCCTGCCCCGCCGTCGACGTCTGCGGGACGTCCTGTGCGTAGTACTCGGTCTGTACTCCCTAAAAGGTATTGTGATACGGATTGGTCGCTAACGGCCACTAGTAATTCAGAACCAACTTCATTTAAAGAGGCCATGTCTAGTCCTAATGCCACTAAAAGGCTATGAAGGATGAATATAACTCTTTAATGTCAAACAAAGTGTGGAAGTTGGTTGACAGGCCGAAGAATACCAATATTGTCAAGTGCAAATGGGTTTTTAAAGTGAAAAACGACGCTGCTGGTAATTTTGTTCGTTACAAGGCTCGCTTGGTAGCGAGAGGTTTCACTCAAAAAGAAGGTATAGATTTTCATTGTACTTACAGCCCTGTCGTTCATCACTCGACAATTAGGATATTGTTTAGCCTGGCAAATGAGCTTGATCTCAATATTGATCACGTAGACGTAACGACAGCATTTCTAAATGGCAATTTAAATGAAGTTATTTACATGGAGCAGCCGGAAGGTTTTAGTTCAAATAATGATAAGGTTTGTCTCTTGCAAAAGAGTATTTATGGACTAAAACAGTCTAGCCGTATGTGGAATGCGCGTATACACAAGGTCTTAAGTGATAATGGTTTTATGCAATGCAAAAGTGAACCTTGTGTATATACCATGAAGTCACATAATGATTTTGTAATTATTGCTCTCTATGTAGATGACTGTTACCTGTTTTACCCCAAGGATAGCCAATGTAAAAGTAAATTATTGGAGTTATTAGAATCAGAATTTGATATTAAAAATCTAGGTCCAATTCAGAACTATCTTGGCATCCGTGTTACTCGGGATAGAAAAAGTGGAACATTGACTTTAGATCAGTCGGTTTACATCAAAAATATCTTAAAAACATTTAACATGTTAGATTGTAAACCAGTGTCCACCCCTATGGTTCTCAATAGTAAATTACTTAAAGAAAATGTTACATTGCAGGACGAGCAATATAAGTATAGAGAGTTGATAGGCTCCCTTATGTACCTGTCTGTTTGTACTCGTCCTGACATCGCATTTACCTGTAGCCAACTGAGTCAGTTTAAGTAATAACTGCTTTGGAAAAACGCATTGGTTAGCTGCTAAACGTTTGCTTAGGTATCTGGCTGGCACAATTAATTACGGTTTACATTATGTAAAAAGTGATCAATTGGTATTAAATGCATATACCGACGCCGATTGGGCCAATGATTGTTATGATAGGAAATCATATACAGGGTTTGTAATTAAACTTGGATCTAATGTAATTCATTGGGAATCTAGGAAGCAAAAATCTGTTTCCCTTAGCTCAACAGAAAGCGAATACATGTCAATAGCTGATGTATCCAAAGATCTCTGTTTTATAAAGCAACTTTTAACAGAATTATTACCTGATGTTAAAGTGCATATCATAGTGTATAACGATAACCAGAGTGCTCACAAAATTATTGAAAATAAAGATATTAGTCGCAAGAGAACAAAACACATTGATGTGCGCTATCATTTTATTAAGGACTTAGTTCAAAAAGGTTTTATGACTGTTAAATATCTATGTACAGAAAAAATGATTGCAGATGTACTAACTAAGTGTTTGAATTCAAAACAACATTGTATGTTTAGGCATGATTTATGTGTTAGGCCTTGTTAAATATTTGTTATATTGTTTTTCTTAGTAGGTACTGTTGCATTTTGGATACTAAACTAACTGTGATAGGCATGTAATAAGGCTATGATGAATATTTTATTATTTTCTATGAATGCTAATGAGATAGGCATGTAATATTGTGATAAGGAATGATATGTTTGCTATTTATGTTTATTGTTTAATGTTGTGTAATGGTTTAATGGTTTGAAAGTTTGTAATTATAGAGCACAGCTGTTACATATACATGTCAAGTTCTTAAAGTCAAGGGGAAGTATTAAGTTGTGTGCCTTATAATAACTTTTGGTTTGTATACACAGCTTAATGCTCTATAACATTTGTCTATGCAACTGTGTCTATGCCTAGGAGCCACAGACTATGTTCGCTCATTCCGATTTTTGCGCTCTCATGAAATCCATCTTGTTCTAACCTAAATTAAGTTTGTACTGTCCTCGTGTGTAATTATAAACGTAATTCATATTTTAATCTTATGACAACTGATTATGTACTTTATATATGGTATATAAAGCTGCGTATATCACGAGGACTCGTCTATTTATTTTCTCCGCCTACATATCGCTTCCCTGCACCACAGTTGGTAAGAATCCACGGCATCCTCAGCAGCACCCAGACTCTCAAGGTGCAATAGGTTAGAACTGCGTTCCCGACAAACATAAGTCGCTCCCAGTACAGTAGGTTAGGTTAGGTTAGAACTGCGTTCCCGACAAACATAAGTCGCTCCCAGAACAGTAGGTTAGGTAAGTTAAATAGTTTTCAGCACGAAGAAGGAAATCTAAGTAATATTAAGTTAATAAATGCTACAGTTTGGATGCGATTATTAGTGGCACCAATATTCGGAGTACCAATTTTATGCCTAAAATACATCCGGCCAAACAATGTTATATCATACAAATGTTAGACTAAACTATTTTCGGCCATAAATATATATGCAAAACAATTTCGGCCAAACAATTTACAACATAAAAAACAATCGACAAAAGATTATTTGGCCAAAAAATATGTGCCGAAAAAAATATCGGGCAGAAAATTTTAGACCAACAGATATAGACCCGTTACTAACATATACATTTGTAATTTGTAATCACAATCACTATGATCCCAGTTATGCAGTTGGTTGAAATAGATGATTGTTATTTTTTATTTATTTTATAAAATCATTATAAGGACGCGTATGTACGTTTGTACCTTGCTTGAACTAAGGTGGTAGTAGGTACAGCCACGTCTTAATAGATTAGATTTATTTATTTCATAATACGACGCGAATTTTGACAACACGGTTGGCGCAGTGTTAAGCAACTGCCTACTGAGCCGACGGTCCCGGGTTCGGATCCCGGCAAGGGCAAATATTTGTGTGATGAACACGAATATTTGTGCCTGGGTCATGGATGTTCTATGTATTTAAGTATTTATTTATCTATATAAGTATGTATATCGCCGCCTAGTAGGGGAGATAGGGGAGCATTGGGCAGTCGGGAGGTTCGGGCACCACCTTGTAAGTCGGGTCGTATGGAAGCTACTTAATTTTGTATACTGTGGTAGTTTAGCTAACTAATTGGCAACACCGCTCAGGCTAATGTCATCTGCCATTTTGATTAGTTGTCAGGGTCACATGCCGTCGACCGTTTCGTGCGTGCGAAAGTAAATATTTTGATGTAATTTCGAAGGAAATAACAGCGTGAGCTGTGTAAAGTCGTAAGTTTCTGTATTGTCATCTAGTTATGTATTTACGAAAGCTAATACTAACGTATAAATTAAGGTAAAACATTAGGCTACAAAAAACTTATTTGAATTTATTTGTGAAATGAGGGGGTGGGGAGCATTGAGCACTAATTCTAAAGGGAGGTTTGGGCATGCCCAATGCTCCCGCCACTATTGTTTGTTTCGGCAATCGGTGTAAAAAGTAGGTTCAGTTAAGAGAAAATTATTTCGACGTGTTTAAATTGCGTGTAAATATTGAATTTCAATACTAAATACTTTTGATGTGTCATTACTATTTGTGTTACTAATTATTATATTATTTTTTTCTAAAAATGCCGTTTGAATTTAAAAAGAAAAATAAGCGACGCGAAATCCCTAAAGAGAGAAAAGAGTGCCATAGAAGAAATTAAAACCGGCCAAGAGCATGTCGAGCCACGCTCAGGGTAGGGTTCCGTAGAGTACAATAGACGCGCTTAAAACTGCGGTTTTCGGTTTAAGCCGCGGACGGACAGACAGACATGGCGAAACTATAAGGGTTCCTAGTTGACTACGGAACCCTAAAAAGGGAGCAAAAATTGAATCGCCTGCAAATCTTAGATAAAATTTATTACTGAAGTAAGAATACTGAGTATTGAGTACTATATCTTTATTTTTAATTTTTTGAGTATTTATAGTTTAAAACAGTTGATCGTTTGTTGATTTTATTGTAAGTTTTTATGATTATATTATTTAATATTCAAGAAATTTACCATTAAGAGGCGTATTTAATACAGTTTCCAAACCTCCCATTGAGGTGCCCAAACCACCCGACCATTGGGAGGTTTGGGCACTTTTGACAGTGTTCAGAAAATCTCTTGCAATTTTGAGACCGATTATTATTGTATAAGTGTTCTTCGTAATAATTGAAGCCAAATATATGTGCTACTAATAATTCATAATTCATAATTCTTTATTGCATTATCATGTTGTACAATAAGATGTTACATTTAATATGATTAAGTCCATAACAATATAAGGAGTAAAAAGTTGATTTTGTTAAAAAATTGCATTTTTATTAAGACTTAAGTAAAAAAGTGCCCAATGCTCCCCTACCTCCCCTACCCATAACACAAGCCTTCTTGAGCTTAATTTGGGACTAGGTTTGATTTGTGTGAGGTTGTCTGATATTTATTTATTATTATTTCATTTCATTTCATTTATTTATTCAAGTCAAAAATAAGCTCACAGTATACACCAAATCGCTTACTTGTAATTAAAAAATCAATCAAAATTATTATCAATGTATGTCGCACCCGTTATTATTATAATAACAAATTACATTATAAATTATCCTAAGTTAATTTACATGTATCTTGATATTATGATCGCCAATAGGAACATAAAATTTGATAATAATCATTCAATTAAGTCAAATACACCATTATAATAACTACAACAACAATAATAGAATCATAAAATACAATGTCAGATAAAACAGAAATATGTATATGTCATTATCAGTAAAAAATAGGAACAGAATTGAGAACCCCATCCTTTTTTGAATTCAGTTTTCTCGCGCAACGGCTTTCCATAGATGGTTCAGTTCGTATTACGGCGGATAGACCGGGCCGGGAACGGGGGATAGGATCGGGCCGATGACGCCCGGGTTTTTACCTGCAAGTGCCATGCGACGCGGGACCTGTTCTGAGTCTGCCTGACGATCGAATCTGTTTGCCCGATACTGCCCGATACTTCAACACGTGCAAAAGTTGGCAAACTCTTTCTTACGAATATTAATATTTCAAATACTTATATATATAACTAGCGACCCGCCCCGGCTTCGCACGGGTGCAATGCTGATAAATTATGCATGTATTATACATACAAACCTTCCTTAAGATTTAAGCATACAAAGGGACATAGGGACAGAGAAAGCGATTTGAAGTTTGGTGCAATATACCATTTTTCTTCATTGGCCATACAACGTGGGAACGCTGCCAGTGTAATGGGAACGTTTGGGCCAGGTGCGACTCGGGGCGAGCCTTTTTAAGTCCTTCTTCACCTTCCAAGATATTTGTTATCGATCCACAACGTTGACGAAGCGTGTTGCTGATTAGATTTTTGTATTCTCTTTGACGGTGCCTGCGTTGCGGATTTGACTTTTACACTTTGTCTTATGCATTATTTACTGTTGAATAAATTATTTTTTTCTTTAAATAATCATCAAAAGTTTTATTGACAAATTCCTTCCCATTATCACTTCGAAATACTTTTATCTTTTTATCCAGTTCATTTTCTACTCGACTTTTAAATTTCATAAATTTATTAAATACCTCCGCTTTGCTTTTCATAAAATACACAAAGAATTACGTGAATAGTCATCAATATAAACTGTGAAATACCTTGAACCTCCAATTGATGTGGTTTGTAGCGGACCACATACATCACTGTGATGACCTCTAGCAATTCTTTTGCCCGGGAGCCATTACTTGGAAAAGGTTTCCTGGTTTGTTTTCCTTCTAAACATGTAACACGTACACAACTTTCAGATTGCGGTGACAATTTCACGCCGGTAGTACAGTTTGGCATTTTATCAACATCATTAAAATTTAAATGTGCCATTTTTTGATGCCACAAAGTAGGTATCAGTCTCTGTAGAAGCTGCTATCGCTCGGTTCTCATTATTATAAGCTTTAAGTCTGTAGGCATCATTTATCAGTGTAGCACTTACTACCATTTGCCCATTTTGATTTTTTATCTGACAGCCATCAACATTAAATTCTACTTTACAGCCTGCTTTAATTACCTTACTCACAGACAGCAAATTTGTGGATAATTCTGGTATAGAACATTTCTCACCTGGATTGCTTCACTGCCAGTCTTATTGGGTACTTGTATTATAACATCACCACAGCTTTCGACATGTAGCACCTTGTTGTCAGCTATTCTTATGTGGTTAACAGGTGGAGCTGTCTCATTCACCAACCATTCCCGGTGCATCGTCATGTGGGTTGATGCGCCAGAATCCACGTACCAGTTCAATGTATCATTCATCTGCATGGCTGAAAAGGCTGCTATAAAAACATTATTATCTTTCTTATTTCTAACCTCAGACTTATTTTTCCTATGCCAACAATTCTTACTTAAGTGCCCATACTTATTACTCTGAAAGCATCGGGGACCTTTTGATTTTGACTGGGATGAATAACCTGGCTTGACATTTTTGGAGTTTGTGTAAAAAGTGGTAGTGTCTGTTTTCGTTACCTCTTGCAAGAGCTTAGTTTTGATTAAATCGGCACTAATTTTTATACCCGAACTCTCTATGCCCATTATCATTGGCTTGTAAACATCTGGCAAGCCTGCCAACATCAGTGTCCCGAGCCACTCATCATTCACTTGAAATGATATATTTCGCAACTTATGAGCTGATGACATTAATTTATTTACGTAATCTTCCACGCTTGTACTTGTTTCTAATGTAGTATTTATTAAGTCTTTCAATAAACCGACTTTACGGAGTAAACCTGAGTCTTGAAATGCATGTAATAAATTGTTCCAAACCTCTTTCGCTGTTTTTGCCTCTTGTATGAGAACATATAGCATAGGGTCCACTAAGAGTATAAGCTTTGATTTCGTTTTAAGATCCTTCTTACACGAGAAAAAAAGAATTTATTTACTTCCAAAAATACAATACAAACTTTGCTATCCACAACACAGGTTTCGTCCACAGTTCCACACATAGAATTTGCATCCGCCTCAGGGTTCGTCAATAATATTGCTAGAATCTTCGTCAAATACTTACATTGAAAATCATCCACAACACGTTTCGTCATTATTAATATTAATAAAAGAAAGAAAAATGAGCACCACACAAAATTACGTCCTTATCCGAAATGTACCCGGCTCAAACGTCCCAAGAATACCTGCCGCATTCCCACGTTGGATAGCTAAAGAAATACGCTGGACTAGGTATGATCCAGACTTCGGATCCCCTCCTCGATCTCTCAAACGCTTTCCCAGAGCTCGCACAAACTGTTTCGCCTCAGAACTCCAGGGACCCGCCGTCTCCACTGCAAGCGGAACAAAATCGTACACCGGTTTCAAATTGGCATATTTGACGTGCTTCTGTTTAGCCGCATATTCCGCCGCACCACCCGCCAATCGCATTGTCTGCACGATGTGAGACGTGGCAAAAGTGCTAACGCAAGTAGCGTCCCATAACAAGCTTCGCCCTCTGGCCCAAGGAACCAGTGTAACACCGTCTGGCCTCTTTCCATCCGTCCGACTAAGACCTTGAGGCTCCAAAACACAAGGCACGTTTGCCGATACCATAATAGCGCGACGCACAATATCATTTATGGCATGATGCCGTGGGAGCCTACCAGCACACCTAGCACAATCTAAACCGTGGTACCCATTGCCATCTACCATCGCACCACAGACACAAAGGTGTGGCTCACACACCCGGCACCCAAGCCTTATCGCAGCCCCGATTCTCAGCGAGTCGTTATCCAGCAATGTCCCGAGATGCGACGACGGCAATGCGTGCAACCACGCTCCTGACTCTGGCTCCACGACAGCCTTAAGCCGAGCCAGCTCAGACCCTGAAGCTCCCTCTAGCAAACTGCCGTATGTCTGCTTGCACAAAATGTCATCCCAAGCTCTCTGAATCTTGAGGTTATCGGGTTGCTCACCACTAATACAACGCAATGACCACTCTGCCATGGCGTCCTCTAAATAAGGCAATTGTACATCAGCTGTATTGTGATTTAGAATGCGAGACACAAGAGCCAAAGACGCATGGGAAGACGCCAGAAAAGCCACCAACCCTATATCTCGCATGCACCGGACCCCTAACCCACCATGACGTATGGGAAGCGTAGCTTGACACCACTGCGACTCATCAAGGCTGACATTTATGACAGTTTCCAGACCCTTTTGAAGCACCTGGTCAAAATCCCGAATCACCTGCGGAAACATCCACGTCGGAGCGGTTCTCATAGTATATGTCACGCGTGGTATTGATAAACAGTTACGTAACAAAACCAGAGATACGTGTGAGGAAAGATGTTGCAAGTGCTCCAAGGACCCTGCCACAGCGCTGAAGCCTTATTCTGAAGCACGTTGGTAACCCCGTCTGCGAAAATCGGGGCTCCAAGGAGTGTCAAAGACGACCTATTGACCACTTTTAAACCTGGTAAGACGGCTTCGAAGTCTGATATAGATGTCATACTGTCAGGACTACAGGGAAAGAACTCACATTTATCAGCATTGATAACTAAACCAATGGCTGACAACGCTGGTACGAGCTTCTTGATATCACTCAAAACCACATCAGGAGTTCCTCCCAACGTGCCATCATCCAAATACCAGAGATTCAATGAGGAGTCTAAAGAAGTTACCAGGTTTTGAATGGCCAGGCAAAAAAGAAGGGGACCAAGAGGATCACCTTGTTGAGCACCTACTTGTTGAGATCCTTCTTTGAGTCTGTTGTTTCATTCTCCACACATTCCCACAAGTCCTCATGTTGTAGGTAAGCTTTGACGGCAAAACTCCAGCTTGTCCAGTTGTCACGGCCAGTGAGCTTTTCAATTGTCATCATATGATTGCGTGAGTCCATTATTTTTACTTTATTATACGCAAGCTGAAAAAAATTCCGGCGACCGAACTAACTTTGAGGTTAAGTTAACAAATTATTTTCGTTACTATTTTAAAACTGCACAAATTGACTAAATAACTTGTACAGGTAGGGCTGGGCCCATAAACTGATAAATTAAACAAAAGAAAATAACTTTCTTCAAATATAAGTATTAAAACAAAAGAAACCTTACAGAGCACAAAATAACATGGCAAGATTATGTAGGGCAGAGATAGTCCTTATGGAATGTCATAACGTCAGGTGAGGGCGTGATCATTGTTGCTATTAAATAAGAGCAGGAGCAGGTTCATACATTTCCATCATATAAGTACATGGCACGGGTGCAATGCTGATAAATTATGCATGTATTATACATATAAACCTTCCTCTTGAATCACTCTATCTATTAAAAAACCGCATCAAAATCCGTTGCGTAGTTTTAAAGATTTAAGCATACAAAGGGACATAGGGACAGAGAAAGCGACTTTGTTTTATACTATGTAGTGAAGTCAGTAGTCACTGAGCCAAATAGTTAGTTAGTTTAAAGTGAGTAGTGCGTCATGATCTGGTACGTTTCGAATAAATCCCTACAAGAATGTCTGGGTTTGACCCCAGCCAGTATTTTGAGTGCGCGCTTCTGGAGAATGAGGAGATCTATTATTTAGTCGGCCATACTACGGTAAAAGGACGTATCTTACTATGACATCCGTATAAAGATACGACCTTATACCGTAACACGGCTGTATTATAATGCCATAGTTTTTCCTGTTTATTTGTGATTGAGGAAAATTATATATAAATTCGTGGATTTTCCCTCACACAGCTTAATCAGCCACGCAGCGTTCTAGTTGATGCGTTGCCTTCAGTTTGGTCAAAGTAATAAAATAAGTGACAGCCTCAAATTAGGTTAGTTCATTAGTGTAATCAGTAAAGATGAGTGACGTTTCTGCACTACTGGTGCTACTGGTGCTACTGGTTCTGTTCAGTGTAGCGAAGGCCAAGTGCCCTCTGGCCTTACCGGAACAGCGGCCAGTGACGATAGCCGCGACTACATCAACCATAAAGAGTTCTAGATCCACGCCCGCATGGATATACCTTCATTCATCATGGGGAGAAAACGTCAGCATATTCTGCACATCCGACGATGCAGCGAATCTCACAATCGCAAGACGGAAGGAAAAACTCCCCGTGGAAAAACTATACACTAGGCAACTAAACTCAACGACCATCGAGTTAACACAGATGGAAAACATAGGAAAATATGAATATTATTGTTTAGATAGCAAAACCGAATGCATAGACTCGCTAACTCTTTATGTCGAACCTGCAATGACGGTGGTCTCGCTCCGCGGTCATGACTTGCCCCGTGATGGTGAGATACGCCAGTACTATGTACCTCGTGGAGAGGAATATCATGTAATCTGCAGTGGTGACAAAGGATTGCTGCGAATTAAATCTAGCACCAACCAAATATTAGAAACCAACAAAATTCATGAATTTCAAGTAAAGCATAGCGTAAAGACTCATCGCAGAGGAGACAGAACATATTGGTGCAGTGCTGGTCGTTTTGTCAACCAAGGGGCACGTGTCAACGTAGACTTCTACCCCGAAGGTCGAAATTTCCGTTGCATTCTCTTTTTCTGGGATAAACTCGAATGTGCATGGAGCTCTTCGAGTGTAGAGCATACATTCAATTTGTTTTACACAGATTCTCAAAATAACACCCCAATATTTCTCTGCGCAGACCAAGCAGGCAACAAGAATAGGAGCTGTGGGTTTAAGAACAGGCTTAGATGGAGACCGTTGATCGTCAATGACCAAAACTTCTTCTTAACGTTGAAAACTTGCAACGATGTTTTTTGTAATAATCAAACGTTTCCTATGTACTCTAACTCGATTACAAAATTGGATTCCGTTACAGACTTCAAAGTGCTTAGCACGAGTTCTAGCGGAGCTGTTCTGACATGGCATGATCCTGCACTAAAGTACACGGCCTGGAGTTGTAAAACTTGCGTGTATAAAGTGGAGTATCGGTTGGTAGCATTCGGTGAAGATTGGCGACAGGTGAACGCAACGTCGGCGCAATGTATCCGTTCCAACACTTCCAACTGTGAGTTTCAACTGGACCTCCCGTACCCAGGGTCGGAATATGAAGCGAGAGTTTGCGTGAGGTTCAAGGAATCTACAGACAGCATATGGTCGGAACCTGCCTCAATAACATCCATTTTTACAAACCCCAGAAAAGTGGAATGCTCGTGTAATGCACAGCAAGAACCATCGACAATATCAAAACAAGTCTCTAATGTAGTTTCATGTCAAGTTTGTGAAAGCAAAGAAAATTTTATAAAACATAATTTGGCATTTAAGGACCGCATAATTGCTTTGAGACGGAAGTTGGCTAAACTAAAAAAATATGCTAAGTTACTCAAGGCCATAGATTCACTTTTTTAACTTTAAGGCATTGTAAATTTAGGTAAGTATTTGCTTCTTAGCGGTTTTGCATTGTATTCCCAAAAGGGAAGGTTTTTGCCGATTAGTACGAAATTACACATTATGACATAAGTACCTACGTAAATAATAAAATTTCTACAAATTATTAGGATAATATATACTTTAATTTTTTACGACCCCTTTATGTTAAGTAATTCCGAAAACATTTCCGGGAATAGGCAGTGGCGGCAAAGTCGGCACGTGCCTAGGAGCGCAAGGCCGCAAAGGGGCGCAAGGGGTCGCAAAGGGGCGCAAAGGGCCGCAAAGGGGCGCCGATGACGTTTTTGCCTAGGGCGATCTCGACCCTTAATCCGCCACTGGGAATAGGGCTCTCATACTGCAATAAAATAAACAATTAGAATGTGATGTGACACCTGTGAAAAATTATTCATATCGTGACGTAATTACAAAATAGAGAAAAATAATTAAAAGTATCTATGTATCATCGCATCGTGGTACGAAGGGAATGCAACCCGGGTACCCGGTACCCGACTACATTTGGAGTCGGGTAAAAACCCGGGTTTCAACTCATAACCCGGGTTTTACCCGAAATAAGAAATATTAAGAAAAATGAGTGAAATCATAAATAATTATTTATGATGTAACCCTAACTTACTGCGTTGTAATTTACTAGCTTTGCCCGCGGCTCCACCCGCGTGGAAATTGGTCTGTGTCACTAAGCGGCTAATTCACCCCTAATTTCTCTCCCCAACCCCCGGAGGCAGAAGTTTAAGTAAAGTTAACAGATGGATATGATAGTCGACTGTAGTCCTGTCCAGATCCGCCCGACGCCGCACCCTGTCAGAATCTGCGCCTCGATGAGGTTTCGCTGCATCTGCACTACTTGTAACCGGGTTCCGTTGCAAACTTCGGACGTGACAAATTCTGTAGAAGCATGATCGGAACTCCAACTTTCAGGGTTAATGTGTGTGCTGGGAGTCCTGAAGCGCTCAATAAGTTTAGGAACCCCCCCGAGCGATGTAGTGACGTTGCCTTCATCCAAGACAGTTTTAATGGAATTATATGCTGCTTGTTCACCTTTGATTTCCGCCAATTTCCACGCATTAAATGCCGCTGCCTGTACATTTTTCGGCGTGAGTATGGCTCTCTCACAAACCTAAGAGTTCTCACGTCCCATCACCTGGCTCATGTCTCCGTATACGCTCCGAATATAAGGTCTTTAACGGACGCCAAGATCCTGCATAACGTTTCTGGTAATCGAAGCAGGCCGTTGGTTTCCTCCATAGAAGTCTTTTTCCAACCTGAAGCCGTACCCGGGCGAATTCTTGGACATGCGAGCCTCCTCCTTGTTGGACTCGTTTATTCTCAGCCAGGCGAAGCTTCTGCACGCTCGGCCACAACACCGACCTCTTCAGGCAGACATTTTACCTCGTCGGGTCGGCTGGAGTACGCAAACGACATTGTAAAGCTACCCATTGCGCGCGTCCTTCTTCTGAAGTCTTGGAGTATCCTTACTACGGCTTCTATGGCCTTTTTATGCGCCATAGTACACTCGTCCCAGACGATTAAACTGCATTCCTGTAGAACTCTGGTTTTATCACAGTTTCTTGATATCCTAGACTTGAGTTGCAGACAGGAGTTTCCGCGCTGTCCAAATCTATTGGGCTCCTGAAAGTTGTGTGAGCCGTCTTGCCACCACGCAGTAATGTAGTAGCGATTAGTCAATTATAAATTTGTTGATATCCGTACCTTCTAAACTTAGAGTGAATTTGGCAAAATCCTTCCTCAGTGGCTTATTCATGTCACAACGTATAAATTTCAGCGCTATCTGTTAGTTTATCCGGGTATTCGACAACATGTTTGAAAAAAGTTTTCACCTCCTTCCTAAATAGCGCCATAAGATTCAAAGTCTGGAATCGTAATCAAACGTGCTTTTCATTCTTAAATACCCGCAATAACCAAAAAACTCAATATTTCATAATTTTTGTTAAAGTCCGGGTATTACCCGGGTACCCGGGTTTTGAAAATATAGGTCGGGTAATACCCGGGTAACAAAAAAGGCCGGGTATTGCATTCCCTAGGTACGACGCGGCATCGATGTCGTGAAATTGAAATCTGTATTTTAATTTTTAATAAGTTCTTGTCAAAAATGACATTTTAGTGGCAAGCTTTTATAGCCGACTGTACTTTTCTTTGGATATCCATCAAATGCTCACTGAGACGATTCTAAAGAGCCCAAGCACGGTAGGATTGCTTTTTCTATTATAGAGTTCCTATGGCCACATTCCGGCTCCATCATCAGATCAGCCCCATGGTACCATATTATTGTATTGTCATCAAAATTAAGTAAGTATGCAAAATTTCAGCTCAATCGGTTGACGATATCTGCTTCAAAGTTGAGTTGCAAGATTTCACCCGAACAAACATACTTAGATACATACATTGCAAGTTAAATAAAGGCTTTTAAAAAAACCAGCCAAGAGCATGTCGGGCCACGCTCAGTGTAGGGTTCCGTAGTTGCTCATCCTTCACAATAAACTGCTGTTTTAAGCCCGAGTTTTAAGTTAAGAAAGATTATAAGCTCTATAAAAAGGTCGTAAACGCCCTAGAAACTGTAATCACTTACTACCTTCTGGAAGTCAACTTACGTCCTTTAAAAGAAAAAATATGAAATTTGGCGATAACTCAAAAACGGCTAGATCGATTTTGTTCAATATAGTTTTCATTGAAAGTACTTATAAGGCCTCATTTACATGAATTTTTCCGTTTTTTTTTGACTCGTGGTTGAAAAGTTAGAGGGGGGGGGACACTATTTTTTTTGTTTTCGGAGCGAATATTTACAAAACTGCTGACTTTATCAAAAAATTGTGTTAGGAGACCCCTATTATTTTTACAAGACCTATTCAACGACACCCCACACACTAGTGTTGAAAAGAAAAAGAAAATCACTCCCACTTTAGGTGTTCGAGGTACCCGAAAAAAAATTTTTTTTAATTTTTATTTTACCGTTCTGTCGGCGTTATACATACACATATTCATACCAAATTTCAGCTTTCTAGTACTAATGATCACGGAGCTAAGCCGCGGACGGACGGACGGACGGACGGACGGACGGACAGACGGACATGGCGAAACTATAAGGGTTCCTAGTTGACTACGGAACCCTAAAAAGCGGAGTGGAGACGACTACAACATACACATGTCGTGATCGTGAGATTGAAATCTGTATTTTAAAGTGGAGTGTACACGACTACAACATCGATACTAATATTATAAATACGAAAGTGAATCGATTTTGATGAAACTTGGCATGGAGATAGTTTAAGATCCGAGGAAGGACATAGGATAGTTTTCATCCTGGAAATTATCCCTAAAAAGATTGAAAGTGAGTAAGATTCATGATGACATTGATGACCCTGTAGGAAATGTAATGATTAGACCAAAAGCACAATTGCTCTTACATTTGCTTAGGCGCTTTAAATAATCCATTTTATTAACTAAGGTGATTAGGTGGATATCTATCGTGTTGTACGAGGTTGCTTCCATACTTCCAAGTTCCACGCGGACGTAGTCGCGGGCAAAAGCTAGTACCTACACAATGGTAACCTATCTCAAACACTAAAAACCATTGACCGAATTTCATTTGCCCGAAAACTATTCGAATTATTATCGTTTGTCCGATGCCAGGATTCGTACATTTTTCTTTTCACCATTTTACATTTAGTAGAAGTATCGTTTGTCCGAAAAACTTTTCCCGTCACATTCACTTGCCCTATGAGTTGTTACGTATTTTTTTTCGTAGCCCATTTTTCATTTACCCTATGCTTTGACCCTATGATACTTTTGGCACTGCATACATTTGAACAAATTTTCAGTTCACCTTTTAACTTTTCCCGCCCCATTCACTTGCCATCTGAATTGAGACGTTTTTTGTTTAATACCCATTTTTTCATTTAGCCAAATTTTCAGTTCACCTTTTAATTTTTCCCGCCCCATTCACTTGCCATCTCAATTGAGACATCTTTTGTTTAATACCCAATTTTTCATTTACCCAATTATATTTTCGGCATTACATAAGAACTGCGACCACAACAACAGCCCGCGAGCCGAACGAGCGAAGCTACCGTGCTGCGGCAGTAGCCGACAAACCGCCAAAACCGACCTGGTTGGGTTAGGTTAGGTTAGAACTGTGACCACAACAGCGCGCGAGCCGAGCGAGCGAAGCTACCGTGCTGCGGCAGCAGCCGACAAACCGCCAAAACCGACCTGGTTGGGTTAGGTTAGGTTAGAACTGTGACCACAACAGCGCGCGAGCTGAGCGAGCGAAGCTACCGTGCTGCGGCAGCAGCCGACAAACCGCCAAAACCGACCTGGTTGGGTTAGGTTAGGTTAGAACTGTGACCACAACAGCGCGCGAGCTGAGCGAGCGAAGCTACCGTGCTGCGGCAGCAGCCGACAAACCGCCAAAACCGACCTGGTTAGGTTAGGTTAGAACTGTGACCACAACAGCGCGCGAGCTGAGCGAGCGAAGCTACCGTGCTGCGGCAGCAGCCGACAAACCGCCAAAACCGACCTGGTTGGGTTAGGTTAGGTTAGAACTGTGACCACAACAGCGCGCGAGCTGAGCGAGCGAAGCTACCGTGCTGCGGCAGCAGCCGACAAACCGCCAAAACCGACCTGGTTGGGTTAGGTTAGGTTAGAACTGTGACCACAACAGCGCGCGAGCTGAGCGAGCGAAGCTACCGTGCTGCGGCAGCAGCCGACAAACCGCCAAAACCGACCTGGTTGGGTTAGGTTAGGTTAGAACTGTGACCACAACAGCGCGCGAGCTGAGCGAGCGAAGCTACCGTGCTGCGGCAGCAGCCGACAAACCGCCAAAACCGACCTGGTTGGGTTAGGTTAGGTTAGAACTGTGACCACAACAGCGCGCGAGCTGAGCGAGCGAAGCTACCGTGCTGCGGCAGCAGCCGACAAACCGCCAAAACCGACCTGGTTGGGTTAGGTTAGGTTAGAACAGTGACCACAACAGCGCGCGAGCCGAGCGAATGCTACTCGCTGTTAGATTATTAATACGCCATAACAAGTTTTATGTGGCGGGTAGGGTTATCTTTATTAAAGTACTAAAGCGGGTAAATTGTTGCAGACTAGTTTGCCAGGTATAAATATCCATCATTGTCAATTATAATGCCGACTATACACATACATTATGTTAATTTGACAAATTGTTGAAAAAGGATACAATAATATGACTAAAATAAAAAAGTCCACTTGAGAACAGTCGAGTAGTTAATAAACCGAATCGTTACATCGGGCAAATGAAATCAAAGTCATACAAAAAAAGTCGAGTAGTTAATAAACCGAAACGTTACATCGGAAAACTGATATTACGGACAAATGAGATTAAGGGAAACATGTCATTAGTCGAGTGAATAAAAATCCTAAACAATTAATGTCCAATCGTAAATTATCGAATTGAATTTTCGGACAAATGAAAAAAAGTTAAAATGATATTTGTCGAATAGTTTTTGTCGAAATGAAATTCGGACTAACGTTTTTAGTGTTTCAGATAGGTAACCCTACACAATATGTCGTGAGATTTTAAATAGTGGAGTGGACTCGAGTACAACTGGTACAACATACACATAGTATGTAGTTTTAATTTAATGTTATTTTTAGGTTTACTTTTTGTCATGTAAAATAAATGACCTAGATAGTGATTTTTTTTATTTTGTTTATTAAGCTTATCCCTCGACAAACGTTTATTATATTACTAACCATAACCCATTTACCAAAACCCCGGGGAATCCCGAGTACCTACCATTCGAGTTAAGCATAACGTTCGATATTAACAAATGAATCCACCACTACTACATTTCATTCCCTTATCAAATATATACATAACAGATAACAAGAGTTTAACTTAATGTTTCACTTATTTTCCTACCTTTTTCATTCTGTCTGAGTGAGCGTGAGTACTCAAGTGTGCTGCTCGTGGCGCCACCATAATGGAAATCAATTAATTATATGGTGAAATGATGTACGTTGAAGGTACACCATGTACGTATGATGTTTTTGGCTGTACCTGTACCAGGGAACAAAATAATCGACATTGATTGTAGCACCGCTGGGGAGCATACTCTGCAGCGGCGCCACTGAGAATTCATAGATAGAAATTACATTAGCTATTAATTTTTTATGGAAATACGGACCGTAAAATTGAAATAAACACGCAAATCTTAAAAATATACCAAGTTAGTCGACGACATACAGCCCGACATAAAAGAGTAGAAAACGGATGAAAAAGGAACTAAATTTTTTCATACAAAATTGTTACCATATTCAAGCACTTTACGTCAAAAATGTGACAGTTGCGAAGGAAGTGGCGCCCTCATTTATTTTCTACTCTTTTGTGTCGCACTATAAATTCCGTTTTATCAGTTTACGACTTTAAAAAATATGTATATACGCTTATTTATTTTTTTTATCATATCCAAGCCCCTTTCTTCCATTGAGATGGTAAAAGTGCTATTAAATTACGGGTAAAATATTGATGTAGGTAAATAATCAAATAACTTGCTACAAATTTCAACCATTTATTTCTTAAAATAACAACAATACAAATCAGCTCCCCTATTTACACACCGAGCACTTATCCGATTTAACAAATGGGTGAATCTACTTTTTGACCGACAGTTGACTATCTCCGGCGTTACTCAAAATGTCTATGAAGTTACCAAGTAAACGGGCTTCTATACCCCGCGCGGCGAACGAAGAGTCCTATGACACCTGTCATCTCAGTACATTTTCCGATTATAGGTTATAAAATGTACTGAGATGACAGGCAGTGCTGCAAACTCTCCTGGTTTATCAGGAGATTATATGATTTTTAAGATAGTCTCCTGATCTACTGATTACTTTTTGCAATCGAGCAAATCTCCTGGTTTTTGAAAAGTTGTTGGAGCATACCGCAAAACACACCATTTTTTAATGATTTTTTAACTTACGCGGTCAATTTGGCAACGTTGACATCCGATAATCGTCAACCGATTTGTGAGAGGAACGGAACGCGGCTGATTTTGTCTATGGGTTTTGTTATTTTCTAATCTGAAGGGCTACTCCGATGTTCGATATTCGGCCGGCGTATAGTGTTGTCCCGTTTACCCATATATTAAGACAGACGATCGAGAGGGACGGCACTATACGACGGTCGAGTTTTGAACATCGGAGTAGCCCTACTGGTTTTTTTGACTGGCTCCTGATTTTTATGACCATAACCTCCTTGTTTATTACCTGTGGGAGTTTGCAGCACTGATGACAGGTGCCATAGGATTCATCGTTCGCCGCGCAGGGTATAATATACATATCTTCTGTTTAGCAGTTGGGACATTGAACGTAAACCATAACTACGCATAAACATAACACTTATACAGCCTTTACACAGCTTAAATTACAGTTATAATGGCTGTATAAGCTCTTATACAGCCTGCTGCCTGTGTAGAGAAGTAAGTACTTTTAGAGGTGAAATTTTACAACGAAGTTTAAAAGTTTAGTGTCGATCGTAAAGTCAATTCGCCCAAATACATATATAATAAAAAATATGGTATATACTCTTGTCCGAAGTCTTTATCAATAAAAGCAGACACGGAAGTGGCACCGCCAAGTACATCTTGCGATCACTTCCACATCAATTCAACCCCTATCTTTTGTACCCAGCTTATTGTCACAGTGAAAAGCATTTGTACAAAAATATAAACATATTTATTTATCGTCTCACAATTTATCTACATTCGTTTTGAGACATCTCGCCTCCAAAATACATCCGTCCCACTCACATATCATGCGTTCAACTAAAATAACTATAAACTAAATTCACTGTCAACTGAAAATGCATTCGTCATCGACATGATTAAATAGTTGGCCAATACCGGCAAGTAGATTTATAAAAAAATGCGAAATCGGTATATTAATAGCGATTAGTACCATGAGTCCATGACACACGTCAAAATTTACGTAATTTTTTTTTGTGAGACGATGAGTTTCACGCGAGCGTCTAATCCCCGCCACTACCCGTACACCCTAGACGGTGAAGCCATCGTGAGAGTGACCCAGGTGCGTGACCTTGGCGTTTTTTTCGACGCGCAACTCACATTTAGAGAGCACGTGAATAAAGTTGCCAAAAGTGCGGCTAGTAAGTTGGGTTTTGTGTTAAGGAACTCCAAACAATTGACACCGAGAGCTTTCAGGGTTCTCTACTCGGCTTTGGTGAGGAGCGTGCTCGAATCCAGCGCCGCGGTTTGGAACCCACACGAGGCTAAATATTGCCTGATATTAGAGAAAATACAGAAAAAGTACCTCAGGAGCTTGTACATGAGACAGTACACTTACTACCCTTATCTCTACCCGACTTTATTTCTGTTAGGGGTGCTAGAATACGAAACGCTTGAAGTAAGACGGTATCTAGCAATCGCTAAATTTGCTCTAGGCATTATCCGCGGCAATATCGAGTGTACGGCATTGGTAGGGGAGGTGGTGAGGCTATATGCGCCGACGGCCCGACTGCGCCTACGCCAGGCACCCCTGCTGGCGCCACCCCCCTCGCGCACAGCCCTGCTGCGGCACGCGCCCATTCCGAGCGCGCTCTCCATCCTCAACTCTATGCTCAGCGTAGCTCCACACTGCGATGTGTTCGCTACCAGGTTTGCAAGCGTGATGAATGAATGCAGAAAGTTCTTAGAACGATCTTAAAATGTATTTTACCTTATATCTAGTTTTATATATTATATATATACCTATTTGTAGTGTTTAGAATAAGTTTCAGTTATGTTTATGTTAAATGGGTGTTCTTTACCCTTAGATTTAATTATTTTAGGCTAAAATCTGTAACGCGTTGGCTTTAGCTGTAAGTTATAGATATGTTATGAATAAATGAAATAAATGAAATGAAGTCCAATTAAGGGTACGTTTTTTTACTTTGTCGTCTTCAATCAAAAACTATATTGTTTGAATATAAGCATTTCGCATGTGTCATAAAGCAACTATTGGAGAAATCAAGAACAGTTTTTAGACATATCAGATGATTTTAAAGTGCTTTATATTGTTCTATAGTGTAACTGTAAAAATTGCGATTTATTATTCATTGTTCACATTTCAAATATAACTAAACGCCTAGTTCTTGAACGCAGCCACAGATAATATCACGTCGTGAAAAAACTTCACAAGCGTAGGTAAAACAGTAGAAATACTGTTATTTTATTAGATATCTGGTCTTGTAAAATACATTTATTATGGCAACATTCACAATGGCTACCGACACTAGTCTAAACATGTATCTCTGTGCACGGTAGTGCAATGCCAAGTTCGTAATTGCAGCATTTTTCCCCCAGTTTTCGTTACATGGTATTGAGACATGCCAATATATTACGTAATTAACTAAAAACATTACAAATAAATATTATTTTGTTTCTTGGGTAGTAAAAAAATAGAGATTTACGTAAGGCACTTAGTATTTAAAACTGTTATTGAACATAGCATAGTTTATGTATCACAATTATGCTACCATACTGCACCATATACATTTTAAATGAAAATTAGTCGAATTTAAAAAAATCACTAAAACACAATTTTCTTAAATTCATACTCGTCCTGTAGTTTCATATAATTACCGAATTAAATACACCCCTACAACATCACATAAGATGAGTGACAATCTTTTCGAATAACTACGAAATAAACTGGTAGACAAATTGTTAATTATTGCAATTTGGCACTAATCAAGATGTCAATAAAATGAATACAGTTCACCGTTATCCTACCACCAACTCTGTAATTTCAATAAAATATACCTCATATACCCCATTCGGCGAACGACTATCCTTGGGAGACTTCATTTGACATTTAAAAAAATCACTTTGTAATGGCGTTGATGTCACATCACTATTTTTGTAAGGCTGTTAAAAGTAGATACCTACCACATTTTTTCGTAAAAAATTTCTTTATTACTAGTTCCGCCGCGCGGTCTTACCCGCTCATTCCACGGGAACACTAAATTTTTCGGGATAAAAAGTAGCCTATGAGTCAATCAGAGTCAGCTACCTTTATACCAAAAATTCATCAAAATTATTCCAGCCGTTTGAGAGTGAAGAAGTAACAAACATACACATAAACACACTCACAAACTTTCGCCTTTATAATATTAGTGTAATAAGAAATTTATTATTACTTTGTGAAGTGTCCCAGGAATAATCGCTGACCGGAGTATAGATCATTAACACTTACTCCGTTCAATGAGAACACCAGACTGGCAAAACGTGTAGTAAACACATGCACAGTAAATAAATGAATCCTTCAGATCTATCGTGATATTGTATAAGGAAAATTATTTATAAATAGACAAAAACAGGTATGTATCAAGTTTTTAGTAAATTAGAAACCTTTGTTTTATTTCGTCCATGACTGATGGCGATATAGATATAATGTATATGCTATATAACGTAGATATAACTTTAGTTCGTGTTGACTAAAATATGTAAAGGAAACTGAAACGCGTACCTTTTTGAACCTTAATGTGATTGTAACAAGAGCGAACAGGTATTTGTGTTTGTATTTCAATTTACTTGACTATACAAGTAAAAATATTAAACATGTAATATAACCAAGAAATAGCTATGTATGTATGAAGATATTAGTGGAATAAATAACATTATAATAATAATAAAATTGTATTCACCAAATGCAGGTTTATTGTAATATTTTTTACGTAAGTGGGAGTGGGAGAAAATTTATCTTCTTGGCCAAGGCAAGACGTAAAATAGTAGACAAACCACGGGCGGTAATTCGTAAGGCCCCAGATCGTATATTTATGAGACAAACACCTGCGATCTGGGACATTCACTAGTTTACCGTGCGTGTGGTAATAAAAAATACACAAACAAACGAATATTGTTCAGAAATACGAAGTAAATGCTGTTATTTTAAATATTAGGTTAAGAATTATAGACACGAAACTCAAGTAAACCATGGACAGAAAAAAACGATTCTAATATTTGTTTAAATATTATTAATTATATAAAAAAATATTACTCGGTTTGAAAGTGCTCCTTTGGCAGAATTAGCATTATGCGGATTTTCTAAAAGCCTACATAAGTTTGAAAAATATTATTCATATTGGCTCGGCCGTGTGGCGTATGCAACTCGGTCGAATTTAGTTGTCATTTGAAACATTTAAACTTTACGGCACTATAATTGCTTTAGGTTAATTCCAAATCGATCCGAATAAAAGGTCATCGACATCTAAGCAAATGGCTAGGTCATAGTCGTAACGTGTACACATACGGCGAATAGCACGATTGGCATTTTTAGAGCCGATCGACTTAATAGCAAAACGTCGAAAGATTTACAGAAACAAGATTGCAATTTGCGGCCCCACCTGCAGAGGTCGGCGACCTCCCGTTCGGGTAAATTTGAAACCGACTATAATATAAATTATCTCTTCGCGATGTATTGGCAACTGATCAGACCCGACAGAGTGGAGTTGAGGGCCGCGGGCAGGCTGCAGCCGAACCGGTTGGTGCCGGCGAGGATGGCGGCCTGCGTGGTGTTGCAGGCCAGCGGCAGCAGGGGAGCGGCGGCGGTGCTGTTGGCGTGCAGCCCGGCGATCTGGTCGGGCGTGAACAGCAGCTGCCCGTACAGCGGGTAGGCGCCCCACACGATCAGCGTCGTGATGATCTTGGGGCCGATGCCGCCGACCGCCTGCAAGGAGCGACATCACGTTCATATAAACGTTCCTAGAACAGCGCGAAGATGCAGGGCCTTCAACAAGGTGGACTGACGACTTGGTCAGGATTGCGGGCAGAAATTGGATGAGGGCGGCGTAAGACCGATCGTTGTGGACAACTTTGGGAAAGGCCTTTGTCCAGCAGTGGACGCCTATCGGCTGATATAATAATCGTTCCTAAAAGGCAAACTTCGCGCGTGGATAGGTATCTAGTCGAAATGTCTAAAAATGTATTCCCTCGTACCTTTTTAAAGCTTTGAATACCGATTGGAATAATTTAAAAACTTAATGAACATCTCAAGAGGCGTGGCGGCCCTACTCCGTTGTCCCTTCTGCCCCATTAGTGCGATCCCCCAGCATACTGCACTCACCATCTTGGAGGTGGGGATGTGCGCGACGCCGGCCACGATGGCGTTGGGCGGCGTGCCCACCGGCATGTGGAAGGCCATGGAGCACGCCAGCGTGGCCGGGATCATCAGGTAGCGCGGGTCCATCTTCAGCGTGCGGGCCTGGGGGAGAAGCAAAGAGAACAATGAGGTTTATGGTGTTATACGTATTAAAGGAATAGTTCGGGAGAGAAGAGCTTGCCGGGTGAGTAGTTATAGACGGCCGACCGTAGGGACTTTTCAAGGTTAGGCATGTATAGAGATTCTCAAACATATACAATGAAATAAAAAAATACACCACTAAAAAACAACAAAGCATCGAATGTCCCAATTAGTTGCTTCATTTCTACGTGCCTTAGTGCTTTTTTCGCTTCTATATAAACATTTAGGAAACCTCATACATTAAACCATTGATACAAAGATCAAAGCTTAAAGAAAAATTTAAATGAGTTACTCACCTGGTGGAAGAGACCGGGAATCGAACCCGGTACGTCCGGATCGCCAGTCCAGCGCGTTAACCATTTCACCGTCCTAACTACCAAGCAACCTATCGAACTTTTCTCTTTTCCTGTGTGTCGATCCTTGCAAAAAAAATTAGACAGTACATGATTCATAAATTTATGAAAACACTCACCATGTTAGCCAGCACGGGCAGGATGAGGTTGGCGATGGCCACGTTGCTGGTGAACTCGGTGATGAACTGCGTGACCAGCACCACCACCAGCAGCACCGCGTACGGCGGCAGCCCGGCCAGCCCGCTCAGCGAGGAGCCGATCATCGCCGACAGGCCCGTCGCCTTGCTGCCCTCCGCGAGAGCGAACCCACCGCCTGAACAACAATTACCATTTCAATAGGCTAGTTGACTCGTCTCGAGATGTATTAAACTTGTGTTTATTCCGTATAGTATTTAGCATAGGAAACCTATATTTTTCAATTTATAAAAGTGGGAGATGGGTGAAAAAATTGAATTTGAAAATTTCAATCTGTATTTTGAAATGCTTAAAACGCTGTCCGCCATTTTCGCTTGTAATAGTGACGTCATCGGTCCCGTTAAGAAAACTGAAGGTCTACTCCGACGACTTCTAATAGTGCCGTCCCTCTCGATCTCCTGTCAAAGTATATTGGAGTGAGCGTGATGGCATTATGCGACGGTCGAATTTCGAATATTTACGCGGAATTCTACGTCACGCCACAGAATCCACAGATTAGCAAAAGGAAAAAATGGCGGTCGGCGTTTTTGACTGTTCATGACATTTCTAATTTTCAATTAATAAATTTTACCTTTCTAGCTTTCACAAAAATACGATTTTTTTTTTCAAGCTAGTAACTAGTAAGATCATTCCAATTATATTTCAAAACTGGGTCTACTAGCCTATTGCAATCATCATCAATCTGCAAGTAAGCCTCAAAGGTATCGTAAGTTTTAAATGTCGACTGTGACATGTGCAAAAGAGGTCGGTTTACCCGACGTCGAAAGCATATACTATCCGCGACCCGGACGCGAATTTACAAAAGCTATACTATTTCAGTCACGATTCAGATTCTGCTACTTAGTTCGCGTTTTTCTTTATCATAACCCGATTTTCTTTCAACTCTCCTCCCGCCCTAAGTCAGACTGATTCGGTTCGGTCTATTCACGACGCAGTCCATGCGCCCAGTGCGCCCGCGTAACCCCAACCCACAGATTATATAATACTATACTAGTACAGATTGACGAAGCAGTACAAAAAAATGGAACGACCCTAACTCTGGCTATTCAACTGGCTATTTTCTTTCCGTCGATTATCCAACAGATGACAGTAGTGAGGCTGCGATTTATGCGTTCCGGTCGCGCCATCTAATGAAGAAATGGGAACATGATGTGCGTGTTGTCTTGTTCTATAGCCTAACTAGAACATCACATGATCGATAGATGGCGCCTTTTCTGTTACGCGCGGACGCAAGTCAATGCAGAAAACGATTTTTTGTAGGCATCGTACGAGTAGCATCTCAATGTTTTATGCGCACTGACCTTGAATCGTATCGCCATCTCCTTCAGAAGGGCCGTACCTATCTATACTATAGTATCTATACCTTTTTTCGTAAGAACAACAGTCACAAACAAACTATTATTTCTCGCGCGAGATAATTGACTGTATTTTTCTGTGCAGTAATGTGGGAAGTTGAAGGGTTGCGTTATTCGTTCGGAGAGTCATTATCATCAATAAATGTAACGTGTCAACTAGGAACCCTTATAGTTTCGCCATATCCGTCTGTCTGTCTGTCCGTCCGTCCGCGGCTTAGCTCCGTGATCATTAGTACTAGAAAGCTGAAATTCGGTATGAGTATGTGTATGTATTACGCCGACCAGAACGGTAAAAAAAAAAAAGCTTTTTTTTCGGGTACCTCGAACACCTAAAGTGGGGGTGAATATTTTTTTTCGTTTCAACACTAGTGTGTGAAGTACCGTTGAATAGGTCTTCTAAAAATAATAGGGGTCTTGAAACATGATTTTTTTATAAAGTCAGCAGTTTCGTAAATATGCGCTCCGAAAATAAAAAAAATAGTGTCCCCCCCTCTAACTTTTCAACCACGGATCAAAAAATTATGGAAAAATTCATGAGGCCTTATAAGTACTCTCAATAAAAACCATATTGAATAAAATCGGTTGAGCCATTTTTGAGTTATCGCTAAATTTCATAATTTTCTTTAAAATTACGTAAGTGCCGCGCGATGTCCTTATACTTCGAACGTTACACATATTAGTTAAGTGTCATGCTGTATTAAACATTTCGCTCAATCTGGCGCGTATAATCGATAACTTCCAGAAGGTAATAAGTAATTGCAGTTACTTTGGCGTTTACGACCTTTTTATAGAGTTTGAAATCCTTCTCGTAATTTATTGTGAAGGATGGGCAACTACGGAACCCTACACTGAGCGTGGCCCGACATGCTCTTGGCCGGTTTTCTAATTTATCCTTACCGGGCCATAACTGTTAAGGTCTTAAGCTTTTTTTTCGAATTTATGTTTAAACCTTCAGGGACCTTGTAAAAACTTTATAATGCACAATAATGTTTGGGACCGGTAAGGATAAAGTTAAATTTTACAATAAGAATGCCCCTCCACTGCTTTTAATATTAAATAAAAACATATAGGTACAGGATCATCGTCTGATTTATTTCATAATAATCATCACATGTCATATTTACACTACTTAACTAAAAAATAATATTTTATTCTGTTTACATAATTGTGGCACAATTAAAACGGATCATGATTAAATCGCCTACAATCGTACATTACTTTTCAACATACTTGCCCGTAAATCAAGGGTTTTTTAAATTTGTGTCCTGCCGAAATATGTTTTTTTTTCACAAGTTATTGAAGAATGAAATATCTCGCTGGCTTAATTGACCGCGCGAGCGAAGTCTCCATTTCAGCTTGGCCCAAAATTACTTCGTATGTCAAGATATTTGGATGTCTAGATGCTTTCTGCCTGTTCTCCCCTAAAGGTCGTATTTCTTAATTGATTCTCAACCAATTTTGGGAGTAAGTTTGATAAATATAAATATAATACATGTTTTTTTTGTTGATTCAGTTTTCCAAAAGTTAAAGGATATGCAAGTTGAAAACGTTAAAAGAAAACAAATTCCAATAATAACTAGCCATTCCAAAACTAACTAGCCAGGTCTACAGCTCAGGGAGGCACTATTAGGTATTATAGGGTTCTTTAATTCAAAGAAATGTTAATAATATCATATTGTTTAAATAAAACAATTAAAACGCATTAAGTATATCGCGTATATTACTGACAGAGAATATAGTTGTAAATACTAACGAACCGCTAATATTTAAATTCTCACCAAAATGGCTCTTTATACCCTAAAACTACATTCCAAGTAAAATTAATTGCCTCCATATAAAATAAACCCACTCTATACAGAGCTCCCTAAACTAAATCATTTTGTATTCAAAAATCAATATACACACATCAGAATAATTTTACGTTGAGTCTAGGTATATATCTTTTTGCTTCCCAAAATGGATTTTTTGCTCACCAAATATTGTTTTCATAAAACATCAACATTAATACCAAAAACTGCAGTCTAATTTGCTTTAGTCTTTAGTGTAATCAAATTATCTAACCTTTAGTCAAAATATATTATTGTCAATCTAAAATTACAATTAATAGCTTCCCTTTATTTCTTTACCACGCAACCCGCCCCCCGCTCCCACCAAGCGACCCACACTCGCACAGCTCGAGACGTTCGCAGAACAGTAGGTTAGGTTAGAACTGCGTCCCCAACAAAAATAAGGCGCTCCCAGAACAGTAGGTTAGGTTAGGTTAGAACTGCGTCCCTAACAAAAAAAAGGCGCTCCCAGAGCGTTCAGCGGGCGCTCCCTTTAGTGACCCCAATATTTGGAATACCAATTTTATGCCTAAAATACATTCGACCAAACAATGTTATTCCATAAAAAAGTTAGACTAAACAACTTTTGGCCATAAAAATACCTATATGTAAAACAATTTCAGCCAAATAATTTTCGACATAAAAAACAATCGACCAAAGATTATAAGGCCATAAAATATGTGCCGAAATAATATCGGGCAATTTTTTTTAGACCAACAGATATAGGGCATAAAAGCCATTTTGGTGAGCATTTAAATAGTAGTGAATATTTATTTAAGTACTATATCATATATTAATTGAATACATAAAGCGATAAACAAGTTACTTGTGTTTGGGGTGGGTAGTCATATGTTTGGTATCTATATAATAAAATCGAAAATGCCAGAACGGGATAACGCACTAGGAAGGAAGCGAGATGGCGCCTTACAAAACTCGACGTCCTTTTAGATCACGTTTCTCCAATACGACGCACGTTACCGCAGAAACAACGATTCAAATCTATTGTCTAAATATGAGAATAGAATAAGAGCGTAAAAATTACCGTTTTCGCTACGTATTTCCTTCACAATCGGCTAAAGAAATGTCCATAAAATTCTTCATTTCGCGACCGTCGGCCATTTCCGGCAATACTCGGTTTCTTTTCGCTATGACTTAAGTTTAAGTAGCCAAAAATTTTTGGCGTCATGTTGGTACGCCGTTATGTCCAAGTTTTTTACTCGAAATGTAATGACTACGCACTTTGCTTGACGTATGTTGTTTCCTCTGTCAAACTAAATGTCATCAGCAAGGAGCCAAATTTTTTTGACGACAAGTTGGTACGTAAATAAAAATATACAGATATACTTACATAAATACTTAGACATAATAAATAAATATATGGTAAAGTAATAAATAAAACAAAAACAGTATGAGCCACAAAGTTAAAGGAGCGCTTATTATTGCAGTGTACTAAGGGAGAGACAAATAGTGTTTTTTGACGAGGGTTTTAAATGTTGCAAGAGATTGGGCACGCCTTATATCCAGAGGAAGCGAATTCCACAGTAAAGTAGCCCGGAATGTGAAAGAACCATTATAAAATTTAGAAGATGAAGGGGGAACAGTAAGAACCAAGTTTTGTGCAGAGCGAACAGAACGCAAATAACTGAAGCGCTCCTTGAGGTAGTGGGGAGTTGTGGGGTTAAATAGTACATTATAAAGAAGAGACAGAATATGGGAGTGACGACGAGAACGGATTGAGAGCTACTTGAGCTGAGACCGGAAGTCGGATACATGGTCATACTTGCGTAACCCAAATATGAACCGAATGTAGATGTTTTGGATACGCTCAAGCTTATTAAGCTGCTCCTCCGTGAGGTCAAGGTAAGCTATGTCAGCATAGTCCAATATAAGAAGAAGTAGAGTTTGAGAGAGTGCAATTTTGGTGGCAATAGGCAGAAAATTACTGAGCCTAAAGACATAATAGAGACATAATATTGATAATTACAATTTTTTAAGACCCGAAACCCGACTTGGTTGGGTTAAGTTTAGGCTATTTTTTTTTATGACCTGAAACTTGAGCATTAAATACAAAGAAAACCTGAAACTTGACTTGGCTAGATCCGACTTGGTTGGGTTAGGTTAAGGTTATTTTTTTTATGACCTGAATCCCGACTTGGCTAGATCCGACTTCGTTGGGCTAGGTTTTTTTTTTATGACCTGAAACCCGACTTAGCTAGATCTGACTTGGTTGGGTTAGGTTTAGGTTATTTTTTTTATGACCTGAAACCCGACTTGGCCAGAACCGACTTGCAATGATGAACCGACTTGACTATGCGTTTTGCAATGTATGCGTTTATAAAGTATGGTTACATTGTTTTATGAGTAATCAATGTATGACCATGACAAAGTATGCTTAAATCATTTTATGCGCATCAACTGTATGCCCATTACACAGTATGTTCTTAAACATTATGATTAAAAACGTTATGCGCATAAATATATGACTTTTTACAGTTATGCGTAATGATGAGTATGACGAATACACGTATGCGTATCAAAAGTACGCCTTTCAATTTTATGCAACCCGACCCCTACCCCAAAATTACATATTCAAGTGTTTCAAATAGGAAGTAAATTTGATTTACGCGAGCGAAGCCGCGGGCACGTCTAGTAACAAAATAATTCACAGTCAACAGTTAGTTTTTTGCCTCAGGAAAAATTACTAAAATGGAAGTAATAATATAAAATATTGGTGACATCACACACACATTTAACAATAATATAGATTATTTGGTCTGAAATTAACTTTAACGGTGTTCACATATTTTTATAGCATGTAAGAAAAAGAAATATTAGCTTTAATATATAATAAATAAATAAATATCGGACAACCTCACACAAATTGATCTCGTCCCAAAGTAAGCTCAAGAAGGCTTGTGTTATGGATACTAGACGACGATATACGTACTTATATAGATAAATGAATACTTAAATACATAGAACAACCATGACCCAAGCACAAATATTCGAGTTCATCACACAAATATTTGCCTTGGCCGGGATTCGAACCCGGGACCGCCGGCTCAGTAGGCAGGTGTCTACAAACCGAGCCAAACGCGTCGCGCTTTATTTATACAATAGTTTGTGATACACTATTGGGCCCTTGTACACATGTATTGTTTTTGAGTTTTTGTCAATATTGTTTTGCAATAAAGTGTTTACATACATACATACTATTTGGTGAGCATCCATCCGTTTTGGCAAGTATTAAGAATTTATTGTAAGCAATTTATTAACATATTTGGTAGGCGTTTAAGCACAAGCCCTAACAAACTATGGACTTCTGTGTGAAAATAAATGATTTATTTATTTATTTATTATTATTTCAGCCTTCCTGGGAATATCATAAGTGACACTAGGACTAAATGAAAATACACAAAAAAAAAATTAGGTACTAAACAATACAATATTTTGACTAAAATCGAAAAACTAAATCAACGTAACAATACTATATATTTATAGAACCTACTCTACTCAGAAAAGTTCATGAGAATCGGTTAATTAATGCAACACCCAAACATTTGGATATACAAAAGAATTTTGGGCCAAGCTGAAACTGAGAAATGCTTCGTTACTTACAATTATTCGGGGAACAAAATACAAGCGTTACTTCACTGAGCAGAGTGATTCTGTGGCCGGCGGAATCAGGCAAGCACAGCACGCGAGCGACACCATAATTGCCCCAACGTTAGCCGAATGCTGTACAATTCGGCGTTTGGCTATTTTTTGGTGAAACATCATTTTTAGGACGAAATCAAAACTTAGGTTTATAAATGCTAGAAGACCGGGCGGCAAGCCATAATTACGCCCTAAGTCATAATTAGCTTAGGCAAGTATTTTTTTATTGAAAATCTTTACGTTTAGTTATATGATTAAGACCAAAAAGTTTTGCTTTAAATTTGGATCTAGTGTTTTTTTCTAATTTTACAATAATCGTGAATTTTACTTCTAATAACATCATATTAATGCTATTATAAACAAAAAACAAGCATTTGATTAACTAATATTGTACAAAAAAACCACCGTTTCAAAAAAAAATTAGGTATAATAAGTTTTATAAATCAACAAAAAACTATTTTTATCTGCCAAAAGTGCCAAGCCAAATCAACTTAATTATTGAGCAAAATACATGTACATAATTATAGACCAATCAAATTTCTCTGATCACACTGCCCCGCCAGCCCAGAATACAGAACCGAATAAGCTTCCAGAGCTGCATCTTGCGACGAGTTTATGGACTTGGCCTCAGAAGTGTGAGGATATGAAGGTACTCCACTCGATGTTGATTGACCATCAACTGACACCGCAAAAGATGAAGTTGGCGGTTGTGTGTTTTGCTGGCAAACTTTGGCTGACGACAACAAAAAATTTTCTTCATCTGATTCACAATTCAATTAGTCCGATAGCTTCCAGCTATTGCGTCCTCTTCTTTTTAATGCGGGTCCTTTTTCCAACTTCATTTCGCACTTTATTTTCAAAATGATTGATGCACAGATATCTGTTACGCAGTTCATCATGTCTTAAATGTGCAAAGGTCATGCTTCCTAAAACAGAAAATTAAGTATCTTAACATAAATAAAACACAATAATAATAATTATGAGTAGCTTGTTTTTCTATATGAGCAGGTCTAAATCAACAGGATAATGGTCCAAGGCTTTAGGATGACTTTTCTCTAAAAGAATTCACAATTCACTTAACTTGGGAAAAACAAATTAAAAAAATGGGTAACCAATGAGGTACATAATTACATATGTGAATAACAATTAATTTGATACTTCAGTATTAACAGCAACACAACTTTTTTGGACTAGGGACTAATTATTCACTTTGTTTCTATATAGAATAAAATCTGGCTATAAAAATGTGATTTTGTTTATCAATATGTACTCTTTTTCAAACGTTTAGTTCGTCTTAAAGACAACACTTACCCATATCCCTAAGTGGACTCGCCTACCTATATACTTAAGTGGACCTATATATCTGAGTCCCATCCAGGGGACATAGGACATTAAGTCATATACCTGAGTGGGTCAATATAAAGAAAGTAAAAACTTACCGCAATTAGACATATCGTTTGTCAGTTTTCACAAGTCGACGTATTCAGATCCAAACAATGTCTAGGTGCGGTTTTGAAGTCTATAAGAATCTGCTTCACGTCCGTGTAAGGTAGCGTAGGTCAGTTCAAAAAACTTAAAGCAAGGTTGCAAAAGAAAATCGCATTCAACTCAAACAATAACAGAACAAATCGAATCGAAAGTCAGTGCTGCAAACTCCCACAGGTACAGGTAATAAACAAGGAGGTTATGGCTACTCCGATGTTCAAAATTCGACCGTCGTATAGTGACGTCCCTCTTGATCTTTTGTCTAAGTATATAGGTAAGCGGGACAGCACTATACGCCGGCCGAATATCGAACATCGGAGTAGCCATTCAGAATATTCAGATTAACAAAATCCAAAGACAAAATCAGTCGCGTTTCGTTCCACTCACAAATCGGTTGACGAATATCGGATGTCAACGTTGCCAAATGACCGCATACTTATGTTAAATATGTTGTGTCAACAACAACTTTTCAAAAATCAGATTTGCTCGATTCCAAAAAGTAATCAGTAGATCAGGAGGCTATCTTAAAAATCATATTTGTATTTATATATAATCTCCTGACAAATGAGGAGAGTTTGCAGCACTGGAACGGAATGCCCTTGACAGATTCTTAGTGTTGCCAGAACGGATTTTCGTTTTCGGAAATTTCGCAAAGTGCATGCCTAATCCATAAAGGGACGGTTTTGAACAAAATCGGACGAAATACAAAAAATGTAACAAGGTCTATGCAATAAATCACTACCTATGGGATTGGGTACAAGTTATTAATATTGGTTTATTCTACGATATATTCTTTATTTTCATCTTTTTGAACGTGCATAGCTTTAAATAAACTAGTCCTCCAATCATAATAAGCTCGAGGAGTCTCCATGGCAAAAGTCTTAAAATAGACGACGATTGTAAACGGGCTCAAGGTACGGTTTGGAGTTAAAAAAAGCCGGGAAACTGACATTTTTTTTGTGATCTGGCCACCCCGCTGAAGAACGTGTGTGAGCGCAATAATGTCATACAGATAATACGCCATCTAGCGTCACCACTGTAAACAACTACGAATGCTTGGATGCTAAAACATAGCTAACACTTTCGTGTTCTCGGTTGATTTTTTATGATTGTTGTTTTCTTCTTAAGATGTTAAATCAGTTTATATGTTACGTTTTGTTTATAAAATATGCTATAGTTTATTTTAATCTCGAAAATTCTGCTTAATATGGCTGATTCATATTTTATTAATGTACAAATGTTAACGGTAGAGCCATCTATTGTTAACTCTCAGTACTAAAAGTAACTTCTTCGGCTTGGGACCCCCTGCCCCAACCTAAATTACCCCTGTGGCGCGGAGATAATCCCATTAGCGAGTTATACTCCCACACAAAGTCCGACTACTGGTAGTGAGGGCTAACCAGCACTGATACAGTTCAAGTCTGTGACATTCTGACGCATCAATGACATTCAAGGAGGATCATCATCATATCAGCCGCTAAACGTCCATTGCTGGACAAAGGCCTCCCAAAGTTCTCCACAACTATCGGTCTTGCGCCGCGTCGGTCCACTTTCTTGGAGGCCTTCTCACGCTGCGTCTTCCGGCAGCGGTCGCCACTCAAGAACCTTTCTGCCCCAACGGCCACCGGTTCTACAAGCAATGTGCCCCGCGCACTGCCACTTAAGTTTGGCGACTGTTTGAGCTATATGTTTAACCTTGGCTCTCTTGCGTATCTCATCATTTCCGATTCGATCCCGCAAGGAAACTTGGAGCACAGCTCGCTCCATTGCCCTTTAAATAACTTTGAGCCTTCTTATGACGCCTATTGTAATGTAAGGATCAAAAATCGCGATGGTGGCGTCTAAAAAACCGAACTTTTTTATAAAACGATGGTGCAATATGCGTTGTACGAATAAAATATTTTTTAACCCACGACGAAAAAAGAGGGAGTTACAAGTTTAACATATGTGTCTGTGTGTCTGTCTGTGGCATCGTATGAAGCTCACAAACTGATGGACCGATTCGAAAGCAGTTATTTTTTTATCGAAAGCGTTATCTGTCGAGATGGTTCTTAGTTATTGTTATATTCGGTAGTAATTAATTAATACACCATTATATTTTAACTGACACGTTTTTATTTCGTTCCGTTTTTCGATGACAGTCTATGCTAAGCTTTCATAGATATGACAGTTATGTTTGGTAAAAATACCTGCTCAGGTTTAGTAGTACTTTCATCCCACTCATTAAATGATGATCACCAGGTACTTGCGTTTGTATAAATTACTGAGTAGTTCTTAATATCTGTCCTGATGTATCTAGTATCTTACCCAGCAAGAAGAGCAGACCCCAAGGGATTTTCTCCTTAAGGATGTTCCACGTCACGATGCCAGGGGAAGGCTTGGTCGCAGCCAGCTCTTCATCTGAAAATTACATTATTATTATAACACTTCTCCATTATACAAGGTACCCGAATTCGTTCGCGTATTCTTTATTTATCGAAGGCGGATAAAAGTAGGTATCCTATAACCTATCTCTGTCTATATCGATATATCGATGTCTAGCTATCCCTGTACCAAAATTGGTTACAATTTGTCCAGCCGTTTCAGCTTGATGCGAGGATAAAGGAAATTATGAAAACAGATGGCACCCTGCATCACGCTATTCAGGTTTATTCTGAATTAATGACCTCCATAGAAAGATTAACAAATATAGAATTTTATTATAGTATAGATTTCACAAAGAGCTAAGTAATTAAAGCTACATGTGGCTGGGTTTTATAACCCCCGAAAAATAAAGAGGGGTGATATAAGTTTAACATGTGTAGATAGTGACTTACAGGAATATGAAGCGGAGAAGAACTTGAGGAAGTCGACGGACATGGGCAGGATGAACATCATCACCACGATGAACATCGAGGTGACGCCGTCCTTCACCTTCCTGCGACACGAGTTTCACATTAACATTAGAGATGCACCGAATATTGAATATGGTATGCGGCCTATCCAGCCGGTATTTTAATATCCGGCCGGATACCGGATAGTAAACTTACTTTTTTTTTATACTACGACGGTGGCAAACTAGCATGCGGCCCGCCTGATGTTAAGCAGTTACCGCCGCCTATGAACGCTTACTTGATTTTGGGGTAAAAAATGAAATAATCTTCACTACTACTATATGCACGTGTACTATTAAACGAAGTTACTCCGTCGTGACATAATAAAACTAATAAAACAAAGTCGCAGTACAAAATATCATTGTTTTTTTTTTATATAATTATAGCAGGTATATTGTATAATTCAACATCAGCGTTTACAACCCTATTGTCTATCGCGAATGACTTTACCATAAAGCTAAAGACTATATTTCCTTGAAATTTTATTAAATACAGTACACTATCGGCGCGCCCCGGCTTCGCACGGGTGCAATGCTGATAAATTATGCATGGGGAGAAAATCTCACTTCCTGACAATTCAAGACGTAAAACTTTAGACAAATCACGGGCTGTAATTCGTAAAGCCCCAAGTCGCATATTTACGGCCCTCACCTTCTGTTCGGGCCACAAACACCTGCGATCTGGGACATTCACGAATTTACCGCCCTAGGTATGTAATGTAGTATTAGCTTGTGCAGCTTACATGTCCGTGAGCAGCTGCGCCCAGCCGGGCATGAAGCCGGGCTGCCGGAACACGTACATAAACACCGCCACGATGAACAGCAAACCTGACGCCTGCATATTATAATACAAGTTATAATATAATACAGCTGAAAATGTTGTCAGACATTGAAGAAAAAAATAGGTTTATGTCAATACAAATACATCGATATAACCTTGTACCTTAGGTCTTAAAACACGCGTATGATTGTATTATGAAACTCGCCTTCGGTTCGTTTCATAAAACCACACTCGTGTGTTAAGACCTCGCATTATGTAGCATTTGCATAAAATACTAATAAAACAATGAGAAATAATAATTGTATATACCCATAAGTTTGAGGGGTACCTTTTCGTGGAAAGTGGCGGGTCCAAGTTTCCTGTATTTCTCGTTGATGACTTTCATGGTGGTGGCGGAGCCCGAGGCCAGTTGCACCTTCTTCGCGGCTTCGCTGTTCGGCCTGAAACGTAGATAATACAATTTAATTAAACTTGTAATCAATAATTGGAACACAAAACAGGTCACAAAGTACGTTAGAAAAACAGGCCAAGTGCGAGTCGGACTCGCACACCGAGGACTCCGTACAAACACTTCCGATATTATTGGCCGGGTTAAGTTAAGTTTGCACCTGGTTTGTATGGCGCCGCATAGAAATGAGGTGCAAAGTTAACGCAACCGATCACGTTTGTTGTATGGGAGCCCCACTTAAATATTTATTTTATTTTGTTTTTAGTATTTGTTGATATAGTGACAACAGAAATACATCATCTGTGAATATTTCAACTGTCTTGCTGTCACGGTTCATGAAATACAGCCTGGTGACAGACTGACAGACAGATAGACAGACAACAGCGGAGTCTTAGTAATAGGGTCCCGTTTTCTACCCTTTGGGTACGGAACCCTAAAAACGCTCAAATATCACGACGAAAACGGCCAGCACAATACAACATCACCCGTCTCTCTCACAGTGTACTGTGACAATAAATAAGATAACATATTGTTGCACTAAATACGCCGTTGTGTCGGACCGGTGACAATAATTAGTGAACAAATGGGATGTAGTCGAACATTTATCTCCCTGCCCATCCATTTTATTAGACGATTTCGTCGGGTAGTGCTACATTTGGCCGACAGCTCCAGTAACAACTTATTCACCAGTACATCTGAGACCATGGCGTTCGCAACCCCGCCGAAACGTTCGATTATGAAGGTAAATAAGGAATATCGCGATAGACCCGTTATAATTTGTGTTTATTATAAGTATACTAGCGACCCGCTCCGGCTTCTCACGGGTGCAATGCTGATAAATTATGCATGTATTATACATATAAACCTTCCTCTCGAATCACTCTATCTATTAAAAAACCGCATCAAAATCCGTTGCGTAGTTTTAAAGATCTAAGCATACATAGACAGGCACAGACAGACCGACTTTGTTTTATACTATGTAGTGATGAAGCGTATTATAAAATGGTGCTTTTGGTAATACGGCAAATAACAAAATCTAGATAAAGTTGTTGCGCCAAATAGAAGTTCATTAAACACTGGCGCAGTCGGTAGGATTATCTACAAAGATGATAAGTTTGTAGCTGACCTGAACATGCCCATGAAGGTGACCTGCAGGGACAGCCACACGAGCAGCTGCATCAGCAGCATGGGCGGCGTGCTGTACGCCATGAAGTACGAGATGATAAGTTTGTAGCTGACCTGAACATGCCCATGAAGGTGACCTGCAGGGACAGCCACACGAGCAGCTGCATCAGCAGCATGGGCGGCGTGCTGTACGCCATGAAGTACGAGATGATAAGTTTGTAGCTGACCTGAACATGCCCATGAAGGTGACCTGCAGGGACAGCCACACGAGCAGCTGCATCAGCAGCATGGGCGGCGTGCTGTACGCCATGAAGTACGAGATGATAAGTTTGTAGCTGACCTGAACATGCCCATGAAGGTGACCTGCAGGGACAGCCACACGAGCAGCTGCATCAGCAGCATGGGCGGCGTGCTGTACGCCATGAAGTACGAGATGATAAGTTTGTAGCTGACCTGAACATGCCCATGAAGGTGACCTGCAGGGACAGCCACACGAGCAGCTGCATCAGCAGCATGGGCGGCGTGCTGTACGCCATGAAGTACGAGATGATAAGTTTGTAGCTGACCTGAACATGCCCATGAAGGTGACCTGCAGGGACAGCCACACGAGCAGCTGCATCAGCAGCATGGGCGGCGTGCTGTACGCCATGAAGTACGAGATGATAAGTTTGTAGCTGACCTGAACATGCCCATGAAGGTGACCTGCAGGGACAGCCACACGAGCAGCTGCATCAGCAGCATGGGCGGCGTGCTGTACGCCATGAAGTACGAGATGATAAGTTTGTAGCTGACCTGAACATGCCCATGAAGGTGACCTGCAGGGACAGCCACACGAGCAGCTGCATCAGCAGCATGGGCGGCGTGCTGTACGCCATGAAGTACGAGATGATAAGTTTGTAGCTGACCTGAACATGCCCATGAAGGTGACCTGCAGGGACAGCCACACGAGCAGCTGCATCAGCAGCATGGGCGGCGTGCTGTACGCCATGAAGTACGAGATGATAAGTTTGTAGCTGACCTGAACATGCCCATGAAGGTGACCTGCAGGGACAGCCACACGAGCAGCTGCATCAGCAGCATGGGCGGCGTGCTGTACGCCATGAAGTACGAGATGATAAGTTTGTAGCTGACCTGAACATGCCCATGAAGGTGACCTGCAGGGACAGCCACACGAGCAGCTGCATCAGCAGCATGGGCGGCGTGCTGTACGCCATGAAGTACGAGATGATAAGTTTGTAGCTGACCTGAACATGCCCATGAAGGTGACCTGCAGGGACAGCCACACGAGCAGCTGCATCAGCAGCATGGGCGGCGTGCTGTACGCCATGAAGTACGAGATGATAAGTTTGTAGCTGACCTGAACATGCCCATGAAGGTGACCTGCAACGAGAGCCACACGAGCAGCTGCATCAGCAGCATGGGCGGCGTGCTGTACGCCATGAAGTACGAGATGATAAGTTTGTAGCTGACCTGAACATGCCCATGAAGGTGACCTGCAGGGACAGCAACACGAGCAGCTGCATCAGCAGCATGGGCGGCGTGCTGTACGCCATGAAGTACGAGATGATAAGTTTGTAGCTGACCTGAACATGCCCATGAAGGTGACCTGCAGGGACAGCCACACGAGCAGCTGCATCAGCAGCATGGGCGGCGTGCTGTACGCCATGAAGTACGAGATGATAAGTTTGTAGCTGACCTGAACATGCCCATGAAGGTGACCTGCAACGAGAGCCACACGAGCAGCTGCATCAGCAGCATGGGCGGCGTGCTGTACGCCATGAAGTACGAGATGATAAGTTTGTAGCTGACCTGAACATGCCCATGAAGGTGACCTGCAGGGACAGCCACACGAGCAGCTGCATCAGCAGCATGGGCGGCGTGCTGTACGCCATGAAGTACGAGATGATAAGTTTGTAGCTGACCTGAACATGCCCATGAAGGTGACCTGCAGGGACAGCCACACGAGCAGCTGCATCAGCAGCATGGGCGGCGTGCTGTACGCCATGAAGTACGAGATGATAAGTTTGTAGCTGACCTGAACATGCCCATGAAGGTGACCTGCAGGGACAGCCACACGAGCAGCTGCATCAGCAGCATGGGCGGCGTGCTGTACGCCATGAAGTACGAGATGATAAGTTTGTAGCTGACCTGAACATGCCCATGAAGGTGACCTGCAGGGACAGCCACACGAGCAGCTGCATCAGCAGCATGGGCGGCGTGCTGTACGCCATGAAGTACGAGATGATAAGTTTGTAGCTGACCTGAACATGCCCATGAAGGTGACCTGCAGGGACAGCCACACGAGCAGCTGCATCAGCAGCATGGGCGGCGTGCTGTACGCCATGAAGTACGAGAAGTTCACGGCGTCCGCCACTTCGGGGAACTCACTGGAAATATACATTTTACGAGTATAGACACATTTTACTTTTCAGAGGCCTTATTCCTTTTAAAATGCTGATTGTTTTACAAATTTTTCTCTATGATGAAACATGTTTCTTAACATATTATTGATATTACTACCTAGAACAGGGCTATTGGGATTTATTGGTATATATTTGAAACCTACAGTTTGGATTTTTCATTGATGATTTTTGTTTCAAAAACTACTCGAAATTAACAAATTTCACGCGGAAAATTAGTTTTTCCAACTTATTTTCGACTGCACGCAATGAAAGCATGAAAAAGCTATGAATTGAGGATCTTGGCATTGTAATAGATTGTCTAGATTTTTATTGCGTAAATATTCAACGGCTAGTTGGTAGTTTATACGCGTAGACAAATGAGCGTTGCTTTCTTTTATACAACTTGTGAGAGATAAAAATATAATGTAATGATCAGTAATTGACGTGTGAATTACTGCCGTATAAGTTGTTACTTTATTTAAATCCGTTTTTAGCATAAAGTGGTCAAGACAACTTTTCTCACGTGTCGGAAAGGTATGACCCGGCAGAAAACCAAAGGAAGCTAGCATGTTTAGATAGAGGTTTCTGTTAGTACGCTCGTGGGGGGCCTCTTGTGAGCGGGGAATAAGATTGATATTGATGTCGCCAGTAATAATGATTGTGTTACAGGATTTGATCGAGTCGTGTGCACGAAGCGACTCTATGAAGTTAGAGGCGTGGATGTTGGAGGGTGACCGATAAATACCTATTATTATTGCGTTTTCTATTTTTATTTGAACACAAGAGGCTTGGACTAGCTTTATTTCGCTAAGTAAAGAGGTAATCTGCAGTTAATATAACCAACTACGCCGTCATTTTGATTATAGTTGTTCGTGGTAGCAATAGCGGTATAATTAGGTATGCGGGGGATGGGTCTGGACGGATTCAATCTGCATTCTGTTAAGATTATTATGTCAATATTAAAATGGAATAAGGTCTCTTAAGTATAGCATAAATAAGGCCTCTTAAGTAATGCTACATTGACTTGTGGGAAGTTGTCCGATATTTATTTATTTAAACAGCGGACTAAGGACCAAAGCTCACCTGTCGAATATTCCCTTGAAAGCGGAGTTGGTGGCGGTTCCCACCAGCGTGCCGCAGCCGCCCAGGGTGGACGCGTACGCGATGCTCAGGAAGTAGCAGATCGTGATGTCGCTCGGGATGGGAGCCCTGAATATGTTTCAACAGGTAATATATGTAACATATAATGTCTCGCTATTCTTACAGTGGGTGCACCATATTTTATATACTGAACCATTGATACAAAGATCAAAGCTGTAAGGAGACGCTCGATACTGTGGATCAACCTGAGCCGCGTATCAGATTTGATGCTAAACAAGTGGCTTTAAAGATTAAAAATATGGTAAGAGGGAAATCCCCAGGGCACGATGGCCTCAGTGTCGAGCATCTCAAGTTGGCTGGAAGTCATCTCCCTAGAGTACTTTCCCTTTTTTTCAATTTGTGTATTAGTCATAGTTATTTACCAGAAGATTTAATGCATACCGTTGTAGTCCCTATTGTAAAGAACAAAACGGGGGACGCTTCAGAGCTATCTAATTACAGGCCAATCTCGCTGGCCACGGTCGTGGCTAAGGTGCTGGATGGTCTGCTTGATGACATACTAGGTAAGCACCTAAACCTACATGACGCGCAGTTTGGCTTTAGGCCGGGCTTATCTACCGAAAGCGCTATATTATGTCTCAAGCAAACTGTCCAGTACTACACCACTCGCAAGACACCTGTTTTCGCTTGCTTCTTGGACCTGTCAAAAGCATTTGACATGGTGGTATATGACAAATTGTGGCATAAGTTACAGGAGCAAACAAGCGTACCCCGAGAAGTCACGTTCTTATTTAAGTATTGGTAGGGGCACCAATCGAATACTGTTAAATGGGCCGGAGTGCACTCTGACGTGTATAGGATGAACTGCGGAGTGAGGCAGGGGGGGTTAAGCTCACCCAAGCTTTTCAACCTATACATGAATCAGCTGATCGAGGAGCTCAGCAGTACATATGCCGGACGTCATATAGGCGGGGTCTGCGTTAATAATCTGAGTTACGCGGATGACATGGTGTTGCTGAGCCCCTCGGTAGGTGCTCTGCAGCGACTGGTGAAAACATGTGAAACATATGCGGGTTCCCATGGGCTGAAGTACAATACTTCAAAAAGTGAGCTACTTCAATTTAAAGCCGGTAAAAAATCGTATAAAATGACACCTGTAACGCTTTGTGGTACCGCTTTAAAGGTAGTACAAAAGTTTAAGTACCTAGGCCACTGGGTAACGGAAAGTATGTCAGATAATGATGATATCGAGAGGGAGCGCAGGGCGTTGTGTGTTCGTTGTAACATGCTGGCTCGCAGATTTGCCCGTTGTAGTAATGAAGTGAAGCTAACGCTTTTCAAAGCATACTGCCAATCATTCTACACGTGCAGTCTGTGGGTCAGTTTTACGCAGAGGGCATACAACGCTCTGCGCGTGCAATATAACAACGCGTTTAGGGTGCTGTTTGGGCTGCCGCGTTTCTGTAGCGCGTCAGCAATGTTTGCCGAGGCGCACACCGATGGTTTTGATGCTATAATTAGGAAGCGGTGTGCATCGTTACTGAATCGCGCTCTCTTCAGCTCAAACAGCATTGTAAACGCGTTGGCGCAGCGATGGGACTCGCCGCTGCTCGCGCGCTGGGTGCGGCTGCCGCACCACGCCGCCCTTAGTATTTTTATATTAACATAGGTTTATAAGTTTGTGTGTTACTAACAATTGACGACAAGTTGCCGACGCGTTTGGCTCGGTTGGTAGACACCTGCCTACTGAGTCGGCGGTCCCGGGTTCGAATCCCGGCCGGGGCAAATATTTGTGCAAAATATTTGTACTTGGGTCATGGATGTTATCTATATATGTATTTATATATTATAATATTATGTATATCGTCGTCTAGTACCCATAGTACAAGCTTTGCTTAGTTTGGGACTAGGTCGATTTGTGTATGATTGTCCCTTAATATTTATTTATTTATTTATTTTATTTATTTAATTATATGGATTGCAATAATTCGAAATAAAGATTTGAATTTGTATTGGCGTGGTGGTGAGGTTAACACGTTGGACCGGTACTCCAGAGGTAGCGGGTTCGATTCCCGCCAGGTTACGCACTTCAATTTTTCTTTGTGATTTGATCTTTGTATCAGTGGTTCAATATTAGGTAAATATTTAACCGTAACCGAGACAGGTTCTTTCAGCATATCCTGACCGAAGCCAAAGATGTAAAGACGTAACGTCATAGACATACATATTGTCCTCGTTTCAGGCAGTCGTTCCGCCGGGCACTGTGAGGAGCAACAACTCCCAAAAAAGCACAGGTTACCTTTTTACTGGTCAATGAGAACCCTAATTTATGAAGTGTCCGAGGTCCCGGCATGCTACAAGACAGCCCTGATCGTTGGCAAGAATTAGTAGAAAACCCCATGAAATACTCGCAAATTGCGATATGCATTCCTATTGAAATGAATTCTATATTCTACAGTTTTGGTAAGCAATATTAACTGTTGGCAAAGGCCCTAGAGTTGATAATCTACTGCATGAAATCTTTATCTACGCAGGTAGCTTCTCTTTTACGTATGTCCAATCCACTAAAAGCACACAATGCCATTCTGTCTATATGTACAAGTAAAATCTACCAACTATACAGACCTACTAACGGGAATGTCAGAACTTAGGGCGGGAGGAGAAAGAAGAGAGTCAGACCATATCAGAGAATAAAATCTCTATATGCGCAAAAGCGTATATTCTCTAGCTATAAGAATATTTAATAAATTACCAATAGAATTGAAATTATTTATTACCAGTCCCACTTCTGAGACGTAAATTATTAATTATACTCACGAAGAAATGTTATTATTCTATTTTAGATTATTTGAATGATGTTGACATTGTATCTGACTAAACTTTATTTTATTTTTATTCCTATTGTTGCCCTCATTATTATTACATTGTTAATTTAATTATCTTACATCATCTTGACATTGAGTACTTATATGAGAATTTAGTTTGTGTTTGTAATGCTATGTAACAGCGTAATAGACATAATAGGAATACGTTTTGTGCATGCGCATTGTTTTTGTACGCCAATAGGCAAAACATAGTGATAGATTATGATATGTAATTACACCACTGTATTTATGCAGCCTGTACCTATGTTTCACAAATAAAAACACTGACTTTTAAGAAACTTACGCTTCCTCGGCCTGTTTGTCATTAGCTGCCTTCACGTCCTTCCCGTTCTCCGGCTTCCTCCTGTTGACGTAGACCTCGCCGAGCCCCTGCGACTCCAGCACCTCGAGGATGGCCTCCACGATGGGCACCATCATGGTGGTGGCGGCGGCGTTCGACACCCACATCGATATGAACATCGTTACGAAGGTCAGCCCGAAGTTGAGTCTGGAATGGAAAATATAATTATTTTATCACTACATAGTATAAAACAAAGTCGCTTCTGTCTGTCTGTCCCTATGTATGCTTAGATCTTTAAAACTACGCAACGGATTTTGATGCGTTTTTTTTAATAGATAGAGTAATTCAAGAGGAAGGTTTATATGTATAATACATGCATAATATAGCCTTGCACCCGTGCGAAGCCGCAGCGCGTCGTTTCCAAATAAAATACATATTTTATTATTAACAAAAGAAATAGTTAAAACTTCTGATGCAGTAAATATAAGAAAGGTTCCACCAATTTTAATTTTTAATATTTCTTTTACTTTGTATATTCATATACGCAACTGATAATTAAATGTCTATAACAAAAAGTAAACAAAATGTTTAAAAAGGTAAAATTGTTGTTTTGTTCTACTGGTTGGTAAAAAAAGATAAAGTTACAAGATATCGAAATTAATTAAAGCTAGAAACATTGGACTTATTGTGTAAAAGTGTCTTGTAAGAGGCCATGAAATATAAAACTATTGTCGATATCTTGCTCACTAGTGAACCCACCCAGAAGAATCGCACGTCGCCGATCTAACATATGTATGTTAGTTTTAAGGTATTTAATGTATTTATGGATGGTCTCAGTTGCCTGAAAATAAACGATATTGATTGATTGATAAGATAAACATCCCATTAGTAGACTCACCTCCTATGCGAGCACCCAACAACTTGCACAGTCCACAACGCCACTCTTCTCGGCAGCTTCGAATGCTGCACCCCCGCAGCAATCATCAGCCCTCCCATGAACATCATATTCGTCTCCTTCATGTACGCGGCGCAGGTCTTGTCGGAGTTCAGGATGCCCATGGTCGGGAACAGCACGATGGGCAGCATCGACGTCACGGGGAGCGGCAGGAGTTCTAGGACCCAGTAGGTGGCCATTATAAGCACGACGTACATGCAGTTGTAGGCCTGGAATGAGAAGAAATATTAAGCACCATTGTAAGATATGTATTCCCACTATATTTTTTTAATTACAACTCTTTTTTAGGGTTCCGTACCCAAAGGGTAAAAACGGTACCCTATTACTGAGACTTCGCTGTCCGTCCGTCCGTCCGTCTGTCACCAGGCTGTATCTCAAGAACGGTGATAGCTAGACAGTTGAAATTTTCACAGATGATGTATTTCTATTGCCGCTATAACAACAAATACTAAAAATAAAATAAAATAAATATTTAAGGGGGGCTCCCATACAACAAACGGGTTGGTTGCGTTAACTTTGCACCTCATTTGTATGGGGCGCTATACATACCAGGTGCAAACTTAACTTAACCACTTAATGATGAAAAGTGTTTGTACGGAACCCTCGGTGCGCGAGTCCGACTCGCACTTGCCCAATTTTTTTTTTTTTTTGCTGAGTGTATATTTTTTATCCATCATATCTGCATTCCCAATCTAAAACCGTAATTTTTTCGACATAAGTCTAGCTTAATGATGGTCGCGATTATCACGTAGGTAAGTACTTATGTACTTAACAGAAGAATGGTAAAGCATTCGTCACTTTGGCTTTAGCAAAACGTAAACCGCGGTAAAAGTTAATTCAGAAATACCGCCGTCAATTGAGCGCGTTTTTAAAACAGTACCATTATGATTAATAGATGACTTACCGGTGTTTTATTAAGAATAGGAATCGGCAACAGGACGATCGGCGTGAGCACGATCATAAGCGCCTTCCAGTAGATAGAGAAGAACAGTCCTATCCTCTGCCGAAACGTCGCGCTGGATCTTGGTCTAGAAAAGAAGTAGGTCGTGCCACTGGAAAAGAAAAGCATATTATAACACCTGCCCCATGCTGTTAACACTGAAAAGAAAACATGCTTGTGAAATAGAGATATATAGTCATAGTCATTGGGTGCACTTGATGAATGAAGTATGGTGTGGTTTAAGTAGAGTGCAGGGCTAATTTTATGAGCCTTAGCACACTAGAGAAAGCAACCTTCGCGCAGCTCCGCTCTGTATGGCAGTCGGAAACACTGAGAGTTAAGCTCAAGATATTCCGGCCCTACGTTAAAACCGAGTTGCTGTATGGATGTGAGACATGGAAGGTCGCTCAAAACATCTCGCGTCGGTTCCAAGTCTTCGTCAACCGCAGCCTTCGCCATATTCTCGGTGTATACTGGCCCGAGAAAATCCAACGTAGATCTGACGCTGTGAGACTCCGATCGACCAACAGATCAAACGCCGAAAGTGGAACTGGATTGGCCACACGCTTCGAAGGGACCCCTATCACATGCCGAGGCAAGCCCTAGTCTAAACCCCCAAGAAAAGCGGAAACGTGGCCGCCCTAAGCAATCCTGGCGGCGGACGATCACTGTGCAGAAGCGAAGGCGGTAGAAATGACCTGGAGCGAAGTAAAACGAGAAGCCCAAGACCGTTCGGAATGGCGACGTACTGTGAACGCCCTCTGCCCCATCCAGGGGACGTAGGACATTAAATCAAGCACACTGGAGTTGAAAGCGAGGCAAGTGCGCAGCGAACTCGCCGAGTGCGCGCAGCGAGATCGAGGACGCTCGCTTCGCTTTCAACTCACCCGCAAATCACCTGTGTGCTAAGGCTCAGTGTTGTATTTTGATGACATTAAAAAAAACACACTCGATTCCATAGACGTAATTACCCCAACTGACCTCATTATGACTTAGTAGCCAGTAGTGCAATCTACTGCACGTGATGTAATGGCCTGAGAGTAAAAATAAGATAAAACAGCAACAAACAATCATACAAAAAATCTGAACATTTTTTTTATGAAGTTGTTGAACACGTTTTTCGTGTTCTATGACAAGTTCAGATTATTATTATTCTTATGTTAATGGGTCAAATTTTATGTTTATTTTGACTGTTATCATACCTATCATAAAATTCATAAATTAGATTACCTATTCTTCTAGAAATATATGAGTGCAAAATATAAAAATATAAAATAATGAGTAAGTAGTAATGGATTCAAAAGGCTAATTATTGTGCATCATTTAAGATGTAGGTTTTTTTAAATATGCTGTTATAATAAATTGTAGCATTGAAGGTATTTCAATTTTATAAAAATTTAAATCATGCAGTGCATTAATTTTTTAAGTATGGTTGCTTATGTTATGAATGAAGTGTCTGTTAATACTAAATTGGCAGGTTTATAATATTTTACAGAAACTAAAGAATATCTATACTGCACTATAAAGAGAATAATACTGATTGTTTGTAAATAGTTCAAACTATTATAGTCATCATCATCATCATATCCTGAAAGAGGTCCCTTGCTGGCTCAACAATCAATTAACGTTTTGAAGGCCACAGTCATCATATCACTACATCAGAAAATTGTATTGACTCCAACGTTGCCTAGTGACGTCCAAAATCTCAATGATCAAAAACTTTGTAATTCAACCTGCTACAAATGTCTTTCAACCCCTGTTGCTTGTGGGGCACTTATTTGTTTTTTTGCTATTGTGACAGTGGCAGGTGAATTGACGACATTTTTTTTCTTAATCTAGCATTTTTTCAAGTGTCAAATAAAGGATGAAAAATGAAATATTAACACATTTTTACATTCTCGAAAATATCCCTATTCAAATTCTCAATGAGGTGACGCCATTTATGGTGCCGATTCTTAGACAATCTTGCCTTCAAATTCTTTTGAATATCCTCAAAACTAGTCAATATAATCAAATAAAAAAATATATATTTTATTTTATATTTTTTTTATATTCGGTTCCGCATAAAGCATCAAATACCTCATTTTAATTTAACACTTTCACAACCAACAACCCGCCTTGTAACATGAATGTAGCTGCCATTCCAGCTCGCTAGGCAGATTGTACTACAGAAGCGCAATTTGTTGGTATCTGAGATGGGGTTGCGCCCACCTAGCGGGCTCTGATCTGGGGTGGTTTTAATTTTAGTACCTGAATGTGAGTGTTAAAAAGAAAAAAACATGGATTTAAGGGTTAAAAACACACTAGATTTAATTATAGGTAAAACAACGTATCAATATCGTATCAATATTGGTAAATATTATCGCTGGATGCGTAGTGCGAGTATAGAGGATTGCTTAGCTGCATCTTACCCGATATTTATTTGTTAGTTGTGTAACAATTACCCCCTTTAATGTTTGTTATCGTTTTTTTATTTGTGTGTTCTTTTAGCATGTAAGTAAAATCGCTCACGGGCGTAATTTGTAATTTAATGTAAGTAATCGTTTAATCTCAAATAAGTGAAATGTAAATTTCTTTTGAGAGTAATAAAAATTCTTTAACCCGAAATATAGTCTCTATGTCTAGGGAATCCCCTTTACATAATTAAATATACTTATATACCTTATGTAAAGGTAAACTTACCGATTTTCATCGTTGATTCCATTTTCCACATGGTTTGTTGTATCCCCTGCGTTGCCGTTAGACATTTTTGCAGCTTTGTATTCCGAGGTGAAGAATTAATTCTGAAACGACGTAGAAAGAAATGATCTTTGGTTACATTCCCACTAACATCTGAAAAGAAGAAAGTAAATTATTAATAAAAACAATATAATAAAATTTGAAGACTTAATAAAATTACCAACACGTGTATAATTGTGAATAATCAACAGTAAAATTAAAATGCGTAAAATCGTGCGAACAAGATAATACTTGTCGCCAAAAATTCAAATAAAACGTGTCCACAAACTTCATATTTGTCAGACGGCATCTGTTTATTGTTTTTATTTTTATCTGTCATAGGTACCCAGATGCACCGAATTCCATAAAAATATATATTGGCAATAGAAGTTGCGTTTTGGACCCAACATTTTAATCTTTCAGTTTATCTTAATAATAAATCAGTAAATTTATTAGCCTAGTTTACATAAATAATGATCATAAAATAATCTATCATCAATGTATGTCTGAGTTTTTTCAAAATACAAACGCCTAGCTTGTTTTTCCTCATGTTAAACCAAACGCAAAACAAAGTGTTTAGAAAATATGCTACAAAAATAGGATATGGAAAATATCACGTGCGTTAATATCCTAGTAACAACATAATCACAAACCAATTGTGAAAAGCCAACAAATTATAGCAATAAAAATAAAATGATTCATCATCCTCACAATATTATAATAACTTCACGAAGTCTATCGTTGGCAACCGACTGCAGCGCAGCAATCTTTATAAATCAGCTGCAATAGTGCCATAACTATCAAAGCAAACGTCAACGTCAATTGTGACAGAAAGTAGAGTAGGTAAAACCGAATTGATAATGAAAACAATTTAGTTATTTCTCTTATTTCGATGATATTTACTAAATAAATACTGGAGTGAAGTATTAATATATAGTGGTGTAAATACGCGTGGATGTTATGGGGAAGCAAATCAAGTCAGAAGCGGACGGTAAGTTACTAAATTAGTAGTTATGCATTGGTATATTTTTAGTGAAAATGTGGTTTGTCTTTGTTCAGAAGATAATTTCGAAGATATTCAGTCAAAGAAATAGTTCTATGCGGTGTTTTCTCTGTATAATACATAATATGTTAAGCAGTTTTTGTAGGTTATGTATAGGTTTTAGTCGGCAACAAACAACTCTGATTGTAAAAGCAGCGATACTCTGTAACCCATTATTAAGTTCATATTATACTGAGACCGCATACCTTGTGGATTTGGAGGTCCTTGACTTTTCAAAATCCACCACTTATGCAGTAGGTACAGTCTCATAACTGACAAGTGTCTGAATAATTATTTATTAATATAGTATCAGTTCGTCAAATATATGCAGCACCATAACTGGATCAGTATAACCAAGTGACTGAACCAGGATTTGCAATGGTGCAGTTAGAAGGGCAGCCGTCCATATGCTCCTTAAGTTTGTTTATATCTGGCCTAGTGTGAATAGAGCCTCATGATGAATGATTCGATGCGGACTCCTGTACACGGCCAGGCTTAAAGCTGGCTCTGACCTCTCATCAGAAGACCCTTGATGGTTCACGTGTTGCCCTATTGTTTGAATTCCATATGCCATAATTTTTTACTAGTCATAATATTCATTTGTCTTAAAACAATTTCTCTCCGTAAGCAGAAACTTTTCAGGATTGTCATAAATCTAACCTAATCTAACGATTCCTCTATGAATCTTATTTCCCTATTAACTTGAAAAATTTATCATTCGTTTACAATATGTTTAAACAGCTAAAACTGAATCTAGTTTTGTTGCTTTTTTGATAGTTATTCTATGAGATCATAGAGTACATTATGAGACAAGTTAGCTTCCTACTATGAATCACAACTGCCTACATTTGCATATATTGTTGTATGTAGAAACCATATAAGCTGCAATGAGTTATATCTATGTTTGTGTTCTGTACTTACATCATACCAACATTATTACAGGAAAAGCTTAAGTGCAATGCAACTTTGTAGAAAAAATAATGCCATTGTTGCAGAGTAAGTGCAGCTGCCTACTGAGCCAGAGGTTCAGGGTTTGAAACCTGGCAAAAGAAAATAGTTGTTTGATGAGCTATATAGTTACCGATTTATGTATTTAGTACCCAGAACACATGCCTGCATAATTTGACATTATATAGTAATAATCATCATCCTCCTAGCCTTTGTCCCATTTTTTGAGAATGAATTCTCAATCGGGGGTCGGCTACCTAAATCCCAAGATGTGGAGTAGGCACTAGTTTTTACGCAAGCGACTGCCATTTGACTTTCCAACCCAGAGGGGAAACTAGGCCTTATTGGGCTTAGGTGGCTTCCTCACGATGTTTTCCTTCACCGAAAAGCGAGTGGTAAATGTCAAATGACATTCCGTACATAAGTTCCGAAAAACTCATTGGTATGTACGGGCCGGGTTCGAACCCGCGACCTCCGGATTGAAAGTCACATGCCCTAACCACTAGGCTACCACCGCTTGTAAATAATAATAATGTGAGGAGTAATGTCTTTGGAGATATTAACGTTTAATAAGTATTGTCAGCATCAGCAGGTTTATGCACATTTGAAACAAACTAGACTATTTTATTCATCCTTACATTTTGGATATGTCATAATCATAACCACTCAATGGCTTTTGGTAGCTACGGCTAACTGTCACCGCTCTTATTTTATTATCTAAATAGAGTCCAACTCAAAATTCGAAGCAATTGAGTGGCACATACGGTATGGAGTCAAAGATATAGAGGGGAGATGGAACAGTTTATTTCAAATAAACAAAAAAAGAAACACATTTACAGTATTACATTAAATAGAGGTGAAATAGATGACTTCAAATGTACGCAAATTGCTAATAGAATGGATAATGAACATGCTAGAACAAAGAATCATAAGACTATCAGAAAACAAAGATCAGCAAGCGCTAGTCATGAGAGGATGCCCGCAAGGAGGTGTCCTCTCACCTCTCTTATGGAACCTAGTGGTAAATGATCTGATAACAAAACTAAACGAGAGTCATTTCACGACCATAGGATACGCGGACGACCTTGTCATACTTATCAGTGGACTGGTAACAAGCACACTGTGTGAACTCACACAAACAGCACTTAAAATACTAGAGAAATGGTGCAAGGAGAATGACCTATCGGTAAACCCCAAGAAAACTGAATTCACACACAAACGCAAACTGGGGTCATACGAAATGCCAAGCCTCTTCGGTACAAAGCTTACACTCTCCAAACAAGTAAAATATTTAGGGATAACCTTAGATGACAAACTGATCTGGAACAAGCATCTTGAGAACAGATTAAACAAAGCCACAGTCGCCTTCTGGCAATGTCGAAGAATGATAGGCAAAAGGTGGGGACTCGCCCCGCACATCACTCTGTGGCTATACAAAACGGTAATCGTACCTATGACTATGATCGGCTACGGAGCAGTGGTATGGTGGCCCCGAACGCAACTAGCGTGTGCGATTGCGGGCCTGCAGAAAACACAAAGACTAGCATGCACGGCCGCAACAGGCTGCATGAGGACCACTCCCACCGCAGCACTAGAGATGATCCTAGGTCTCACGCCACTGCACATACACATACAAAGAGAAGCAGCCGCTACGGCGATACGACTAAAAAGCCTAAACCTATGGACGAATAGTAAATACCCAACACACAAAGATCTACAGTGAAATGATCACAAAATTCCCTACAATGGAAGCACCAATCGACAAGATACCTAAGACATTAACCTGCAAGAAGGAATACGTCATACTCCTAACAGAAGACCGAATGAGGGGCTCAACCTAGAGGACCTGAGAATCTTTACGGACGGGTCAAAAACTGAGAAAGGAACGGGATGTGGTGTATTCTCGGAGGATTTGCGTATGCACATCTCTAAACCCCTAGGTGTACACAACACGGTATTCCAAGCTGAATGCGTAGGAATAATAGAAGCCTGCAACGCTATAAAAAGACGCCAGGTTCAGAACACAAACATACGAATACTTTCAGACAGCAAATCCGTACTACAAGCACTAAACAGTGAAATGTGTACCTCTGCTTTAATATACGAATGTCATCGCAGCATCACAGACGTGTGCGATGACAAAGATACGGTAACAATGGATAAAGGGACACAGCGGCTCGAGAGGCAATGACGCAGCGGATGAATTGGCCCGTAAGGGATCAGAGACACCGCCATGCGGGCCAGAGCCAATAATACCCCTACCACAATCTTACATATACAACATAATGAACCAACACACATTATACCAACACCAAAAATACTGGGAAGACATGGGAACGTGTAGACAAACAAAAGAAATACTTCCGAATAGGAACCACAAACTCACCACCATCTTACTGAGAATCCACAGGAACCAACTACGCAAGATAGTAGGATTAATAACGGGACATAATACTCTGAACAAACACCTCTTCAATTTAGGTATAACAGACAGCCCAGTATGCAGAGCATGCATGGAGGCAGAAGAAACCACCAATCATATTCTACTAGATTGCAAACAGGTAGAAGGATACAGGATGAAACACCTAGGATCTCCAAGTACCGTACACGAAGCCATAAGCAACATCAAGGCTTTGCTTAGGTTCGTGGAGGAGTTGGGGTGGTTGGAGTTGCGCTACCGCCTTTTCACGCAAAATAGGCACGTTGGATGTCGATTTGCGGAAAATGCCCAGTGCAACTAACTATGTACGCAAATTTTATGGTTATTTAATCCAAAAGAAATTTAGAAATAGTTTTCAGAATCCTCATCATAATTTAACAAAACATTAATTCTATGACAACCATGAACTTAAAAACACTTTTACAAGGTGAAAATGGCAAAGAACTTATTGGCTCCATACTAGGGTGGTCCTTATTTTTCGATTTTTGAAAAGTGAAAGGGGCACCTCATCAAATCGTTATTTAGTATGAGTTATTTCCACATTATTTTTATTTCATTTTTTTATCAAGTTTTAGAGGTCGCTACCGAAGGTCAAAGTTTTGAAAAAAATTAAAAAATAGCAATTTTATGAATCGTGCCAACTGTTTATTCCTGCGTTTTTATTATTAATTTTGGACTTTTTAAATGAAATCAAGTGCTATTTCCTAATATTGATGCACTATCGCGACTTCCACCCCCTTCTCGCACTCCCGCGACGCGACCGCGTGGAACGATTCTCAGCACATTTTCGTTACTCTGAGAGTGTGCACGTCATACTCTGGCGTATCGTTGTGAAGTATCGGAATGGCGTCTACAAGCATTGGCATGAGCGTGTCAACGAGAAATACAATGCACATCTTCAAAATGCAGCAGCTATTATGACCACAGTCAACAAAAAACTTACAGAGAGAGGCTCAGAATTTAAAGAATGAAGAAAACTTCCAAAAACGCCATAACGCGAAGTAAAAACGAATCTGACAAGACTTTGACACATTTAAATAAAACATTTTAAGCAGATTATATCGCTTATATGAATTATTTGTGCCTCTCTGACGTTTCGGTAGCTTTCCAGTTACCGTTCTCAAAGGTTGACTGAGAAACACACATTTTTTCTAAAAAAATAAAGGTGTAAGTAAGAGTAAGACAGCTACACATGTGCGAGATATTTATTAAATAAAATAATTAATGCCCTTCTGCATTAATTATGTTATTTAATAAATATCTACCAGCGGTTCACTATAAGGCTTACTGAGGAGAAATAACAGCCGAAAGAAAACTCCCAGATCGCCTTATTACTATGATATACTTTTAAACAAATACTCTACATATACTACTACTTTTATCCCTAATTTGTTTACACCGTTCGAGGCCCAGGGTTTCCATTCTTGTGTCTTGCTTGATCCTTGATAAGATGTACAACAGGATCCCAAGCCGGAGGTAATGATTAACCATCTTCTTTATTGAAATTGGGATATTGTTTGATTTGAATAGCCTCACGCAACATTCTGGGAAAAAATCGTTTCTCTCTGGCAAAGATTGAAGTATTATCAAACTTTATTCTATGGTTTGGTTTGTCCATGCCATGCTCGCAGACTGCAGACCTGTGCGACAACAACGGTGTTTGACATCTGCTACATGCTCCATAACCCGTGTAGCAATACTAAGTTTCGTTTGGCCAATGTATGACAGACCACACTCACAGTCCAGCTTGTAAACACCAGCACTCTGCAGAGGGATGCTGCTCTTCATGGGCCTCAGGTACTGAGACATCTTCTTCATCGGCTTGAAATACGTTTTAATGGAAGCCCGTTTCAAGATGTTTCCAATCTTATCCTATCTTATCTAAGTTTTCGTCTACATCTAGCAGTGAAAATACCATTCCAACACCTGACATGAACCAGGAAGCAGGGCCTTCAACACTTCCAGTCTCACTTTTAGACAGGGACAGTGTTTGCTTTTAATAGTAAAACAATCCGGAAAAGTACCCCAAAACCCAAAAAACCACCCTTTTATCATATTTTGGTAATTTTATTATGTATTGAAATGGATACCTTATTGTGTAGTTGATAATAATATCTGTTTTAGAGAATGTAACTGCAATTATTACCACTTCAAGAAGTTTTTTTCCAATAAATCTGATTTTTTATGTAATATGTTTGTTTAGTTTTTTTTTACAAAGTTTAAGCTGTGGTAGCGACTCCTAATTTTTGTCTAAAAATTATGAAAAAAATACTGTTACCGATTCTAATATTAAATAATCAATAGAAAAGGTGCCCCGTTAAGAAATCGAAAAAAAATTTTTTTTTTGCCATATAAGGACCACCCTACTCCATACAAATATTGGTAGTTAGTTAGTTGCGCTGGGCATTTTCCGCAAGTCGACATCCAACGTGCCTATTTTGCGTGAAAAGGGGGTAGCGCTACTCCAACCACCCCAGCTCCTCCACGAACCTAAGTAAAGCCTTGATGTTGCCTATGGCTTCGTGTACGGTACTTGGAGATCCTAGGTATTTCGTCCTGTATCCTTCTACCTGTTTGCAATCTAGTAGAATATGATTGGTGGTTTCTTCTGCCTCCATGCATGCTCTGCATACTGGGCTGTCTGTTATACCTAAATTGAAGAGGTGTTTGTTCAGAGTATTGTGTCCCGTTATTAATCCTACTATCTTGCGTAGTTGGTTCCTGTGGATTCTCAGTAAGATGGTGGTGAGTTTGTGATTCCTATTCGGAAGTATTTCTTTTGTTTGTCTACACGTTCCCATGTCTTCCCAGTATTTCTGGTGTTGGTATAATGTGTGCTGGTTCATTATGGTGTATATGTAAGATTGTGGTAGGGGTATTATTGGCTCTGGCCCGCATGGCGGTGTCTCCGATCCCTTACGGGCCAATTCATCCGCTGCGTCATTTCCTCTCGAGCCGCTGTGTCCCTTTATCCATTGTAATGTTACCGTATTTTTGTCATCGCACACGTCTGTGATGCAGCAATGACATTCGTATATTAGAGCAGAGGTACACATATCACTGTTTAGTGCTTGTAGTACGACAAATATTGGTAACCATAACATATAAAGACGTCACGATTACGTGGCCATTTGTATATAGCGTTTTAGCGCTCCGTAGGAATGTTGAACTTTAACAGTCATTTCTGACTTTTATAGCACTCTAAGTGTAGTTAGTCCCACTGACATCCTCGTCATGCCTTTTATCTTCTATCGATGTCTGATTTTTCAAAACCTTGAAGGTTTCTTACAACATTACTTACTGACGACGCGTTTGGCTCGGTTGGTAGACACGTGCCTACTGAATCGGCGGTCCCGGGTTCGAATCCCGGCCGGGGCAAATATTTGTGCAAATATTTGTTCTTGGGTCATGGATGTTATCTATGTATGTATTTATATATTATGTATATCGTCGTCTAGTACCCATAGTACAAGCTTTGCTTAGTTTGGGACTAGGTCGATTTGTGTAAGATTGTCCCTTAATATTTATTTATTTATTTAACATACGCTTATCAAGAACCAGCTTACTGTTTTCACAGTCCAGCACAAGGCCATATCTGCAGTATATTATCAAACACTTGAGCCTTTTACGAACAATGCTGCCTATTACTCAGGCATGGCTAGTTTACATACAATGAAGTCTGACGTCGGTAGGAAGTCGCCGCAGGAAGGAGAGAAAATTACCAAGGAGCACTATTTTATACTGGTAAGGAAAAATTACCTTAATATTAAGTCATTAGGTTACATTCCTTGCCACTTAAAGTGGCTAGGTAACTTATAAGTAGTAACTTCAACTAATGAAAGTCCTAGGTCACAGTTAAAGTTGAGTACTAGAAACTTTAATGTGGATTATTTACGTTTCGACATTATCTTCTCGTTTTTAGGGTTCCGTAGCCAAATGGCAAAAAACGGAACCCTTATAGATTCGTCATGTCTGTCTGTCTGTCTGTCTGTCTGTCCGTCTGTCCGTCTGTCCGTCTGTCCGTCCGTATGTCACAGCCATTTTTTTCCGAAACTATAAGAGCTATACTGTTGAAACTTGGTAGGTAGATGTATTCTGTGAACCGTATTAAGATTTTGATGCAAAAATAAAAAAATAATAATAAATATTGGGGGCTCCCCATACTTAGAACTGAAACTCAAAATTTTTTTTTTCATCAAACACATACGTGTGGGGTATCTATGGATAGGTCTTCAAAAATGATATCGAGGTTTCTAAAACATTTTTTTTCTAAACCGAATAGTTTGCGTGACAGACGCTTCCAAAGTAGAAAAAAGTTGGTCCCCCCCCCTCTAACTTCTAAAATAAGAAAATGAAAAATCTAAAAAAAACATATTATGTACATTACTATAAAAACTACCAACGAAAATTGTTTTGAACGAGATCTAGTAAGTAGTTTTTTTTTAATACCTAACTTTGCAAGTTTGCACCTAATTTATATGGGGCGCTATACATACCAGGTGCAAACTTAACTTAAACACTTAGGGATGGAAAGTGTTTGTACGGAACCCTCGGTGCGCGAGTCCGACTCGCACTTGGCCGGTTTTTTAATATTCACTAAAGTGTTTCTATTGAAGCAATAAATTGAAAAAAAAATAACGGACGGGCCTCGAACCTGCGTTTCCAACGGCTTTCCGGGCCCCCACGTGCGTATAACCTATTAGACCACCATAACCATGCTCAAGCCATCGAATATTTCAATTAAGTTGCTTCATTTCTTATATGCCATAGATTCAAAAATATATGTTTCGCTAGCAGACGCCAGTGCTCTTTTAAAAATAATTCACAAATGTGGTTTACATTATATTTATATTTACTCAAGTGCTGAAATCCAATGTCTGATCCATAATTCCATAGTGTAACTATTGCGAATTCACTACGAGGCATTGACATACAAAACGCATTTTTAAAATACACGAGTTTAAACTAAAATTGGCCTATCTGTGTATCTGTGTGTCTGTGTATCTGTGTGTCTGTCTGTGGCATCGTAGCGCCCAAGCGGATGGACCGATTTAAGTGCGGTTTTTTTAATCGAAAGACTTTTCCGTCGAGGTGGTTCTTACACTGAGAAAAAAGTGATTTAATCAAGTCGACTTTTTGCTTGATTAGAAAAAATATGATTGAATTAATTATTTAATTGATCATATACACAAGGTATACTTTATAACTACAACAAAGTTAAATTGATCGAAAGGTTTAATTAAGTAACAATGTTTCATTTGATCAACTTCTTGATTAATTTTAATTTAATCATTTACTTTACTCATCGAAACATGGAGTTATTTGAATCTAGTAAGTCAGTTTATTAACGGTATCATTGAACTTAATCACACGAATTAACTTGAAAAGCAATTAATTGCATCAAACATAAACGAGATTGAATTAAATAATCAACTTATATCAATTAATCATGCGCTTAATAAAATTAAACAATGTACTTGACTAAAGTTATCAAGTTAATTATTGAACTTAATCACACGAATCAAGTGAAATCATAAATGCAATTAATTACATCAAACAGGCAGGAGATTAAATTAAATAATCAACTTATTTCAATTAAGCAATGTATTTGACTAAAATTATTAAGTCAATTATGAAATTGTTTGAATCTATTAAGTCAGTTTATTAATGGTATCATTGAACTTAAACACACGAATTAAGTTAAAACATTAATTCAATTAAAAGCAATTAATTGCATCAAACATAAACGAGATTGAATTAAATAATCAACTTATTTCAACTAATCATGCGTGTTTCAGTTTTTATTAAATAGTTAGTTGTCTTAATTGTCTGGTAGATGGCGCTGTACCATAGACCGTGAATTGTACATCGCGCCAACGTTTGTTTACCATAAAATGCATAAGTACTGTAAATTATTATTGTTATATTGTCTATATGTGTGGAGTGCATATAGTCCAAAGAATTAAACATACGTTGAATTGTTATCAATCTCGGTGTTTGATTCTATCCCTTCGAGACCAGAGTGCATTTTGTACATGGTCCTTTTACGAACGGGATTAGCCCTACTGTGGCTTTTTTGGTACATTACATACATTTCATAGACTTGATTAATTGAATCGTGCACTATATATATTTCATAAAGTACACTTGATTTATTTAATCGTGCACTATATACATTTCATAAAGTAGACTTGATTAATTGAATCGTGCACTATATATATTTCATAAAGTACACTTGATTAATTGAATCGTGCACTATATATATTTCATAAAAGAAACTTGATTGATTTAATCGTGCACTATATAAATTCCATAAAGGAGACTTGATTTATTTAATCGTGCACTATATACATTTTATAAAGTAGACTTGATTAATTGAATCGTGCACTATATATATTTCATAAAGTAGACTTGATTGATTTAATCATTTTACTTGATTTCATCAAACATTTTCTTTAATTGTATCTGTAAAGACGTTGATGGGTTTTATTAAGGATTTCTTGATTATAGTAGTCAACAAACATGATTTTTATATTTAAGTCATGACTGGATTTACAAAGTTACTTTATTACCTTTTTCAATCATTTCAACTTGATTGCTGCAATCAGTTAACTTTATCTGCTCCCTATACATTAAGTTACTTTGTTAAAACAATCAAAATTTTGATTAATGTAATCAATTTTTTTTCTCAGTGTAGCTATGTTTGGTGGAAATAGGACCAGTAGTTTCCAAGCCAGACCAGCTTTGATTGGAACAAGTGACAAGATCTCAGCCAATATTGAAGTCAATGATTCGAAATATTGGCTAAATGTTAGGTGTTATTGACATTTTCTACATGACTCACTAATTGAGGGTCTCATGATGACCAGGTAGTTGTGGATGGATCTCAGCCAATATTGAAGCCAAAGATTCCAAATTTTGGTTAAATGTTAAGTATTGTTAGCATTTTCTATATATCACTTTCGAAACGAAGGGCTTATGATGACCAGGTACCTAGTTGTTAATGGATCTCAGCCAATACTGAAGCTAAGGATTCCAAATTTTGGTTAAATGTTAATTATTATTAGCATTTTCTATATGACTAACTAAATTAAGGTCTCATGATGACCAGCTAATTGTTAATGGATTTCAGCCAATATTGAAGCCAAGGATGCCAAAGTTTTGGTTAAATGTTAAGTTTTATTATCATTTTCTATATCACTCAATAAATGAAGATCTCATGATGACCATCTAGTTGTGAAAGGATCTAAGCCAAGAATGTCAAATGTTGGTTAAATGTTAAGTTTTATAAGCGTAATCAACAATTTAATAAAATCTCGACAGTACAATAATTAGGTACCTTCGAGCTGAAGATGGCCGTAGGAACTCCTAAACAGCACAAGATAAACCCATAATGTTTGGCCTCGTCTGATTGTTCTTGATGAGCTATTAACGTTTGTGTAAGAAAGAACAGTCGATAATAAAACCTCTGAAAAACTTTATAATTTCTGTCACAGTACTGGGTCACTGTTTCTAAGTTTCGCAATTCTGCTAAAGCTAAATTGTCATTAGGACTACTGAACAGGTTCCTTTGATTGAAGTCACAAACAGCAACACCCTGCAAGATTTAATGCGACTAAAGGACACGTAAGCTTTAGCAAAAGTACTCTTGCCTAAGAGAAAACAGCTACAGGATAGGAAAACAGCTTTGTAGTCAACAAGGAACCCTTATAGTTTCACCATGTCCGTCCGTCCGTCTGTCCGTCTGTCCGTCTGTCCACTCCACAGTTTAGCTCAGAGACATAGTGGTAGAATAAATTTAAGTCGGGTCGGGATGTAATTTTTTTAAGTGGGGATGTAATTTTTTATCGGTTTATCCCATGGTGTGGGGTATCGATGATTAGGTCTTTCAAAACTAAGTCAAGTTACCTAGAACCAACTGCTATTTTTATGGAGCTTAGTAAGCCACCCGTAGTATTTTGGATCCTGTAGAATAGAAACCTGGTTCTGTTTTAGGCCATACGTAGCAGGTTTTTTCAACACATCCAGTGCATTTAAAGTATATAATTTGATTGTATAGGCTAATAAATTTGCCATTTTGTCATTATAAGCATTAACTAGTTTGACTTTAACGATTTTTTCCAGAATGTTGCTTAAGGCTATTGAAATCAAAATATATCCTAATTTTAATCTTATAGACGACAGATTTCGTTAACACTGGCTTGGGATCCCGTTGTACTTACATATACATATAGTCAAGGATCAAGCTCGACAAAAGACTGGAAACTCAGGGCCTTAAACGGTGTAAACCAAAAATTGTGTTAAAAGAAAAAAAATCCGGGACGAAACTTCTGTTTGTTTAAAAAATATGAAATAAAAATAAAATTTAAAATTTAAAAAACTCCCGACTCGACAACCTACAAAAAGAAAGAAATAAAATCTACGAAATGTGCCTTTACAATGAGCAGTAGAAAATGAATCCAAGCTTCGTTGCGTCGGGGGACCGCTAAGTAAATGAAATGCAGTGTACTGAAAATCGTAAAGTGGGAAGCCCAAATGCATACCTACTTGCAATTTTGCGTCGAAAAAAATATTTAATTTCATTTACGTACTTAGCGGCGGTTGGATTCATTTTCTACTGTCCATTGTAAAGGCACATTTCGTAGATTTTATTTCTTTCTTTGTGTAGGTTGTCGAGTCGGGGGTTTTTTAAATTTTAAATTTTATTTTTACACTAATAAAAATAAGTAAATACTAAATATTATGCTAAAATGTTGCACCAGCCTTTGATTTAGTGAAAGATTCAACGACACTATAAATTACAATAAAATAAATCGACTTCAGTTCGCGGGGTTCTTACAGAATTAGGATTTTGTCTTGACGCTCTAGACCAAATGAAGAAGATAAGTTTAGTTTCCGAATAAGCACAAAAAGAATAACTCCTCACGGCCCCATTTTCTTACCCTACGGCGCACCAGCTCGCCGTAGCGCACAATTTGGTAATCCCTGGACAACCCATTCGCAATTATACCCTGTTGGATTCTCAAATATATTTGTCCTTGACGTTCAGAAGGTTAGAAACCGTTGGCAACTACACTAGAAAAACAACGCCTCTACAGAATCGAAGTCCAAGGTGATGTGAAGAGGAACTAGGGTTACGCAAGCCTGGAACGTAAAAATAGAGGGAGGCGTGGCTTGACGTCAGCTTTTGGAAACACGTGAATTGTGACGTCTTTCGAGGGTAAATAACGGAATATGGAATTGAGGGATATGATGGACGCTTTTGAGAGGTTTCTGCTATTGAAAGTTATCTAAATTATGGTTTTAATAAGTCTATTAACCCCTTAACTTAAAAAAATTTACTGCGCTGGCTCAGCGACCCAAAATGAGTCTTGGCCTCCGACACAAGAGCTCGCCACTTTACCCGATCCTGCGCAATCTCTCGCCAGTTTGTGGCTCCTTAACCCCTTAAGAGGGCGCCGAGCGTTTGCGACTGAACCATAGAGAGCGGGGAATGCGTATTTAAATCGGCGCGCGGCCGCCATAGTAAAAATGTATGGAGAATTTAAAAGCACTTTTTGATAAATCTGGACCTTTAATACCAAACAATAATTGAAATATTTGATGCGGACAAATTGTAATGTAAACATTCATCTTTTTTTTGAACTGAAAATCAGAATAGATTTCCATTGTTAACGTATAAAAAAACACTTAACGCCTGCTTACGATTTTACAATTTTCGTCCAACTTTACTTAGTTCCCTAGGGTAAAAAATTAATAATCTTATAATTTTTCCACGGAGAAGTTGTTAACACATTCTTCGAAATGCTAAATATATAGTTTAGAAATGGATTAATCAACTAGTGTTGACGTTATCTACTTAACGGCAACTGCCTATTTTTTCACATTTCGCTCGGTGCAGTCTTAACTACTTCAATTTGTAAGTCTGAGTATTGGAATGTGTTCTGAGCTACCATCGCACTGCTCGCCATCGGCAGGATGTTCATCCTCACACACTGGAGCCTAATTGTCGAGAACTGTCCGGTTCCAGAGGAATATCCTATCGCGAACGCTCCGCATTTAGAATGAGCTCCCTGCCGAGGTTTCCACGGGGGCTACATCAATGCGGTTCTTCAAGAGGGGAGTAAATAGGTGCTTAAAGGGTCGGCAACGCGCGTGTGATGCTGCTGGCGTCGCAAGCGTCCGTAGGCGGCGGTAACTATTTAACATCAGGCAGACCGCATACTTGTTTGCCACCGTCCTAGTATAAAAGAAAGAAGTTGTACAGCGTGTCGTGCCCTCAGAGGGTATCGGTGACTCCATGGCATCTAATACAAAATCGCGCGGACTAAGGGCTCACTTTTGTGGTAGGTACCTACTAGTTACATACAATATATACAATTTCACTCTGAAAACCCCACCAGCATGCATGACTAGCGGACAAAACGGCCAAGAGCTTGATTCCGCGTTTCTGAGACAATATAGTAACCAATATTTGTACTGTAGATGACGCAAACGCTTGAAATAACAGTAGCTTTGTTTAGATGAGGCGTGTGGATTGATTCATTATTTAAAGCTTCTAAAGCATATGCGCTGTACAGTCAGCATCAAAAGCAGGAAGCTAGTAGTATAATTGTCAACTACTTTTCTATGAGCATTTTTTATGTCATAGTGGGCAAACGAGCACGGATCGCCTAATAATGGAAAGCGACTACCGTCGCAAAGATACCTTGTAACAGGAAAACAAAGAATAGTGTATATATTCGCCAACAAACTGTTATGCAGTTTGGCGAAAATTTTATTGTAATTAACGCTGTGTACATTTTATTAATAATAAATAATAATAATAAAAAAACACCAGAGGAGTCACAAGTGCGTGCCGGCCTTTCAGGTGGGAGTACGCTCTTTTCTTGAAATTTTGAAGGCTGATCGTACAAAGTCATCATAAGAGTATAAATTGTGAGTTTGTATGGTTTATTTGGATTTAGTTTTTTTCTACTACAGTTTTTTTTTCTGTCATTTATATAGTTACTAACTCTAATATAAAGACATAAATTATGAAAGTCTGTAAAAGTCTATACTCTACTGCCCAAAAACACACTGCTAACCGATGTTATAATGTCGCCAAAAAAGCATCACTTAGTACCACAGATTACAAGATGAACAGCTGCATTCACACAATTTGCAAATTAAAAAAAAACTTATTCTACTAAGGCATTGCTGCCATATTAAAAAAAAAGTTTTATCTTCAGTGCATGGATGTTTAGTATAGTGAACGTATACCTTTATGTATAAGTTTATTTTTTTGACAGATGTTTAGTATGGTGATCGTATACCTTTATGTATAAGTTAATATTTTTTTGACAGATGGATGTCAATAAAAAAAAAGTTTATCAGAGACAATTTTTCTTTTTAATTTTGTTGATTCCGAGCGGGAACATGTAATTATTTTCTTTGTTGTTTATTTGCATTTTATTTATGAAATGTCGAGTCGTAGAAAAAGTATTGTATGCAACGTTGTATAAGTAGGTCAAAAAACGCTCGTGGCATCTTTCTTACGATGTTCGCTACGCTCACATCGTAACCCATGCCACTCGCGTTTTTTGCCCCCTCTTATACAACGGTTGCATAAAATACTATTATGATTCGCCATGTTAAACGCTTCCAACATTTAGCTATCTTAGGCCGGTAATTCAAGGTTATGGCTATCATTGTTTAAAAGTATGCTATTGCGCAGCTGGCCACATCAGCTGATTTACCTACGCGTAACGTAAAACAAACTTATCGTCTGCAGTTAATCTTTAAGTTTTCCTTTAAAAACGGGGGCTAGTATCCGTTAAAATAAGTTTGTAATAGATATTTTAGCACGTTTCATTTGTTTTGTATTGTTATAAAGTACTTTGATACAGTACAATCAATCAACTATAGACATTTTTGTCCTGTAGAAACGGTTGTGTTTTAACTTACTATGATATTGTTTGTAAAGGAGTTGTGCTGGTGAATGACGACGAAGCCGGCGGTTTTGTGATGTTTAGAATGAGTTTATTACTTTGAGTGAGTTACTTGTTTACGGAAAACTAGTGTAAAACTAGTGAACAATGTTTACTACAAACCTCATAACAATTTAGTTTCTGTCCATAGAAACATTTAAGTGAAAGGACAGCTGCTTACGCTGTATATTTATTTATCTTTATTAGTACCTACAATGTTAAGGAAAAATCTGACTGTCAATCGTTTAGAATAGAATCGGCCAAATAAAATGGTTTTCTGTTGGCACTTACTTTGTAAATATACGCTGAGCATAAAATAAATCTACAAATTCTTTGATTTGATTTATTTGACATAAGTGCAATAAAAGATATAATTCTAGTCACAAATGTTTACACGAGAGAACAGTATACCTAGGCATTTTTGTATGGTTTGTATGAATTCGCATCACACTCGGGTTCGTCTTGTATTCGAACTTTACTGGTCATCGTGATCGGTTAATTTAAATACATAATAATATAGTATGATTTTTGCAACGAAACTTTGGTGTTAAACATTCGGTCACGTTTTTTTAGTTTAGGCCTGGCGGACGGCTTAATAAGGCGCTAAACATGTTAATATGTGGCGTTATCTGGGTAAAGGGACCTTACTGTCGGTATTGAGTTATGTATATCCCCATAATCTACATACATTGAGCTATCGAACCATGTAAAAAACATGCATGTAGGTTAAATAGATATTTTTTTAAAAATTATTGAAACTCAAAAGTCAGAAAAGGTGATTATGAGAAAATTGAATTCAAACTTCTACACCCCATTAAAGTATGTTATTGTTGGAAGTTACATAGATAATATGCTATTTGAGGAGTAGATTGTATGGGCTTTCAGGTTTCAAGTACAATTTTGTAATTGTATATCTGTTTTCGTATAGTTTACCTTGCCAAAGTGCATAAAGTAAAAATATATATATTGATGGATTTTTTACTTAAATTCCTATTTATAGTGTATTTCCTTTAGATATTATAGAAGGAATAAATATTATATGTAATTAGACACTCAATAAGAGCTACTTCGATTTGAATCAACGTAGTTTATTATAAAAAAATATTTATTTTAACAAAAATAGCTTTGTGTTTATAAATCTAATTAAACAGTCAAAATCAACAAACATATACATCTACTACGCTAAAACATAGCCAAATGAGATCAAATTAACAGAACAAATATTAAAAAAGTAGTTTTTTAAGTCTCAAAATTCAAGATAAAGTTTAGTAAAAATTCGGTACAACCACTTTATAATTTCTAAAAGGGACCTTATCGTCGGTGGTAAAATATTTAGTGATATCATCTGATATCGACTATAAATTTATGTTTAATTTTGATAGTCTTAATTTTTAGAGCACTTTAGTATTAAACTCTTACCAAAAACCTATAATTTTGGTTCGGCAAACACTAGATGATTAACGTATTTGAAAAGGGACCTTAGTGTCGGACGTAAAATGTTTAGTGACATAGTAAGAATAAGTTTTGAAAAATACTTTTTCACTTCTCATGCTCTAAAAGTTCAACTTTATGCTGTGCGTAGGCGACATAAAGTCGCTTTTTATGCTCTAGAGCATAAAGTAAAATCGTCGTCGAAGACTAAGGCGATCAGTCCAACAGCCACACGAAAAAAATAAAACTTTATAGAATAAACTCTTTATTTTTTTTCGTTTCGTTAGTATTCTAAGACCAAGGCAAAAATACCAACAGCCAAAGTATACAGCAAACTTCTTGAAATAAACTTGTAATTTTTATTTACTATGATTTATTACTTTTTTAATTTACTTTTATTTTAGTAAATCAATATACTATTTATTTAAACTACAACAATAATTAATCGTAGATATAAATGTTTTTAAATTTTAATTAAATTTGTTTTGAAGTATAATATTTACATGATGTAGTTTAATTTTCTCGCAATCTAAGTGAAAAGTAGAGTGTGCAACTCGTCCATAAAACGCATTTTACACTCGACTTTTACTTTCGCATTTTACTTTCGAAATGGTGCGTTTTATGCACTTGTTGTACAATCTACTATTAATTTGTATTTTGCTGCGTCGCCAGCCAAATTGACGCCAGATTTACACATGAGGCATTGCCGGACCTGCCATCCGATCACCGGACAATCCTCATGTGTATGGAAATGGATCCATTAATGGGAATTAGGAGACCCAAACACCGAGTCAGCTGGGAGACATTCACACAACAACTAGAAGAGACCACCACGTGCCACACTACTCCGGTCTCCACAGCTGACGAAGTGGAAAAAGCGGAAGACCTGGTCACAGCTCGACTACAGGCGGCGCTATCAACAGCCTCCCACACCATCCCCGCCACAGAGAGGCACACGCCCCTCCCGGCGAGGATTAGGAGCATGATCGAGGAGCAGCGCCGCCTGCGCAGAAAATGGCAGGCTACAAGATGCCCGACGATCAAGGCAGAGCTCAACGCCATGATCATAAAAACCAAGAAGGCGCTCACAGATCACAGGGCCGAGTGTTGGGAGAGCCACCTAGCGTCTGAAGAGGGTGATGTCTCCTTCATTCACCGTATCTGCAGACAGCTAGCGACAAAACCTGAGGTAATAAGACCACTCTACGACCCTGTAGACAACACTCCACGCTACAAGACTGAGGATCGCGCAGAGATCTTCGCCGAGTACCTGGAGGGACAATTTAGGCCCAACCCGATGCACAATGCAGAACACCAGCAGAGCATCACAGAACACCTGGAGAGGTACTTCGGAGGCACCAGCAAGAACAGAGGAAGACGCGGTCTTCTTCTCCCCCAGCCAGATGCAGCGAACCCTCCAACGTTGCGACCCCAAGAAAGCCCCGGGCGCTGATTCGATCCCCATTGTGGCAGTGATGCGCCTGTTCAACGGGATCATGCGCTCGGGTCACTTTCCCCAAACTTGGAAGACTGGGAGGGTAGTAATGCTGCCCAAACCTGGCAAAGACTGCCGAAGACCAGAGAGCTGTAGGCCAATAACTCTGCTCAGCACCCTCTCCAAGGTGTTCGAGAGGCTCCTGTTGGGGAAACTTCTCCCCCACGTCGAGCCCCGTTCGGAACAGTTCGGATTCAGACAACGCTACAGCTCACTCGCGTGTTTCACTTTATGGCCAATGCAAGCAACAAGAAGGAGCATGTTTTTTTTTTTTTTTTACTACGACGGTAGCAAACAAGGATGCAGCCCGCCTGATGTTAAGCAGTTACCGCCGCCTATGAACGCTTGCAACGCCAGGAGCATCACGCGCGCGTTGCCGACCCTTTAAGAACCTATTTACTCCCCTCTTGAAGAACCGCATACTGTAGCCCCCGGGGAAAACCTCGGCAGGGAGCTCATTCCACATGCGAAGCGTTCGCGGTAGGAAGTTCCTCTGGAACCGGACAGTTCTCGACCATTTAGGCTCTAGCATGTGAGGATGAACACCCTGCCGATGGCGAGCAGTGCGGTGGTAGAAGGTAGCCGTGGGCATCATGTCAAACAATTCCTCAAAACACATCCCATTATACAGACGGTAGAACACACACAAGGAGGCAATGTTGTGGCTGTCATGCTCGACATGGAAAAAGCGTTCGACTGGGTATGGCACGAGGGGCTGCTGTACAAACTGTTGAACACCACGGCCCCACGCAGCATCATAACGGTAATAAAGTCCTTCCTGAGCGGATGCAAGTTCCAAGTGGCAGTGGAACAGGCACTGTCCTCGGAGCGCCCAATCCTAGCAGGAGTCCCTCAGGGAAGCTGCCTTTCACCAGCATGCTACGCAACCTTCACCGATGACATCCCAGTGGTAGGAGGCGACGTCAAGCTGGGGCTGTTCGCGGATGACGCGGCCTTTTACACCGCATCCGTCAGCCCCACCCATGCCGTCAGGAAGATGCAGACCCAGTTAGACGCCCTACCAAGATGGCTTGAGGACTGGAGGCTTACTGTCAACGTCATCACCAAGATTCAGGCCTTCATGACCGGAAGAAAACAGACTTCACCTCCACTCCACATGTTTGGTCAAGACGTGGAATGGAAGCACACGGTGAGGTACCTGGGTGTCACCATAGACCGGGGCCTCACCATGAAGCAGCACGTGGCGGAAGTGGTTTCAAGAACCAGACCAGCGTGAACTACGCTGAGACCAGTCCTAAGGAGCAACCTGCCGATCCGCACGAAGCTGGAGATCTACAAAACGTATGTGAGGTCCAGGCTCACATACGCGGCGCCAGCGTGGTACGCCCTAGTGGCTACCACAAACCGAAACAAAATGAGAGCCCAAGAAAACCTGGCACTGAGACACATTACAGATTGCCCACGCTTCGTGCGGGATGACCATATACAGAGGGCACTGTAATGGAAACCCTTAGACGCCTAGATCAGCAGACTGGCCAGCACAATGTTCCGGAAAGCTGGTGAATCCCGCCACGAGCTGCTACGAGCTGCAGATGCAGCGACACCACCACCACTACCAACAGTGGGAAATAAGAAGAGGAGATAAAGCTCCACCCGGGCCTCGAGGAGTCATGGAACATCACGAAGGCCCAACCAACTAAGAAACCGCCGTCGCAACCACGCGTCACCAGAAAGACTGGCCCGTAGTAACGGGCCGCGACAGAAGTAGCCTAAGTGTACATAGTACAGATAAGGCCCTCCCCCCACACTCCCAAGAAGTGGGAGTGTGAGAGATGAGCAAGGATACTCCTAATGATCAATAATTATCCTGTGACGCGCCGACAAGTACCGACACGTCTCTCAAACCGATACCGAGCTCACAGAAAGCATACAAGAGGGGCACCGACAATAAGGTCCCTTTTTCACTAAACTTTAAGGGCTGTTCTAAGTCCTAAAAAAATCGATTTAAAAACTTGTGTCTTTGTCAGATTAAATTTTAGACCCTGCTTATTAATATAGAGTAAAAAAAGAAAAATTGATTTTTTTCGACATTTTACTTTAAACGCGATTATCTCGGCAACTAGAACCGACAATAAGGTCCCTTTCCCCAGATAACGCCACATATTTTTTACAACGTATTGTAACCTTTGCTCACAAATCTGTATGTAAACATTTTTAGAGTACATAAAAGGTTAAAAATACAAGACTGATACAAAACCGAAATTATGCCTACAAATGGAATTAAACGGATATTTTTTTAATTTTATTATTGTTAAGATTATTAAGTTTAACTGTATTTAACATTTTGATTTGTGTACTTACTAATTTTAATCAGCCGACTTTTATCTTTTATTACCTATTTTGAAATGGTTCTTGATTTTTTACGTTATTTGATTGTATATTAATTTTTATTTGAATGTTATATTAATTTTTATTTTTATTGATCTGTTTACAATAGCCTCAAAACAATGAAAAGGCACTATTATGTTTTTTTGTTGCCATTTAAATTTTCACATGCCAATGCTCGTTGGCTGAATATATTGGTAAGCTTTTGTTTGATTACTTTTATGGAACACCTGTTTATGTTTGTACCATATATTCAAGTGAATAAACTACATTCATTCATTCACTACATTCATTCATTCACTGCATTCATTCATTCACTACATTCTTTCATTCATTCATCCAATGCTACATGATGCTACGCCAGTTAATAGGCTCGGCGAGCTTAGTTCACAGTTTTTCGATCCGTCTGAAGGCCTTTGCACATGATTTTTAATCAAAGCGCTACAAAAAATCACGTCGTCAGTTTGTTTATTAAACATCGTTTGCAAAATTTCCTTCGCTGTGTTCATGTATGAACTACTAAAAGTTACCTACACCGCCGCTGTATTAGCTGTACTGAAGTATATTAGCACTCCATGTATATTCCAGTATAATTATATATTTAGTACCCCACATGCGCCTGAGATATCTTCTACATATTCTCATTTATATTTATGTACCAGTAAAACTCAAACGCATGTAAATACACTTTCACAGTCGTTGTTTATTCATACAACGTGGCAAGAGCCAAGCCCCCAACTCCGGGTCAGCTTAAGGCATATAATGATATCCATTATATGACTGCGCTTCTTCACAAGGGCTCTTTTCAATAGAAATTTCTTAAGACTTAAGACGTTTTGTGATAGTAAACATAGACAACCACAGTATCAATTTACGTGTCTGTGCGTCATATAATTATGCTCATCCCAGTGATGTGCGTTTCCCGTTATCATGCATTTTCAATGTCATAATGATACTGGAACTGACGGCAAATGGCAATTAACTATGCGTTTCAGGAATGTGTTTGTTAATTCAATGCTTAATCAAATATATATACACGCATATTCAAAGCTATATCAAACGTACTTTAGGATTTTAATCTTGGGAGTTGTGGAAATCTAACAGACAGGCCTTTGCCCAGCAGTTGCCAATCAGGCTAACTAAAAAAAAAAGAATTAGCTAGCTGACAAATACTTTATCAACCAACAGAAGACGGGTGTTATCCTCTTCGCAAAAAATTCACTCGCTGTTAGGATACTGGAGATAAATCTCTTGAAAAGTCGTAATGGGCGACCTCAGATATTATATACAGTGTGAAACATCATAGCGATATCAAAAAGCCTATAGTATTAAGCGATGTACGGATAAACGAACAAAATAATGGCACGTACAACGAACACGAAATCGTATGAACCGGCCTGTTGTGTTCGATGAACGTAAGCGGTACGCGCGTGCCAAAAAAAGGTTCGATGGATGTTTTTGTTTGTTCGTCCGTATACAGCTTATTATATCAAATCATATCCTGGAGTAGGATCGCCGCATCAAGATCAGCTTGGAAATCCATGCAAGAGGCATATGTCCAGCACTGGACGCATATATGCTGAGAAGAAGAAGAAGAGAAGCGGTGGTAGCCTAGTGGTTAGGGGAAGCGGTGGTAGCCTAGTGGTGTAGTGGTTAGGGCATGCGACTTTCAATCCGGAGGTCGCGGGTTCGAACCCGGCCCGTATACCAATGAGTTTTTCGGAACTTATGTACGGAATGTCATTTGATATTTACCACTCGCTTTTCGGTGAAGGAAAACATCGTGAGGAAACCACCTAAGCCCAATAAGGCCTAGTTTCCCCTCTGGGTTGGAAGGTCAGATGGCAGTCGCTTGCGTAAAAACTAGTGCCTACGCCACATCTTGGGATTTAGGTAGCCGACCCCGATTGAGAATTCATTCTCAAAAAATGGGACAAAGGCTAGGAGGATGATGAAGAAGAAGAAGAAGATATCAAATCATTATAATCAAAGGATTTTCAGTCTATTACCGACGATTTGTGGTTTGGTGGCTGAAAAAAAATGTTGATATGAACATACAAAGTTTCTAACAAAAACTTTAAATATTGGCAAAGGTACAGCACGGAAGATGAAGAATTCATTATTTTAAATAGAAACGTAAACGTCCCTAAGGTAGCCAAGATCACCCATTGAGATCTATTTCTGTAAAAAAACTGAGTGACAACTAACACGGCGTTTTTTTTTTGCGGCGCTTTGTTTTTTTTTATTTGTTTACCATAATGTGCGCAAAATTGTTGGCACGTGTAATATATTACACACATGTTTTAGTAATATCTTTAAAGTATGACATCATATAGTTTAGGACTTTGCACAACCCTTACAGTGGTTTTTATAAGACATTTATAATAATATTAATAATAATAAGCCCCTTTATTCTGAATTGGAAATTGGTGGTTATTTGGTAATTTGTAGATCAGTACAATTCAGCGTGCCTTTTGGCAAGAGCCTCCTCCAGCTTCTATGCTAGAGGGTGATGGTCATTTTCTCCCTCGGTGACGAGCCGAGGTGGGAGAGGTTTTATTAATTTATTTCATTCTTTGCGTTACTATCGGCATGATTTCCTATGTATGTATGTTTTCCTTCTTCTCATTTTATTTATTTTATGTTATAGTATGTCTCTCAGTTCTGTATGTCGTCTGGCAAAGGCTTCCTCCAGTTGTTTTCATTGTATTCTATCACGAGCAACTCTTCTCCAGTTGGGTCCCGCTGTTAGTTTTAGTTCGTCTTCCCATCTCCTTTGTTGTTTTCCCCTGCTCCTTTTGCCATTTCTGGGGTACCAGTCTGTTACGATCTTGCTCCTTTTTCTTGTTTTTCCCTCATCATGTGACCGGTCCATCTCCACTTTTGTTGGTCAATCCGGGTTAGTATATCTGTCACTTTCGTTTTTGCTCTTAGTTGTTCATTTCTTATTCTATCTTTTTTGTATGTTCCTGTCATGCTGCGTTCCATGGATCTTTGGCAATATTCCAGTTTATTTCTAAGTTGCTTTGTAAGTGCCCATGTCTCGCATCCATATGTAATACAGGGTAGAATACATGTGTTGAAAGCTTTTCTTTTTACAGACACACTTAACTCCTTAGATTTCATAACTTCCTTCATTGACCAATACTTTCTCCATCCGCTAGCTATTCTTGAGTTGACTTCTTTACTTATCTGGTCTTCAAAGGATATGAGCTGGCCTAGGTATGAGTATTCGTTCACATATTCTAACAAGCGTCCTCCTACTTTTATGTCTACTTGATTTGAGTTAGTTAATATTTTCGTTTTGGTTGTGTTCATTGTCAAACCTACTTTGCCGCTTTCTTCGTTTAAAGCCTGGATCATTGTTTTAAGGTTGTTTGGATTTTCTTCAAACAAGACTATGTCATCCGCGAATCTAAGATGGCTTAATTTTTTCCCATCGATATTGAGACCCATGTTTGTCCAGTCTAACTTTCGGAAGATGTTTTCCAGGACTGCAGAGAATAGCTTTGGGGACAATGGGTCACCTTGCCTTACGCCTCTTTTTATGCGGAACTCTGGACCTATAGCTTCTAGTTGTATTCTAGCCTTGCTGTTTGTGTATATATTCCGAATTATGTTAATATAAGGTTCAGGAACTTCTTGGCCTGCCAGGCTTTCCCAGATAGCAGAGTGGCTTATGGTGTCAAATGCCTTGTTATAATCAATGAAGGTCAAGTATAGTGTTTTATTGTACTCTTTGTATTTCTGTATGATCTGTTTTACCGTGTGGATGTGATCGATCGTTGAGAATTTCTTCCTGAAGCCCGCCTGTTCCAATAAGACATTTACTAAGCTTCAAATAACAACCTTAGGTACACATGAATACACACGTGAATCGGCTTTACTCACATTGTTTAAGTCGACTATCGCTTGTTATGTCTCGAATCGGTTCGCAATTCATCATCAGGAACTCCGATCAGCCGCGACTGCGGCTGAGTAAACCCGTTTAATATGTCGCAGACTCGCGGGAGTTTTCTATGTAAAACGACCTTACAATTATACACCCAAGGAAATCGTTAAAATGACCAATAGGAAGTTCGAGTGTATGGACAAGTTATCTGAAAAGGAAAACAGTCGCACTAAGTTCGTCATTCACAATAATATAACACAAGCATTCTTGAGCTTAATTTGGGACTAGATCGATTTGTGTGAGGTTTTCCGATATTTATTATTTATTTATATGGGTTTTTTGTAATGTATCGATGTGTTTTGGCAGAAGTAAACTGGTTACTTGTATTGTCGATTAGATTATTGCTTCTTGAATATTGTTTACTTGTAGTTAATAGTTCTTATTTTAGTTATTTTCAAAAAAGCCTTCTTGAGCTTAATTTGGGACTAGATCGATTTGTGAGAGGTTTTCCGATATTTATTATTTATTTATATGGGTTTTTTGTAATGTATCGATGTGTTTTGGCGGAAGTAAACTGGTTACTTGTATTGTCGATTAGATTATTGCTTCTTGAATATTGTTTACTTGTAGTTAATAGTTCTTATTTTAGTTATTTTCAAAAAGGCTGCTTATCCATTAGACACAAGCTATAGTCTACTTACGATTTCATTATCACTTAGCGGGGTTTAAAGACCCACAATTGATCTGCTTTGCCCGAAGATTAAGTGATAGAGAATACCTAATAACTAAATAAATAAATAAATAAATATTAAGGGACAATCATACACAAATCGACCTAGTCCCAAACTAAGCAAAGCTTGGCATGATAATGGGCATTAAGTTCACTTTTTGTACGATAAGGTTTTTTAAGGTACAATAAAAATTAATAAATAAAGACTTAAATTGCTTAATTTCATACCCATTCTGAAAAAAGTGATAAATTGAACTCCTACGTGATATACATGGTTTATTTAGCATCAGCATCATTTATGAATTATGAGCAATAAAGATAGAGCAATAATCCGTCAAGGACAGTTAGGGAAGTTCATTGCGTAATGTTATACCAGAGAGGCGTGTCCCACAAAATGCGGAAATTCTGTGCGCGTCTATTAATAAAGCGTCAATGGACGAGTCGCTACGAAACTAAACTACGATCTCATCAAAAACCAAAGATCTTTCTTGATTCTATCTAGTGATCAATGAATAGAAATAAAAGGACTGTTTTGTAAATTACATATCTCTTTTTAAACCCTGCAATCGTTGGAGATACTGCCATTCCGTGCAAATTCCGTCCTATATAATACGAATACATAAGATATCAGATTTCAAGAAAAGACTTAGCAGTTTCAATATAGAATTTTATCTGCATTTGTTAGTTGCACTATTCCCGATGAAATGTCAAAATTGAATGATAATGATAAGTCTTTTTAAACTAACTGTTCCTTAATTTTCAAACCATTATTGTAAGGTAACTAGGTAAAGTCACTAAAAAACATCACATCATCCTGATGCTATAGATATGTTATTGATGCCCTGCGATTCGCTTCATGCAATCTAAAACTGGCATTTTAACTACGGTGTTCTGGGTTCATGTTTATCTTGGCTATTATCTGCTTTCGAAAATAAATTACCAAGATTTACTGTAAGATTATATTGATTTAAACATAATCGCATTAAAAAAGGTGTTTATTTAATTAGCCCAACGCTTCGAACGTAATGTTACGTACTGGTCTCAAAGCGACTCCCTTAAGTCCCGTTTTGTTATAATACTGCAGGAATGTTAAATTTTCCTGTATGTCTGTGTTTTCCCTTAAGAGTACTCAAGTAAGTGTGTACCGTGTTCATGTCTATACTTGGAACAATTGGTTACAAGTGGCCGACGCTTTCTACTCATCCAATTGGTATCATTTACTCTCATCAATTAGCTATAAGTACGTTGATTTGTGTTTATTGTTCTACAATTTCTGTATTATTTCTTTATGACAGCGGTGTGATTCCGAAAGTTCCTTGAAAGACACTTGAAGTAGTGGTATCTCTTCTTAATCCTAATTCAAATCTACTGGTGCCAATGGCGAAGTCTATGATTATGAATAGTTGAGGAATTTATAACACGACGTCTTATGACAGCATACCTATAGAGGTCGGCAGCGCTACGCTCAGTAATGGCACCACTAATATTTTGTGTAACTAGGATGGCCGATGCTAACAGTTTCTTAATAATGCTTTATCTCATATTGGTATTTTTTTTTACTTTTACTTCAAACTAAACTAACGAATTCATAATGTTCGTGATGATTTGCAGATCCAATCGGTAGTTTCCGACTATGCACTTTTAAAAGCGATAAAAAGTTTCTTGTAGACTTATCTATTCATGGATCCGAAGAAACATCGTTTAGCTAACTATTTCTAAAATAGGTCGCCTACAGTTGAATTATGCAAAGCAATGGATGCATAGACAACTCGAATTCTTGTTCTAGCGATAGTTTCTTCGTCCTTCATTCGGCTCGAGTGCCTATAATATTAGTGGTGTTATTGCATTGGCGCCTTGCGTTGTCCCAAAATAAACTCGCCGAATCAAGGTTCTCAGCGAGGAAAGCTCCACTTAGCTTTGATGTATGTGGCTTTGAAATTTGCACGAAAATGTTTTCTCGATTTTTTTCTATATTTCGTCTGCGATATTTTGTGTCGGCAACACTGATAAACGAAAGTCAATTAACAACGGATGGCTTCGAACTCTAGTATAACTTTGTACAGCAAGATATGAGGTACTAATCTTGTTTTGTCTTATGGCAGCAGTGACATAGGTGAAAGGTCTCTGTACCATATCTGTTTGCTACAAGTATTTTTTTGATTCAACTCGATCCAGTAGAATCTTATGTCCTTTGTTATCCCTTCTCTTTGTTGTGCTCTTGTTGTATTATCTCCATGAGTTGGATGATTTAGCCAAATTCAGTTCTAAATATCTATGATTCTGGGTAGCTACTTTACCCAACGTTACCAAGGGTTTCGTCCGTTGGAGTAGTCTTAATATGAGAACAGTCGTACACAAGACCTAGCAATCGTATATCTCCAAGGTTTATTTCTGTCAATTTAATGTCAATTTATATTATAACGCTTGCTACTTACTACTATACTGGCATAGTAAACATAAAACTTAATTATGTCAAGGTTAGTGAAATTGGACACAGACAAATGACATACCTCACACTACGCAAAAAAGTTTATTATATCCGTTCCGTCCTCAAGTCAACTAGGTTACTACAACACAGGTGTTAAAAAACCTATTAATATACGATTCAATGCCGCTTCCTTGACTGCCAATGACGGGCAGTTAAAACTGGGCAGACTAATATACGGAAAAGCTACGTCATTGGTGTCTTAGATGGGTATCGTCATCTTTGCTTTCCGCATACAACTACAATAAACATCATGTCACTATGATGGAATTTTCTGTTGTGATTGCATTGCAAATAATGTTTGTTTATGTATGTAAATCGATCTATGGATAACCTATAGTACCTAGCTATGTCCACTGCAAGAATAGAGGAATTAAAAGCCATACCTTAGCTTCGTTTAGTAAATACACCGAGAGTTATCAAGATGATAAATATATCAGTGCTCAATTTTCCATACAAATCGAGGTTTCGTTCTCGACTGTTTCCTCCGGAACTTAACGAAATCAAAATCGTGACGAAATTTAGACAACTGAATGGGAAGAAAATGTTATATTTCGAACCGTTCTGATTTTGGCGCTTATTATTATACAATTTGTGTCTGGTTTTGGCCAAAATTTCGCTCCAAACAGACGCCGAGTACACAAATTCTATTGTAAACCTTTGATTAATTTTTATTAGGGTATACATTGTAAATTCAATTGTGGTCACCGGCGTAGCGTCCATATCGCCTATGCTTACAATGTGATTTCATGTAAATTTCTGGTAACCTATAAACCTAGCGCCTAATATCTATAATATAAGCTATGCTATAAGCCTAACGTCTTGATAAGGAGCTCAGCATGACGTGATTTCTTTAATGCAAAGAGCACTCCTTTATTAGGTATGACACAAGTTTTTTTCATTTTCCTCGTAAACGGAACGTTGAATTAATCACATTCAAATTAAACACAACTTGTATGGTAATGCTTGGACTTTGTATTATGCTAAATCGCTTGCATCGAGTTATTTGGGTGAGACTTGTTGTCTACTCGTGAATACAGAAAATATGTATATTCATCGTTTTAAAGCTTTTTTTTCTGAAAATAAATTGTTAACGTTGATTTTTTTAAGCAGACAGTCACTTCCGAAGCAAAGTCTAGTTCGGTGTAAGTTATGGCGACTTGCTCCTCCGTTGTCATTATAATCGCGAGATAACAATGTCGTTTTTGAACTAACAGGTCTCTCAAACACTCATATTTCATTATTTTTAGTAGGTACTGCTAAATACGTCGCGTTTCCGCAGATACTCCAAGGCTGTGTGACGCACGTCGTCTTGCCGTACCTTGGAAAGGTTTGCATTCCGTCAATGTGAGTTCAAAGTACTAAAGCTATATACCGCCTACTTCACTGTTCTGCTGCTGAGAGGTGTATGGTGACGTCCTCAAAATACCTACTGGAAAAATAAAATAAAATAAATAAAATAACAAATATAACGAATACAATGTTATAGATAACGATCAGCCTTACTCTCCCAAAAACTTTATAGCTATATAGGTACTCATAATCATAAGGGTTTTTGGGAGGGTAAGGCTGAGCGTGCTTTGCTAAGACTATTTAAGTTTTTTTTTATGTTGTGGGCGAGGCACATTGCTCGTAGAACCGATGACCGTTGGGGTGGAAAGGTTCTTGAGTGGAGGCCGCGGACCGGAAGACACAGCGTGGGAAGGTGGACCGACGACCTTGGTAGGATAGCGGGCAGAAATTGGATGAGATACTCTAGTGTAATTTATGCTGACATTTTATGCTATGAAATAAAGATATCTAATTTACTAACAATTCCCTTCATCATAAGTGCTTCATTATTGCACTTATAAATAAATAAAGCGGAACTATGTTAATGTCCGACACAACCTCCATTTCTAGGCCAATAGTATATTATCTAGTTCCCTAGACCAGCGTTATCAGACTTCCTTATCAATCTGTCGTGCCGCGATTGTCCAGTAATGACATTTGCGACCGGTTCGCGGCCTTCAGATTTTGCGGACTTTTCTTCCGTCTTGTTCATGGATCTCATTTTGTTTTTATTATTAACCACTTACATATGTCCATGTAAAACGTTTGCACTCTTAAGGGCCAGTTTCTTTAGACATACTCGTAACTTGACTTCATGCAGACCCGGTTAAGGCGCTCTTTTCCCAGTAGACGCCGAACTCACTAATTTTGGAATGAGTCGTAAACATATTAAGCAGTGTTTGAAGATTATGAAAAACATATATATCATACTTAAGGATCTTGCGATTATAAAATCGTTTTCACCAACATGATTGGATAAATTTCGCTCGATAGAAAAGAATCCCAAAGTTACCTCTATTTGTAATATTTTTTCAGTGGCAAGGCTAAATAAAACACGAAGTTTTTTTACCCGTTTTTTGCTTAAATGTATGGGTACTAACATTATCTAGGTAAATTCGCCAGGATTGCCTCGATAAAATTATTTATTTAATCACTAGAACTAAAAACCTGCTAAAAATCGTCGCGCGTCAGCGCTTGAAGAGCGTCAATTGATTCCGCGCGACCACGGCCGGCCAATATCGCCTTAAGTGTCACTGAGTAAGTCGGGCTTTGTGTGCAGGCCCAGTAACGGGAATGTAGTTCTACATACACTATTAACTATTCTCCATACAAATTATTTACGTTGTCGCTAGCGAGTACGGTCACGTTAACTCACGTATACATGAGTGAGTCTCCTATACTATAAGATTATATTAAAGGCGTTAAACCTTAATGTCAATGAAGCGTTTCACACCTCGAAATTAATTAATTTCCCTTTGGTAATGTTCTGATAACGTTGGAATGAAAAGTAAAAAGAAAATGTATTACTGATATTATTAGTGCATAATGTTTGACCATCGTATTTTTTCGAGCAAGCTCGTTTTTATATTTCCATCTCAACGTTTTCACCCAAGTTGATAGAGAAACCCCGCCAAAACGAACTTCTCCGACAAAACACAATGGAAAAACATTATGTACTATATATCTATGAATACCTACAAAACGCAATAGTTTAAGGTGCTATAATATAACGTAGGACCTACCACGTAGCCCTCATCGTCTGTGAAACATCAGTCGGTAATAGTGCCCTATTAACTACGATAATACTGGGAACCAAACAATACAATCTCCCGAGGACGTAAGTTCTTGGAACTTGTCTCCATTGTTTTGTTATAATTATCTAAACGGTTTTAGTAAGTCTTTCTTTTGTCTCGAAACTTGAACCTTTGATTCGAGGTAAAGTTAGACATATCGTCGGGGTTAGTGCAATACCGCGTAAGTAACAAGTGTAGATACGAATCAATATTCAAACAAATGCTAAGTATTTTATTGAAATGACAACTTTATCGACAGCTGTTATTTATGCAGTATTGCACTATCCCCGACGATATCAGACTTTTAATTATACCTATCGTTTTGTGTCGTTGACTATGTTCCAAGAGAAGATAGGGACCAACATTTGGATTAAGCTGTCACATTTTTTGTATCTTTATATTAAAACAGTAATATCTGCTAGATCATTACTGAATGAAGCGGAAATATGAAAAAATTCATGGATCAGGCAAGATTTTTTTTTTAATTATTCTCTTCTTTGACAATTATTTTCTTTTTGTTTTCTGATTATTAAAACTGTCACGCATTTAATTTGCAAAGTCAGAACCATGTTGCCTTTATACGTATAAAATATTACACTTTTGTTTAATTTAGAACTGGATTTATTTGATCTCGATAGTTTAGAACTCGATATATTTCCCGCCTACAGCCAAAAACCACGTAGCTCCATCGCTCAGTAGCAGCTCAATGTCGCCTTAAAGATAATACGAATCCAATAAGACAAACACATATTTATATATAGTTTCACATTTTCTATATTCCAATACAATATTCCACTGCACTTTGATTTATGCATACTCCAGTGATTGTGCAATCGCGGTAGGTCTTCGCAATTGCGTCGCCTGTGCAATTAGATGCAGTTTCGAGACACTGCACTTGGAAACACTGGTTGCCCGGCCGGACTTTGTAGGTTAAACGTATAGTACTGTGGGGGGGGGCCTCTACATTCTCCTTCTTATCTACATCTGGGGGCACGGTAGTGCCCCCGCCAAGACGAACAAAACAGAGGCGAGGCACTACCTACCTTTTCTCGAACCGTTTCGTCTCATTTTCAAACCCTCATAGTTTCGTCCCAGTTAACACCAGAGCGCCCAAATTCACAGGTTAAGATGCAGTTAGGGAACATATAAAATGTACTTAATTTCACTGATCTAGGTTTTATATTTTAGGTTTTATTGGTACCTAAAATACGCCGATTTTGCCACTCACTTATACACTGACGTATCAAAACCTCTGGGGTACTTCCCGATGACCTACAAAGCTGAAATTCGATATGTAAGCTAGTATTAGTACACAAACAACAAAATAATTCTTAAACTTGGAACTTTTACCCCCCAACCCCTTAACCTAGGGGATGGAAGTTTGTATGAGACTTCTGCAAATTTTGATACTAGAGGTCTGAAAATTTATATAGGGACTCCTAGTTATAAATAAAACACATAATGTTCTGGGATTTTTAGAAAATCACCCTCCCACCCTTTAAATAAGGGGATGGAAGTTTGTATGGGGTTCCCATAATAGGGGATACAAATTTATTATATATGGGGCTAAAAGTAAGTATTTCTTAAATACACAATTATTACTACTTCTGTATCTATACTTTGACTTCGTATTTTAAATCTGGGGGCACGGGAGTGCCCCCACCAAGACGAACAAAAAAGAGGCGGGGCTCTACCTACCTTTTCTCGAACCATTTCGTCTCATTTTTAAACCCACCTACAGCCCAAAAAAAAAACTAGCGCACCTTACAAAAAGAAATGAGATCCCACCAAAACATTTCATGTAAAATTGGCGGCCAAGACTCACATGCTCATAACGCTTTCGCTGTAAAAAGTTATCAGATCCCAGGAAAAGCCAAGCCCCTAAGCCCTGACTTTACTAACCCTACACCTTGGTTTCAAAAGTATGGCTTGGCCGTTTCATAGTACTGTAAATAAGTCCAACGGACCATCTGGCGCATTACGGTTTATATTTACGGTAACCTATGAAACAGCCGTGCCATACTTTTGAAACCAAGGTGTAGGGTTAGTAAAGTCAGGGCTTAGGGGCTTGGCTTTTCCTGGGATCTGATAACTTTTTACAGCGAAAGCGTTATGAGCATGTGAGTCTTGGCCGCCAATTTTACATGAAATGTTTTGGTGGGATTCCTATTTCCCCCATATAGTTATGTAGTTAAATTTGATTTAAAGCTTTAATTTGTGAAAGAACGTGAGTCATCCAAACTTTAAGACAAGTTTTTTTGACTTGCGGTAGAGTACAGTAGCAGTACATTTGGTTTTCGTCTGGGGCCCAGTTCTTCGCTTGGGTTCAAACTGGGCGTTCAAAAGATTAACCATTTCTAATTGGTATTAGTATTGTTTCTTGCCAGATTTTGGGTGTAAGTTCTCTACGTGAAAAGGTTAAACTTTGTTTTTGTTTGTGGCCAGTTAAGTCGGTCACGGGACTTGGATAATTGATAGTAGTATGATATTCTAGAAATCTACGTAATTGCAATTATTACTAAGTGTATTTATTATGAGTATGGTTTATATGATCGCTTGACCTTGCTAATTATATAACACAGCTGGAGCAAATACACGCGTTTTATAGCTTTGCATAGATTAACACTGATATCTCGTTAACGAGTGTATAAAGCTGTCAAATGAGGATGATCATAAAGTAGAAGAAGTCATACATCTTGAGTGCGGTCAGAAAAAAGGAGTAATGCGCGAATTTCGATTTAATATAGTCTACAAATATGCCTGATTTACGCGAGCTCAGTACTTGATGCTTAGTGCCATACTACTTAATTAGGTATTGACTGTTTAATTACGAGGCAAGTAATAAACCAAATGTAGATGGTAATTGGAGGGGGCGTGGCGCCTGAAATACGAGATTCTACAGTTTATAGTACATGAACGCCGAAGACCAGGCACACGAAAGATACCTAAGCTTAAAACCTTTACAAAATGGCTCAGGATTAGTAGATATTCGGTCGCTATTCAGAACAAACGCTGATGAAGTACACATTGTAAGCATGGTCAACCTCTGGTAGGAGATGGCACCGAGAGAAATAGTGTCTGCAGAGGGCATGTAAAGGGTAATAAACATCTGTCACTCTCTCACTCTTACACGTGTTGGAAAAGGACCGAAGCTTTGCGATTATTCTATCGCGTTATAAACAACTATTAAGACGCTAATATTCCCATGTCGAAAAAGAAAATAGTATAGACAAAAATCTGTATGTGCCAAGCGGGAGACTTTTGATATTATTTATGCGATTAACGTCTGTCCATTGTTTGTAACATTTGTAACCTACATTGTGTCCGTTTTACAGTGCAATTAGACATGCGCGGATAACGCGGCCATTTTCCGATAACAATGCAGTATTATGCAGCGTTACGAAATAATAGGGCATTAACGTGTAATAAAGAATTACTCATGTTGCAGCCGTTAAATAAAACTACCGTAAATACTCCCAAGAACATAAATAATACTCTATTCCGGCGCGAACATAATAAATTTGATATTTGTGGTTCGATTATTGCTTTTTCCTGTGTGCATTATCTGCATATGTAGGTAAGGTCGGTACAACTACGAATACCTAGTTAAATTCTTGACACTGACAGGTTTAACTGTGTGTCGTTTACTCAGCGCCCATGCCAAAAATAAATAAATATCAGTATCAGGCTACCTCACACAAATCAACCTAGTCCCAAATTAAGCTTAAGAAGGCTTGTGTTATGGGCACTAGGCGACGATATATTTACTAATATAGATAAATAAATATTTAAATATATAGAACATCGATGACCCAGGCAGAAATATTCGTATTCATCACACAAATATGTATTTAATGAAATGATGTCCCAGCACTCGTATTGACACAGAAAGCAGACGATCTTTAGTCATCTCTAGCGGTCAGTTTAGTGTGGACAGTAGAGTACTATAATACAGAGCAAATCGCATGTTGACAACCAAAACTCACTATAATATCTGTCACTGCGCTTCAAAACCTCGCATGTAGTAATGTAAATAGACACCGAGATACGAGCTTTTAAGTAGGTATGTGTTACATGAGTTTTTGTTGTCAACAGACGAAATAATCTTGTGAATTCACCGCTCTATATCTGTAGAGCCAGCATTGAATATTTCACGTCTGTTTCAAATGACGTCTAGTCGTCCGGAACGATGCATGTATTTTTATCTACCCACATTTATTATATTTCCGTTTTCTCTGGGCCGAGGTTACGCGGGTCGAAAATAAAAGCGAAAACGATTCTCACATTTACATGCTGTTTGTTGCCTAACCTATTTTCTTCAATGTCTTATGTCTCTCCATTAGTTAGTTTATGTTAGACATTAAAGTGGTCTTTGTCCTGGGCTTCAGGGTTGTCATAGCCCAAACATGGGCGGATTTGTGGAATCTAACGGACATTCAAGTTATGGCGTGGTAAACCATTGATACCAAAATCAAGGTGGCGCTTTTTAATTTTTCTTTGAGCTTTGATCTTTGTATCAATGGTTTAGTTCGATGACTGTTATCCTGTCATCCACCGCAGTTCCTGCAGGGAGGGAACCAGATCAATTTTAATGCATGATTCCTTGAAATGCAGAGTTTGTTGCGTTACAGAAAACAAAAAGCCGGGCATATCATTCATCATCAAATGCAATGCATCAGTTGTCCGTTAGCTTGACTGAATTCTTATCGATTGATTATAATAGCACAATTATTGTTTATATCAACTCATTAACTCGCTTATTAGATACTACCATATAGTATTACGCTGTGCAGTCATGTTATATGTACTAACTTTTTGTTATTTACACCACCGCCAAGATATTATCCGGCGTGACCTTGCGACCCGTAATCATATTAACCCTATAGCGACATGTCGCCTACGCATTTTTGTCATGGCGTTGCCGTTTAGCCGTGACATGTTTTCCTTATTTTCGGGGGATAATCTTACGTAAATTTACTTAAGTCAAAGCTCAAAACGAGTACTATGGACTATAAACGTATCGTCAATCGTACGAAAGAAAGGTAATCCAAAGTTACTCTAGCGCGCCTGTGATTATTGCTTTTATCACGCTATAAATAAGTGACAAAGCATCTTATCATGTATCAACGCAACCATCGCATGCCTTCCTTAAGCCTGCAATTTGTTCTTAACGACCGCGACACATAGAAGCGACCAGCGCTCGCGACCCACTGTTTTGTATGGATTATGATTATGACGCGCAACGCGGTCGCTTGCATCCATCAGTTTTTCATTTCCATAGTAATCCATACAAAGCAGTGGGTCGCGTTGCGGTCGCCTTCATCTGTCGCGGTCGCTAAGAATAATAGTATAGGATCCCGATATAAAACGACCTTCACCGAGATGTTTATTTGATGAAATGTATTTTATATTTAATTTAATACGTCAATAAATATATTGCATATGGGTTGCCTAACAAATTTTAGTCCAACTCGCACTTGGCCGATATTTTTATTACATTACAAGCGCCCGCGGTAAGGGCGCACTCTTACCTTTCGGGTTTTTCCTTAGTCGGGTTGTAATCAAATTATTCCGCTATGTGTCATATTCTCATAAAACTGATTCATTAAACCCATACGTTGAATGTATAGCCTACTATAAGTATATTTGCGGAGGAAAACAGGCACGTGTGGTGCACTGGGGAAAGTTGCATTAGTGGACATAGTTTAACCTAGATTGGCACACGTGTGCTTTAAAATGCATAGGTACTAAACTAATACTAAGTGCAAGCTGTTTATCCATTTTATGTACAGGTGAATTTGAGCGAAATTAAATAATTTGTGCACTATGTGATCGTCACCGATTTACCTCAATTTTATATAAAAAAAGCATGTCTATTTATGTTACAATTATACGAGTATTTTTGTGTGTGTCTTTTCCCGTAGCAAGCAAACGGCGTAATCAGTTTATCCTGAAGTAATTGATATATTTGGAGTCTTTTGTCTGTCCATTTAATCGTAACTCTTGAATAAGGCGCACTTGAATCCGATTTTTGATATATGCAATGTGCAACGTACGAGGGGCGTCTGAAAAGTTCTAAGCCTAAGATAGAAAAAAACAATTTACACAAATGAACTCGTGTTTATTTTTCAATATAGTCTCCTCCTAAATCAATGCATTTTTTACATTTTTTATACAGTGCTTTTAGGCCATTAAAAAAATAATCTTCATTTTGCCCTTCAAAATGCTCCTGTACAGCCGCCTTCATCTCTTCGTCACTTCTAAATCGCTTTCCCCTCAACTCTTTCTTCAAATTATTGAATAGAAAATAATCGCTTGGGGCTAGATCTGGGCTGTAGGGTGGGTGGTCAATTTCGTCAAAACCAACTTCCTTCAGAGCACGCCTCGCAACATTAGCGGTGTGAACGGGTGCGTTGTCTTGCAAAAACAAAATGCCTTTCCTTAGTTTACCCCGCCTTTTCTCAACTATGGCTTGTCGCACCTGTCTTATTAGATTTGCATAATAAGTTCCGTTTATCGTAGAGCCTTTTTCTAAATAATCGATTAAAAGAATGCCATCACAATCCCAAAATACCGTAGCCATTAACTTAGAGGCCGACTTTTGCACTTTAAATTTCTTCGGCGGCCTTTCACCCTTTTCAATCCACTGCATCGACTCAGACTTACACTCCGGATCATACTGTCTGATCCATGTTTCATCAACAGTTACTATTCGGGAACAAACTTCATCTAAATCATCTTCGCACAATTCTAAAAACGCCCGAGAAGTTTCCACACGACGTACTTTATCGAAGGCCGTTAGCATTTTCGGTACCCAACGAGCACTGACTTTACTCATGTACAAATGTTCATGTAAAATTTCTCCGACTCTTTCTTTACTAATACCTAAGACCTCAGCTATTTGCCAAACCTTAATTCTTCTATCTTCTAATACCAGCTTTTTGACTTTTGCTACGTTTTCTTCGGTCACTACCGATATTGGCCGCCCTGAGCGGGGGTCGTCTTCGATCGATTCCCGTCCGAGTTTAAATAAGCGACTCCACTTTTTGACTGTGGCATAAGAAGGCCCAGAATCACCGTAAATAATAGCCATTTCCTCAAAAATACACTGCGGTGATTTGTCACTTTTTGTAAGGAATTTAATTACAGCACGGTGCTCAATTTTCGTAATATTCGTTGGTAATTCACACATGATGTACTTTTCCGTTGAATATCTCGAAACAGAATAATAAAAACGTGACATGTTATTTTTTAATAATTTGTTTTTAAATGGCCTTTCTAGTGGCCAGTATCATAAACGCATATATAACCACGAAATACCTTAGAATAATAATAGGCTTAGAACTTTTCAGACGCCCCTCGTAATATTACGTTGGTGCTGTTCATTTCTGATACACCTTATACTCGTGCATTCCCCCGTTATCGCTCTCAAAATACTTTCATTCTCAACTGGGACAATAACCAATGTATTTTCAGTGCCCACATTCAAGTGTCTGGTTATTTTTAACATACAAAGTTTAATTTGCATTATTTATACATGTAATGATTTCAGGTCTTTGCATCGAATTTCTTTGTCCCTTTCAGTGATTCAGGGCTTGGAGGCCTTCCAATCTTTGTAGGGCATCTACTCGTTACAAAGAATAGTAAGTCAACACAGGAAACTCTTTATTTTGAATCCAAGGGAAGAAACTTAAGATTCAATTTGGACGTTTTTATTCCATGTTGGTGCCTTAATGTGATAGTTTTAGTCACAGTCCTTTGTAGTCAACATCATCGTACGTTTATCGGCTACCTACTTTGAATGTCTATTTTATTCACCGTAGTCAGGTTAAAGATATAATTCTATATCCAGCTATCCCTGTAGCAAAAATTGGTTCAAATGCGTGTTGCCGTTTTGGCGTGATGAAAGAAATTCTGACCAACAGATAGCGCTGCACGGCTAGCGCCGCGAGCGCATCATGCAAGACGACCCATGACACTTTTCTTTGTATAGAAAACTGATCTTCAATGCAAATCTAGAATTTTATAACAGTCATACCATATATGTACGTGTAGGTATCCTCTACATATTCTATTACCACCATGTATGCATGCATGTAGGTATACAGTCCGTGAGCTCTCAGATTGCGATTCGGGTTTGGCTGAAAACTGAGAGGTCCTTATCTGGATCGCGTATGAGCGAGCGAGTCTAGTATGAAAAACGAATTGCATTCTGATAGCTCACGCACTGTACATAGTCTACATATTTCTGCCAACTCGGGTCTTTTAGTGATGCATAAAGCACAAACTGGAGAAGAGACTACCTACCTAATTTACTCATAGTTTTAATCCACAATGGAAACCGCCGCCGGTTGTTTACATTATCCTTACATATTTGCGGTTATTTGATCATGCAGTCGTGTTCCAGGTCATGTAACGTAAGTGATTCATTTATTTTGCCTACGGATTTTTACTGATACAGCGAGTTCGCTTTTGTTTTCGTCCAGATAGAATACAGATCGTGAAATCACATACTTTAAATTTTAGATTTTAGTAACACTAAGAAGCGTTGAAGACCAATTTCTGTGAATCGTAGTTCATACATATAAAATAAATTTAGCTTGATGCATAAGTAATTCACTTCTTGCATGTATTACTTGGTGAGCATCTTGGTAATGCAGCTGGGCTCGTATATTTGTTCCCGGGTCTTCTATGTGATGTATTTATCTATATAAGTTAGTATGTCGATGTCTAGTACCCATATCACAACTATAATTTTAAGTCAGGTCACTACTCATTGTTCACTAATATATTTCTTTACCAGATGCACTGCACGGTGTTACCCGCTCATCCCACGGAAAGAAAAAAAAATCGGGATAAAAAGTAGCCTATGTGTTAATCTAGAGTGTCATCTACCTTCATACCAAAATTTATCAAAATTGGTCCAGCCGTGAAGAAGTAACAAACATACAAACTTTCGCGTTTATATTATTACTAGCGGCCGCCCGCGACTTCGTCCGCGTAGATTTTTGATGATGACAAAGATATTAAAATAGGTAGGTAAGGAATTTTATTCTTAGTTAATTCACCCCCTTAGGGGCAGAATTTTTTAAAACGCTGAAATAACTTTTTTGTATTCAATTAAGTAAGCTTTCTACAAAGTTTCAAGTCTCTAGTTCAAAAAATAAAGTTTCTCCCATATAAACATTGCACCCCTATTTAACCCCTTAAGGGGTGGAATTTTCTAAAACGCTGAAAGTACTTTTTGTGTTTTTTAATAAGTAATCTTTCTACAAAGTTTCAAGTCTTTAGCTCAAAAAAAAGTTCCCCCATACATAATTTTAACCCCTTTTTTACCACCTTAGGGGGTGAATTTTCAAAAACGCTGAAATTAGTTTTCTTCCATTATATTTTAATACCTTTTTACAAAGTTTCAAGTTCCTAGCATGAAAAAAAACTTGTACCCCATACAAACTTTGCACCCCTATTTAACCCTCTTAGGGGAGGTATTTCCAAAAATCCCTTCTTATCTCTAGCCCACGTTATAAAAGTAACCTACTGTGCAAAAATCAACTCTCTAACATTAGTAGTTTCGGCTGTGCGTTGATGAGTCAGTCAGGACTTCTTCTTTTATATATATAGATTAGTGTAATTACTTCGATATTCCTTATCCCAATTTGCGAGCTACACTACCAGGAAACACCATGATATTTCACACCTTTTTAAATATCTGCCCAACACAATAGCCTTAATAAACTTCCCGATGACTCGAGCGATCCAATTGGACCAATGCAGACACACCCGCGGCCGACGCAATTCAATAACGTTTATCATTATGTACACAATTGTAGCTTGTCATTTTAACTAATACGACGTACGTATCTGATACTCGTTATGGTAATTTGTTAGCAGTTGTTTAAGGTTAAAGTAGTGGCTAGGAAAAGACAAGACGGGCTCAGTATGCACGCGGTAATAGCCTAATACGTACGCACGCACCATTGAATTTCGTTTTACACAAATAACCCATAAAATTCATAAACTATGCGAGAATTAAAAACAATAACTTCTGAAGTGTGTTATTCTGTGGTACTGAAAAGATTAATAATGGAAAAATATTATACTGTTTACTATCAGGAGTACCAGGTTCAAAATGGAAGTGAACTAGAACACCAGACAATTAATTATAATAAAGTCTCCTTTAAATTGGAAATACGTTTAAACAAATGATATGATGAAAGTTCGCTGCAATTCACGATGACGCTCACTTTCAACGTTTGACCTGTTGTGTTATTAAATTTCGCGACACTTTGCACGAAGGAAATATTTGCATTCCCGAATATAGCACGCGGCGCAAGCTTTATCATTCAAACAACGCTGACCGATAGTGCGGTTACTTTTGCGGCCTTTGTTCAGAGGCTTACTGTAGTCTTCTACTATACAAGTCGTCTATATTAAATATTGTAGATAGAAATATTATTTTTCAAGTAACACAGCATCTTAAATAAAAGAAAGACCATAACATTTTACATAAACACCTACTGTTGTCCTAACAGTCGTACCCTGAGTTAACTGCTAGCAAGTTGTTTTGGTCTCCTTTGTGTGAAGACCATCTGACTGTTTGCCCTGTAGGTAGTTGTCCAGTTTACGCTCTTTTTATAGTCCGATCCTGTCTCATCCTGACCACGTGGCCAAACCAGCGAAGTCCAGCCAATTTACACACCCGGCGACCCTCCTGACACCTGATCTCAGTCAACAACGAAGCCACGAAGTGACTAACAAATCTTGGTTTCAAAATGTAAAGTGTATTCAACCTGTTTGAATTAATATGCATGTTATTGGCCTAATATATCCTAAGTAATGTAAATAGTTTGGATTTGGTCGAATAGGGCACAAGTGGTAATATTCAGTATTATCTCGTTCGGGCGGCGTCGTAAAAGAACAATATTATCAGTACAGTCTATTGTTCAAAGGAGCCATGTTTGGTACGTGCTGGATAACAGGTCGGATATCCGATGCGGTTTTGTTACATAGATTAGTTACACACACATCGTCGTGTAGTGTGTAGTCCTTATAAATGCAAGTTAGGAGTAGGTAAAGTCAGAGTTACACTCTTCAAGCCAGGAATATTTCTGTAGTTGCACCACCTCCGTCAGTCGTATGATAAAATAGAGCCAATATAGGAGCAGTTTTATGATGACTATCAAATTATATATTTTCCGTTAGTACTTACCACGAGCAACCTTTTTCCTGGCCATGATTTCTCTTTTTTTTCGTCTTGATAATTTTCTCGTGTTATAACTGACCGATGACACGCGTGCCGTCTGACGATTTGGTGACGGTTGGCCACAACAACAATAAAAAATTGTCTCACTGTCTAAAGTTATGAAGCCTGAAAACTATAATTTAAAGCGATAAGTTTTCCGGCCTTAACCCGTATATACCGGTACAAAAAGGTAATGCTTACGTTCTATACTAACTCGTTTAAAGTTACAACTTCTTAAAGTAGTACAAGTTTACGTTGTTATTGGTTAGCACTCGAAAGAGGTGTTAAATTAACACTGTTAATTGTTTGACTTGAGTGATTTCCAGCGATAAAGTACAGATTTCATCTTAAGTGAGGAAAGAGTGTTATATAGAATCTCACAAGAACCCGAAACATCACCTCTCTATTTATTACTTAATGTCACTTAATGCAGATCAAATTCTCTCTTATTGATCTCTTTTATTGTTTATTTTTGCTTAATCCTCTACCCAAAGGTTGTCTGGAAGAGATCGCTGTTTAGCGATAAGACCGCCTATTGTCTACCATTTATAATTTAAGGCTTCGATTGTAATATTTTTCTTGTTGGTGTGCAATAAAGAATTGTTGTATTGTATTGTATCAAATTACAAAAATCTATTTCACGTCACGGACTATCTACTATTTACATAGAAATACAAAATTATGCGTTAAGTGTTAAAATAACATTAAATCTGTGGAAAGAAAATTGCAAGTGACTTTTGCAAAATTCAGAAGCATTATAGCGTGTATATTTGATATAACCGCAAACTTTACGGGGTGTTAGTATAGGCACTTATTAATATATTGATCCGTAAATTATTAAAAAAATCGAACTTTTTTTTTTCATATAAAATAATTCAGCACGCAATGTATGTTGTTTGTTGACACTTAACACGTGATGTCACGACTGTCACTAGTAATAACTTCTAACTACTGTCAATAAAAGACGTTAATTAAGTTGCACGATAGTTGTTAAAAATTAAATCAAATTAATCGTTACGGTTCATACGCCTGAGATAATGATTTTCCACGTGCCGTCCTTGCACTTCAATGCAGGCGTTACAACGTCGTAGGATTGATTGTCGCACATTCTCCATAGGTACTTCCCGAAGATTATGAAATACTTCTGTTATTTTTCCCTTCAGTTGTTCAACAGACTCTCTAGGTTGTGAATAAACTTCATTTTTCACGGCTCCCCATAAGTAAAAGTCTAGCGGCGTGAGGTCTGGAGAACGACCTGGCCATCGACGCGGACCGAACCTTCCAATCCATCTGTCTTGAAAGATTGCGTTTAGAGCATCACGTACAACAATTGCAGAGTGTGCCGGAGCCCCATCCAATTGCAGCCATGTCTGCATACGTTCTGCTTCCGGCAATGCGTTTACGTACTCTGCCAAAGTGCCGTTTATCAGTTCGAGAAATTTATCACGGGTTAGATTTCCGTTGATAAAGACTGGTCCGATAATTCGATCTCCATGGATTGCCGCCCATACGTTTACTGCCCAGCGGTACTGGTGGCCCGTTTCTTTTAAAACGTGCGGGTTCACTCGGGCCCAATAGTGGCAATTCCTCTGATTCCATACACCGTTTCTGGTGAATGTACTTTCGTCAGTCCAGATAATTCTTGACAAAAATCGGCGGTCATTTTGATGTTGCCTGCGTAGCCAATCACAAAATACTATACGGGGTGGTAAGTCCCTAGGTAACAACGCGTGAGCTTTTAAAAACTTGAACGGGTGTTGTCGGTCTCTTTTAAGAATTTTGTGAACCGTACTGTGGTTCATAGCAAAACGCCGCCCTGCTTCTCTTGTGCTACTTTCGGGATTTTCAGCAAAGTGGCGTAAAACTCTCTCCTCTCCCTGAACAGGAACACGTACGTTATTATCTGGTCTCACGACTCTTCCCGTAATAGGACCATCCTCACGAACCCGTTGTAATGCACGAGCATCTTGGGGTTGCCTGCGATCTGGAAATCGCTCCATGTATAAAGCTATTGCTCGCGGTCCTGTTTGTCTAGCTTCACCATAAATTAAAATCATGTCGGCTAATTCCCGAGAGCTAAAAGTTGAGGGTCTTGGCATTTTTACCAAAAAATTACAACACTTATTCACCAGACAACCTATGTCACAACAAAGTCCTTTATTTTAATTTGTAATTTGGTCTAATGGCATCCTAATCTACCAGCTAGCAAGGAGTAATTCATTGTTTGTCCAAATATGCAATAATATGTGTCTTTATGTTGGTACTAAGTATAAGGGCATAAAATTAATCTTGAATGAAGTAAGTAAATACTTTCTTGTATTTACCTTTTTATTCAAGTAACCATATCTGTGTTATCCTTTCAAGTTGAAGTGTATAATTGACGTTATCTTGTCAATTGTTTGTTGATTATTTACTTTATTGTGTTCGTAATAAATTAAAATATTAATTTATGTTTAAAATTAGCGGCTCAATAACAATAATAGAAGAACTAGAAAATATGTGTAATAGATTATTAGTAGATAATTCAAGTGCATGTGGTTTGTGTTTTGCCTCAATCTGAATTACAATAAAATTGTAAGTATTATTTTCTAAATAAAATTTGGTTTTATTACCCAAAGAAATAATAGTAGTTTATGCAACTGATACATAATGAGAGGCATTAAAACACGAGTGTGGTTTTATGAAACGAGCGTCAGCGAGTTTCATAATAGGATCACACGAGTGTTTTAAGGCCTAATTATGTACAGTTGTATACACTACTTTATCTACACACATATCATAAGTACTCTAAGATGGGTTCAGAAGCCATAAGGAAATGACCGGCACCACTAGTGCTACCTGTAAAATATCTAAAAACGACATATACTAATGCAGTAAGAAATAAATCTGAACAAATACATAAACAGATTATTTATTGTAATAGTTGTAATTTACATTTACATTGAAACAATATTTTCAACTAAAATGTGAATTACAATAAACTTTTCTCAATTCTACTTTCGTAACAGCAAAGAACCAACAAACAAATGACAACAATAATGGCGGCAATTCGGACCTCCGTCAAGACGAATGTTTTTTTTTTCTAAATCATATACCTACAAACGAATGTATCCATATTCTCATGTCACTCGAGATCAAATGTCGTGCGGTTTTTTAAAAAAACATACTGAATTGACGTTTCGTATCGATAACAATATTAATATCTATGGATACTAGAATAGAGACCTACTTCAGTTTTGACAGCTGTTCCAAATTTAAACTCATAACCTTACAAAAATTGATAGCGTTATAACATTACAGTACAAATTTTACCTACTGCCACAGATAAGAAAGTTCTCATAGTAAAATTGGTTGTAGTAATGCTGGTCATTTCCTACGGTTTCTGAACGCATTTTGGAGCACTAATGATATGTGCGTAGATAAAATATTAAATGCGTTAGAATGTACAATCATTATTAAATTATGGTTGCCAAATAGTCATATTATAAAGAAAGTACGTATTCAACAATAATTAAATAGTACGTAAAGACTCAGTTAGCCTTCCATGTGTCAAATAAGTGTACACAATACATTGCTGCTCAGAAAATGTTCAAAAATTAATTACGCTATGGCAGTTAACGCTAAATTAATAATTGTTACAAATATCAGTTTATAACACTTAATTCTACGTCTGGCTTCAATTTGCGGTTATATCAAATATACAGGCTGTATATATATATTTTTCTTCAATTTAATTTATTTTTCTTAATTTTTTTTTTAAATTGTTCTAAATACATTACTTCAAGGTAGTTTCACTTAATTCCGGTATTTTTTGAATATTTCATTTTGCAAAAAGTAGGTAAATTATTTTGACTAATATGATCATCAAATACCGTATATATATATATATATATACATTATTCTGAATATCTTCGACTTATAGACGTTATCACAATATATTCGATGGGTTCTGAAACTTGACTAAATTATGTAAATTTTGCTTAAAATTTTAGTATTCGTCATCGTCAGCATTCGCTATTTCATTGTCAAAAACGTATTGTTATCTCGTCGTTTTAAATTGGTCCATTAGGTACAGATATTACTAAATAGCGTTACAATATGTTAATAGGCTCTTAAAATTTTGCTGATATGAGATAATGTTTAATGAGAGTATAGGATAAAATCTCCATTTCTATCCTGTGGGGCTACTAACGCTTTCATCTGTCTCTCGGTTTGTAAAGAAAGAGATAGGCAATGTTTGTCGCGCAATTTACAAGTGGATCCGATAACATTATAAGTATGCATTTAAAAAAGATTATTCATTTACACCAGTCTACTCGTGCTACTGCTTATTGTTATGAATACGTTCGCTACTTAAGCAAAAAACAATAAACGTTTTCGCGAAAATTCCAGGGAAATTGGTGAAAAGTGGTGAAAAAACCAGCTGATGAGCCCCTATTTCCCTATTTCTGGGCTGTCATTTGGGCATTTCTGGCAATGATGCCGCCATTAGATAATTGTCCGTGTATATACAAGCCTTATTCAATCTCTTGATAATCCATACTAATATTATAAATGCGAAAGTGTGTCTGTCTGTCTGTCTGTCTGTCTGTTACCTCTTCACGCTTCAACCGCTGAACCGACTTAGATGAAATTTGGTATGGAGATAGTTTGAGACCCGTGAAAGGACATAGGATACTTTTCATCCCGAAAAAAATTAGTGTTCCCGTGGGATGAGCGGGTAACACCGCGGGGCACAGCTAGTAGTATATATATTGATATATAGAAAAAAAAGACTATCTACTTGTAACTAATAAAACGCAGGTAATTTTAAAGTGCTGACTATAGCCATTCTGCTGGAGTAAAGTGTCTTTGCATGTTATTAGCAAATCAAAGGTTGAGCGATACTATCGTAAACAACTACTACGTAAGTGACAATTGACGTACGACAATCGAAAGTCATCGCCCGTGTAACCAAATGCGTAAATTGGAATGGAAAACAATTCGGTACTACCGCAAGGAGCAATAAGGCCTTATGTGAGATGGTTACTGAAACGTTCACGGACATTTTTATTAGGGCTGTAACTGTTTGACGTTCGTATAGGCCTGTGTTATTAACTACCATGGGCGCCATGATACTTATGACATGATGGTGTTTGTGCTGCTTATTTGGATAGGAATCTTTGGTGAACTGATATGTAGTCAAAGAGTCATTAATGTATGATCGTTATTGAAGTTTATTAGAGTTGTTCTTATTATAATGAAACTAAATGGTATTGCTGATTGGTTTATGACCATCTAAGTATACCCGTCAAGTCAACTCAATCGTGAAATCGTGATCCATAGGATGTGCCATATGTCTTAGCGTACGAGTAGCATATTATGTATTTACCCTGAGTAAATTTTTGTCACAAAGTCCATTCGAGTTGATCCATGGGAGCTTCGCTCGCTTCGCTCGCTCCGCTCCAATAAACGGATTTTAAAACCAAATACCACTGTCGTCGTATAATAGAGTCACGTAAATTCTCGGGCATTTATGAATACACTAGGTTTACGTACCTATTGCGAATAAGTCAGTTGTCTAGAAAATGCAATTTTCGCAGTATCTTGTCCCCAACAAACAAAAAATCCTCTTGTAGTGGCTTATATAGCCAAAAATATTATTCTTGTAAAAGCCATATTATCGCTAATAAGGGTGGATTTGGGCACAAATTATAAATACAATAACCTTATACTCAACTTATAGTTGCTTTATTATTTGCTTTATTTATCTTGTAAGTGCTTTATTGTGACAAGCAACAAGGTAGTCAAACTTATAATGGCATGGAAAATGCACTAAAAAGGTTAATATACTTATAAGAACTATATTTAAAGCGTTTATAAGGGCGATCGTCCTTATACGCGTTTTGTTATGGTCCGATTTAAGGGCGTAAAATTCATAACGGCAAAACAAATGCCCCTAATAAGGTATTTGGCTCTTATAACTGTATGTTTATGACTGTGCAATAAGTTTATTTTCTTTTTTGTAATAGTTTGACGAAAAATAATCTTCATGATTAATAGTAAACGGTACCTAAGTTATTTTTTTTATTCTATGTTAGAGTACCCGAAAAATGCAAATTTATAGTGAAAACTGTGTGGGAATTTAAATTTGTGATAGATTATGGTATAAAACATGATGTGTTATCAACGCGCCTTTGTATTATTGCGGTTTTGTACTGAAAATGTAGTTAATTATTTAGTCATGTTTTATAAAAGGCCATTATAAGAGCGAAAGAAATTTGCACATCATCTACAAATACACTATGAGATTAAAAATCTATCATTAGCAATAGGTGTTGCTTATGATTCGCCATTTTATATGTCGTTAGGGTTCCTTTCTCACAAGTGAAGTCCCTTATCTACTAAGTAACTAAGTAAGAAATGTTATAACTGTAGATATCCGACTCATCCAAATTTACCATCACACTTTGTCATACGTCGTGAATATATAGAAGTTTTGCAACAATTCACTTTAATTTTCTGTCAAAATTGTAAAGCGTATTTGATATAGGTACGACCATTTTATTGCAGATGAATGCGAATATTGTAATCCGTAATTTCAATAGTAACAATATTTCTAAGTAAACATTGACACTTATTATTAATCGGACGAGTAAGTATAAATTTAATATTTAAAAAAGTTTGATAAATTAGTCAAATACCGATTATTATTACATATAAAAGTACAATAAAACCAAATACTTCATGAATTCATTCATTTAACACGTCATTAATTACATTAGATATAAAATTTGATTAATAAACGAACTTAAAATTGTTATTCATTAAATATATTTGGCGGAATGTACACGCGCTTGTGCCATTCTGACATAAGACGAATATTAAAAAAATGCTTTTGCACATGCGCAGTAGTAGATGTCAAGCGCGGTTTACAAATAACCCCGCCATTTTTTATTAATTACTAGTTTATTTCGAAGTTTTTTCAATTCCTCATTTGACGATATGTCTGTAATGACTGTCACTGCCGCTACAAATGTATTCCTCAGTGCTTTCCCGCTCACTCTCATGTTCCATAAAATAATCTTCTACGGAACCACCGGCTGCTACCTCGGTACCAGATTGGTCATTTTGTAGATTTACAGAAGTATTAGGCGTAACCATATAAAACCTTTTAATATAACACTATAGAGAACATAGCCCTTATTAGTATTATATAAGTGAATATGGATTGCTTTAATTCTTATTAAGACTATATAAAATGCTATAATTCATTCGTTGGGTAAACATCTTATAAAAAGCTTCCTATAAGCCGAAAAGCTTTATAGGTACCTTGTGCATTACTTTTATAAGAATGATTGGCCATATAAAACGCCTTTACAAGGCTTTCAATATTATACAGCTAAAACGCAATGTAGCTAGCTTCTATAAGAACATAAAAAAATTAACCCTTATTGTAGCCATATTAATTGGTTTTATTAACGTTAACATAACCAAATTATAAGAACAAAGGTAATTTTAGCCAAATTGTCTTATAAAAAGCCGTTAAAAGGTACATTGTTGTAATGAATGCCATTTTATAACAACTATGAGACTTTAGTTCTTATAGATTTAATTTTATGAGGTTATTTTGTTTGTTGGGTCCTTTATGCTGTGTAGACTTAATTTTCAAAAGTCCCTATCGAAAAATATTATAGGTATGGTAGTCCCACACAAATCCACCTAGTCCCTAATAAATTTCAGTAGGCTTGTACGACGTACGTATGGTAGGATATACGTATTTCTAGATATCTATTTTTAGTACCATAGACGTACATTCAATGCACTGGTAGTACATCTGATCCGACACTTATGATTATGAGTCTATTGTCATATGATAGAGACTGTCGGTTTTTGTATCTATGAATAAAGAATGCATAGCTGTAGAGGCAGTCACTACTTAGGAGATAAAATATGGTAGCTGAATATTTCGAAGCCGGACGAAACTTACGCCACATTATACTTCGATATCATAATCATAACTACGAGTTACCATAAGCATAATACTCTGACGGATTGCTGAAATTGAGAATTCCCACCAATAACATACTCCCAAAATTAGAAAAATTGAAAAGGTTTTAGGCCAACCATAATAAGTAGTGTCAGTAAAGATGTAAATTTTAGGTCTGGTTTGTTCTGTAGCCTAACTTATTTATAACGTAATATCATGTATTAACTCAATTCGAAGCTCATCAGATAGACTCAATGATGAAGAGCTCCATATGAGTTCGAAACATGTCGGGCCGTTCCTGAGATTTTTTACGTAAGTTTAAACCGTTTTTTTATACTTAATTATTAATTTATAACGACTTGCCATGCGAACCTATACTTAGTTTTGATATTTCAGAAATGAGACATTAGACATTATAACCTTGAAATTCTTGGGTATTTGTCAAAAATGTCTGCTTCGCAAACCTTAAGCAAATTTTATAATAGTGTGGTTCAGTTTAAATGATTATCGGTGTATAAAAAAAACATAGGTACAAGCGATGTGACTGATATCAGTAGAACTTATTTATTATGGCGTTAAATAAAATTACCTACATGTTAGCAGCGAGCACGCTTTTTCGTCGTTTTCTCCATCTATATACCTATAAATAAAACTAAATATTATATGAAGTCGCAGTGTCTTATAGGATGAAAAGTTTTAAAAAAACATTTAAATATTTATCGTTATAGGACGTGCTAACTACTATTGGTATTTTTTGAGCAAGAGCTTAAATATGATTACATTTTAAAATTTTGCTTTAGTAAAAGTAAACATACAGATTTATATATATTTTGTGGTTAATAGATTACATATAACTATTTTTGTAAAAAAGTTATTCTTCTCCTGTTTAGGTTTCACCATATGAATAATCAGTACTTGACTGAGGTATTCAAGACATTTTACCTTATTGCTGTAAAATCCCACGTGCATCAAGCCCTTGAAATGCTGGCTGGCAATGCATTGTAGACGTCTTACGATACAATGTCAGTTCAGTAATAGTATAGTATAGTAGATACATGTAATAACTTTCCCCAGCTATTAAATTATTATAAAGTATTCGTAAAGCGTACACCTGTTCAAATTGAATTCAGTTCGATAATAATGAACATAGATGTGTATCATAGTGTTCGACAAATTTCCCGCGCATAAAATTACTGTTGAAAATACGCAATATACGTTATCTATTGAAACCACAGGAACTTCCGGGAACTTTAGTAATTCCCTAAAGCTTGTATATTTATAAATGCCACCAAAATCGTACCATAACAAATGTGTTCATCGTACGAAACAGGGATATATTTTTTTAAATGGGTTTCAACTTACCGATATTCGCGAATATCCTTTCGTTCTTTATTCAAAAACCACAAAACACAGCACAGGAAAATAAATAAAGTTTTAAAATTCGAACACTATTGGTGGGAATTTTAGCACGCGCGTACTGCGCGCGCCACAGCCGTCGACTGACCTGCCAGTTCCTCCTCTAGTTCCCGTATAGGCGCGTTGTCTCTGGCGCTTTTTTATTTTTAATTTTTATTAGTGAAGTGAACCAACACGTGATGGCAACAGGTTTGTTTTTATAATCGTGTGCATTCGGCGTGGGCATTATCGGTCAACTGTGATATTAGTGTGACAATGTAGTGATATGTTTACAGGCTAGGTTTATAATTAACCACAATAATAGTTGAGCGTTATATCTTGATAAGTGATAACATTAAGAGCAAAGTCGCGAAAGGTTGTGGGTTCAAAACCGGCGATACCTTTTTTGTTAAATAGAGGACGATTTTGGGTTACAAAAAAAAAATTTAATTGCGACTCTACCTCTGAGACTCAAAGATTTGATGTAAATTCATATCATTCCAATATAAACAAAAAATACTGATACAAGAACAAAAAGCTTTTGCGCTTTAAATAAAACCCGTCGTGATGAAAAATTAAAAATAAAATAATATGTATATTCTTTTTTTTTGCTAGAATTCGCCAAGGTGTCGCAATATATGTCGGGTTAAAAGTACCCTATGAAAAAATTTAATTGTCCAGCTACCCATGTCATATCGGAAACAATGTAAATCGGTTCAGCCGTTTAGGCGTGAATGGCGTGATGAAATGACAACGACACATACATACATTACATACATCACAAACGTACAAAAAAATATTTTTAGATTAATCGACTTCGAAGCTAATTCACTTATTTTTTCAAAATATATTCAATGTAAGTACAAACATTTCATTTTTACTAATTTTACTACCTACCGTATCCACATCTATTAGCCTAGTTTAGTTTCCAATGAAGAGTAATGGTGGGTCTAGTGGTGTCCCTCTTCTCTCTCTATGTGGCACTGTTTCACAGTATAAAGACTACTATTACTGTTTGATAACCCCTGCCCAAGTACACAGAGGCTGCATGAATTCTTATGCAGCTCGGGTGGCTAGTGCAATGCGTGGCTAGGAGGTACGCGACGAGAACTGTTTGATAGGTAATTCAATTATTTGCATTGAATGCTCCTAGCAGTCCAAACAGGTGCCGTTACGTTCTCAATAGAACCGTTTAAAACCTGTAATCTAAAGAAGAATTAAAATATTGGTATTGTAAAGTAGTAGTAGTATAGTAGGAGAAAATGTATATACACAATTGTCACTTGCAAATATTGCTTATAACCATATTTATATTAAAGAAAAAAAGAATATATATATTATACCTACAAGCTCACAAATGAAATTTATTGTAATAATTGAAATTATAACAATTATATTGTTTTGATTAAAAAAATAGTTTGATCGCAGCACTATTATTGTTTAATTAAAGCATTGGCAACGCAGTAAATGCACAGCTTGGAGTGTATAAATTGAGCTCGCCATATTAAACCCCGACCTATTTCTAATGTCAGCTGCAATTCGTTTGAAACATAGCATTTTAATTTTTCCCTAATAATTATGTGTTAGGGTCCAAAACTCATTACTTTTATGCTTTTAAAATACGCTCTACATTAAAAATACGAAAAACCATCTTTTTGTGTTTTTTTTTAATGTCGAGTTTTTTGTAATATCGATCAAGAAATTCAATTGTCCAGACAAATCTACATACATATTAACATATTAGACAAGAAAATAAATAATACTAACAAACATCGACTTTACAGCAGGGTCATACGCAGATTTAGGGTTACGTCTTTCCTGTAAACATTATACAGGTTACACGCTCAGTCAACCATCAATTCAGTCCATCAGTCTTCTCAAAATGACGAGAGATTGATCGTGTACCTGCCAGACTGACGGTCCGTGCGTGCGTGCGTGCGTGCGTGCGTGCGTGCGTGCGTGCGTGCGTGCGTGCGTGTGTGTGTGTGTGCTATGCTAGTATATCTTTAAAACAAAGAAAGAATTTTGCCAAATCGGTTAATAAATGACGGAGTTCTGAGGCAAGAAGCATAAATAATAATAATTATTATAAAAGTAAAAAAACACTGTTTTCGATTTTTTTATGTGTACACACATAATTACCAAGCTGAATGCCAAATTTCACGTTTCTATGTCACCTGAAAGTGGGTTAGGTTTTTGATTACTAGTCACTAAGTCAGTCAGTCAGTGGTAAAAATGCCGTTTTTTGGACTTTAATATCTCAATACCACTACTAAAACTATTTGACCTATATTTATGAAATTTGGGGTTCTAGTTGTTCTAAAGAATTTAAATACATAAGCCAAAATTCATGTATTTATGTTAAATACATTTGGAGTTATTGAGGGATCAAAAGTGGCTCCAAACGGTTCGCACGGCCGCTGCTCGTCAGTTCCTGGGGTGAACATGGCTGGACACGCTGCCGCGTGTCTAGATCTAAGCTCCTGATTACACTCTCATAAAGTGCGTACCATCTTCTAGACTCTTATGATGTGATAAAACAAATAACTTACAATACTTACATGCATGCATACAAGCTGTTAACTTCTGAACAGAAGAAACTACTTTGGCTTTTACGGCTATGCATGACTCAACAGTACAGCAACAGAATTGATCGGATTTGTGGTAAAGGATTAAAAGCGCCATTTTGCAGGTCTTCGGTACATAAATATATTCTTTACAAGGTTGACACATTTGCACTCGTCTACTACACTGAGTCTCGTGTCATATCATAGATTGTTGAGGTTGGTCTATAATTCAAGGTAGGCTACATATGGCCTAGGTTATTAGGACAAGACAATTAGTTGCCCTAGGTCAGCCACAAAGTGCTAAATATTATTGGAAACACAACTTCTAATTTTGTCTGAAATCGTATTACTTAAACTCATTACTCATTAGTAATATCGTAAGCATCGTAGCTCCTATGTCGAAATACCCTGCTGTCGAAAATTTGCGATTTTGAAGTTGTTACGGCCACTTTATAGAAGACTTACCATCAAGGTGCAATCGAGGTTAAATGCATGGCTATTTTGAATAAAAAAAAAGCTTTTTTATTCGATATATTTTCTTTGATCTTTCACAGTGATATATGTATCTTCTATCTCTACTTTATAATCTATACTATCCTACATTTATTTCGATATATTTCGAGTGAAATGGTATTTAGTAGTTTTATGATTATGATATTACTCTGGAATGTTAATTCGAGAGACGATAAACAAGTAATACACGTATACCTACTCCAATTATTAAAGTTACCAAAACATGAAATCACAAATTGAAAGTTTTATAAATAGCCAACTAGTTTCTTGTATAATCTAATGCCAAAGTATAATTATGTTTGACCTTATATTTTTGATGCGTATAAATTTAAAGATTAGCTTTGTTATATTAGTCTGTGTTTTTTTTGTTTATGGAGGATTGAAAATTTCTGGAATATAATTAATTTCAATTCATCTCATTTTGTTCAAAACATCATGACTGAGGTTTTGCGGTATGATGGCATTGCGTTTTGTTTTTTATTTTTTTATGGGCAGGGTGTGTATAGTAGGTATATTATCGTGTTTTATTTTATGGGACTTTTGAACCTAATCAAAAAGGGTCCCTTTGAGGTTATATAGCCACTTTACTTCAGTATCACTTGTGTCCCATCGGTCTGTCCTTATATTAAAGTGCTGTACTGAACCGCAAAAAATACTTTACAAAATGACATGCATAATATCTACTTAATAATACATGCGTAACGTTTAGTGTGATTATGTTGCTAAAAAGTATTAAGAAATAAAAAAATCTAATTAATAATAGCTATATAGCGCTCCAAGACAGGCATTACAGATGTGGGTGTCAGTCAAGGCCGCCAAGCTCAAGTGGGACTGGGCAGGACACGTCTGCCGAATGCATCCGGAACGTTGGGCCAAACTATCCACTGAGTGGATACCGCAGGATGGGTACCGGTGCAGAGGCAGACCGAAACGGAGATGGCGGGATGATCTGTACGCATTTGAGAACGTTTTGGAGCAAATTGCTCTTCAGCGAGACGACTGGAGAGAAAGAGGGGAGACCTTTGCCCAGCAGTGGGACACACACACAAACAGGCTAGATAAAAAAATATATATATAATAGAATCGCGCCAAGGATCCCGAATTATTTGAAAAAAAAGAACACATATTTTTAATAACATCGAACTTTCAGTGCGTGAGTTCGGCTCATCCTTGCCACATCTTTTTTATCCTTTATCCATAAACAAATGGGGTGTTTTCAAAAGTAACATAATTTGTAAACTTAATTGTTGTCGCTTTGCATGAATTTATCCACGTTTTTTATCAATTCTGAAGTACATGTTATTATAAACATGAAATGGTATCGCGAAAAGCTATAACATTCGTTTATAGTACCTACCTACCTATGTGCTATCAAAAAGCAATAAAATTTGTTTCATAACATTTACAGCAATTAAAACAGTCGTGTGACTTTTACCCTTCGTCAGTTTATTTAGTTATTTATATTATATCTGCATAAAACTTTCTATGAACAACATGTTATATTATACAAAAACAAAGTTTTATTGTTGACTGTTCTTTGTACGCAAAACTGCTGCCACCTGCAGGAAATATCACACAAAAAAACATACACAAACTTAAAAGGTAACTTCGGTCAAAGATAAATAATTTTGAATTGTTGCATTTAGTCTAAGATCCCGATATAGAACGACCTTCACCGAGATGTTTATTTGATGAAATGTATTTGATATTTAATTTAATATGTCAATAAATATATTGCATATGGGTTGCCTAACAAATTTTAGTCCAGGGTATGTTTAATTAATAATTTAAAAAAAAAAAAACATTTCACCGGTTTGATTAATATTAGATAAATTCTATACCAATCGAAAGTATGAAGCCCATAGAATATGCAAACGTTAGGTTGCATATTCTTTTCCCGTCACAACTATCGGGTAGCCAGGTATAAACAGGTAAATCTATACCTACTAGCATTTTGCAACGGTCTGATTATTGAATTGAAATTAAATAAAATTAAGATTATTTTATTACGAATTTATCTAATAATCAAACCGGTGAAATGTTTAATTTTTTTTTTATTTAATTTTTAACAAAACATACTTACCCTGGACTAAAATTTGTTAGGCAACCCATATGCAGTATATTTATTGTAATATTAAATTAAATATAAAATACATTTCATTAAATAAACATCTCGGTGAAGGTCGTTCTATATCGGGATCCTCTACTATTTTATTTATTTTAAAGTAATTAAATACAATAACATTGATACACGTCTTTAGTGCATGCCATGTCGTGTACTTTTGTGAACATAAGTAGGTACAAATTGTGTACAAATCTTGCGGATTTAAAGCGTAGATACATATGAAATCCGATACGACGTATCACCTCACCGACCATAATGCATTACTATAAACTGTAACTGTCACTTAGTATGCACGATAACGTGCAGTCCTCGGTCACGGCCAGGGCGCACGCGGACCCAACTCCAAAAGAGCTTACATACGTTAGTAATACTTAGTGGACCGTTGTTTGTAAACTGTTGTGGCTCGTAGAACGTGGACAGAAACAGAACTAAATGACGCCATTTTATGAATGAACTCGCGTTTGCCCGCGGCTATGGTTTCGTAAGAGTTTCGATAGACCAGATTCCCTTCCTGAGAAACTCTTATCCGTCGTCTTTTGTGGAGTTTAATCGTAAATCGTTAAATTACGGCATTATAAGACTACAGGACCAGGATGTATGTACCTACTATGGGCTGCACAATTGCATGACCTATTTATGAATAAATAAATAAATATCGGACAACCTCACACAAATCGATCTAGCCCCAAATTAAGCTCAAGAAGGCTTGTGTTATGGGTATTAGATGACGATATACGTACTTATATAGATAAATATATAAGTACTTAAATACATAGAACATCCATGACCCCAGCACAAATATTCGAGTTCATCACACAAATATTTGCCCTGGCCGGGATTCGAACCGAGGACCGTCGGCTCAGTAGGCAGTTGCTTAACCACTGCGCCAACGGCGTTGTCAAATCAATTCATTCATAAATATATGAGAGGTAGGAGTTTGAACTGAGCTTTGATAGAATAGTAAATAGCCAGTTTTTTTTTATTAGGTAATTAAAAAAAACGTAGATTGCTTTTGTTGTTGTTGTTACATTTAAAAATGTATTTTTAGGGTACCGTACCTCAATCGGAAAAAACGGAACCCTTATAGGATCACTTTGTTGTCCGTCCGTCTGTCTGACTGTCAAGATCCTTTATCTCGAGAACGCGTGGAGGTATCGAGTTGAAATTAACACCATATAGTCAGGTCTACGGTCCCTTGAAGCTGTGAAAAAAATCAAACTTCTACGTTAACGTGAAAAAAAAGATACGGGCGTTTATGTCGCAAAAAACGTACATTTCGACACTCTCAAGGGAATCAAAATGATAGGGTACTTCCCGATGACCTAGAACTATGAAATTTGGCAAATAATATTGTCATATACTACAAATAATATTGTCATATACTCATAAAAAATATAGTCCTTTTCAACCATCATATTTGGAGAACTCGGTTGCGTTAAGTTTTCACCTCAAACTTAACTCACCAAGCCATTTAAGATGGGATAAGTGAAAGTTTGTACGGAACCCTCGATGCGCGAGTCAGACTCGCAGTTGGTCGTTTTTTTTTCATATTATGACAAATATATTTATAATTTCAACCAACCTTTTAAAGTGAATATTACTTTCCCTGAGTTCTAGATATTACATAGCTATTTAATACTTTCATTGCGTGCAGTACTATAATCTATTCTGTGGTGCAGTCGAAAATAAGCTGAAGAAAAAAACAGTTCTTTGCGTTACAATTTTGAGTAGTTTCTGAAACAAAAATTATCAATAAAAATTCAAAATGTAGGTTTCAAATATATACCAATACATCGCAATAGCCCTGTTTTAAATAGTAACTTTGATAATATGTTCAGAAACGTTTGATCATAGACAAAAATGACTAAAACAATCAGCAATTTTGAACGGATAAGGAGCTTTTAAGGTGGTTTTCCACCGGCGAGGCGAGGCGGGGCGTGGCGGGGCGGGAATTGAAATCGCGCTGGCCCTTTTCCACTAAAAATTGACATTAATAGCTATCGCAAGCCCGCGCGGGCCCGGATCCCGGAGATGCAGAGGACCTTCATAAGTCTGCGCCACGTCCTATCCTGAGCTGCTTCTTAGATTAGATAGATCATAATAAATACAAATGCGTTAGATAATTTCTCACAATGCTGTAGTTACATACATTTCTTTATTATTCTTTGACGTCATAGTCGTATTTTCGTCACAAAGATCAGAATAAATTAATGAAAAAAAACTAGCCAAGGACCAGATTGTTGCGTCGGCGCAGATGTCAATGTCGAACTAATGTCAGTCTACCGAGACCTTATGTAACCGGAGTAAGATATTTATTCGTTTGTCTGAGTTGTTGTGTTCATCGTTTTGTTCAGTTTCCGCATTAGTTTAAATAGGTATTGGGTTAAAACAATCAAGTTTTGGATTGATTTGTTTTTGCAACAATGCAAAACTCATTAAACTAGCTTCTTTCGTCGTAGTAGTACTTAGAGTTGTTTAAGATATTGTTTTAATAAGGTATTGTAAGTATTCCTCATTTTACACTATTTGAAGAAACTTATAATATCGGTATAATAGTTGTTGTTATGTAAGGTAGCAATCGCCTAGTCAGTTTTATTACTCTGAAGCCAATAAGACAACTATCATGTTTCCGTATTTTTAACCGACTTCAAAAAAAGGAGGGGGTTCTCAGTTCGGTTGTATGTTATTTTTTTTTTTTTTTTAATGTTTGTTACCTCAGAACTCCGTCATTTATGAGTCGATTTGGAAAATTCTTTTTAGGTTCATGAATAGACATCTCAAGGTTGGTCCCATACAATTTTGGTGAAGATCGGATGACGAAATCCATGAGGAATCGAAGGAATTCCTGAAATTTTAAACGAGATGCATGCCTTCAAGACCTCCCTGATCACCCTGCCATAAGTGTTTTTAACAATCACTAAAAAGCAAAAAAAAAAAATTTTAACAAAAAGTAGAACCGACTTCAGTAAAACTAAAAAGCCAAAAATAACCCGTTCAAGTACAGATTACCTTTGACTCACCCTTTGAAGTCGGGGCCAAACCTCACGTAAACTATAAAATATAAATATAATAACTGAGTGGTTTGGGATCGACTTCAAAGGGTGAGTCAAAGGTAATCTGTACTTGAACGGGTTATTTTTGGCTTATTAGTTTTACTGAAGTCGGTTCTATTTTTTGTTAAAAAATTTTTTTAGTGTGACTACACAGTTGTATTAGTTGTAGTTGGTTAGAGAAAATATATTGCAATATCTTCTGAATAATATAATACTTATTGCAGTTAGTTACCTATACCTATATACCTAATACCTATACTTTTTTTTGAGAAGCCATCATGTAGAGTATTTAAGAGTGTTAGTGTTAACAAAATTGTAAACAGAATGAACAGAAACACTATGTATGTTTAAATAAATTCCACTCGTCTTCTTCAAACCATGTCGGTTTATTTTCAAGAATCAAATGAATTAAATGGCAGCTATGCGGTAGGAAAGTTGAACGCATGATGCAATATGAGATGCATCTATAGTCATCTCATCGCATCAAGGTTGAGAAAGATATCCCTAATTTAATTGGAGTCTTTGACCTTTGAACGCATGGTTGTAGATGTGATTTATGTATATATATGATATCTACCATGTGAGGAGCTAAGGAAATTTACCATAACTGCATGGCCAGTGTCTGATTCGTATTATGGGAAACTTTGATCCCCTATTATTTACACCCATACCATCGTAATTTTTTAATTCATGTATTTCTGGAAATGTATGCACCATATACTTACTTACTTCATAACAAATCCTCACCTCTGGGACCACTGTCAGATAGAGTCAAAAAAAATAAAGCTGCGTTTCATAATAGTTAGAGCCGGGAAAAGGTGATACACACAGACAAAGTGATTATCATATTTACAATACTACGAGAAACTTTAGTTGAAGCCTTTTAAGGACTCTTTGCTACTATTCAGCGTGTTTTCTACCAGGATACGGTAACCGATGGCGAAAATGTATGCAATGTTTGTTGGTGTGTTTGACTTTAAAGATTTACATTCATGGCAAATACTTGTCAAACACGATAAGTGAGATCAAAGGTTTTACTGATGTTTGATGTCCTTGATGGATAAACTCAGAGTATTGTGCAAAAAAACACTACCGCTTATGCTGTACAAGATATTATTCCTATGGTTATATTGGTAAATTCATAATCATAACCACAGCGACGGTATAATATTCGTTTTTAGAGGTTTAGGGTGACTTATACCTATACCTATTAAGGTCGTGATGAGGAAAGTAATCCTCTAAGTCATATCTTAGGTATTGGACCCAGGCACACATATTCCATTTCATCACACAAATATTTGCCCTTGCCGGGATTCAAACCCACGATCGCCGGCTCAGTAGGTGGCTGCACTACTGCTGCGCCAACCGAGTACCTAGTCTATCTATACGTCTATTGTGTATGAAGTTTGGAGTCAAACCACGCTAACTGCCTCGTCTGGAGTCAAACCATGCAAATGAGCATGAACTGTCCACGAACTGTCAAACCATACAAAGGTGAGTCAGTTTGCATGGTATGACAGTTCATTTGATTGGAACAGTTAGCGTTTACTCTATTGACTATTGAGCGTTTACTCGTTTGACTCTATTGCATTTCTTTATTAAATAGTAGTATTATACAACGTATTTCGAATTCACTTTTAGACACTACAAGTCCACTTCTGACTAGCGTTTTATGCCTATCTGTTATCTGTATTAGATAAAGTAAAATCCCTTTATAAAACTTCGTAAATTCGTCTGTTGCAATTGTTTACTCTTAGACGGACTAAATTACTTAATCCAATGTAAGCAGTGACAATGTACATCCTTTTTTATTGTCCTGCAGTAACTGACGACGCAAATAATGTTAAACTACATTATTTTCTTGGTAGTTTTCCATATTTATTGCCTGCGCAGGCTTGAACAGTAAAAAAGCCGTCTAACACTACATTTCACAATACATACTTATTACAATTTTTATTTAGAATGTGAGCTGAGACTTATAACTCTTCGGATTATTGTGAACGAAAACTAGCCTATTACAGCCCTTTTTTTCATATATTATCAATTTATCACAGTAAAACTGAATTCAACTGGATATTTTTACAATAAATGTTAAAATTGACTTACTTTATGGTCATGAGGTTTGCTATACTAAATAACTTTCATGTTACCGATGATTTTCAGCGCTGACCCCAGCTGTGGATCAGGTTAGAGCTAAATTGTTAAGAGGAAATACCACTGCGCATTTTTCCATACAAATCGAGATTTTGGTTCTCATCTGTTTCCTCCTCCAAAACTTAACGGAATGTTCTGTGTCGTGTCGGATCTTTTCGATTTGTACGCTTCTTATTATGAAATTTGTGTACTAGGCGTCTGTTTTTGGCCAAAAATCCGCCGCAAACGGCCGCCTGGATAGTACACAAATTCTATAACAATTTGCTCAAAAAGCAAAACAGTCCGACACAGAACATTAGCTTCCCAATCGGCTCCTAAAATTTCGTCAAGATTGGCTGAGTTTTGAAGGAGGAAACAGACGAGAATGAAACCTCGATTTGTATCCGACGCCATAGTTAGCAGGTGCAACTTAACGTAAACTGATAGTCTGAGAAAAGGAGTAGTGATCGGTATATCCTCTTAATGGTCATGATCATGAGGTTTGCTGTACTAAATCATGTTCATGTTACCGTTGATTTTCAGCTCCGGCCCTAGCTGTCTATCAGGGTAGAGCCAAATTGTTAGCGCCCTTTATTCGTCTCTGGAAAAGCCTCATAAACATTTCTTTTTTACTTTGATTTTTATCGCCTTTGGCACCAGTCAGTCACCTAGGATGGCCGCTCCATTCGCTCTGGCCGCCGGCAATATTTTCAAAATAAATAAATTTACATACATAACCAGAAGTGTTAAGCATGAATGTACGATATAGAAGAAGCGGAAGACCAAAGAAAAGATAAACGGATTGTGTGACGTATGACGGATAAAACTAAATCTCATGACTTCAAATTTCGTGATTATGTATCATTGTTTTCCAGGTTAAGTTTGTCAAGACTTTTATTTAACTTATTTTTAGGGTTCCGTACCCAAAGGGTAAAAACGGGACCCTATTACTGAGACTTCGCTGTCCGTCCGTCCGTCCGTCTGTCACCAGGCTGTATCTCAAGAACGGTGATAGCTAGACAGTTGAAATTTTCACAGATGATGTATTTCTATTGCAGCTATAACAACAAATACTAAAAATAAATATTTAAGGCGGGCTCCCATACAACAAACTTGTTATAGATTATACACGATGATTTTTAATCGGTGATCAGGTACCAACTTTTCTAACTCAGTAAATGATGGCGGTCACGTTGAAGTCGTAATTACATGAAAACAAACTTTTATTTTTCTATGATAATTTTTATTTAAAATACCAATTTTGTCTTAAATTCCTTGTCACCCTACTAATCTGTATCTGTAAGCTTACAACCTTTTTAATAATTTAATGGCAATGACAATTTATGAGTAATAACTTGACATTATCATTGTCATAACTTACAAAGTCGTAGGAAATTTCGTAAAATTTCCCGCCAAAGCGATGACACTTGACGTAGGTATCGTACTTTAATAAATTTATGTAGGATGACCGTGTATCTAGTGGTTGTTAGTTATAATTATCTTTCAAGTTTTAATTAAATAAACAGGGAGGTAATTGCATGAGACCTCGCCTATTAGGTTTAATTTTAGCTGGATATTCATATTTTTCTACTCCTGATCAGTTGATCACCGATTAAAAATCAATATATATATATATATATATAGGTACGGAACCCTTCATGCGCGAGTCGGACTCGCACTTGCCCAATTTCTTTTTTATTTATAGAACTTCTAATATTACAATTTCCATACACCCCACTCGTCACAACTTTCATTAAATTAAGACTTTTTATACCGGGTCTATCGCGATGTTTTCTATTTACCTTCATTATCTGACGTTTCGATATGGTTTCACGCCCCGGGGACCCTGAATGAAGGTTTTTCTCTATGATCAAACATGTTTATATATTTGAAATCTACAGTTAGAATTTTTCATTGATAATTTTTGAACACAAAAACTACTCGAAATTGACAAAATTCACGCGGAAAATCAGTTTTTTCAACTTATTTTCGACTGCACGCAAAGAAAGCATAAAATAGCTAATGTTACTTCCTAGAACTCGGGGAAATTCACTTAAAAAAGTTGGCTGACATTAATCAATATATTTGTTATAATATGAAAGAAATAAATTTTAAACGGACTAAATTTTAAAGGCCTCTTATCTTAGTAAACACGAAAGTGAGACCTAAGTCCCTCTCTAGTTTGCATTGACGTTTATGCAAATTTCTTGATCAAACAGTCGTTCTGATCGGAACCGGCTTAGATCAATTCTGGATTAGTGCTAATGATAACTATCTATACAAATAGAATAAGAAGTGTGACGTCACATAGAACAAATGTGTACTATGTCGCGAAACCGGCGGTGTGGGTGGATCTAGTAAAAAAGATCACATGTTTTGTCGTGTGATTATTATTTTTGCCTACTTTTAACACGTTCACTGTCCGTGTCCCATATGTGGGGCCACGGCAAGCCTCTATTACTGAGACATAAGGTTCACCTGTCAAACTGGGACAGTGAATGTGTTAAGACTACCAGATAAACATAATCACTTCTTCACAAAATTTAACCGACGTCACGAAGTTAGTCTATATGACAATGAAACCAACTAGAAGGTTATTCTTAACACAAAAAATTGGTTCTGCCGTTGCCATTTCAGGGAACATACATAAAAATAAGTTTCTGTCAAACCTTTCATTTTTGTGGCAAGCTTTTATAGTATTGGGAAAATTTATTTACAACAAAACATAAAAAAAAAACTTAAACTAAAAGGTAGCTATTAAAACATGGCACTTTATAGTAACTTTTCTTTGAACATCCACCGATTGCTCACTGTGTACAAGTAAATTGCACATGCGTCATAATGTTCATTTACACCATTTAGTTTGTATAAAGTTTTGTAATTAGTCAATAAAGTGCTTATTCATTCACGGTCACAATTCATGTTCGCTATTCTATAAGCGTGCACACCTATCAAGTTAAATTAATCAAATTTATCTCAAGAAATCGTCTGTCGTGTTCCAAACTATTATCAAGATATTTATCAGGTAAATGTCAGAGTAAGCAAGTACTCTTACACACTGATACGATTTCAAAGTGTCCAAACTCGGTAGGATTACTTTAATGTACTACAGAGTTCCTAGGGCCACCTTCCGGCTCCATCATCAGACCAGCCCCATGGTACCATATTATTGCATTGTCATCAAAGTGAAGTAGGTATGCAAATATGTATTTAGTTAGTTGGCAAAAATAAGATGGCGTTCAATTAAGAGTTAAGAGGCCTTATTCCTTAAAAAAAACCATATGACAAATATATTGATAATTTCAACCAACTTTTTGAAGTTACTAATAGTTTTCCCTGAGTTTTAGAAAGTAACATTTAACTATTTCATGCTTTCATTGCGAGCAGTCGAAAATATGTTGAAAAAAAATCTGCGTGGATTTTGTCAATTTCGAGTAGTTTTTGAAACAAAAATTATCAATGAAAAATTCAAACTGAAGGCTTCAAATATATACCAATAAATCGCAATGACCAATGTTCTAGGCAGTAACACTGATAATATGTTAAGAAACGTGTTTGATCACAGAGAAAAATGTCTAAAACAATCAGCATTTTTAAGGGATAAGGACCCTTAAGTGTGTCCCGACTGACCTTATCCTTATAAGAAGTTTGACCCCTATTTTATATGTTTATTTTATAATTACAATTATAAACTTCTAAAGGTTCCTTTATCTTGTACCTTAGTACCTACCATTTTCCCTTATCTTTGACATCATGTATCATATCAGAATGGCTCCAGTCCAGTGTCATGTGACACCACTCACTTGTATACATAAAATGGCGTAAGTGCCGTGTTTATTATATTAATATAACTTCTTTTGTATGTGGGCAGAACTTGAGAACACATTAGGTGTAATTAATGGTGCCTTGTATTCAATCGAAGTAGGTCGCAGGTCCGGCATATTAAACACCCTTTATTATGTACTAACATTAGGTATATACATATAAACCTATTTGTTTCTTAGATGGATTTCGTGTAATTTATTGATTTATCATTCATATAAGTTACACAGCATTACAGAAACATAATCAAAGCATTATTAACTACAAAAGTACAAGACTTAAAACTAGTTAGATTCAGGCGACGCAACGGCGTGGCTCCGTTGCGTCGTCTGATCTGTTGTAGGCTTCGGCAGTGGCAGGAACTGCCGAAACACGACACCCTTCGGTTATGAGTAGTGCGCGTTGGTGGATCATGGCACTACTCACTCTAGCAGGCCAACTAGCAACTTTGCTTTGCACCTCATTTGTATCCGTTGCGGCGCCAAACATACCAGGTGCATTCTTAACTTAACCCGGCCAGTTAAAATGGGATACGTTTATACGCCGGAAGGTGGCCATAGGAACTCTATAATAGAAAAAGCAATCCTCCCGAGTTTGGGCTCTTTAGAATCGTCTCAGTGAGCATTTGATTAATATCCAAAGAAAAGTACAGTCGGCTATAAAAGCTTGTCACTAAAATGAAATATTTGACAGAAACTTTTAATAAAGCATGTTTAGTTGTGTGTCTTATCGACCCGGCAATTCGGCGTAGCGTCTTACAAAAATGGGTAATTTCTTGCAAATTTTTGTTATCTAACAGAATACTTTGAAGTGGAATTCAACCCAGGTAGCGTACAGGCTGTATAAGAGTGCTACTTGGGTATTTTCGGGTGTACATGGTCCGGAAGATTACTGGGATCCGGTGAAACGGATTGCAATCCCCCAGTGTCCACCTCTTGATTTACCAGACGTAATCTGATCTAGGTTTATGCGTATTACTTAGTTCTAGCATCAGCAATTACTGTTATGTCTATATGTGAACTCTCCTCTATTGTTAACAGCGTAAGAGAGCTAAAGAGGCGTCTTCATCAGGTATTTTTGATACAATTTTTGCTCATAAATTTAAGAACTCGACTGTACTAGGTACCTTTGGTTCGCATTCCAATACAAACGGGTGCATAGACTTAGATGTATACACACGTAATAATGACGTGTTCATGATAGGGTCGGGAGTCAAGTGGCCACACGAGCGCGAATTGAGACCAATTTACGCGTCTCTGTTTACGTGCGGTGACAAAGTTCAGCGGTTTTTCCACGCATTCCTCTACGTCTTAATAATCATAATTTAAAAAATCTCATTTAAACAATTGTACTTTTGGCAAAAATTTTACGCCCACACACGCTGCACCGCCTTGGCAGAAACTGGCTCAAAATTTTATATCCGTGTTTTTTTAGGGTTCCGTACCCAAAGGGTAAAAACGGGACCCTATTACTGTGACTTCGCTATCCGTCCGTCTGTCACCAGGCTGTATCTCAACAACGGTGATAGCTAGACAGTTGAAATTTTCACAGATGATGTATTTCTATTGCCGCTATAACAACAAATACTAAAAATAAAATAAAATAAATATTTAAGGGGGGCTCCCATACAACAAACTTGTTATAGATTATAGGTACGGAACTCTTCATGCGCGAGTCAGGCTCGCACTTGCCCAATTTTTTTAACAATTTATACCTGACTATGATAAAGAAAAATAAATAATATTTGCATTCACCTTCTAGCATTTTCATACTTTGCTACGCATCCTCTGTTTCCGCGCAAATAGTTCACAAATTTTTACATCTCTGGTGTATGCGCATTGCGAAGCATTAGTTTCGGGTTTCCTATACTTACTTCATTGAAATAAAATCAAGTATTTAGTATATTTTCTATTAACATAACAATTATATGATTATACATATACAGACAGTATCGCCCTCATCCTTCGGAAACTGTAGTTTTGTGGGAATTAATAACTTATGTCAATCTAACCTTCGTACAAGAGTTTGACTTGCACATGGCTTTTATTTTCTAACTAGTTGCGCCCCGCGTTGCTACCCGCTCGACCCGCAGGAAAACTACATTTATTCGGGATAAGCCTATTCGGGATTAATTTAAATTGGTCCAGCTGCGTGGTTGAGCGTGAAGACCTAACACACATACAAACACACTACAAACTTTCGCCTTTATAATATTAATATATTATATTAGTGTGTGTGATGAATCCTGATACAAATGTTAAGATAGTTCATTTATTATTCGAATATAGGTACCTATATAATTTTAGTCAACAGACCGTGTCAGTTTTCTTTCAACAATGAATTGTATGCATAGAGGTGATCTGTAAACATTCTTTGTATCAGTTCCAAGTACTGCTTTCACTGCGTATGTGATCAGTTTTATATTTCATATAGCTTTGTGCGTGTGACATCCGTCATCTCATTTTATAACATTAATCCGTCGAGCGGCTTCTGCGTCATGTGCGGACAAAGAATGTCTTACCAACAAACGGTGCTGTATGGCTGTCGCGCCCATACAAATCCTGCATCGTACTATTCGTGCTGATAAGATTTTTCCTGAAATAGTGGTCCATCCTCTCCGTAGAAAACTGATTTTCAATTTTATAATAGTATAGATTTAACCAAATGTTTACAATGAAGCGAAAAATTGAAAGAAATTAATGGTCCAGGCAGGGTTCGATGCGTCTTCAACGGCTTTCCAGTCCAACACGTGCGTCCTACCTATTGGACCACTGAGCCTGACGCCAGAGCCATTGAATTTTTCAATCAGTTGCTTCTGCATGTCTTAGGGCGGAACCGTAAAGATCAGACTTTATGATCGCACCATCGTCTAAATCTATGTTGAGTATCGATAGTAACTATGTGCTACACCCGAATTAATTATTATTATTTAATTGGTTTACGTTAGCAGACGTTACTGCTTTAATAAAAAAAATAAGTATACATAGATTTAACGTTTAATTACAGAGTCGAGCCGAATGTGGGCCAGCGCATCCTTCGTGGGCGTGCTGATCGTGGTCGGCCTGCCGCTCTGGTGGAAGACCACGGAAGTCTACAGGTAACTGTCAAAGGAAAAGTTATTTATTTGTATTGAATGTGTTACATGAAGATCTTATAAACAGGGGCAGGGGTCTTAAAGTGCGAGCAAAATCGTTTTACGTATCCTGCATTTAAGTACCTAATCAATTTTATCGCCATTCAGCCATTTCTGGCGTACAAATATTAATTCATAAAAAACGTATTAGAGCATTTCTCAAAAAGTTTGTACACAATTAAGACAGAAAATTAAAGTCCAATATAATTTTCCTATTTTGTTACCAATTATTTTAGTAATTTTATATGAATGTTATGGCTATGTTCGATAATTAAGGTTCTGTTATGCTCATACTTTTTTAATTATATATAATTTGATATCAAGGTATTGGAAATCACAGAGAAATTTGGTAACAAAATAGGAAAATTATATTAGACTTTAATTTTCTGTCTTAATTGTGTACAAACTTTTTGAGAAATGCTCATTATTTCATATAATTACATATATTCTAGTAATGTAGCGATGTTATTATATTAAACTAGCATTAACCCGCGGCTTCGCTCGCGTGCCTATGTGATATACATCATCCTACGGGAACAATGCTCTTTTTTCGGGATTAAAAGTAGGCTATTTGTTAAGTTAGGGTATAATCTGCAATCTGCATTTCCCTCATACATATCCGTCCAGCCGTTTTAGCGTGAAGAAGTAACAAACATACACAGACTTTCGCTTTTCTAATATTACTGGGAAATACTTTTTATGTTATCACAACTCCACTTTAACAAATAAAACCGAAAATTCAAGCACTCAAATCAAGCGATCTCAGCTTTTACTGTATCCAAATAAAGTTCACTTCAAAATTCATAACTCGAAGTGAAGCTAAGACACCGGGATATGTGTGCATTTTATTTGTATTATAAAGCTTTTATAATGTCCCGAGCCTCTGCTTATCGACTTGGGATATTCGAGATTGGTTTAATGATTCTAAGCCATGTTCTAAGTTAACGTCATGTTCTATTGTAAGATATTGAGGTTCTCTTTGTTGATAAATGAAAAATGTATTATTCTGAGCCAGATAAACGTAATTCAGAATTCTGAAATGACAACATAATTATTGAAAAGCTTGAATGTATTTATTACGAATGCAGGAAGTTTGCCGATCATTACTCCTCCCGTCCCAACGCGCCGCCCGCCTAGGTACATTGACGACGATCGAGATGCTACCAAATACTATTTTTTTAATCTATTAGGATAACGCGGGTCTCTATCCATACCTCAAAAGAAAAATAGAACCCCCTTATAGGATCACGTGTAGCTGCCTGGCAGTCCGTCTGTTACAACCGATGTGCTGCAAAACTACTGGACCGATTAAATTGCAATTTGGCGCAAATGCTTTCAAGAATTTTCATGATTTTCGTAATGAACGTCCCAAGAAACCATAAAAATTACACCCATACTCATATTTAGTCAACCCCATCGCACCCCAACAGGCGAGACGGTATTTCACGTCCACCACATTTGTTTTTAAAATCGTTGTTGTTTTGGTAATCAGCGACCCGATAAACCATAGAAACATTACCCTTGTTGATTTTCAGACTTTGTCACCATATTCTCCTCCTTTAGGGGTTGAATTCTCAAAAAACATGAAACACGTGCTTACTCATTTATCGTTAGAAATACTCCTTGGAAGTTTTCAATATAATAGTCTAACTAATCTTTTTTCCCCATACAAACTTACGACCCCCATTTCACCCCTTTGGGGGATGAATTTTGAAAAAATCTCTCTTAGTGCACCCCTACACCTTATAAGGAACCTACGTGCCAAATTGGACTCTCTAGAACCAGCGGTTTAGCATTTAGACATTTCAACCCCAACAGGGGAGATTCTAATTCACGTCCGCCACGTTGGATTTTAAAATCGTTGCGGTTTTCGTAATCAGCGACCCGATAAACCATAAAAACAATACCCATGTTGGTTTTCAGACTTTGTCACCACATTTCTCCCTTTTAGGGGTTGAATTTTCGAAAAACCTGAAACACATGTTTACTCATTTATCGTTAGAAATACTCCTGTGAAGTTTTGAATAAAATAGTCTAACTAATCTTGTTTCCCTTTACAAACTTTGGAACCCCATTTCACCCCTTTAGGGGGTGAGTTTTGAAAAATCCTTTCTTAGTGCACCCCTACACCTTATAAGGAACCTGAGTGCCAAATTTGAACTCTCTAGAACCAGCGGTTTAGTATTTAGACATTTCAACCCCATTTCACCCCAACAGTGGAGATCGTTACTCACATCCGCCACGTTGCATTTTAAAATCGTTGCGGTTTTCGAAATCAGCGACCCGATAAACCATAAAAACAATACCCATGATGGTTTTCAGACTTTGTCACCACATTTCTCCCTCTAAGGGGTTGAATTTTCGAAAAACCTGAAACACATGTTTACTCATTTATCGTTAGAAATACTCCTGTGAAGTTTCGAATAAAATAGTCTAACTAATCTTGTTTCCCCATACAAACTTTGGAACCCCATTTCACCCCTTTAGGGGATGAGTTTTGAAAAATCCTTTCTTAGTGCACCCTTACACCTTATAAGGAACCTGAGTGCCAAATTTGAACTCTCTAGAACCAGCGGTTTAGTATTTAGACATTTCAACCCCATTTCACCCCAACAGGGGAGACGGTTACTCACATCCGCCACGTTGGATTTTAAAATGGGTACTAATTAAACAAGCTTCTTTTTAATAGCATTATTCGCTTCAGAAAATATAAGTTTCCTTCTAAATTACTAAGTCAGCCACAACCAACGCGCGTCTGAATAATAATATCTCAGCCACTACTTATCTTCTTTGTAAGCCACTGTAATTGTAACTTAGCATGGTGATTATTTTTTAGCATCTAAATTTGAGGCATGCATTCAAATAGCAAACTTCTAAAATATTATTATATGACACCAAAATTGTAACTCTATTAGCTTCTAATTTTATAACTTAGTATGTTTAAAATGTAAGTCATCCTACATTAATCGATCGTAAAATTTACCTAAAATTGTCATCAAATAGTATATTAAAGCCACTATTATTACATATGAACTATTGAGGAGAGAACAAAACAAAATACTTAAATCTCATTTTAGGTTAGGGTCGCAGTTCAACCTAACACTCCTCCTCGCTTCGCTCGTCGTCGTACCTAACCTAAGCCAAGTCGGACCTGCCTTAGAACTAGATCGTTGTGGGTTACGTACCGTTGTTTTTTTTTTTTTTTTTGAAGTAGGTACTAGCGGCGCCGCGCGGTGTTACCCGCTCATCACACGGGGACACTATTTATTTTTCGAGATAAAAGGGGCATGTATTTAAATCGATATCTGTATATTCCCTTTTTTCGATCAAATATTTGAAAGTTTCACCAAAAATTCTGACTTGCACACTAATTATGCACACTAAATAATGCGAATTCAATATACTATTTAAAGGTATTCGCAAACTGTTTTACTGAATATAAAAAAAAAACTAACCTAACCTAACCCGGCCGAGTCGGACCTTAGTGTGCAGTGCGAGGATAATTAGTTTTCGAAAACTTTAATTAATTACACATGCACCTATCGCAATATGAACGAACGAATGACAATAAACAAACATGGCGGGTCGTTCGGTACAAGAATCGAATGGCGCTCTCTGATTGGTGCAAATGGCCGTGGCTGTCATGGCGCGCACTCGCGCCAAATCGTTCCTACAGTGGCTATTTTCATGATAAAAGAATATGAAGTATTATTTTAGATGTTAAGTTATAATATATGATGCTGTCTATTGAAGCTCGAATATATAATTTTTGAGGAGCTTGTATTGAAGCTGTAAAACGAAAAATGATGATGAGTTACAAATTTCGTGGCTGAGTTAGTAAATTAGATGGCAATGTATAAATCAGGAGGACAAGTAATAATAATTGTTGATTATGACTTGATGCTTTCTTTAACATTTTTAGTTGGCGTTGTAAAGAAGATGAATTAGTTTATTAGAGGCTATCTCATATTCCCGATGCTTAGTTATTAAAAGAGAAGTTCGACCAAGTGGCCAAAAAATAAAATTGCGGCCGGATTTATTATTTCTCTTTTAAAATCGTTGCGGTTTTCGAAATCAGTGACCCGATAAACCTTAAAAACAATAACCATGCTGATTTTCAGACTTTGTCACCACATTTCTCCCTTTTAGGGGTTGAATTTTCAAAAACCCTGCAACACGTGTTTACTCATTTATCGTCAGAAATACTCCTGTGAAGTTTCGAATAAAATAGTCTAACTAATCTTGTTTCCCCATACAAACTTTGGAACCCCATTTCACCCCTTTAGGGGGTGAGTTTTGTAAAATCCTTTCTTAGTGCACCCCTACATTTTATAAGGAACCTACGTGCCAAATTTGAACTCTCTAGAACCGGCGGTTTAGTATGTCGACATTTCAACCCCATTTCACCCCAACAGGGGAGATGGTAACTAACGTCCGCCACGTTGGATTTTAAAATCGTTGCGGTTTTCGTAATCAGCGACCCGATAAACCATAATAACAATACCCATGCTGATTTTCAGACTTTGTCACCACATTTCTCCCTTTGAGGGGTTGAATTTTCAAAAAACCTGAAACACGTGTTTACTCATTTATCGTTAGAAATACTCCTGTAAAGTTTCGAATAAAATAGTCTTACTAATCTTGTTTCCCCATACAAACTTCGGAACCCCATTGCACCACTTTAGGGGGTGAGTTTTGAAAAATCCTTTTTTAGTGCACCCCTACATTTTATAAGGAACCTACGTGCCAAATTTGAACTCTCTAGAACCAGCGGTTTAGTATTTAGACATTTCACCCCCGTTTCACCCCAACAGGGGAGATGGTTACTCACGTCCACAACGTTGGATTTTAAAATCGTTGAGGTTTTCGTAATCAGCGAACTGATAAACCATAAAAACAAAACCCATGTTGGTTTTCAGACTTTGTCACCACATTTCTCCCTTTTAGGGGTTGAATTTTCGAAAAACCTGAAACACATGTTTACTCATTTATTCTTAGAAATACTCCTGTGAAGTTTCGAATAAAATAGTCAAACTAATCTTGTTTCCCCATACAAACTTTGGAACCCCATTTCACCCCTTTAGGGGGTGAGTTTTGAAAAATCCTTTCTTAGTGCACCCCTACACCTTATAAGGAACCTACATGCCAAATTTGAACTCTCTAGAACCAGCGGTTTGGGCTGTGCGTTGATATGTCAGTCAGTCAGTCAGTCAGTCAGTCAGTTTCTTCTTTTATATATTTAGATTACAAGATACAGACGTATTCATTCATACATTTTATAAGTTAGTTACGTTGTGTATTATTACCAAAAATATCACAGTATAACTATAGCTTTATGTTATATGTTATACAGTCAAGGAAATTGAAACACGTACCTTTTTCGCTATTGTCACAATGACAATAAGGATTAATAAAATTACCTATGTCAAAAATGTTTTTTTTTCTGAGTTTGGTTTTTATTGCCGATGTCCTTACACAAACGTTAATTTCTTATCAAAACCAATCAAATGAGTAAAATATGAAATAAATAAATATTAACGGACAATCTTAAACAAATCGACCTAGTCTCAAACTAAGCAAAGCTTGTACTATGGGTATAAATAAATAACACGATGGTATAAATAACATCCATGACCTAGGTACAAATATTCCTGTTCATCACAATATTTGGCCCGGCCGGGATTCGAACCCGATACCGCCGGTTCAGTAGGTAGGTGCACTTCTAACTGCGCCAACCGCGTCGTCAAATGAGTGTAATTATCGTTCCTACGGCCTATTACCTTCCGTCTCCATCATACCAAATAATACATAGACTAAATTAAGAGCAGTCTAGAACAAGATATTGTTATAATTATGTACCACAATTTAGCAAATAAACACTTTGACTTAGAAAGTCAAAATCATTCGCATGTCGCATGTTGTGCCCAGCCCAGGTCATGTAAATACCAACTGATACTTATGGCTAGTTACGCCATGGCTGATAAGGCGCGTGCGCAAAACATGGGGTTATCGCAGCCATGGCTATCGGTGTTTATGGAAAATGTATGGCAATAAGTGTTACGTATGTTTACAGATACAGATGTCACGTGTATGTGGAATAGACTGTAAGTAGTATTCAATGGAAATTAAAAAAACATAGCTAAGAACCATCTCGACGGAAAAGTCTTTCGATTAAAAAAAAACGCACTTAAATTAGTCCATCCGCTTGGGAGCTACGATGCCACAGACAGATACACAGATACACATGTTAAACTTATAACACCCCTCTTTTTTTCGTCGGGGGTTAAAAATAGAGCGATATTACACTGACGGTCTTACAACGGCTGCTCCGATTTTTTCTCTTGAGTCAATTACCCAACAAAGCAACAGCAAACCTAAATCAAATCAAATTGGACCATCCTTTTAGGAACCATAAGCTACAACAGAACACATACATAACTATACAGTCCATGAGCTCACAGATTGCGATTCGGGTTTGGGTGAAAACTGAGAGGTTCTTATCTGTATCGCGTAAGAAGGATCGAGACAGGTATAAACAATGAATCGCATTCTGACAGCTCACGCACTGTATATCATAGAATTGAATTAAAAGGCAGTTCTCTATGGAGAGGGGTCATTTATCAGGAAAAATCTTAACAGTGGCGCCATCTGAAAACTAAGAGAATCTCCGCTAGTTCGCGCTTTACGCCTTTAAACAATCTCCTCGTATCAGCCCCGGAGTGTGATGTATTTGTGAGCAGATAGGCATTATTGTGTGATGAATGTTTGAAGTTCTGCGAGAGAATGGATGTCCGTCTGCCCTCAGTTTGAATTTGTAATGTATAATTTATTTCACTAATGTATGTTTTTCAAATGTTTGTATATCATTGTTATATTTTTAGGGTTCCATAGTCAACTAGGAACCCTTATAGTTTCGCCATGTCCGTCTGTCCGTCCGTCCGTCCGCGGCTTAGCTCCTTGATCATTAGTACTAGAAAGCTGAAATTTGGTATGAGTATGTGTATGTATCACGCCGACAAAACGGTAAAATAAAAACTAAAAAAAAAATTTTTTTTCGGGTACCTCTCGTACACCTAAAGTGGGGGTGAATTTTTTTTTTCGTTCCAACCCTAGTGTGTGGGTTGTCGTTAAATAGTTCTGTTAAAAATATTTTTTGATAAAGTCAGTAGTTTTGTAAATATTCGCTCCGAAAATAAAAAAAAATAGTGTCCCCCCTCCCCTCTAACTTTTCAACCACAGGTCAAAAAAATATGGAAAAATTCATGAAAATGAGGCCTTATAAGTACCTTCAATGAAAACTATATTGAACAAAATCGGTCCATCCGTTTTTGAAATATCGCAAAATTTCATATTTTTCTTTAAAAGGACGTAAGTTGACTTCCAGGTAATAAGTAATTACAGTTACTTTGGCGTTTACGACCTTTTCCGTCTTTCCGTCTTTGACCGTCTCTAGTGGAGGATGAGCAACTACGGAACCCTACACTGAGCGTGGCCCGACATGCTCTTGGCCGGTTTTTTATAATTTCATAGTGTAAACCACCACCAGATGTTAGTTAGCGCTGTACGCCCACACAAATCCTGCATCGCGCTATAAAGTTTTTTTCTGAAATCATGACCCCTCTCCATCGAAATCTGCTTTCAACACAACTTTAGAATTTTTAATAGTATTGATGAGGGCCTGAACTTCGGGCCCTGCAAAGCACACTTTGAGAATAGTTATTCTAAACATATACATTTACAATATTTACATAACCTTCGATTGCGTATTAATTACTTAACTTTTAAATATTTATAATTAGATATGATTGTATATAAAATGAGGGTAAGATAAGAAGCTATCGTAAAACGTGAGATAATTCGTGTCCTCATGTCTCACTTATCATTGCCAAATTGGCGATCGGAAACCCATAGGTCAATGTAGGAGTGATAAAGGCACGTGAGACAGTATTTGGATGCAGTTATGCGAGAAATATCTATACCTACTATTGTAAAATTCTAGACTTGTTTTAAAAAGGATAATAATAAAGGTCTCGAAAAATAAATGAATGTCCAGCGATCTGTGGCACATTGTGTAATAAAAAAATAAATAAAATAAAAATCATTTATTTCAGATGCGAGATCCATATCCATATCGTGTTAGTAACAAATCAAACTAAATTTAAAAAGCTAGGTCTTACAAAACTACTCACTAACAATAATTGTAATACTAACTAAGCTGCGTTTAAATGAATTACTGAAAAAAAAACTAAACTTCCGAAATAAATACTAAACTTCCGAAAAAAATACTTTACTTCCGAAATAAATACTAGTGTCAGAACCGAATTGCTACCACAAATGTAGTTTAATGGGTTAGGTTAGGTTAGAACTGCGACCACAACAGCGCGCGAGCCGAGCGAGCGAAGCGAGCGTGCCGCGGCAGCGGTCGGCGAAGCGCCAAAACCGAACTGCTACCAGTTCGTTTCTATATTTTTATTCGTACATAAGTTTTCGGAAGTTCAGTAAAAGAAGCAGTAAAAATCATACTTTGAACGAGCACATTTTGTATTTATTTTTCGGAGGTTTTATTACTACCCTTTTAAAAATCAGTTGAAATTGACATCATTTCATTTTTTTAATCAGGCCCTTTTCCGATATAATCAAATAAAGGATAAAAAATTAAAAATGTGTACATTATTAATTTGTTTTAAATAACAAATATAAAATTCATTTGAAAAGCTCCTTATCCTAAAAGAGCGTAGGTGACAAGTAATTGGTCACAGCGCAGAAAATCTTACAGTCGGACTATTGCTAAGATGGATTTAGTATGGAAATTGTACCACTGTTCTTTTTGTAGTTTGCGACTGTCATTTTTCCACAAGGTGACGTCATTTGAGTGCTGATTCTTTTACGCTGCTTTCACCTTCTATTTAATATGTATTTTCAAAACTATTGCGTATAACCAAATAAAAGTAATATAACACACGGCTGCTGCTCGCCAGTTCCTGGGGTGAATGTTCCTGGGCAGTTTTGGGTTCTGTGATAATAAAGTAATGAAATTAGTTTAAACTTAACACTATTTGAAAATTTGAAATGTTGTCAATTTAATTGAAGTATACTCGTCTTAATAACTATTCGTGATTAATTCACAAAATTCCGTTTTATTCCAGGGTATCCCTTCCGTACGACAAGATCGCATCTTTTGATCAGCTGTCTCACACCATCACCACCGAGGTGACGGTGATGGCGAATGACGATGCCACCGCTTCGGAGATAGCTGGCATCATTGAGAAATCCTTCGAAGGATCTAGTAAGTTGGGTTTGTTATTTTAATGCAATTAAGTAAACCTCTTTTCACTTCTGCTCGAAAAGTACCTCAAGTAGCAAACAAGCTGCAGAAGCCCTTATACAGCCGTTATACTGCTAATTTATTTATTTAAACTTTATTGCACAAAATACAGAAGTAAAAGTACAAATGGCGGACTTAATGCCATGAGGCATTCTCTACCAGTCAACCACAAGGTCAAACAGACATTATTGGTGCGGGAAGGGTGTACATCAATACGTGTATGCACACGATGCAAATGTTGAAACAAAATACACTAGTTACGTTGATAAATACATATTTATGGGAATGCATGTATATGTTTATACTATATATATGAATATGGATGTATACATATATAGGGTACGTACTGTTAAATGACTACGACGAGATTTAATCTTGAAGATTCTCCAAAAGGTGCTTGCGCACCAAGAGCTTGAAAGAGAGTTTGTTCTCAGCTTGACGTATACAGAGGGGAAGGGCATTCCATTTGCTAATGTATAGGTAAGCTAAATAAAGGCTGTATAAGCGCTTCTGCAGCTTGTTTGCTACTAGGGATTTATTTGAGTTTCGCGAAGCTGCGCGCTGAAATGGTCGATTCAGCCCATAGGGCTTCTAATAAATAAATATAATTTAGTAAGTCTAATATATTTGGATGAGTTATGCTTTGTATTGCTTAGTAAATTATCCACGTTAATGGCCATTGTACTACGAAACAACAAACTGAAAATACGAAGAAATTCTCATAGACCTATTGCAAAATCTAATAGGTAGTTGCTTTTCTCGGTTAGGCATGTACCTATAGTGCTTTTTTTAAACATAGGCAATGAAATCAAAAAAAAAACACCTGTTTAACCGTTCATGAACACAGAAGCCATGTTTAGAATAAATTTACTTCGCAGCTTAGGCCTTCAATTTTGTATGAAATTCCTTTAAGTTCTCACCAGTTGTTCCGCCAGAAACGTGATACTTCGAAACCTGTTATAACGCACGCGTTATGACGACATTTCATTGCATGTTTGAGGAAAAACGTTTGTTTATCCCGAGATCCAATCGATTGTGAAAAATCTTAAGTATTGTCTTACAGCTACGTTGAAGCTGAAAGTAACCAAATCCGTCCTCCCCGACTCGCTCCGCAACACCCTCGAGTCGGTGGCCGACGAGTCGGAGGCGATAGAAGAGGTGGCGGCCGGCGTGCGAGTGTCCCGCCCGAACACACTTCACGTGGTGCAGAGGGCGCCGCTGTACCAGAAGGTCTGGGTCAGCGGGGAACGCGTCATGTTCTTTAGGGACTCCAAAGGTATGAAGTATGACTCTACAAAGACAGGAATGAGAGTAATGGCAAGGAGTAGTCCAATGAAAGAAACAGAAAATAATGAAGAAGAAGAAAATAGGTTGATCCCTATTTGAATACGATTGAGATCCCTGTATCAATTTTTGTTCCAGTTTATAACTATTTCTAGGGTTCCGTACCCAAGGGGTAAAATTAAGACTATTACTAAGCCTCCGCTATCCGTCCGTCTGTCTGTCACCAAGCTGTGTATCTCATGGAATATCTAGCTATCACGGTTCATGATCCGTGGTAGCTAAACAGTTGAAATTTTCACAGATGATGTACTTCTGTTGTCGCATATACAGAAAACAAAAAAGTTAAAAATTGTTTAGTTGTACGGAACCCTCGGTGCGTGAGTCCGATTCACACTTGGCTGGTTACCTATTACCCTTAATTGTTACACCGTTATAAAGTGAAGGAAAGGCAACCCTTTTCTCTTTACTGCTGCTATTTCAAGTATAATTTTACACATATTTTTTTGTGTTATAGCGGGTACCACAGTCGTCCAGGCGCTGAAGCATTGGATATATCAAACTTCAGTACTACAAGGAGCCGTGTCCGAATCGGACGAGGCGCGCCGAACTCGATTCCCACCAGGCAGCGGCTACCATATCACCCTCTCGGTGGCCGTGCCGTCGCCGAAGACCCAGCTTCAGTTCCCGGCTGGGGACGCCATGGAAGGTATATCATTTGTCCGCTACAAGACCCCGTAGGGAACGTGCACGAGCTATATACAGAGTGATGAATCCTTATGGGCCAATAGGGAGAAAACGAAAAATATAAGAGATGGGAAATCTGTTCTTAGGCACCATGGCGTCGATTTGAGATTTAATAGAAACTGCATTCAATTTTTTTTATAAATCTCATACATCACCAGGAAATCAACCTGTTTAAAATTCTATAAGTTTTAGCATGTCGTATTGTAACTTTTTTTACAGCGGTTTTGACCGGGTTAATATGTATTAAATTATGTGTGCGATTTAATTTATTAAATCTAAAATTGACGCCATGGTTCCTAAGAACAGGTTTCCCTATCCCTTTGTGTCTTAGTTGGTGACTTCTCCATACTGACCCATTTGGATTGATCACCCGGTATAGGTCGGCACTATCAACGTCAATGGCAACTTAAAAGATTCGGATTGGTGGCTCGAGTTTGCATCACCTTCCCTACATATCTACAGTCTAAATAAATTAGTAATCTAATCTACAACTACACTCTCTACTCATGGTTGCCACGACAACTTTAAAGTAAAAAGAAAGCTTTGTTGCATCCAATGATTTTGTAAGTGTGTAAGACGTTCGATCTGAGACTAATCTCCTCGTCCTCTAAAGGACGCGTTATTTCTCCTAGTAACTGTCGTACATATGTGCTACAATATGAATTTAATTTATATACATAAAGAAATTACATGGATAGCACAGGATTAGACAAGCGTGAATGGAAAAGATATGCTACGCTAACAAGGAACTAAATGGGATAAGAGCTTGCCCAATATGCATAGCGAGAAGATTCAAACACGTTCCTATTTATCTCGTCACAATGACAGCTAGGACATGCCTCGACTTCGGTCATACTCTAGCTCCACACTACTCGTGAAGTAAGCCGAGGCGAAGATTGACCGAAGTATGAGTTTCCGCAGCGAAGTGCCTCTTCACACTATCATATTCGCCCAACTTCGGTCATCTTCGCGAGTAGTGTGGAGCCGCAATAAGCGGCGTGGCGCGCAGCACAGCGGGCGGCAAGCGTGCCACGGACACCGCCCGATACGTCCGCGAGAACTACCGCACGCGCCGCTCTGATGTCGTGGCGTCTTTCCTAGTCACCAATACATTTGTTCGCTCTACGCCCCGCGCCGTTCGCCTTAGACCACAATCGTACTAACTTTTCTGAAAAAGTCGCTGCAATTCAGACAGTGCACAACTCTATGTGGTTTAAATTTCGTTGGCAAAATAATTGTTATTAGTACGAGTGTGAACTAAGGTATCGAATTAAATCAGTATGATTTAGTTTTTTAGGTTTTTTCTGATCGCCGCTCACCGCGACGCTGCAGCTGGTCGCGCAAAGTCGTGACTAGGCTGTATGGATTTAATTCGGAATGCTGTGAAATGCGTACTATTTATAATGAAATTATACTATACCTTTAAGGCGATATTGTCCGTCCGTGGTCGCGCGGAACTAATTGACGCTTTTCAATCGCTGACGCGCGACGATTTTTAGCAGGTTTTTAGTTCTAGTGATTAAATAAATAATTTTATCTGGACAATCCTAGCGAATTTACCTAGATAATGTTAGTATCCATACATTAAAGCAAAAAACGGGTATTTTTTTTTTGTATTTTAGCCTTGCCACTGAAAAAATATTACAAATAGAGGTAACTTTTGGATTCTATTCTATCGAGCGAAATTTATCCAATCATGTTGCTGAAAACGATTTTATAATCGCAAGATCCTTAAGTATTATATGTTTACGACTCATTCCAAAATGAGTGAGTTCGGCGTCTACTGGGAAAAGAGCGCCTTAAGGTAATGTTCGAATGTTTGATTGCAGATTACATCGGCTCATTTGTGGACGAGCTCCGCGTGCTGCACAACTTCACACTGAAGTCGCAGTGGCTGTATCTTCTGGACTTCGACTTTCAGGCTAAAGAGGTGAAAAACTGTTATTATTTGAGCGTTTTAACTGTTATTACTCTGTCTCCATTGCCCCCAATATTGGCGAATTCTGTATTAAGTTTACCATCTCCATATCCCTTGGGAGTTGCGTATATTTGGAAATAATAATCTGCAAGTCGAGCTTTGCTTAAAATAAAGAAAGATATATTTCACTTCTCCAGATCGAAAAGTACGTTATTTTAGCTTCGCAAAGCGGGGCTAAGTGCTCGTTTTAGTTTCTAAGCTGTAAATGGAAACTGATCTATGAATATTAAAAATAAAATTTGTTTGTGGCTTGCTACAAACTAGATACAAGCTAATCAGATCGATCAACGCGCCGCCCACAATTTATCTGCTTTGCGCGAAGGTTGACTGGCAGAGAATGCCTCATGGCATTAAATCTGCCTTTTCTACGATAAGATTTATTTTGTGCAATAAAAATTAAATAAATAAGTAAATCAACATTTCATTGTGGATCAGATCAGATTATATGTTCTTAATTTTTATATATTTCTCGTTAACGTTGTGAAAAGCAGAATGGTTTCAGAACGATTATGATACTCAAATATATTTGTCCTCGCTCACTTCTCTCGCTCGTCATAATGGCTTATCATAGCCCTTGTCAAACAATCTACTATCGCGTCCACGTTCCGAAAAAAACCCCTATCATTTCCTTCCTTTAGATTGATTTACCAACACAAGGTAACAAGATAAATCGAATTTATAAGCGTCTAATTCCCGTTTTTACGTAATGCTTGAAAATTGTGTAAGCTTGTAACGATATTTTGTATTTGGAACCAGGTGAAGGACACTAGCGACTACGGGCGCCACTTCGCCGTCCGCCAGGACCGCCTGCCCCTGCTGCTGACCAGGCTGGAGCAGCGCGCGGCCACGCACGTGTCCGAGCTGCCCACCATCAACCTCGTGCTGTACGCCGCGCCGTGCGAGAGGGCGCCCCTCATCATATATGACGGCGGTCAGTATGTCAGTAGTTATAGATCAGATCTTGTGGACTTCATCGTCCGCCAGCACCGCCTGCACCTGCTGCTGACCAGGCTGGAGCAGCGCGCGGCCACGCACGTGTCCGAGCTGCCCACCATCAACCTCGTGCTGTACGCCGCGCCGTGCGAGAGGGCGCCCCTCATCATATATGACGGCGGTCAGTATGTCAGTAGTTATAGATCAGATCTTGTGGACTTCATCGTCCGCCAGCACCGCCTGCACCTGCTGCTGACCAGGCTGGAGCAGCGCGCGGCCACGCACGTGTCCGAGCTGCCCACCATCAACCTCGTGCTGTACGCCGCGCCGTGCGAGAGGGCGCCCCTCATCATATATGACGGCGGTCAGTATGTCAGTAGTTATAGATCAGATCTTGTGGACTTCATCGTCCGCCAGCACCGCCTGCACCTGCTGCTGACCAGGCTGGAGCAGCGCGCGGCCACGCACGTGTCCGAGCTGCCCACCATCAACCTCGTGCTGTACGCCGCGCCGTGCGAGAGGGCGCCCCTCATCATATATGACGGCGGTCAGTATGTCAGTAGTTATAGATCAGATCTTGTGGACTTCATCGTCCGCCAGCACCGCCTGCACCTGCTGCTGACCAGGCTGGAGCAGCGCGCGGCCACGCACGTGTCCGAGCTGCCCACCATCAACCTCGTGCTGTACGCCGCGCCGTGCGAGAGGGCGCCCCTCATCATATATGACGGCGGTCAGTATGTCAGTAGTTATAGATCAGATCTTGTGGACTTCATCGTCCGCCAGCACCGCCTGCACCTGCTGCTGACCAGGCTGGAGCAGCGCGCGGCCACGCACGTGTCCGAGCTGCCCACCATCAACCTCGTGCTGTACGCCGCGCCGTGCGAGAGGGCGCCCCTCATCATATATGACGGCGGTCAGTATGTCAGTAGTTATAGATCAGATCTTGTGGACTTCATCGTCCGCCAGCACCGCCTGCACCTGCTGCTGACCAGGCTGGAGCAGCGCGCGGCCACGCACGTGTCCGAGCTGCCCACCATCAACCTCGTGCTGTACGCCGCGCCGTGCGAGAGGGCGCCCCTCATCATATATGACGGCGGTCAGTATGTCAGTAGTTATAGATCAGATCTTGTGGACTTCATCGTCCGCCAGCACCGCCTGCACCTGCTGCTGACCAGGCTGGAGCAGCGCGCGGCCACGCACGTGTCCGAGCTGCCCACCATCAACCTCGTGCTGTACGCCGCGCCGTGCGAGAGGGCGCCCCTCATCATATATGACGGCGGTCAGTATGTCAGTAGTTATAGATCAGATCTTGTGGACTTCATCGTCCGCCAGCACCGCCTGCACCTGCTGCTGACCAGGCTGGAGCAGCGCGCGGCCACGCACGTGTCCGAGCTGCCCACCATCAACCTCGTGCTGTACGCCGCGCCGTGCGAGAGGGCGCCCCTCATCATATATGACGGCGGTCAGTATGTCAGTAGTTATAGATCAGATCTTGTGGACTTCATCGTCCGCCAGCACCGCCTGCACCTGCTGCTGACCAGGCTGGAGCAGCGCGCGGCCACGCACGTGTCCGAGCTGCCCACCATCAACCTCGTGCTGTACGCCGCGCCGTGCGAGAGGGCGCCCCTCATCATATATGACGGCGGTCAGTATGTCAGTAGTTATAGATCAGATCTTGTGGACTTCATCGTCCGCCAGCACCGCCTGCACCTGCTGCTGACCAGGCTGGAGCAGCGCGCGGCCACGCACGTGTCCGAGCTGCCCACCATCAACCTCGTGCTGTACGCCGCGCCGTGCGAGAGGGCGCCCCTCATCATATATGACGGCGGTCAGTATGTCAGTAGTTATAGATCAGATCTTGTGGACTTCATCGTCCGCCAGCACCGCCTGCACCTGCTGCTGACCAGGCTGGAGCAGCGCGCGGCCACGCACGTGTCCGAGCTGCCCACCATCAACCTCGTGCTGTACGCCGCGCCGTGCGAGAGGGCGCCCCTCATCATATATGACGGCGGTCAGTATGTCAGTAGTTATAGATCAGATCTTGTGGACTTCATCGTCCGCCAGCACCGCCTGCACCTGCTGCTGACCAGGCTGGAGCAGCGCGCGGCCACGCACGTGTCCGAGCTGCCCACCATCAACCTCGTGCTGTACGCCGCGCCGTGCGAGAGGGCGCCCCTCATCATATATGACGGCGGTCAGTATGTCAGTAGTTATAGATCAGATCTTGTGGACTTCATCGTCCGCCAGCACCGCCTGCACCTGCTGCTGACCAGGCTGGAGCAGCGCGCGGCCACGCACGTGTCCGAGCTGCCCACCATCAACCTCGTGCTGTACGCCGCGCCGTGCGAGAGGGCGCCCCTCATCATATATGACGGCGGTCAGTATGTCAGTAGTTATAGATCAGATCTTGTGGACTTCATCGTCCGCCAGCACCGCCTGCACCTGCTGCTGACCAGGCTGGAGCAGCGCGCGGCCACGCACGTGTCCGAGCTGCCCACCATCAACCTCGTGCTGTACGCCGCGCCGTGCGAGAGGGCGCCCCTCATCATATATGACGGCGGTCAGTATGTCAGTAGTTATAGATCAGATCTTGTGGACTTCATCGTCCGCCAGCACCGCCTGCACCTGCTGCTGACCAGGCTGGAGCAGCGCGCGGCCACGCACGTGTCCGAGCTGCCCACCATCAACCTCGTGCTGTACGCCGCGCCGTGCGAGAGGGCGCCCCTCATCATATATGACGGCGGTCAGTATGTCAGTAGTTATAGATCAGATCTTGTGGACTTCATCGTCCGCCAGCACCGCCTGCACCTGCTGCTGACCAGGCTGGAGCAGCGCGCGGCCACGCACGTGTCCGAGCTGCCCACCATCAACCTCGTGCTGTACGCCGCGCCGTGCGAGAGGGCGCCCCTCATCATATATGACGGCGGTCAGTATGTCAGTAGTTATAGATCAGATCTTGTGGACTTCATCGTCCGCCAGCACCGCCTGCACCTGCTGCTGACCAGGCTGGAGCAGCGCGCGGCCACGCACGTGTCCGAGCTGCCCACCATCAACCTCGTGCTGTACGCCGCGCCGTGCGAGAGGGCGCCCCTCATCATATATGACGGCGGTCAGTATGTCAGTAGTTATAGATCAGATCTTGTGGACTTCATCGTCCCCCAGGACCGGCTGCCCCTGCTGCTGACCAGGCTGGAGCAGCGCGCGGCCACGCACGTGTCCGAGCTGCCCACCATCAACCTCGTGCTGTACGCCGCGCCGTGCGAGAGGGCGCCCCTCATCATATATGACGGCGGTCAGTATGTCAGTAGTTATAGATCAGATCTTGTGGACTTCATCGTCCGCCAGCACCGCCTGCACCTGCTGCTGACCAGGCTGGAGCAGCGCGCGGCCACGCACGTGTCCGAGCTGCCCACCATCAACCTCGTGCTGTACGCCGCGCCGTGCGAGAGGGCGCCCCTCATCATATATGACGGCGGTCAGTATGTCAGTAGTTATAGATCAGATCTTGTGGACTTCATCGTCCGCCAGCACCGCCTGCACCTGCTGCTGACCAGGCTGGAGCAGCGCGCGGCCACGCACGTGTCCGAGCTGCCCACCATCAACCTCGTGCTGTACGCCGCGCCGTGCGAGAGGGCGCCCCTCATCATATATGACGGCGGTCAGTATGTCAGTAGTTATAGATCAGATCTTGTGGACTTCATCGTCCGCCAGCACCGCCTGCACCTGCTGCTGACCAGGCTGGAGCAGCGCGCGGCCACGCACGTGTCCGAGCTGCCCACCATCAACCTCGTGCTGTACGCCGCGCCGTGCGAGAGGGCGCCCCTCATCATATATGACGGCGGTCAGTATGTCAGTAGTTATAGATCAGATCTTGTGGACTTCATCGTCCCCCAGGACCGGCTGCCCCTGCTGCTGACCAGGCTGGAGCAGCGCGCGGCCACGCACGTGTCCGAGCTGCCCACCATCAACCTCGTGCTGTACGCCGCGCCGTGCGAGAGGGCGCCCCTCATCATATATGACGGCGGTCAGTATGTCAGTAGTTATAGATCAGATCTTGTGGACTTCATCGTCCGCCAGCACCGCCTGCACCTGCTGCTGACCAGGCTGGAGCAGCGCGCGGCCACGCACGTGTCCGAGCTGCCCACCATCAACCTCGTGCTGTACGCCGCGCCGTGCGAGAGGGCGCCCCTCATCATATATGACGGCGGTCAGTATGTCAGTAGTTATAGATCAGATCTTGTGGACTTCATCGTCCGCCAGCACCGCCTGCACCTGCTGCTGACCAGGCTGGAGCAGCGCGCGGCCACGCACGTGTCCGAGCTGCCCACCATCAACCTCGTGCTGTACGCCGCGCCGTGCGAGAGGGCGCCCCTCATCATATATGACGGCGGTCAGTATGTCAGTAGTTATAGATCAGATCTTGTGGACTTCATCGTCCGCCAGCACCGCCTGCACCTGCTGCTGACCAGGCTGGAGCAGCGCGCGGCCACGCACGTGTCCGAGCTGCCCACCATCAACCTCGTGCTGTACGCCGCGCCGTGCGAGAGGGCGCCCCTCATCATATATGACGGCGGTCAGTATGTCAGTAGTTATAGATCAGATCTTGTGGACTTCATCGTCCCCCAGGACCGGCTGCCCCTGCTGCTGACCAGGCTGGAGCAGCGCGCGGCCACGCACGTGTCCGAGCTGCCCACCATCAACCTCGTGCTGTACGCCGCGCCGTGCGAGAGGGCGCCCCTCATCATATATGACGGCGGTCAGTATGTCAGTAGTTATAGATCAGATCTTGTGGACTTCATCGTCCCCCAGGACCGGCTGCCCCTGCTGCTGACCAGGCTGGAGCAGCGCGCGGCCACGCACGTGTCCGAGCTGCCCACCATCAACCTCGTGCTGTACGCCGCGCCGTGCGAGAGGGCGCCCCTCATCATATATGACGGCGGTCAGTATGTCAGTAGTTATAGATCAGATCTTGTGGACTTCATCGTCCGCCAGCACCGCCTGCACCTGCTGCTGACCAGGCTGGAGCAGCGCGCGGCCACGCACGTGTCCGAGCTGCCCACCATCAACCTCGTGCTGTACGCCGCGCCGTGCGAGAGGGCGCCCCTCATCATATATGACGGCGGTCAGTATGTCAGTAGTTATAGATCAGATCTTGTGGACTTCATCGTCCGCCAGCACCGCCTGCACCAGCTGCTGACCAGGCTGGAGCAGCGCGCGGCCACGCACGTGTCCGAGCTGCCCACCATCAACCTCGTGCTGTACGCCGCGCCGTGCGAGAGGGCGCCCCTCATCATATATGACGGCGGTCAGTATGTCAGTAGTTATAGATCAGATCTTGTGGACTTCATCGTCCGCCAGCACCGCCTGCACCTGCTGCTGACCAGGCTGGAGCAGCGCGCGGCCACGCACGTGTCCGAGCTGCCCACCATCAACCTCGTGCTGTACGCCGCGCCGTGCGAGAGGGCGCCCCTCATCATATATGACGGCGGTCAGTATGTCAGTAGTTATAGATCAGATCTTGTGGACTTCATCGTCCGCCAGCACCGCCTGCACCTGCTGCTGACCAGGCTGGAGCAGCGCGCGGCCACGCACGTGTCCGAGCTGCCCACCATCAACCTCGTGTTGTACGCCGCGCCGTGCGAGAGGGCGCCCCTCATCATATATGACGGCGGTCAGTATGTCAGTAGTTATAGATCAGATCTTGTGGACTTCATCGTCCGCCAGCACCGCCTGCACCTGCTGCTGACCAGGCTGGAGCAGCGCGCGGCCACGCACGTGTCCGAGCTGCCCACCATCAACCTCGTGCTGTACGCCGCGCCGTGCGAGAGGGCGCCCCTCATCATATATGACGGCGGTCAGTATGTCAGTAGTTATAGATCAGATCTTGTGGACTTCATCGTCCCCCAGGACCGGCTGCCCCTGCTGCTGACCAGGCTGGAGCAGCGCGCGGCCACGCACGTGTCCGAGCTGCCCACCATCAACCTCGTGCTGTACGCCGCGCCGTGCGAGAGGGCGCCCCTCATCATATATGACGGCGGTCAGTATGTCAGTAGTTATAGATCAGATCTTGTGGACTTCATCGTCCCCCAGGACCGGCTGCCCCTGCTGCTGACCAGGCTGGAGCAGCGCGCGGCCACGCACGTGTCCGAGCTGCCCACCATCAACCTCGTGCTGTACGCCGCGCCGTGCGAGAGGGCGCCCCTCATCATATATGACGGCGGTCAGTATGTCAGTAGTTATAGATCAGATCTTGTGGACTTCATCGTCCGCCAGCACCGCCTGCACCTGCTGCTGACCAGGCTGGAGCAGCGCGCGGCCACGCACGTGTCCGAGCTGCCCACCATCAACCTCGTGCTGTACGCCGCGCCGTGCGAGAGGGCGCCCCTCATCATATATGACGGCGGTCAGTATGTCAGTAGTTATAGATCAGATCTTGTGGACTTCATCGTCCGCCAGCACCGCCTGCACCTGCTGCTGACCAGGCTGGAGCAGCGCGCGGCCACGCACGTGTCCGAGCTGCCCACCATCAACCTCGTGCTGTACGCCGCGCCGTGCGAGAGGGCGCCCCTCATCATATATGACGGCGGTCAGTATGTCAGTAGTTATAGATCAGATCTTGTGGACTTCATCGTCCGCCAGCACCGCCTGCACCTGCTGCTGACCAGGCTGGAGCAGCGCGCGGCCACGCACGTGTCCGAGCTGCCCACCATCAACCTCGTGCTGTACGCCGCGCCGTGCGAGAGGGCGCCCCTCATCATATATGACGGCGGTCAGTATGTCAGTAGTTATAGATCAGATCTTGTGGACTTCATCGTCCGCCAGCACCGCCTGCTCCTGCTGCTGACCAGGCTGGAGCAGCGCGCGGCCACGCACGTGTCCGAGCTGCCCACCATCAACCTCGTGCTGTACGCCGCGCCGTGCGAGAGGGCGCCCCTCATCATATATGACGGCGGTCAGTATGTCAGTAGTTATAGATCAGATCTTGTGGACTTCATCGTCCGCCAGCACCGCCTGCACCTGCTGCTGACCAGGCTGGAGCAGCGCGCGGCCACGCACGTGTCCGAGCTGCCCACCATCAACCTCGTGCTGTACGCCGCGCCGTGCGAGAGGGCGCCCCTCATCATATATGACGGCGGTCAGTATGTCAGTAGTTATAGATCAGATCTTGTGGACTTCATCGTCCCCCAGGACCGGCTGCCCCTGCTGCTGACCAGGCTGGAGCAGCGCGCGGCCACGCACGTGTCCGAGCTGCCCACCATCAACCTCGTGCTGTACGCCGCGCCGTGCGAGAGGGCGCCCCTCATCATATATGACGGCGGTCAGTATGTCAGTAGTTATAGATCAGATCTTGTGGACTTCATCGTCCCCCAGGACCGGCTGCCCCTGCTGCTGACCAGGCTGGAGCAGCGCGCGGCCACGCACGTGTCCGAGCTGCCCACCATCAACCTCGTGCTGTACGCCGCGCCGTGCGAGAGGGCGCCCCTCATCATATATGACGGCGGTCAGTATGTCAGTAGTTATAGATCAGATCTTGTGGACTTCATCGTCCGCCAGCACCGCCTGCACCTGCTGCTGACCAGGCTGGAGCAGCGCGCGGCCACGCACGTGTCCGAGCTGCCCACCATCAACCTCGTGCTGTACGCCGCGCCGTGCGAGAGGGCGCCCCTCATCATATATGACGGCGGTCAGTATGTCAGTAGTTATAGATCAGATCTTGTGGACTTCATCGTCCGCCAGCACCGCCTGCACCTGCTGCTGACCAGGCTGGAGCAGCGCGCGGCCACGCACGTGTCCGAGCTGCCCACCATCAACCTCGTGCTGTACGCCGCGCCGTGCGAGAGGGCGCCCCTCATCATATATGACGGCGGTCAGTATGTCAGTAGTTATAGATCAGATCTTGTGGACTTCATCGTCCGCCAGCACCGCCTGCACCTGCTGCTGACCAGGCTGGAGCAGCGCGCGGCCACGCACGTGTCCGAGCTGCCCACCATCAACCTCGTGCTGTACGCCGCGCCGTGCGAGAGGGCGCCCCTCATCATATATGACGGCGGTCAGTATGTCAGTAGTTATAGATCAGATCTTGTGGACTTCATCGTCCGCCAGCACCGCCTGCACCTGCTGCTGACCAGGCTGGAGCAGCGCGCGGCCACGCACGTGTCCGAGCTGCCCACCATCAACCTCGTGCTGTACGCCGCGCCGTGCGAGAGGGCGCCCCTCATCATATATGACGGCGGTCAGTATGTCAGTAGTTATTTTTTTTATTTTTTATTTTTTTTTATTTTTATTTTAGGAGAACCAACAGCTAATACACTAAACATAGAAACTTAAATAGAAATACAGAGCCAATTACAGGAACTCACAAATAGTTGCTGTACATAAAACATAAACTTAAGTAAACAGCGCACATCGATGTACCGACGCACACTTGCAGCAAATATATGTAAAAACTATGAACATTCGTTAATCTACAAACTTAAACTTATAAACCTTAACTTTTAGAGCCTTGATGGGCTGACAACCTAAGTACCTACCTAATACACAATAACAATACTGCACAAGCATGTTCTAGAAATCGCTCAATCAAAAGACACATTAGCTAAATTTCGCCCCACGGAAGGAATTACACAATTAAATATATCAATATCATGCTCTTTCGTCGTATTATTCAAATGGCGACTAGCGCGGTTAAGGAAACTATTCCGTCTGTAATTGGATGATGTACGCCTCAGTGAGATAGGGGGGAAGTGCCTTTTGGACCGAGAAGGAGTCACAAACGATAATTCCTTGAGCAGTTCGGGACAGTCAATGCCGCCAGTTGTGATTTTAAGCAAAAAGGTAATATCGGCTATTTCACGGCGCTTATGTAACGGGATCAGATGGTGTTTTTTACAAATATTTAGGTAGTTGGATGAATTATAAGGGAATTTTAGTTTGTAACTTAAGTACTTAACAATTTTTTTCTGAACACGTTCAATCCTGTCTATATAAGTAGCGTAACAGGGATTCCAAATTTGGGATGCATACTCCAGTTTACTCCGAACTAAGGAGCAAAACAGAATCTTAAGTGTTTTGGCCTGAGTAAAATGGACAGAACTACGCATTAAAAAACCTAGTGTTTTTAAAGCAGAACCAACGATAGTGTCAATGTGGGTGTCAAATAAAAGTTTGGAATCATGTACCACCCCCAAGTCACTCATAGATTGGACTTTGTTCAGAGGTTGACCTTTAAGTTTATAAATAGTCGGTATCAAATTCTGCTTTCTTGAGAATGTTAGAGAAAAGCATTTCAATGGATTCAAATCTAACTTATTTTTCTGACAATAATCATCAAGTCGCTCGAGATCTGACTGGATCAATAGTGAGTCACTGGTCGACTTTACCCTTCTAAAAACCTTCATATCGTCAGCAAAACAAAGTAGTTTGGAATGTATAAAGCATTTACTAATGTCGTTAATAAAAATATTGAAAAGCAATGGTCCGAGCAAAGAACCTTGGGGAACACCACTGGGGATAGTAACCCATCCCGAAATATAATTATTAACTACAACAGCTTGAGACCTATTGTCAATGTAGGAAGAAAACCATCTCAGCAAATCGCCGCTGATTCCGATGTCATATAACTTGGAAAGTAAGATACCATGGTCAATTCGGTCAAATGCCTTACTATAATCAGTGTAGATTACATCAACCTGAGTGTCATTGTCCATAGCATCAGTGACATACTCATTAAGGAGAACGAGATTAGATACAGTGGAACGGTCCTTCAAAAAACCATGTTGGTTTGAGCTAATCGAATTCTTTAGAGCGCAGGAAACTTGGTTATACACTATTTTTTCCATAACTTTCGACAATATACATAATTTAGAAATTGGTCTATAGTTTTTTATGTCCGTTTTTGGGCCTTTTTTATGGACTGGTGTGATAAAGGCGGATTTCCATAAAGGCGGGACAAAACACTCAGAGAATGACCTTTTAAGTAATAACGATATGGGAATCGCCAAGCTTTCAGCACAGTTTATAATAAAAGGAGCAGGCAGGTCATCCGGGCCAGCTGACTTAGATGGGTCAAGTTTAAGTAGAAGACTTTTAACTGTAACAGGGCTTACTTCGACGTTTGCCAAGAAGGCTGTAGAGTTAACGGCGTTACTAAGTACTAGGATCCACGTTAATACTGCTTGACACTGAAAAGGATGATAAAAAATATTCCGAAAAAGCCTTGCAGATGTCCGTCCCAGTGTTGACCAACTTACCATCATAATTTAAACTGCTAGGAATGCCGTGGGAGCCAGACCGCGACTTTATGAATGACCAAAATTGCTTGGGATTTTTACACAAATTGCTCTCAACACTACTAATATATGAGTCAAAACATTGTTGCTCCAGCCTTCGGACTCTGTCACGTAATACCGTAAAAGAAAGAAAATCAGATTTATTCCTATATTTATTATATTTATTTAAGTATTTAAATTTTTCTTTAATAGCGCATTTCAATGGGCGCGAGTACCACAGAGGATACGAATCAACTGTAATCTTTTTACTAGGAATAAATTTAAGCCTTAATTTCTCATAGGTCTCATAGAAGAAGTCAAAGGAATTTAGTAACGACCGCGTAGAAAACTCTTCTTCCCAGTTAATGGAAAATAATTCAGTATTAATGGACGTGTAATCACCCTTATTATAAAAATATTTCAAACGAGTTTCAGGCTGCAACATGTCTATAACTGTGTATTTAATTTCTATTACTAAGGCTTTATGGTAAGGATCTATTGGTACTAATGGGTTCAAGCAATCCCTTACACTTACTACATCATTCGAAAAAACGAGATCCAACAACTTGTCAGAATTATTTAGGACACTATTATACTGGAAGAAACCATGCATGAGCATATCGTCAACTAAACTACATTCATCGTTACTTACGTAATTAGACGGATCCAATGAAGAACCCCGAGGTGTCCATAAAATATTGCTCATGTTGAAGTCACCGACTAATAAAAATTTATTATTACAATTATTTAAAACTATCTCCCCTAACTGGCTTAAGAAATTAGATAACTGCTCCGAAAAAGAGTTACCTTGGGATTGCTTACAGAGGTATAAAACGCAAACATGGACTTTAACCGAATTCTTGTTGGCGTCACTGAGTGAAATAGTGAGCCATAAGTCCTCAGCCGAGGACCGGTAGGTTGGCTGCGGCGTCACCGCCAACTGCCTACGAGTAGCAATAAGCACGCCACCACCGCGGGTTTGACCCGTTAAAGCGAGATCACGATCCCGCCGCCATACAACGTACCGGTCATCAAATAACTCTGTATCCCGTATTCCATCCACTAACCAAGTCTCGGTCAAAATAATTATGTCATAGGCCTCTTTAACAAGATTACGGTAAAATGTTAACGTTTTCGAACGAAGTCCCCGCACATTTTGGTAATAAATAGTAGGATAATTTATACCCGTACTCGCGTTATCGAATGAAGTGACTTACAAGTGAAATTGGATAGTTATTGAATAACACGCGAACCGATAAATATGTAAAAATAAATAGGCACGAACGAAATAATAACTTAAAGAATAAACGAGCGCGCAAACACCAACCAAAACAGATCGAAAAACCATTAACATAAGAGCGAAAGAGCAAGATAATTAATACAATTTGAAGCGAATGCGAACAAATGAGACAAATATATTTAAAAGTGCAGTCAAATGGTGCATAGTAACTGGCAGTAGCGATAAGCCCGAGCGACAAACAATAGAAGCGGTCTGACCAGGTGGGCCGCACAGCGTTGCTCAAACTTTCATGCTCTTGTAGTGAAAACATAAATATTACAATTATGCACAAAAATATTAATATACGACGAACTAGAGCAATTTGTTTAAATCCCGCTCGCTGTTTATAATATGAACATTAGAGTTATCGTCCTTACGGACGTGAATTTTACAATATTTCACCCAGACATGCTCGTAGCCCTTATGATCTTTAAGTGATTTTTTAGTTTTAGTTAATAGTTTCTTATTTTCCGGGGTCAGATGATCATTTAAATATATATTATGAGCACTGCCTTGAAAGCCAATTTCTTCAGCTGTGACCTTCTTCTTCAATCTTGCTGAAGCTATGAAATCCTCTTTTATGTAGCGATTGTTGAAACGAACTATTATCAACTTCTCCTTAGAATTATGAACCGGAACTCGTGATATATAGTCTATGCTACTCCTCTCCAATTTGTGACCTACGGCCGTACATATGTTGTCCAGGATTGTAAAAAGGTTCTCATTTTTTTTGAGTGGAACCCCCTTTATTTCCACGTTGTTTATACGCTGCAGTTGCTCATTGCGCGCTAGATCACTCTTTAGGAGGGATACTTCATTGGTCAGCATCGAGACTTTGTCCTGGGAAGCCTCAAGTTCCGAGACTCTCCGCTCCACATTAGTCAGGGAAGTAGCATATTCATCCAGTTTATTAGTAACAAAACTCCAAGAGTCCTTGATTTCAGACAGCTCGGTTTTGAGAAGGCCAACATCACGGACCAGCCCAGGAAGACATGCTAGATGTTTTTTCATATCCCGTAACTCGTTCATAACGGTATCCAGGTCCATAGTTTTCGCTTGACCCGGCGAAACTTCCCTCTTCTTGCAGGAGGGACACTTCCAGGTTGCTCTGCGATCCGGTCCAAGTTTTCGGTAACCCTGCTCCGAGATGCCGGCGCAACAGTACCCAAATTCCTTTTTGCAGCCCGCACACTGAACAAGGTCATTAACACTAGTCTCACAAGTAGCGCAAAGCATTGTTATTAAATGATAGGATTTAAATCAGTTGTATAGGCAAGCAAAGTTTGGGGATCACTGAGGTTCTTAAGTTGCGATATCTACACTGCATGTGTGCGGTCGCGATGAGTGCGCAGACTGGACTGATCTTGTGGACTTCATCGTCCGCCAGCACCGCCTGCACCTGCTGCTGACCAGGCTGGAGCAGCGCGCGGCCACGCACGTGTCCGAGCTGCCCACCATCAACCTCGTGCTGTACGCCGCGCCGTGCGAGAGGGCGCCCCTCATCATATATGACGGCGGTCAGTATGTCAGTAGTTATAGATCAGATCTTGTGGACTTCATCGTCCGCCAGCACCGCCTGCACCTGCTGCTGACCAGGCTGGAGCAGCGCGCGGCCACGCACGTGTCCGAGCTGCCCACCATCAACCTCGTGCTGTACGCCGCGCCGTGCGAGAGGGCGCCCCTCATCATATATGACGGCGGTCAGTATGTCAGTAGTTATAGATCAGATCTTGTGGACTTCATCGTCCGCCAGCACCGCCTGCACCTGCTGCTGACCAGGCTGGAGCAGCGCGCGGCCACGCACGTGTCCGAGCTGCCCACCATCAACCTCGTGCTGTACGCCGCGCCGTGCGAGAGGGCGCCCCTCATCATATATGACGGCGGTCAGTATGTCAGTAGTTATAGATCAGATCTTGTGGACTTCATCGTCCGCCAGCACCGCCTGCACCTGCTGCTGACCAGGCTGGAGCAGCGCGCGGCCACGCACGTGTCCGAGCTGCCCACCATCAACCTCGTGCTGTACGCCGCGCCGTGCGAGAGGGCGCCCCTCATCATATATGACGGCGGTCAGTATGTCAGTAGTTATAGATCAGATCTTGTGGACTTCATCGTCCGCCAGCACCGCCTGCACCTGCTGCTGACCAGGCTGGAGCAGCGCGCGGCCACGCACGTGTCCGAGCTGCCCACCATCAACCTCGTGCTGTACGCCGCGCCGTGCGAGAGGGCGCCCCTCATCATATATGACGGCGGTCAGTATGTCAGTAGTTATAGATCAGATCTTGTGGACTTCATCGTCCGCCAGCACCGCCTGCACCTGCTGCTGACCAGGCTGGAGCAGCGCGCGGCCACGCACGTGTCCGAGCTGCCCACCATCAACCTCGTGCTGTACGCCGCGCCGTGCGAGAGGGCGCCCCTCATCATATATGACGGCGGTCAGTATGTCAGTAGTTATAGATCAGATCTTGTGGACTTCATCGTCCGCCAGCACCGCCTGCACCTGCTGCTGACCAGGCTGGAGCAGCGCGCGGCCACGCACGTGTCCGAGCTGCCCACCATCAACCTCGTGCTGTACGCCGCGCCGTGCGAGAGGGCGCCCCTCATCATATATGACGGCGGTCAGTATGTCAGTAGTTATAGATCAGATCTTGTGGACTTCATCGTCCGCCAGCACCGCCTGCACCTGCTGCTGACCAGGCTGGAGCAGCGCGCGGCCACGCACGTGTCCGAGCTGCCCACCATCAACCTCGTGCTGTACGCCGCGCCGTGCGAGAGGGCGCCCCTCATCATATATGACGGCGGTCAGTATGTCAGTAGTTATAGATCAGATCTTTAGTACTTATACTATGTATGTATGTAAACACTTTATTGTACACAAAAACAAGAAATACATTTTAAAACAAAAAAAACATGTACAAAGGCGAACTTATCCCTTTAAGGGATCTCTTCCAGTTAACCTTTGAGTAAATGAGTGCTAAACACAAATGTAAACGGTAGACAACCAAAGCAACATGTACAATACGAAGGAGGATAATTTAACAATAATACTTACACATGAAAATGCAAAAACCAAAATAGAGAGAGAGATAGGCAAACAGTCAATATAATACATAATACGTAATATCTATATATATACAAATTCAACAGAAATATAGTCATAATTACAACAAAAACAGCAACCTATCATTCGTTTGACAGCCACAATCCCTTCAACTTCCCCTTGATACTTATTGGTACTCTTTGGAGTAGATTCAGACGTTTAGGTTCACATTCCTACTTCGTCCACAATCCCACTTCCTCAACATTCCCATTTCATCCATATTCCTATTTCGTCCTTTTCTCACTTCGTCCACATTCCTACATAGTCAACATTCCCATTTCGTCTACATGCCCAAATCGACCGCATTTCCAAATCGTCCACATCCGTACTCTTTCGCTTTAGGAATGTGTTTAGGGCGAAACGTGCGCAAAGCGGAACGCAAAATGCGTTCGTGAATTAGATTTATTACGCGTCGGAGGGTATCGGATAGCAAATATTGTGAGTATTTTTTATGGCTAAGGTCTCCTCCTATCCGACGCTATGAATGAATGAATGTAGTTTATTCACTTGAATATATGGTACAAACATATTACAGGTGTTCCATAAAAGTAATCAAACAAAAGCTTCCCAATATATTCAGCCAATGAGCATTGGCATGTGAAAATTTAAATGGCAACAAAGAAAAACTTGTGCCTTTTCATTGATTTGAAGCTATTGAAAACGGATCAAATAAAATTAAAATTAATATAAGATTGAAATAAAAACTAATATAAAATCGAATAACATAATAAAATCAAGATCCATTTGAAAATAATAAACAACAAAACAAAGATAAAAGTCAGCTGATTAAAATTAGTGCACAAATCAAAATGTTAAATACAGTTAAACATAATAATCTAAAAATTAAATTTAAAATTACAAACAGGATATTTCAAATACTAATAATAATAATAATAATACAGTTATTAAATTCAAATTAAAATATCTTTTATGTCAAAATCCTTATTAGTTCATTAAATAATAATACCTATGCTTAGAATTAAAATTTATGTTCAAAAAATTCATTAATGCCATAAAAACAATTTTCTAATAATATTCTGAATAATGTTGTCTTAAATTGCTGATTATTTAAAGATTTTAGTAATGATGGCAATTTATTATAGATTTTGATGCACATGTTATGAGCGCTTTTGTTCCTTATTACTAACTTAGTATTTTCCATCAAGACTAACTGATGTTTTCTGTGCGCCCTAGTGGTTTCTTTATCACTATAGCTGAAGATTTCAGGATGCGTTCTAACAAAATTTGCTACTTCGAAAATGTAAACACAGGGCAGTGGAAGTAGTCCGAGTTTTTGGAACAGCGGTTTACATGTTCCGCGTCTATTTACTCCACATAGGGTCCTGATGCATTTTTTTTGCGCCAAGAATGCGCGATTTGCGTCCACAGAATTTCCCCACAAAAGGATTCCGTATCTCAAGGTCGACATAACATAGCCGTGGTACGTTGTTAATGCAGTTTGTAGTGACACAGTCTGTTTAATGCGCCATAGCGCAAATACAAATTTGTTAACTTTTTTACAGACTGCATCAACGTGCTCCTTCCAATTGCAATGTGTATCTAGGCTCATGCCGAGGAAAATAGTACTGTTCACCTCTTCGATAGTGTCGGAGTTGTGCGTAACTTTTAATGGATGTGTCTTAGATTTATGTGACTTGAATTGCATAAATTTGGTTTTACTGAGATTGATTTGTAGATGATTACAGTTAAGCCAATTGATAACATTGCTTAGGGCTCCATTGATTTCATCCTCAAACCTATCTGTGTTTCTACCTTCAACTATTATGGTTGTATCGTCAGCAAATAGGATACAATCTTGTTGGATGGAGTCAGGCAGATCATTAATATAGAGTAGAAACAAGAGAGGTCCCAAAATGCTTCCTTGGGGGACTCCATATGCGTTAATTTTATATTTTGAACTGAACGAAGTCACTACATGTTTAACCGTTTTGTTTATTTGGATACATTGTTCTCTGTTAGATACATAACTTTCAATCCAAGAATACGCCGGACCACGAATTCCGTACTTGTATAATTTTTGTAGAAGTAGCTTATGACATACTGTGTCAAATGCTTTCGACATATCAAGGAATAACACTCCTACTGGTATACCTTTGTCTATGCATTTAGTTACTTTATCATTAAGGTGAAAACAAGCTAATGAAGTGGATTTCTTTTTCCTGAAACCATTTTGCTCTGTTTTTAGAATGTTATATTTTTCTAAGTACTGTTCTATTCGTATATACATGGCTTTTTCATATATTTTCGATAAAATTGGTATTAATGTTATGGGTCTGTAGTTGCATAAATTTTTATTATCTCCTTTTTTAAATAATGGCTTTACTACTGATTTCTTTAGTCTTTGCGGAAATGTGCCTTGTTCAAATGATATATTGATTAAATAAGAAATGTGAAATGACAGTGCAAACGCGACTTCTTTTAGTATTCTGGTAGGTATTTTGTCATAACCAGTGGATTGTGTATTTTTGAGGGATTTAATTATTTTATTAATCTCAAAGGGTACAGTTGGTGACAGGAAAATAGTATTTTGGTAAGATTGTATGGTATTTAAGGTCTGTGAATTCGTTCCATGTAACGTATGAATTTTATTTATATTTATAAAATATTCATTAAATTCCTCGGCAATATCTTGTGGAGAATGCAATAGGTTATTGTGCCTATCTGTTATATTCTGTATTTCCTTCATCGGCGGGTGGTTAAAGTTTTGTTTTACTATGTTCCAAGCTGCGCGACATTTGTTTTTAGAGTTTTTTATAAGGTTTGTGTTGCACATTTTCTGTGAGCAGGTGATACATTTTCGTAGTACTCGTATACGTGTGTAGGTCTGTAAATAACTTTTACTTATAGTTTTACTCCTATAATGTTTATAGTATAGTTTTCTTTTTTTAATGCAACATTTTCTAAGCGTATTTGTTAACCACCTATTATTTCTATTTCGTTTAGATGTTATTTTAACTTTAATAAGTGGAAAGCAAAGGTTGTGGAATAACATTAAGAGGTCATGAAATATTTGGAATGATTTATCTGGACACTCAACCTCATAAATTTCGGAGAACGATAAGCTGTTGATACATTCTTTGAATTTTTCAACATTTTCATCACAGTAATCCCTCATTTTTATGTACCAATAAGATGACACATGTTGAGTTTTGCAATTAAATGTCAAAGTTTGGGCCGTATCGTATGCGCAGTGTACAGCGTATTTCCATACTAATGATAAATATGAATAGATAAATAGTATGGAAAGACGCTGTACGCTGCGCATAGCGTCGGATAGGAGACCAAGGCCTATGGGAATGTGGACGAATAGGGAATGTGGATGACATGGGAATGCGGATGACATGGGAATGCGGATGACATGGGAATGTGAATGAGATAGGAAGTAGACGATTTGGGAATTGAATGTGGACGAAGTGGGAATGTGGACGAAATAGGAATGTTGACAAAATGGGAATTTGGACGAAGTGAATCTAAACGGATTCAGATAGTAGTAGAGATATACTTAGGTTGGATTTGTCCAAACTTTTATTCCAAGAATAACACTTCCTTTCAAATAGTAATGTCAAAACCCTATCATATAGTTTGACATACCATCCGAGAAAAGCGTTATTTTTGGATAAAAAACTACCGTGAGTCTCAGACATATTAAAATACATAAACGGGTTTACTCACGTCGTAGAAGTCGAATATCGCTCGATATGTTTCGAATCGGTACGCGATTCATTAACAGGAGAGCCGATCAGTCGCGGCGGCGGCCAATCGAGCACTGCGGGCAATCGTCAAGTCCGCGCGGCCGCTCGACGCGGGCGTCACCGGCAGATGCGAAAATCTACCCTCATCATCACACAATGTCATATACATATAGGAGAGGCTTCCGACTGGCCGGAACACTTCCACAAGAGTGACTGAACACATACGTAGTATGAGATTTAACCGACAAAATGCTACATAGTATTATGATGAACGTGAACGTGACTCGAGGTGTGGTTCAGAATAGGGCTTAAAGTAAAATATGGTCTATGAAGACCCTGCTCCTTAATTGAATGACAACGTAATTGTATTTGGTAAATTTCAGACAAACGTGTGGCCACGCCGGTGCAGGCCTTCATGTCCCCGAAGTGGGGCGGCGTGGTGCTCGCCAACCCCGCGCCCGTCGACTGCGCGGAGGGGGGGGGCATGGCGCCCAACGTGCCCAGAGTCATGGGGGCTTTCGTGGCGCAGCTGCGACAGCTCCTCGGGATACCTAATGCGGTAAAATAATGTCATTTATTTTACTTAGACACTCAATAAAATTTTGTCCTTATCGTCATGACGACAAGCCGGGAAAAGATAAGTTTTTGGTCATCACTATTGGTCTATTGCATCTATAAAGATTTTAGCAGCGTCCAAAAAGGTACGGCATTTACGAACATGACTTTAAATGGTAAATAAAGGAGCCACTACTTTGGTCTTACCGAGGAACGGACCGGCAAGCATGCCACGTATACGCCGCAATCCGTCCGCGCACGCCGCTCTGAAGTCGTGGCATCTTTCCTAGTCGCCGATACATTTGTTCCCGCCGCTCACCGCACCGCGATTCGCTCTGCAAAAACCGCGCATGGCGGTTTGTAGCATGTTGCGTATATCGCTATAATATTTTTTTTCCTGCTCGCCGCTAGTCGCTCCAAGCTCGCGGCTCAGCCGTTAAGCTTTCATCGTGTGAGACCTCACTTTCACACAAGGCTTTCCTCCACAGGTTTCGGTCTTCAGACACATCCTCCCAGTTTTGATAGTGTGTGCTTTTCGTGGATATTAAAATTAACGACTTGTTCCTAAATTCCAGGTGCACATAGAAGATGCCCAGCTGGATCCACTAAGATCAGTCACCCCGCGTCGCTGGGAGGTAGACGCGTTGCTGCGTTTAAGAGTTCTGGAGCAAATCACCTCCGCAGAGAATACTCTGCAGTCACTTGCGCAATTGTTAGGTGAGTTGAACAAATCTCTAAACAAAAAATACCTCGTGTGAGTTCCGCGAATATCGGCATCCAAAAAGCAATTTGTTTAATTTTGCTTTAATTTGATAAGTTTGTTCTATAGATAATAATCGGCTCCATATGTACGAGTATGAACACAAAAATTATTGGTAGTAACAGAGGTGTTCAAGCGTTTTTTTTCTCAAGTGTTTCCCTTTTCACCAAAACTAGGTGGTATTATTTTATCGCTATTTAAAACCCAAATACTTTCAAACTCCATTCAAAACCATTTCGGAAAATTTAAATAGTTTGCAAAATTAAAATTAAGCAGTTAGGGATATAAGTAACACGTTCAAGAAAGAAAAACAACAAACGCTTGACACCTTTTCAGTAAATTGTTTATTTGATCAGTTACGTAGTTTTTGTAAACTGACCAAGTGACCAATAATCATCTTAACAATCTTCCAGGTGAAATCTCGAACATCGTGATCAACGACGAGGTCGGCGCGTCAATAAACGCGGCCGTCGACGGCATCCAGTTGGCCAGCGAGCTGCTGTCGCGCGGCGCGCTCGTGGAGGCCTACAGCACGTCGCTGCGGGCCCACCGCGCCGCCGAGACCGCCTTCATGGAGCCCAGCCTGCTGGCGCTGCTCTACTTCCCTGACGATCAGAAGTGAGTCAAACCACAATCTACCATTCAGCAGATACTGGCAACCTTCACCAACTTTGAGATCAACGCCGAGGTCGGCGCGGCAGACGAAGGCATACACACAGCTAGCGAGCAGTTATCGCGCGACGAACTCTTCGAAGCCTGCGAGCGCCGCTGAGACCACCCTCATGGAGCCCAGCCTGCTGTAGTTCCCTGACGATCTTCTGATGAGTCAAACCATAACCATTAGTACTAACTTACTATTCGGCAGATACTTGCAACCTTCAACAACATCGTGATCAACGACTAGGCGTGGCAGACGAAGGCATACACGCAGCTAGCGACCTCTACCCCTACCATGAGTTTACAGTGACTGTACTCACTAGCGATTATGTAAACGATTTGCTCGCTGTACTATTCTCCATACAAATCGTTCACGCCATCGCTAGCGAGGTCGGTCACGTTAACTCGTGGTAAGGGTACTGCGACATGTTATGGGGTATCGCCAGCCGATGGCCCAAAGGAAGGGGGCGAGTTAATATAAATGGAGAGTAAGTGAAGTGTGAATTGTGGGTATAACCTAACTAGAGCACAAGACAGGTGACGCCGAGTCGCGACAGCGAATTCGCGGCAAGATATGCTAACCTTCCAGCACCCAGAAGTTATAGAACAAATGTATTTCATTACAATTTTATTCTTTTTTATTGGATTCTCCAACATCTCCTAGTATAAAATTTAATTGCCCTATGGAGATCATGATTTGAAGAAAAATTCTAATATCACGGTATTTAAATTAAGCTAAAATAAATTAACATAACTGTGCCCCCGCGGCATGGTCCCGAAGACGCTGGCAGCATTTCCTCGCTGAATCGCAATGCTGATGCGTTGTGCGAGGAAGCTGCCAGCTCTTCGGTCACCAGTAGACTCAATGAGCCTTTTACCGAGGTCATTTAGGAGTTATATAATGTATGTAGATTGATAGCAATTGCCAGCACAAGGCCATCTGACGGTCGCAATGTCATTAGGACTATAGCTATTTCTGACACCGAAGGATTTTTTACCCAACTACACTAAAGCAAAAAGATGGTTATGTTCTGCCTTTTCTCTCTTCTAGCCTTCACTAAATATTCTGTTTGTATTGTATTGCAGATACGCGATCTACATCCCGCTGTTCCTGCCCATCATGTTCCCGGTGGTGCTCTCCCTCCAGCACCTGCTGCGGTGGCTGCGCGGCAAGCCGCTGCACAAGGAGAAGGCTGACTAAGATTACCAAAGTATTACTATTGCCATGTCAATGTTGTCAATCCGTATCAATGCGGTATTTGATGACAGCTCAGATCAGCTACTCTTTATGAAATGTCAAAAACGATTTGTCAAAATGAAGTTTCTATGAAGATACTGGCTTGTGACGTCATAAAATCAGTACTCAAAACACGTCCTCTTTAGTTTTTGTCCAATTAAAAATTGTTACATGACCGAAAGTTAGTGGTAGCTTATTTGGTCCCGTGTATTTTTGAATGTATGTTTAGTGGTTTCAATGAACAATGACATACCTAATTAGTTTTCACTATAGTCAAATATCGTATTATAGGCCGAAACACAACTAGGACTAGCAAAGTCATAATTAACTATACACCTATAGACTTTATTACGTTATTATAAGGTTTATATCCGTTAACAAATGGACAGTAGACGGTGTATTCGATGGTACCACTAGTGCCATCTATTGATGTATATGGAAGCTTTCTATAGATGGCGCTAGTGTGTTAAGAAAATTAAAAGCGGCATGAAAATATATGGCGCATATGTTGTCTTGGATTATTTGTCTATGCTAGATCTATTTGCATATTTCTGAACAAATACATATTTTATTATGTCGGTTTCACACGAGGACAGAACAGTAGGACAGAACAGTTTGGAAGGACAGTGCCGTTTACAGTCAAGTCCGCGTAAACAGTCAAGTCGAGAAGTGCGCGCACACACTGTCCTGCTCTTTGTACTGCCCTCGCGTTCACGCGAGTCCAGCCAAACGACAGACGAGCGAGAAATGTGGTGGGAACAAACTGTCCCGAAAAAATAGACCAGTGAGCTATTAACTGTTCTGCCTCTGTCAAGACAGTACTTTCCTGTGCGTTCAAACAGTAGCATTACTGTGCTGCCCACTGTTTTGCCCTCGTGTAAAACGGGTAATACGGATGGCTCTCTGCCCTGCCCTGACTGACTTGAACAAAATTGTAGTAAGCAACTGTCGGTTGCGTGGCGTCAAACAAAAACTCGGTGCAAGCCGATTTTGGTTACTTTTTCGTAAGTAACACAGAATGCACATTAGCCCTTAAGTTGGTAAGCGGGTAGGAATCGGGTTGTATCAACAGCACGCCACTGGCAAGTATTGGACTAATTTTAAAGTACTTACTTTGAACATTGATATGGATTAACCTAATTTATTTTATTACTGTATTGAGTTATATGAATAAATGTCTAAGTTTGTAATATTTACTGTTGTTATTTTCTTAATTTTTATGTCCGGTTTTAGAATCATACTAAACCGATCAATCAAAATGATATGATATGCAGTTACAACCTTCAATAGTATACTTTATACTCGTATGTTAAAATATGATGCAAATTGTGTGGTTAGAGTATGGGGTTAGTGTAAAACTCTTTAAGAAAAATACGAGCGAAGGTAAAAGTAGCTAATAGCTTAAGATGGCATCACTATCGTTTGGCAACCCTGAGGCCTCCATTGACCAAGCGAGCGAAGCGTGTCTGCTTCAGTTTGGCCAGAAATTCTTTCGTATGTCAGAATTCCGGATGTCCGGTTCCCGCAAGCAGGTCGTATTCCTCAACCGATTTTATTCTATTAAAACTTTCATGAGACATATTTAATTATTGTATTAAGGGGTTTACACGCACGTGCAATTGTCAGGAACGGCCCGACATGTTTCGAACTCGTATGGAGCTCTTCATCACGGACTGCTGTATAGCCCCGCGGTAATTCTGTCAGAATTTTTCGGGCCGTCCCTGACAATTTCACGTGAGTGTAAACCGCTTAATACAGGAGTTCTACAGCTCTCAGGACCACTCTATTAAGAATGACCAACCATAGTATAACGCCTTCTATTAATGACGTTACGTTAGCCATGACATGCATGTAGGTATGTATATTTCTTACACTAGTATACCAAGAGATTATTGAAGAAGAATTGCATTTCAATCTGACGAATGTTATTGGTCCATTTCACAGAGCACTGCTCCAGCCTTATCTCGAAATGGGCCGCTAGCTCAATTCTCAGACTCATTATGATTCTATGTATGTTGAATAGATACTAACCTTGACATCCTTCCATAGACCATCGACCAATAACACTAGAATAATACCAGAGGACTGTCAATGTCTCCACAATTCGAATTCCGTTGACCTGTGTAGGTATTACTCTACATGTACAATACGACATAAGAGTAAAATTAAAAAGTTGCAATACTGTAGTGTCGTCCCTTTCTAATCAATCTAAGGAAAATGGAACGACACAACAGTATTGCCACTTTTTAATTTCTATACTTTCCTGTCGGACACCACTTGTGGCGCGACTCACTATCCGGTCTTGCTCGCGCAGTTTTGAAAAGAAACAAACAGGTAACAATTGAAAAAGAAAGAATCGCGTGCGACACTTATACTAAAATGTTGCTTAACACTCTAGCGCCATCTAGATTTGAGCATTAGATATAGGCATTGGCAGTCCTATTGTATTATTGGTTAATGCATGAACGTATTTAAAAGGGGGAATCCGAAAACCACGAGTTGCTTCACATTATAATATATTAATATATGTAATACTGAGGTACTTTGTCACAATCAAAATGTAAGTATACTAACAGTGCAGATACAAATGTCGTGTGAATGCTTAACATAGCGAGCAACTTGCTAGCGGCAGTCTTAAGCGGTGACCTTGACAATTGGATACTGGTGACAGATTTGATAAGGGCGAGTTTCCACTGGCGGAGCGGAGCGGAGACGTGAAGAATAGATACTAAAAACGCAGGTTGAAATATATATCTCAGCTTTGCTTCGTTTTTGTGATTATTCTATTCTGTAGGTCAGTGAAAACGCACCCAATAGTATATGTACTTTTTTTCATTGTGACAAGAGGGGTAATAGGTATGAATTTTAATGTCGTTGACTGTACAAGTACAGAATGCTTAGAGTATTTTGATCGAAGCGTGACAGCATGCCCAGCGTCTGTCGGACATCAGGGCCAGCGCTCAAGATCCGTGCCGTTAAATGTTAATGCTTTTTGGACTTCGTGTTAATTTACTGGCTCTGAAATAATGCTCCTATCACCAGTTCGTCGAAGGCTTGTCACTCGGGGGTTAGAAAATGTACTTTATAATATAACAGTAGTTTCACGTTTAAAACGCCGATTTTCAATTAAATGATGAATAATCTGTAAATATATAAAATTTTAGAAATATTTATTTTTTGTCCTTTCATCACGTCTAAACAGCTGGACCGATTTGAACAATTTTTGGTTAACGGGTAGCTGCGCATGCCCAGACGTAAACTACTACGGAGAAGCAAAAGAGGGTTTCGACATTTTCTTCCATGCGGACGAAGTTCACGTACCTACACCTTCTAGTATACCTATCTATAAGTATTAACATAATGAATCCTTTTATTCATACAGTCAGTACTCAGCGGCGAAAAGATTCCACGGAAACTAAGTGCAAAATGGGTTTCCATCATATCACGACTGCGAAACTTTATTTCCCATCTGCGGGGTAAAACAAATTAAATGTTTATTTTAACCGTATTTTTTCGCGAAACTTTTATAGGATGGTTTAATCAATTAACTCTTTGTTGTCTTCACTCATTATCATTATTTTATTGGCTATTTAAACGTGATACTAATGCCGTTGCTCCATTATTTAACAATAATCCTTATGCCTATATGAACTAGGTATAAAATGGGATGTGATGCGATGGTTGATGTGTCGATATGTATCAACAATTCAGTCTAAATGTATACGCTGTGATGACTTAAATATAATGTATATTATTCGAAAATGGTTATTATTATATTTCACTTAGGGTCCTTCCTTTCCGCGTGAATTCGCCTCTAATGTAACAGAAAAAAATACATTTGTTTTTTGCTTTATTACAGGAGAATGCTAGCGGTGAATTAGCACCCTTATATACTAAATTCAACATTTCTTATTAAAATGTCACTTCAGTCAATATGAAACTGGTATTCCACATTTCGTGGTTCCAAGATATAGGTATACATACTTCAGTGAGTTCAAGTCCTTATATATCTCAAACACATGAACAATGAAGTTCACTTTTATTGTGGTCTAAAATATCATAAAAGATATGGAACCATCGTCGTGTTGGATACCTTTTAGGGAACTTGTATCATCTACTGTTAACTCCTCGTGTTAAAGTGTTTTTTGACGGAGCAGGACGGTGCGATGTACGAAGTTCAAATTTCTAACTCCAGAGATCCTTTCTCTCTTTTTCCCCGCGCATGCTGTCTAATAGTGACTGAAGTAAACAAGCCCTCTAAGCAAACTTGCTGCGATTTATACCCGCAAGGGTCGTCATTTATAATGTGATATCTGTTAAATTCTCTCCAAAAATGACGAGAATATTCTGGCCCAGCGTTATTGCTTTCAAATATCAGTTCTTACGTTCAAAAGTACCTCATTTGCGAATCCAAACTTATCCCACTACAACAACACCGAAAGAGGAATTTTGAACATTATGACTCGACCCAATCGGTCTCCGTGATCATCGCTACATTTTCCCCCTTTCCGGGCAAATATTCGAACTCCCAGAGTGAATTACCGAGAACCAAAGTTTCACCTTCGCTCAACTCAAAGTTAAGGGTAAAACAGTCGTCTTCGCAAGGCGCTCTGGGCTTTAGCTGTAACCAGGACTTTCCCTTCAACTGGGACATCACTATCAACCCTATATCAAGTTCTAAATACTTGTATCTATGTGTATCATAGTTTTTAGATAGCAATAGCCAATTAAAATGGGAAGGAGGGATGTGAGGGGACAGGAAATAAGGTCTAGGAGCGAGGATTCTAAAGGACTTGACTGCCCTAATGTCGCAGTTTTGGAAGTGGACGAACCAACTGGGGATATTCGTGTTGGTGATCCGAGAGACTATCTCTTCTAAGTCCATAGGTTGTCGACCAAGTCGGATATTTGTGAGAATCCGGCAAGGAACAGAGTCCCTGAGACGGTCGTCTCCGCTGATCAGGGTGGTGAGATTGAGTTCTGCGCGAGAGATGGACCAGTCGTAATGGGCGTCGGTGACCACGACGGGGGCGCCGCGGAGCAGGTGGTGGTTGAACACTTCGTTGTAGTTTGTGTCGGATACGCGGACGATGGATTCTGGAAAAAATATAGTAGATAGGTAAGAACGAGGTACTAAAGGGAAATACTATTATTAGGTAGGTACCTACATTTTCATATAATTAACTAAAATGTAGTTTAAATCAAAATACAGTCTTATGTTGATTTACTGCGTAGCTACGTAACCAGTCGTTAATAATAACTAACAGAGTATAAACAAATAGAGCACAATTATACGATCACAAATATTGGCAATTTTTTCAGATTGGTTAACATTTCCGACAAAGGGAAAAAATTCAAAGTCAAGCTCACGCAGGTATGATGGTAATGGATTATCTTGGATTTTGTCCCGACGCTCGACGGGTAGAAGTTTTCACCGCCACAGATGAATAAAAAACATGCGCCGTCAATCTTAAATAAATAGGATCAGGCCACGGTCAAGGGAATGATTGCGTTCCTGATCTTGTTAGCAAATTTTACTTTTTCCTCCTTATCCCTGTTTAATTAATTTCTCGGAAACTGTATACCAGCACCTCTAACACAACTGTGGCACGCGTCTCTTCCTCGCGCGAGATATACTACCTATCTCGTTCTGTACGGCACTGTCGAGAGTAACGGGTGATGCTAAGTCGCGCGACATGAGTCGCGAACCATAGTTGTGCTAGACGGGCACGTATGGTATTTTATTTATTTTTACTTTAGTTTAGTTACGAATAAGTTGTTGTGGTTTCGGCCCTTTTTAGGGTTCCGTACCCAAAGGGTAAAAACGGGACCCTATTACTGAGACTTCGCTGTCCGTCCGTCCGTCCGTCAATCCGTCCGTCCGTCCGTCCGTCCGTCCGTCCGTCCGTCCGTCCGTCTGTCACCAGGCTGTATCTCAAGAACGGTGATAGCTAGCCACTTGAAATTTTCACAGATGATGTATTTCTATTGCCGCTATAACAACAAATACTAAAAATGAAATAAAATAAATATTTAAGGGGGGCTCCCATACAACAAAACTTGTTATACCTATATATACATATATATAGGAACGGAACCCTTCATGCGCGAGTCGGACTCGCACTTGCCCAATTTTTAAGTTATATACCAAAAGCTTGGAATGTGATCTTGGCCATTGAATTGATTGTAAACCAGGATCAAGAGAAAAATAAAGAAATGTCAAAGGAACAATACGAGCTGCCACACATTCATCTGCCTCTCATGAATGAATTAATGAATAATTGATTGCGTGTGTCCTTGATATGATATTACCACGACCACGACAATGCGTCGCTTTCAGATACACTAATTCAGCCTTGCAAGTTCAGCTACACAATTAGCATTTCGGTGTTATGGTATTCGCTCTTTTATTTTATTTGCGTATTGGCTGCAATAAAAAACAGAGTACAGAGGTACCAAGTCCTCGCGAGATGCTTTTGCGAAAACAATAGGCACTTCAGTCGAGAGTTAACACGTGGATAAAGCTTACTAGGTCAGGCACTGTGCGAAATTAGGTCAAGTGCTTAAATAAGTCCGAACCTATTTAAGACCACAAGTTACTCACTTATAGCTTCGCAGGCGATGCAGTCGGCCGGAGACACCAGGTTATCCAGGTTCTGGGACTGCGAACGCTCGATAAGACACTTGTTGTAATACAGAGGTGTCCAATCCCAAAATGGCAGGATTTTGATCATCACAATCCGCGTCACGGCCGAGGCGTGCCATTGAAACGTCTCCGTTTGACTCACGGTGTAACCGATGGCCAGCACCATCACCAGAAACAAAAAAACCCGTGTCCATCTTTTAATAGACGCCTTTCGCACCGCGTTCGTCAGCGGCCGGCAAATTATATCCATCTCCTCGTCGGTCATACCCGCTTCTTTGCAGTACTCGTAAAAAGAACGCACCTCTGAGTTAATTAACTCGAATTTCTCGCGCTGGGACATTTTTGTCCCGTTTTTGAGACTCATTTTGAGCGTGACCTATAAATTCGCCCACGACGATCAATATAAACTCGCGACGCGTTTATCGATGGATGGAAATTCGCGCGCGCGCGAACGTAGCCGTTTTTCTGCTATGTTGCAAGCTTGATTTATCGGAGTCAATGACATTGCAGGAATGGCAAATATTTCTGTAAATAATGAGGTGTGTTACTTTCGAAGACTGAAAATCGAGTAAATACTACTGAAAAGGTACGTAGTTTCCATTATAATCGTTTGTGACGTAACATTGATGAGAAATTTAGTTTTCATAATGTGTTTACGTTCGGATACACTTATTCGGAACAAATGTAAATAAAAGCATCTTTTCTATTACAAGGTTTTAACACATTTTTAATTGAACGAAAAATATATTTAAGTATATATTTATTCTTTACAAATAGTTAGACAACATAATTTTAAATCATTTAAGTTGGGTTTTTGGAGTAATCTTACATCCATTTGTTAATGGAGTTGTAAATTTACGTCTTGCAACACTAAAAGTCAAATACCTTTCGTCCGCCATATTGGATGTGCTATAAGTGGAAGTCACTCAAACGTTGACCTTATAATTAATTTCTTACTCGCGTGTGATAATATTTATCTTTAAAAATATCTTAAATTTAAGATATATTTTAAGTGATTGTTCCCTGGTAAAACGTAATCATAACAGTGTGATTTTGGTTTTTTGCAACTCGTTTGATATACGTCACAGCGCCATGTTGTATTCCTGCGCTGATTGCAGGCACGAGAAATCTGCCAACCCGTTTATTTTTCGGGATTAGTTCCCGAGAATAAATCGAACCGCGATTTTGTACTCAAATATATTTTAATTTATATTTGTTGGCAAATGTAAACCAACATTAGTGATTTCGATGAATCCTTGTTGTCTCCTTTCGAGTGCTAACTCCTAGTTTCAACTGCAGTTTTGTGCATCCGCGAAAGTTGAAAGGACTGTGTTGTAAAAGAAGTGATATCAATTAGCCAAAATTCCGGTCCCTACGCGCAGACGAGAAGGTGCCTACCCGCCGGGGCAGTCGGGCGAAGGAGATATGAACAACAAACGCAAAAATCGCCAAGGGCCGCCGAGGTAACTATAGTTTTAAGTTCACTACGAACGAGTTGACATGTCTTTGTTGTTCGCTCGTATCGCGGTTCTCACGTTGCGAATTTGGTGTTTTGGTATTGTCAGATTGACAGTTTTAGGGTGTGGGAGCACGTAGGGCTGGTGGTAAACATGGTTGCGAGGTGTTTTGTGTCGCGAGGAGTCGGCGTGCCGTGAGGCGTGCCAGTCGGGCGGCCGCGCGACGTGCCGATCGAGTCGTGTCGGACGCCGCTAGTCTAGATGTTTGCCCTACTTTACCGTGTACTCTTGATTAATATAGACGCGTGCGATCAGCTGATCCCCGAGCCTGGGATAATAATTTCGTTAATTAATCACGTTATGTACGAAGAATGCGCGATAGCGACACGGAGTGTAAATAAATCGTGTTAACAATCGTCTGCTCTACTAGTGGAAGTGTAGTGCCTGTGGATACTTTAGGAGCACTTCCTGTACTTGTAACTAGTATGTATTATAATCATTAACCCCTTTCACTATTGTTTGGGCCCATAGGAGCTAAATGACGGTATTTGGCAAACTGCCAAAGATGTTAATTAGATCACTTTCTTATCTCTAGTTTGGGCTGGTCAAATTTAAACTTTGGAGTGTTTTAAAGGTCTATTTTTGTTTTGTCGGAGCATGTGATTGACAGACAAGTCTCCTCATCAGGTAGCTTTACCATTTTCTTTGTTTCTTTATTTGTAGCTTACCTTTGAGATATAATATTAGATAAACTGTCTGCAACTGTTATGACTTCAGTAAATCTATTGTAGCCCAAGAAGATTTCTATGTATTGTTAACATGGATATACATATTGATATTGATAACCATACCTAGGATAACTCGGGGCACCTATACGAAAGTGATGTAGCAAAATATTTTATCAACATTAAAATATATCGATGTTACTGTCAACATCTAAATGTCATCGACATAAATAAATATTACTTTATTTCTCCACATTTTCAAATGAAAAATAAACATATTAAAACGTGTATTTAAATGTTTATTTTGAAATAATTTTCATAATATACGTAAATTGATATTTTGATTGAAATGACATCCTTATACTTTTATTATCTTAATTTAAGAGGCTCGATATCAGATCAGATATGACATCGAACCTCTTTATAGTAATCCAGAATGTTCATTGAGCACATATATTAATTTAATTATATCGACATCTTTTTATCGATATCCTATCCCTAGAAGGTGCCCCGAGTTATCCTAGGTATGTTGATAACTTTCTAACCTTGATAGTGTAGATACATTTTTTGTGTCTAGAAAACTTAATCCTTTTGACTTATATTGCCTTGCAAAATAGATTTATATAAATATAAAAGCAAGCCCCTTATCAAAGCAAGATATCATTCAATTTCGTCTAGGACTTTCAATACTGTTTTTTTTTTTTTGGGTAATACACATCCCGCCGAGATGATGTTGACTGTAAAAAAAAATTGGTACACACACAACTACAACTTTAAACATCCACACGAAAGCCCACTCTTATGAATTGGAGAGTCAGGTTATTGGCATTGAAAGTTGATCGTCCGCTGTGAGTGTTTATATCATTAACCTTTTCTGGCAATTAAGACTTGTTAATGAACGGGAACAAGAGAATTTGGTTATGATCATCCAAATTACTAAATAAAAAATTAAAAGTGTATAATTTTTAAGCCTTGTGGTGATGTTATTTTTGTTTATCCTATGATAGGGGTCTTAGGTCACTTCGACCCAGTGTGCAGTGGGATTATTTGTGTAATTTCCCCTGTATTGCACCTACTCCTCAATATATTAGATGATGGAAACCAATGGCATTGCCTGAATTGGATGCGTTTGCCAGAGGTGAGTGGAGAGGTGTGACATGTGTATGTCATGACGTTATTTGATGGTGGTTCTTATGAAGACCATTGTCTTAGATTTGTTTGTTGAATTAGAACGTAACAGTACATAACAGTTACTACTATGATAATTATTTTTAATGATAATTTAATTAATGGTAATCACAAAAAACAAAATCACATCAATTTCTACAGAGAGTTACTTTCCAAGAACAGATTCAGCCTTTCTGTCAGGGTCGAAAATGTATCAATGGTTGACCTAGAGGTAGGATCATGACCAGACCCCATTATCAATGGTGAAAGTTCATTGAAAGGGTTGTCACAAAATATTTATTTCATGTACATGTGCTATTTCTCAATAAGTTTTATCTTGTATATAGATAATAGATATACAAAAAAAAATATGTTACCACACAAAGTGGGTAAGTGTCGACTTTCATTTTTATTTACAATTTTACAGTTTGTTCTTATTTAGACGATGCGGTTGGCGCAGTGGTTAAGCAACTGCCTACTGAGCTGACGGTCCCGGGTTCTAAAACCGGCAAGAGCAAATACTTGTGTGATGAACACGAATATTTGTGCCTGGGTCATGGATGTTCTATGTATTTAAGTATTTATTTATCTATATAAGTATGTATATCGTTTCCTAGTACCCATAACACAAGCCTTCTTGAGCTTAATTTGGGACTAGGTTGATTTGTGTGAGGTTGTCCGATATTTATTATTTATTTTATTTTTATAAATGGGTAAGCTGAAGATCACAAAATAGTTAAACAGAGTATATATATGGACCCGTATTGCACATCTCATACTTTTAAATGTATAAAAATAAACGAATCATATTCCAACAACAATTATTGACTAATAAATTACAAAATTAACTACAAAGAGTTTAAAAATCGTATAATTATTTTTATCAAGTAAGAATATTGTTTACATCAACATGATACATTAAATTATTAAATAATGAATTGTACCTACTTGTTAAACATATTAACTATGTGTAGAGCCAACCCTAGCATTTTCAATAAATTTTCACCATTGACCCACCAGTTACTGCCGAACGTAGTTTTTTTATATATTCATACTCGTAAAAGTACGACTAGGCAGGCAGGCAGTATGTCAGTAATTTTTATTTTTATTGGTAAATACCATACATTTAGCATTTGGCTTTCTCTGTTCTTGGTGAGTGATAGTGAAATTTAATGGTGCTCAAGTTTATTTTGCTTCTTAGGTTTTAAAAAAAGTTTTGATTTTTTATTTTAGGTTGTTTTTAAGTGTGCAAGTCATTCTTTATAAACATTGGAAATTTGAACTGACAAGTTTGTTATCAGCCCACAAAATTCTCAGAATGGTCTTTTCTGCATGTTTTGCATACTAACTGATAATGAGTGAGCTGGGAAAATCGGATAGATTAGGTAAATACCTAAGCTTTGGCAGTGGTTTTTTTGTTCAGTTGTAGGTACAGGCAGGTTTGTTTCAGGGATGAGTGAGATAACAATAGGACGTTTGTCAATTTTAGGAAATTCGACAGATACTTATATCTGTCGAATTCCCAATACCTATCTATGAGACATGCATTATTTTTAAAGAACTATTATTTATTACTATGCCTCCGCTGTCTGTCACAGGGCTGTATCTTTGGCCTATAGTTCCAAAGATACCGCCCTGTGACAGACAGCGGAGGCATAGTAATAAATAATAGTTCTCTAAAGATTTTGTATTACAACAAATACTGCTGTATCATCCCAGTCCCATACAGGGACAAGGGAAAACTTCATCATTATTGAGCCACAGATAAATCTGTAAAATTTTTGAGGGTTTATTTTAACATAAAAGTGCGTGTAGTTCTTATAACTGCTTATAGGCCAACATTTCTAAATTCCTACATAATTTATTGCTTAAATAGATGCAAATGAATAGTCATTAGATTATGATTATTTTGTCATGTTATTCTTACTGTTGTTGTTTGTAATGGAAGATTAAGATTCTGATCTGCAACAACAACAGCATTAAGCTATCTTAAGCTGATGTATTTTATATTGTAAATACAAAATTGCCAACAAATAATTTATATTGGCATATTCATAAGCTTTTGATTGTATATTTGTATTTTACATTTTTTGTTTGCCTAAAGCAGTGTTTATTGACTAAGCGAACAAAGGGTCTCCATATTTCCCGCTGTGCCTGCTTACAGGTCGTATTTCTCAACAGATTCTCATGACATTTTGTGAGCAGGATCGATAATTTATTTTTTAAACGAGATACAAGGGATAGAAACCTAAAAGCTGTCATATTTCAGCCTTAAAAAAAAAAAACAATATTGTGTAATGTGTGCAGCTCACTGTCCCACTAGTTATAGTAACAGTCCCGTTTTTTATTATGCTGTCCTTATTCCCAGCCGTTTGAACCTGTTTGAGTGCTGTTATCTCTTATGATAAAAAATCAACTGATAACAGAAGCGCTTGGCTCCCATCTATCATTTGAAATATGGAACTGTTTACTTTTGTTGCACAAGATTTCACTGGAGTTTTTTAGTGGTATTGACATTTAAATAAAACAATTTAAACAGATTATATCGCGTATATTAGTTATTTGAGCCTGACATTTTAGTAGCTTCACAGTTACCGTTTTCAAAGGTTGATTGAGAAAAACACATTTTTTTTCTGGCATTTTCGTAATTTTTCATATACGCGATATAATCGGTTTAAATTGTTTTATTTAAATGTGTGACAGTCGCGGAAACCAAAGAAAAGGCCGTTTGAGCATGAAGAAGTACCAAGCATACAAACACTCACAAACTTTCGCCTTTACAATATTAGTGTTACTGATTACTAGGGTGTTGCTTATTTTCTAACCCCGTACTCTCACCCCCTCATTCTGTTCTAGGACCCGAAAAAACTTTACTGTTTTTTTATTTATTTTTTTAATTCAGTTTTGAGGGTCGCTACCGGCAAGTAAAAAATCTGAAAGACATGAGAAAAAAAAAGATTTTTTCTTTGTATCATAATACTTACTGAACGTACATAATTGTATTAAAAAAAATAAAGAATAAAAATATCTAGTTCAATATGAACTACCAAATTTTTTTTCTGATACACAGAATAATTCACTTGATATATAACTAGATTGATACATTAGGCTATTCAAACAATATCACTGCAAAAAAAATAAAAAGAAAACTATGTGAACCGAGTTTTATTAACATTTATCTCGGATTTTTAATGGGCGGTAGCGACCCCTAAAACTGAATTAAAAAAATAAATAAAAAATCAGTGACGTTTTTTCGGGTCCTAGAACAGAATGAGGGGGTGAGAGTACGGGGTTAGAAAATAAGCAACACCCTACTGATTACTATAGGTACAAATGGTACGCTATATTATGAACATCTGCAATACTCATAGTAGGTATGTAGGCACCTAGCCCTCGACGACAGCCAGCGTCAGTACAGTAATATGTACTTACTATGTACTTAATATTTGTACTTTAGTCGGTGACTATTAAACAAATCTTTTTGTTTCATCTAAGCTGCGATAGAATTCGCGCACAGTCTACGAATGTCGATGAACCCGCGTCCATTGATATTGATAGTGATAGCGTTTTGATAGATCTATTCTCGATATTGCCAGTAATAACGTGGCCATTATGTTCAGACATCAGAGTAGCTCATAAATGAGATGATTAATTAAACTCTGATTTTTAATTCCGTGGAATTCGGACATCTGTCATAATTTGACGTTTCAGAGGTAAGAAACATTTTTTACACAAGCCATAATTTTAATGTACTGTTTTAATAATTTTGGATTGCATTGAAATTAGTATCAGGGAATTAAATATTCTACGATAGGTATCTAAAGCTACAAAATAAGTAATAAGTAAAGCTTTACGTTGAGTGATATATGTAAGTAAATCCACAAACTATTGATATCGTCCATAATGAAATAACAAGTAGGAGGGCTATAATTTTCTTATGAAATAAAAAAATTGATGCACTTTTCTTCGGATTGCCGAGAATGTGAATTCGTCCAGTTTGTTTTTGAACGACATCTGTGGTCCAGGTTTCTTCGGTAGATCAGTGTTTATTCTCTTTATACTGCTTCAAAATATTGTATACACTTGACAGTGCTACCTACTCCTGTTAATTCAGCAGTTTTTTTTCGCACATTCTGTCGCACTCCTACCTTCTGTTTGTGCCCAAGTCTCTATAATGCCTGTATTCATTTACTATGATTGACTTCTCGTTGTGAGAAAAAGCCCCACGTGGCCTTTTCTTTTTAGGAGAAAGGAAGTCGGATTCCTTCTCCTGGGATGTGCTTGGTCGAGGGTTCATCTTGCTTATTAAAACAAGAAACCACACAAACAACGTAACAGTAACAGGTAACACAAAAACGTAACAAAAAACTCAACAAATTAGTAACAATAAACTCAACGAAAGCAGCGAAAATAACACGAACAAAGGTGAGAGAGCACATTTTGAACATTCAAGGTAGAAGCCTAGAAGCCGAATGACACGACGGACGCGTCAAAGAATTGTTTTGCATAGTTTGATACATTATGGTTGACAGTTGACAGCTTGCGTTTTGCTTAATATGACGGGATGCGGCAGATTATTATTTATATAGCAATATAAATAATAATCTGTCAATATAAAAAATAATTTACTAATAATCAAGATTATAAACTTATAATCTTGAACCAATGGTTTGTAATACATGAAACTCATCAGAGTGATACCAGCAACATTTTTATTTTCCCCCAGAAAAAAACATTGTAATTTATTGTGTCCATACTATGCAATTTAAAATTATGCTTTCTATGCTGTAATAGATGATATATTACAGGTATTGTAATTTAACATATATAAAATACAGAAGCCAAATTCTGCTTTTTATTTATTTTGAAATTCTTACCACAGGCACAAGGAGTTTATTTTTGTCTGGTAATACCATGAAGCGTCAGATTTCCACGGAATTAAAACTGAGAGTTTAGTAACATTTTTATTAATCTGTGAAACATTAGATGTTTCATTATTTTTTAATGTAGAAACAACACAAGACAATTTTAATGGAGCCATTGAAACAAATATCAATTGAAATGCGTTACCTGGCAGAAGATATCGGGATTAGAATCCGGTATCGGTACGTGTCAACAACTCCACCACCCAAAAGCTGGGAGACCTCTCAATTTTTTCCTAATGCCGATGCGCTAGAGCGCACCATGGTGCTCGATTCGTCTTCGCTTTTGTTCGGGCAAAATCAGTGCGCGATCATAGCAAGATGCACGGCACACACGTCAGTTGCGACGCGACATTCTACCATCATTTTACAAAAACTACCAACAAAATACAGTTCTCAGGCGAGTTTTGAGATGATCAAGTAGCCTACGCAGCTGCGTACAGCTGGGTCCTCGGCTCCGCCTTCCTAGTTTGTTCGGGCGGAATCGGCACGCTTTCATAACGGCTCCAATATAATATTCCTTTGAAATTATGTTATCCATACTAATATTATAAATGCGAAAGTGTGTCTGTTTGTCTGTCTGTTACCTCTTCACGCTTAAACCGCTGAATCGATTCTGATGAAATTTGGCATGGAGATAGTTTAAGACCCGAGGAAGGACATAGGATAGTTTTCATCCTGGAAATTATCCCTAAAAAGATTGAAAAGTAAGTAAGTAATTCATGATGACATTGATGACCCTGTCAGAAATGTAATGGTTAGACCAAAAGCACAACTGCTCTTACATTTGCTTAGGCGCTTTAAATAATCCCTTTTATTAACTAAGGTGATTAGGTGGATATCTATCGTGTTGTACGAGGTTGCTTCCATACATCCAAGTTCCACGCGGACGTAGTCGCGGGCAAAAGCTAGTAATCCATAAAAAGCACCGCCATAATAATAAGGGTACGCATTCGTAACATTTGCTTCTTGGATTTGTTTATTATACCCTCAGTGATGTATTTGTCCGCCCATTACTCTGCATTCCTAGAAGCATGCAAATTGAGGTGCATGCATAATCGCGGCTAGTGATGGGTCGCTACCGGTAATACTACCAAAGTGAGTATTTTCCCAGTAATGCTACTAGTAATATTACTAAAAATTGGAAATATACGGTAAGATTCAGGATTTTAATTAAAATTCAAGGTTTTGTTTTGCGTAATATTGAAAATGGACAGTATAGACATCATTCGTAGTAAAGAGAAATGCACGGCTCTCTCCAGAAAGTAAATTACCAATCTTACCAGTAACTTACCCAATGTTACCAGGTATCTTACCAATGTTACTAGAAATATTACCGCCTCGTAAATCTACACACACCTTTTTTAGTCGTTCCAGATCAAGTTTGCTAGGTCCGAAATAAAAAAATGGATACTTACATGGATACATAAATAATGATATGTTCTTAAATATGATATGATATGATATGATACGCAAACTTGGTAGCATTTTCAAAGTTATCACCACACTGCAAAAGTTACACGTGTAACTTTTCTTATTACTAGTAGTATTTTGGTTTTATTGTGACGCATTATATTTTTCAGTCACTTACAGTCACAGATCGAGGGATTGGATATTCGGATGCCTTTATACCTATCATCATCCCATGCGAGTAATCTTTCTGCATATCCTCAATAAAAGGCTTGAAAGTTTTATCGGGTAGATTGCAAAGGAACAGGCAGGTTTTGTCAGAGGTAGAGAACACGCGAACAGATATTGAACATCAGGCAGCTCATCGAGAAGGCTAGGGAGTTCAACGTGCCGATGGCCCCATGCTTTATTGACTATGCGAAGGCCTTTGACTGCATCAGATAGAAGAAGATGTTCGCAGTCATGATAGAGATGGGTATACCAGATCACCTAATTTTCCTTGTGCAGAACCTGTACCTCGACGGCAATTCTAGGATCAGAGTAGAAGACACCGAATCAGAACCCTTTCAGACCACCGTGGAGTTAAACAAAGATGTATTCTCTCACCACAGCTGTTCAATTTCGAGGCGAACACATCACGAGAAGAGTTTTGGAGGATTGGTATGGAGGCGTACGAATCGGAGGACACCTCATTAATAATTTACGGTCTGCAGATGATACTACCAAATTGCCACAGACTTTACCACTATAGGCTCTAATGAAACAGAACTAGCTGAGCTTTTGCAAAGGGTCCAAAAAGTGAGCGTGGAGTTGGTCTACATATTAATCGGGCTAGGACAAAACTCATGTTTGTGGATCGGGCAGGCATGTTGCAATATCCGACCTCGATACCGTGGACAAATTTAATTTGGACTTTGTTTGCTGTGGATGGCTGTGAGAAGAGCCCAGATAGCAACGGTGGCGGTGACGGGGCTAAAGAAGATCTGGAGGAACAGAGTTATCAGCAGAAAAACTAAAACAACGCTGATGAGAACCCTGATCTTCTATATTTCTATACGCGTCAGAAACCTGAACCCTTAAAGCATGCATTCGGAAAGCATTGACGCATTCGAAATATGGTGCTGGCAAAAAATGCTAGGAATCGCTTGTACGGCACGTCGCACAAATGCGTCGATCCTGGCCGAATTGAAGATCAAGTGCCGCTTTTCGATCATTTGCCTTCAGCGGATCCTGCAGTACTTCGGTCACGTAGACGTCTAGACGCGAGCCAGATAGTTTGGAAAAGCTCTTTGTAGTTGCCACGTGAGGAAAAAGGGCCCGTGGGAGATCACCGATCCGATGGACCGATGCCGTGAAAGAAGCCTTTCAGGAAACTCTACAGGCGTCAATTCGGAAGGCGGAAAACCGTGTGTAGTGGAGAGCTTCGGTGCAACGGATAACGGCCTCAAATGGTCACGACCCTTCAGTCATGAGGAAGCGAGGAAGAAGAGCGAAGAAGAGGTTATACCTATATTGCTTGAATCGCGAAGGAGTTTGACTTAAAACCGGTATGGTAAGACGGAAGAGTGAGTTTGATCATGCGGGATGAGCACAGCTCACGCCCGGGACGGACAGTTAAAAATATGAATTTAGATTGCAAGCCGATTGTCCTATGCAAGATAAGAACTTTCGGTGAAAGAGACAAAAGATGATAATGATATTTGCATAAGGCTTATTGAACTCCGCAAATAACCAGTAAGTTAAGTGTATTTCATTCGTCTCGTATCTTACCACCTTTTCGGAATCTTACTGGTAAGATTGGAAAGTTACTAGTAATATTTCCAAACAGAATGTTACTGGTAACCGGTAACTTACCGCGACCCATCACTAAATTCGCGGCTACATGTGATATGCACGTAACGGCCCAGCTGAGTCACTATCGTAGTCGTCAATTAATTTACTAACAACTCTAACCTATTTTTCGGTCTATACATTTCCCTTTTTGGTTTGGCCTTATAAATATAAATTAACTTATGGTTGACGGGAAGAGTGCATTCGCCATTAAGTTTGAACTTTTGACTTGTGCTATTTTAAATAAAACTATTTGAACGGATTATATTGCGTATATTAATTAGTTGAGCCTCCCTGACGTTTCGTTAACTTTCCAGTTACCGTTGTCAAAGGTTGGCTGAGAAAAACACAATTTTTCTTTGCACAAGTTAAATTTGTACTAACTACCCATTTTATAAATACGGATTAAAAATAATGGTGTACATGCATGCCAGACAGTTACGCATGGGTCAGAAGGGCATGAATTATTTTATTTAAAAATATCTACCAGCGACTATTAGGCTTGCTGAAGAGAAAACCGTAACCTATCTAAACGGTTGGCACGGTTTGCGCCAACCCTTTAGATAGGTATTTAAGGGGTTCATGAACCTCTCGGCATTCCGGGAACGCTCTCGACAGTCTCGATCTTGGCATTCTTGCAAGCGTCGGATAGGAATAAGGTAGTCATGCTCATGGCCTTCACCTATTGACCAAGCGAGCGAAGCGTCTCCGTTTCAGCTTGGCCAAAAAATCTCTCGCATGTCCGAATGTTCGGATTTCCCGCTTTTTTTCACCTACATACCGCATTTCTAAAGATTTTAGGAAACTTTTGTTGGCAGGTTCAATACTTATAAGCGTTTGTGTCAGTTTTTCGAAATTTCTAATAATCGCGTAGATATGAAGTTTAAAAGACGTAAAAAATTAAGAATTTCAACCCGCGAAGTCTACAGCTCACATTTAGTAACTCCAGGTGTAGCCCATACCGTAGAAAAAGAGAGTTATCAGAGTAACGGCCTTATCACACTTGCGATTTGCGAGCGACTTTTGTATGAAGGCGATCACGCAGCGAGCTCGCCGCGTCGCTTATTTGTATAGAAAACTCTCTCGCAAATCGCAAGTGTGATAAGGCTCTAAGATACGCCACAATACGAACTACTTTAAAGTAACTGCCCAAGTGTGTTGCGATCGCCGAGATGGGAATTCCAGATTTAATTCCGCGGTTTCCTAAAATTATGCATTCCGTTATAGTCAACCGTAGTGAGAAATGGTCGAAGGTGAGAAGCGGTAAACAAATTTTTTCCTTATTATTATTTTGTTACCATAAAGCGGCAACTAATCAGTGACGTAAAAAGTCTCACTTGCCGGACTGTCAAATACCTTATTTTCTTATACCATGCGCTAACCAGAACCCTTTAGAGGTTCGGTACCTACTAAGTAAGTTCATGAACGTCTCGGCACCCCGGGCACGCTCCCGACCTTGACATTCTTGCAAGCATTGGATAGGTCGTCACCGCACCGCCATTATTTTAATCAATGTTGTTATTTAACGATGGATGCATCTCGTTATTAGTCGACTGTACTATGAGAGAAGTGGATGCCCTAATTAAGAGGGCGCCGAGCGTTTGCGACTGAACCATGGAACGCGGGGACTGCGTATTTAAATCGGCGCGCGGCCGCCATAGTAAAAATGTATGGAGAATTAAAAGCACTTTTTGATTAATCTGGACCTTTAATACCAAACAATAATTGAAATATTTGATGCGGACAAATTGTAAAGTAAACATTCATCTTTTTTTTTAACTGAAAATCAGAATTGATTTCCATTGTTAAAGTATAAAAAAACACTTAACGCCCGCTTACGATTTTACAATTTTCGTCCAACTTTACTTAGTTCTCTAGGGTAAAATATGAATAATCTTATAATTTTTCCACAGAGAAGTTGTTAACACATTCTTCAAAATGCTAAATATATAGTTTAGAAATGGATTAAACAATTAGTGTTGACGTTATCTACTTAACGGCAACTGCCTATTTTTTCACATTTCGCTCGGTGCAGTCTTAATGCCTCGTGAGTTTAAAACTTTAAAACGAGACCGATTGTTTTTTAGCCCAGGACGAAAAAAGAGGGGTGTTATAATATAAGACTTGTCCATCGAGATGGTTCTTAGCTATGTTTGGTAGAAATAGGACCAGTAGTTTCCAAGATATTCAGCTTTAAATGGAACAAGTGACAAGATCTCAGCCAATATAGGAGCAGAAAATTAAAATTAGTTATTTTCGTCGTCGATTACCGTCGAAAAAAGTATATTAACGTCTCGGCATCCCGGGAACACTTCAGACCTTGACATTCTTGCATCCGATAGGGATAGAATCGTCATTGCCTTTTTTTTGTCTAAAATACGTGGTCGGAAATACACATAGATTTGTTTTTACTGCCTGATGTAAGTAATTTCTGTAAACTAGGTAAAACAATATATATTTAATAGACAAACGTTTCATCGAATTTTCATTTCATAGAAATTTCATTATAAACATTTTTTTTGTAACCATGAAATGTTATTATCTGGGGGCACGGTAGTGCCCCCGCCAAGACGAACAAAAAAGAAGGGGGCACTACCTACCTTTTCTCGAACCGTTTCGTCTCATATTCATACCCTCATAGTTTCGTCCCAGTTAACACTAGAGCGCCCAAATTCTCAGGTTAAGATGCAGTTAGCAAACATATAAAATGTACAAAATTTAATTGATCTAGCTTTTATACTTTAGGTTTTATAGGTACCTAAAATACGCCGATTTTGCCACTCACTCACTGACGTATCAAAACCTCTGGGGTACTTCCCGATGACCTAGAAAGCTGAAATTTGGTATGTAAGCTAGTATTAGTACACAAACAACAAAATAATTCTAAAACTTGGAACTTTTACCCCCCAACCCCTTAAACTAGGGGATGGAAGTTTGTATGAAACTTCCGCAAATTTTGATACTAGAGGTCTGAAAATTGAAACCTATAGGGACTCATTGTTATAAATCAAATACATATTGTAGGACTTTTAAAAAATCACCCCCCACCCTTTAAATAAGGGGATGGAAGTTTGTATGGGTTTCCCATAATAGGGGATAAAAGTGTATATATATATGGGGCTAAACTTAAGTATTTCTTAAATACACAATTGTCTACTTCAGTTGACGCTCAAGAAACCCCACAGCCCAAAAAAATAAAAAAAACTAAAGCACCTTACAAAAAGAAATGAGATCCCACCAAAAACATTTCATGTAAAATTGACGGCCAAGACTCACATTCTCATAACGCTTTCGCTGTAAAAAAGTTATCAGATCCCAGAAAAAGCCAAGCCCCTAAGCCCCGACTTTACTAACCCCACCACCTTGGTTTAAAAAGTATGGCATCAACTGGCTTCAAGCCCCTAAACCCGGAGTTTACTAACCCTACACCTTTGTTTCAAAAGTATGGCTTGGCCGTTTCATAGACTACCGTAAATAAGTCTAGCGGACTGTCCGGCCTATATCGTAAGGAATTAAGTTTATAAGTATATATTATCAAAGACATAAACTTAGTTTCTTGATACCATATGGGCCAGACGGTCCGTTGGACTTATTTACGGTACTCTATGAAACGGCCAAGCCATACTTTTGAAACAAAGGTGTAGGGTTAGTAAACTCCGGGTTTAGGGGCTTGAAGCCAGTTGATGCCATACTTTTTAAACCAAGGTGGTGGGGTTAGTAAAGTCGGGGCTTAGGGGCTTGGCTTTTTCTGGGATCTGATAACTTTTTTACAGCAAAAGCGTTATGAGAATGTGAGTCTTGGCCGTCAATTTTACATGAAATGTTTTTGGTGGGATAATTTATAATACAAACCTAACCTGATCTATAAGTTGACATTTTCAAGATTTCTGAAAAATATATGACTGCATATGAAATTAAAATTCTATGAAATTAAGCAAAAGAAGAGGATCCCATGTTTGAGATACGATTTTATTGCTGACGGTATTTTTTAACCGTCGTCAACAAACGAAGCAGTTTCTCAGTTCGTCGGAGAGATTTTTTTGTATTCTATTTTTCTATGTATGTTCCCCGATTACTGAACCCAATTGGGAAAATTCTTTTTTTGTTTGAAAGAGCACGATTTCCAGTCCCATTGTCGTATAACATAACTTAGTTTTATTGACGTCGGGATATTTTATTGTTAAACAGTGATTGTTGCACAAAGGCGGTCTTCACGCCAGCCACGCGCTCCGACGCAGCAGGTACCTACGGATTAAACATTATAACAAAACGTCGATTAAACGTTATTTAAACAAACGTCGAGGTAATTAAATAAACAATTTTTGCCGGTGATTAAGTTCCATTTTGTTATAATAATGTGTGAAAATCTTCTACCTAAATCTTTTTTTTTTTTTTTTTAATCTTATTTATTTCATAACCCATACATCTTATGATTAAGTCTTCTACCTAAATCTTAAACCAACAGATTATGCAAGTATCTGTTTTTATAAAAAAACGCCCGGTGCAGCACATTGTACCGTACAACCACGCAGATTTTTTTCATAGCGACCGCACGCTCGGTGATATGACTCGTGCCCAGTGTGAAAACCGCCAAAATGGTGCTCATCTGGAGAAAGGAACCGTCCTTTAACAAAACATTTATATGAAAATGACATGAAATTACTGGCGGTCAGCTGCGAACACAAAGTGACGTCGCTCCCTGAGACACAGACCTTACACTGTGGCCGTCGTCTGTTCGTCTAGCGACTCTAGCGTTGCCAGGCGTCCGGATAAAGCCGGACGTATTTAAGTTTTTTGATTGCGTGTCTGGCCAAAATAAACGATGTCCGGCTTGTCAGCGTTACCCTTTTAATACTGAGACACAAAATCCTCTATAATGTAGGGTGTCCGGCCTTTTTACCCAAATTTCCGGAAAAACTGGCTGGTCTGTCCGGCTATTAGGTCTGGCGACCTGGCAACCCTACTCGTCTGTGTCATACAAATTTGGATGCCTGTCCACACCGCCAGTCTGCTAAGATCGAATAATAGCTGGGGTGTTAGTGCACGACACCTTGCACTTTGTGACTATGCGCTGAAACTTGGCACAGTTGATCCTTAGGTGGTCTTGAGTGAATTCAGACCGGTAGACGTCGATAGACACCGCGCGTTTAGTGGGGGGGAGGGGGGGAAGTTCGACGCTGCCACGCTTTAATTAATGCAACATTTCTCTAAAACTATACATAATATGGCATGTGATATATCATTTTCGGATAAATTAAGGATGAGCAATCTATTTTTTGGACAAAACTAATGCACTTTCTAACAAAAAAAAAATGAAAAAGTAGAAAAAACTGAAAAACGTAATTTGTGTTTTTTTATATAATTGCCAATTATTTTAAAAGTATAACAGTAATCTCAAAACAAAAAATAAAGTCGTAAAGTTAGACTTATGTAGTTTCTAAAAATATATAGTTTATTATATATATCTGTTGATCCATGGGAGATAATAAATAATATCAAGCGTAAGTCAGGGCGATCTCAATGCATGATCGTCCGTGAAGTAGGGTTTAGGTACTGTGTTAAGCAACATTTCTCTAAAACTATACATAATAGGGCATGTGATTTATAATTTTCGGTTAAATGAAGGACGAGGAATAAAAAATAAATTTTTTTTAACAAAAATAATGCACTTTTTTAACAAAAAAGATATTAAAAAGTGGGCTAAACTGAAAAATTACATTTATGTTTTTTACATAATTTCCACTCATTTTAAAAGTATAACAGAAATCTCAAAACTAAAAATATAAACATAAAGTTAAACTGATGTGGATTCTAAAAATATATAGTTTATTTTATATATCTGTTGATACATGGGAGATAATAAATAATATTGAGCGTAGGTCAGGGTGATCTCAATGCATGATCGTCCGTGTATTGTTTATGTATCTTAGTATTTTAAATGAAACTACGCAATGTAAATTAATTTATTGTATATATTGCAGGATCCACTGCACTAACAGCGGTATGAACATTTAAGCTGCCTTTTTTTGCAATTGCACCAGCCAATTTGCACCTAACAATTTCCAGACATTACATGCTCCTGCAGCAACAGGCAAGTCTGTCCATGTAGGCTCCCAGTTGTTGTTGACCTTCGTCTAACCCCAAGTAGTTACCCCAAGTGCGTGATAACTGACCCCCAAACGCCCACCTCTTGATAAATGCTGATACAAAGTGGCTTTGGTCGGTGGGAGGCGTTCTATCTGCTGGTCTATCTTGGTAAAAATATATATATGGGGCTCATTCACTGAAGTACATGAAGCTGATCTGAAATAATAATTATGATATACAATATTCTTTTTTAAGTTTGAGATCCTATATTTCTATTATATCAGTTTCAAAAGCAGAAAAACTGAACTATCATATGATGTTAAGACCTATTTTTTGATGGAAGCCGTTACCTCCTCAATGCGTCGCTTGATCGCTAACTCGAAACCTACAGTAGGTCAGGAAAGGCTTCCATGCTTGAAAAGCACTTAAGAAAAGATACCGTATTACCCCTCTTTCACGCATTCACAGGATGTGATACGGTATCTTGGTTCAATGGTAAAGGAAAGAGAAGTGCTTTTCAAGCATGGAAGCCTTTCCTGAGAAGTGCTTTTGAAGCTTGGGAAACCTTTTCTCCATGACCTTTTCTTCTTCGTTGGTTTCACTCTCGGCAGAGTGGTCGTGGTCATCATTTCAGATATTGGTGATAAGCTACACAACACGCCGCCATTCTTACCTGATAGCCGCCTTCCTCGTGCATTCGTGTAGTAACGATGATGCATTTATTGCAGCTTTTATTTAGTTTGTCCATAACATAGGTGATCTTCTTCGTGGCCTGGTGCCCTCAACCTTTCCGTGGACCAGAAGCGCTCAATAGCCTCCACTCCCCCGCGGTATACGTGGCCAAAGAAGGTGAAGGTACGAGACTGTACTAAAGACGATAAACGCTGCTTGATGCCAAGTTTTCGAAGTATAGAATCGTTGGTACGGAATGCAGTCCATAATACTCCAAGCATTCTCGTCCAACACCTCTAGGGCGTCTATCTTCTTCTCCTCAACTTCCTGCAGGGTCGACGTTTCTGCGGCGTACAGAAATATGGAGAATACAAGTGCCCAAACGAGCTGGTTTTTTGTGTCTTCGTGTTTGTTGCGATTCCTTCATGTAGTATGAATATGTAATTTTTTTGTTGTTAATTCTGCGATTCAAATAATCTTATCTATCTTATACATACATTCCTGACCTAACTGTAGGTTTCGAGTCAGCAATCGAGGGCCGTATTGCGGAGGTAATAGCTGTTATCAAAAAATACGTCGTAACATTATATGATAGGTCAGCTTTTCTGCTTTTGAAAATAGTATAATAGGATCTCAAAACCAAATTGTAAATAAACCAGAATATTGTATATCATAATTATTATTTCAGATCAGCTATGCGTACTTCAGTGAATGAGTGCCTTACATATATTTTTAATAAAAAAGACCAGCAGATAGAACACCTTCCACCGACCAAAGCCGCTTTATATCAGCATTTCTAAAGAGCTATTGTATATCAAGGGGTGCACGTTTGAGGTCAGTTAGCGCTGGCTCAAAAACTACCCTGTCTATCTACTTGGGGTTGGTCATCAATAACTGGGAGCCTACATAGACGGAATTGCCTGTTGCTGCAGAAGCATGTATTGTCTGAAGGTTATTAGGTGCAAATGCAAGAAAAGGCAGCTCAAATGTTCAGACCTTTGTCAGTGCAGTGGATCCTACAATATATACAATAAATTAATTAACAATGCGTAGTTTCATTTAAAATACTAAGAGACATATACAATAAAATATATGCACTTTTAGTGTGTTTAAAACATTAACTAAACCCTACGTCATGGACGATCATGCATTGAGATCACCCTGACCTACGCTCAATATTATTTATTATCTCCCATGTATAAACAGATATATATAATAAACTATATATTTTTAGAAACCACATAAGTTTAGCTTTACGTTTATATTTTTTGTTTTGAGATTTCTGTTATACTTTTAAAATGATTGGAAATTATGTAAAAAACACAAATGTAATTTTTCAGTTTAGCCCACTTTTTAATATCTTTTTTGTTAAAAAAGTGCATTATTTTTGTTAAAAATTTTTTATTTTTTATTCCTCGTCCTTCATTTAACCGAAAATTATAAATCACGTGCCCTATTATGTATAGTTTTAGAGAAATGTTGCTTAACACAGTACCTAAACCCTACTTCACGGACGATCATGCATTTAGATCGCCCTGACTTACGCTTGATATTATTTATTATGTCCCATGGATCAACAGATATATATAATAAAATATATATTTTTAAAAACTACATAAGTTTAGCTTTACGATTATATTTTTTGTTTTGAGATTACTGTTATATTTTTAAAATAATTGGCAATTATATAAAAAACACAAATTACGTTTTTCAGTTTTTTCTACTTTTTTATTTTTTTTTGTTAGAAAGTGCATTAGTTTTGTCCAAAAAATAGATTCCTCATCTTTAATTTATCCGAAAATGATATATCACATGCCATATTATGTATAGTTTTAGAGAACTGTTGCATTAATTAAAGCGCGGCAGCGTCGAAATTCCCCCCCTCCCCCCCACTAAACGCGCGGTGGCTGTCGATGTCTACCGGTCTGAATTCACTCAAGACCACCTAAGGATCAACTGTGCCAAGTTTTAGCGCATAGTCACAAAGTGCAAGGTTCCCATACAACAGCGTGCATTATCAACCCAGCTATAATTCAGAAGTGTCCAAACTAGATGGCTTTGCGTTAAATATACCGAAAATCCTATGACCACTCAATCTCCATTATCGATCGGTTCGATACCGCTTCTATAGTACCTATATCATACTTTTTGCCCAACTCTATAGCTAGCTTTAGGTATTTCTTAACAAGTTTATGCTAAGCACGTCGCGGCATACCTGGAAGGGTCTAGTGCCCTTGACATTCCTCATTCGTGGAACCAATGACGACAGAAGATAGGGAAAGGACACCCATAATCGCGGGATTACGATTAGTGTTGTGCTGTTCTCGAAATTTTTCCGAGAACGTTCTCTCTCCATACAAATCGGGAAACATTCTCGAGAACGGCACATTTCTAATTACGATTTCCCGCGTTACCTTACCTATTGTTCACCTAGTGACTAGGTCCCAGTCGAATCTTTCTATCCACTACTACACTACACACATGTCTGTAAAGTAATACCGCAGGTGAAGGTCACTTTTCCTTTCTCTGCTCTATACGTTGGAGCTATTTCTGGGGACGGGGGTTATTGCGATCCTCGGTACAGGGTAACAGTTTCATTTATTTTGATTTTAAGAATAGTTTAAACGAGATTAATTGTGTTTTATACTATTTAAAGTTAACTGCTTTACTATTTCGAAACATTTGCAAATAATTATTTTTTCCCAAAAATAGCCGACTTCAATGAGCGAAATGGGTATATATTTTGATCTTTTTTTAAAAGGTGCTAAATCTATTTCGATAAAATTTATATGGGACCACTTAAGTATGATTTACCAAACAAAAAAAAAACATCAAAATCGATTCATAATTTGACGGAATAATCGCGTAACAGACACAAAAAAGCAACATACAGTCTAATTTAGAACGTCCTTATTTTTAGAAGTCTGTTGAAGAGGTACAATTTTATTTCTCTGTAACTTGAAATCTTATAAAAATATTCTAATCCTTAAGTTGTAAAACTGTTCCACTTTTGACAACCTAACCTATTTAAAAGTAACCCGTGGATAATGCTGTTGGCTATGCATATTGTAATACTTACTGAATGTAACTCTGATTGTAATACATATTGTATGGTTGTTTGTTATCCCTAAAATAAATAAAATAAAATAAAATAAAAAAATAAAACCTATAAATCTTACGGAAGTTTAGAGGTACATAAATGTTTCTATCTCATTCTATAACAGTTTCACTACACTCACGAGCATACACGGAATCACTTCACATTTTTAGGGTTCCGTACCCACGGGGTAAAAAACGGGACCCTATTACTAAGACTCCACTGTCTGTCCATCTGTTTGTCTGTCACCACGCAGTATTTCATGAACCGTGATAGTTAGACAGTTTAACTTTGTATCCGGCGCCATATTACATATCAGGTGCAGACTTAACCCGGCCAGTTAAGATGGGATAAGTATTTGTACGGAACCCTCGGTGCGCGAGTCAAACTCGGACTTGGCTGGTTTTGTTTTTGTTTCGTATCTTGAATCTAATTTTTTCCTCAAGTACCCGACGATCTCCATTCTTGATATATTAGGGCGGCATTCCTATCTAAACCTGAAGTTTGGCGAGGAATTTACAGACCTCTTGGACAGCTGAGTCAGTGTCGCTCGACAGCTTGCGGATGCCTCGTAATAGGGTAATAGATAAAATGGCGTGACTCAGTCGGGGCATTATACACGAGTCTTGTGCATTAGGTATCTTGGTTGCATGGTCATAGTTCAAGAGGATTGCCAATTCTTATCTTCGCGAAAGCCGCCAAAGAACTGTATTTTATAAGTTGTTTGTGTATAACGGAGATGCCTGGATTGCACGACGGCGGCATACGTGTGTCTCGCTCAATCGTATGATCGCTGCGCTCGCTCGGAGCTATCGCTCGACCGCTTGCCGCTGGTAATGCAAAGTTGTGGCATCTCCGTAATTAGACGTAATTAGTCGTGGGTGTTAGGCTCTAGGATCGTAATTCGTAAGGCGCAAGCCACACTGAAAAGTCAGGACGCGTCGCGGTCCGCGAACAGTGCGCAGGCGAGTATAGGAAGCGATAAAAAAAATTATACAATAGTAAAAAATCGTCGCTAATTCGCAATGCAACCAAGACAGAAAGGACGGGGCGAGGACGCGTCGCTGTCGAGCTTTACACAATACGCTCTTCTACGATACATTTAGTATGAACATTCATTAAAGGGACGCGTCCTCGTCCTACGTCTTTTCTGTGTGATTTTCGAGTTACGGTGTGACCGACCACCGAGTGTGACTGGCTACGATCCTACGCCATTTTGCCCGAACAAACGCGCCGTCGACTACGGAGATGCCACGTCTGCGTGACAGTGGCCGCGGTGCGCGTTACGTGTCTCGCTCACTCGTATTTCGAATCGTGGCATCTCCGTTAGAGCTTCTTGCGACGCATAGTCCGTTTTGTGCCACTACATCCTTTCCCTTCACTGCTTCTGCCCATATCAGATGCTGTATTTAATCTATCATTACACTAATTACTAGCAACGTTGAAAAAATGATGTTCCACTGTGGAATTATTAGCAGTAATAGCACGTTTGCGCACTTTATGGTTGCAATGATCGCTTAATTATAGCCACATGTGATGTGACGACTCAGAGCAGTTTTATTTATTATTTTCGAGTATATTTTTATGTGGCCATGGCCATTAATGATTAGTCTCCTCCTAGTCTAGACGTTGAATCTGTTTTGTAATATTAAAGGTATTCGTTTTACTATCTATTTCGAATTTAAGGTCTGGTGATGTCTAATGGTAATGGTAGATGCGTTTAGTCATTTAGTCCACCACTTGTAGTTTGTTTATAACTCTACTGTACTAACTTTTATGTACATGTGAGTATACTAAAGCTTTTCTGAAATCGTGATATTCTGCTATTTATCCAGAATTTGAAATGATCAAGTCTTTCATTCTACATAGTAATTTCACATTATTATTTGTAAGTAAACAAACAAAACAAATTGGTCGTATTTTTTCTGGAACTATTAAATTAAAGAGGGACGAACAATCTGTGGTATTATTTTCGTTTCACGATAAATGTCATTAAACGCAACGTTAACGGTATTTGAATTTGTATGAAAAACCCTGAAATTAGCACCTAGTATTTATGGGAAACCCAGCTCACTTAAAAGCCAAGTGATAACGACGCTGTGACGCTCGTGATGAACACGCAACATTTTCACTAAATACTACTTACTGACAGCGAATACTGGCAAGGTATTCTTAAAGCTACTACTAGATCTATAAATGTTTTTTTTTTACTTGGTGATATGATAATGCTCAATGTTGTTTCTGAATGACGGACCACTCATTGAAGAGATCGAGTCTTCCAATTGAAGTTTCTCTATACGTTTGATCTCTCAATGGGTGCTATCGTTCGTGACATTGGACACAACAGGATGCGCCGTACGGGGTGCATCTATTATACTTCATTAAGAAATCTCTCTGAATGGAAATTAATATCCGCGCTGGGCATGTAGGCTAATGTGCTCGCGTTACGGTGTTCACGGTATTGTATCCTCTATTAAGTGCGTATAAATATGGATGTATTTCGTTTAATTGAGATGATGCATTTGTATGTAACTATGAAACTAATTAAACAGTTAAGTATCTGGAGTAGACCCACGATGGCCGACGTCATTCGAAGAAAAAAAAAGTATTTTAGGTAGACACTTCACAATATCCATATAGTATTTAATAATACGTTGAGGGTTTCTGTACAAGAATAGATCCTTTGAGAGCTTAATATTTATAATGTTAATAAGTTGGCTAAGAGAACCCAGCCAATAAATCAGTTTGGACATTTTAAGTGCTCTTAAAGCACCAAATATTCACACATTCTTAAAAGTTTCTTCCAAACTTTGAAAATTGAAAAAAAGACTTAAGTGTGATAACCCATACACTGGGCCCTAAGTACTTCCTAAGCCATGACAATCTATTTTACCACTTATAATCCAAGTCACTTGGCATAAAATCCCTTGTATGTGTGCTCTCTTTGAAACCCATTGTCTTTGTATGAATATGTATATGTTAAAAGCGTATTGGGTCAAGGTGCGTACGTACAATTTGTGTGACGAGTGTTCTTGTACCCGGTTTGTGCGTAAATGTCTATTAGATTATCACTGTTATCACGGTTTATTAGAGCGAATCTATTGATATAATTTCTAGCGACACGTATCTCTCTTAGACAGGTATCACTTTGGTTATATAGAAACTAGTTTTTGTTCGCGGCATCAGTCACGCTGGAATTCCAAGAAATTACTATAAATCATGACTTGGTTGAATGTCAGCGTTTGGTTTTTGCTCGAATCTTTACGTTTTCAGTCAGAATGATTCATAATTTCCGATAACAAGGCCAAGCTTTTCATCTGCATCAAAGTGCATGTAAATGAAACTATTCATTTTGGCTGAACATGCAGAACCAGAAACTAATCTTTGTAAAAAAAATCCGTAAGAACATGATGTTTTGATCTTATATTACTCTGCTGATCACGAAATAGACCTGTAAGTGTCTGCAAGGACATCCATTACATGCATCTCCAGAAAAAAGTTTTCTTTCAGTATTACCTATAACCTAAGGCCACGGTCGTTCTCACCCGCAGCGCGTAGCAGCCCGTCGCCCGCGGCGTCCTTTTGTTGTTTGTATTCGGCGGGCAAGAACGACTGCTCCCGAACATTTTCGAACACAGCAAAAATACGCCGCGGGCGACGGTCCGCTGCACGCTGCGGCTAACGGGTGAGATCGACCGTGGCCTAACAACTGAATTCCCATCGCAGGTCGCCGCGAGGTCGCGTGGTGGCCGAGGGCGTCTACAACAACGCCCACTTCATGCACGCCGCGACGTCCCACGTCGGCGACATCGTGCAGGTGCTCACCCAGTCGGGCAGTCTTTGGGAGGGGGTGTTCAAGACTTTCAGCGCTTCGTTTGAGGTGAGTTTACACCACACCAGTTGTCATGTCATAGTTGAAGTTGTAGCAGATCTTCAAGTAAGTTACAAAAAAAAAACAATGTGAATCAAGTTCTTATACCTAAACGTTCCGGTAGTGACAGTGCGACCATGTAACTGAAACATCGCCTGCGGTAAGAGAGTCGAGGCGACAAAGGGGTTAGAAGCGGAGACGACAGCAGGGCACCTACACAACCCCGCCTCACCAGTTTCATTAGTCACGCGGTCTCACATCTCACAGGATATATCACTGCTCCGTTTCCCATACTATCAGTTTACGTTAAATTTGCACCTGGTAACTATGGCGTCGGATACAAACGAGATCCAAACTTAACCGGGTTATATAAATCGAGATTTCGTTTTCGTTTGTTTAGCTCCTCCAAAACATAACCAATCCTTACAAAATTGTAGAACCTGTATGGGAAGGAAATATACTGTGTCGGACCGTTTCGATTTAGCGCTTTTTTCTATAAAATTTGTATACTAGGCTATGTTTTTGGCCAATATTCCTCAGCAAACGGACGCCTAATTAACAAATTCTATAGTTATCTGCACAAAAATCAAAACATTTAAAACCAAACAGAAAAACCACAGAACAATTTATTCCCATTCAGGTTCTAAAATTTTGTAAAGATTGGTTAAGTTTTGGAGGAGGAAACAAGCGAGAACCAAATCTGGACTTGTATTGAAAAAATGGGCAGTGGTATTTCCTCTTAAGATAAAATGTTACGGCTCCTCTCCGCACGATCTTGTTTAACCCTAGATCAATATTTTTTTACAAGGGATCAATATAATCATTATATTTGTCTACGCTTTGATATTTTTGCATTATAAGTGTTAGGCTACTTCGATTTATTTATTTATTTTTATTTATTTATAACAAACATGCTTATAAAAGAACTTAAATTTCACTATTTACATAAATTCAAAAAATACTGGTCCAGACAAGCGTTTAACGACATAGTGTGCGGTAACAGCCCAAAAAGACCGTGGTCTGAGCTAGGGCTAGTTACGTATCTCGTGACACAATTCTGAGAGAGCGGTTCGGATATATGAAGAATTTGTGTATGGCCAACCAATAAGAAGCTAAGTAACATGGGATCATCAAAAAGTAAATGCGATGAGAGCTGCGTAAGAACTTGTAATAACTTATAATTAAACGATTAAAGAAGGTAATATGAATAAATAATATTTGGTATTTATAACTGTAAATAATTATATTATATTTAGGTATAACGGGTTGGCTTAAAGTAATGAGAATGATTTCGGTGGATACTGGCCGGTGAGAAAAAAAGTATAAATTGATTTTCTTTTTTCTAATATACGTCAAAAATGTCAATCTTTTTCATTGATGACTAAAAATTGGTATACTTTTATAAATAATGTCTGCGAGAGAGTTGTTGCGTGAACGCATCTATCAACTTCTTGGACAGCGTGAAAAATCTGAGGTGATTGCACACTTCAAAACTGAAAATTTCCCTTTGTCTACAATTTATAGCCCACCTAACGAAGACCAAAAGCTGCCTCTCAGGGGAAAAAACTCGTGTATAAGCGAATTTTGGCATAGTTGTAGAGAAAGATGTTTTAAACAACATACTAAAAGTACTGGTGGGTGGGGGTGAAGCTAACGGGGGGAGGGGGGTGTAAAGGTCCCTTTTTTTAGTTTTTCGTAAATAACTCGTAAACTGTAACCTATAGCAAAAAATAATCTGAAACACAAGTAATCTACATAAAATTCTCTACAAAAAAGATATACTTTTTTCCTCTGGGATAAATATTTTATGAGATATGGGGAGAAGAAGACGGACAATAAAGAGATAAACACATTTCTTTAATAAGTATGGCGCGTATATTCCTATATTGAATATTGTCATTGTCATCATCATCATCATCGCCCTTTCTACTACATCGTATGAAATGGAAACCGTCCTCCAAAGTTGCTTCGATTTGCCATCAGTACACTACCTATGTACAGAAACATTACGGTCCAAATTGTGTAGGGGTTTTTGATAGTTACGATGATGTCAACAGCACAAAACGAGGAGAACAGAAGCGACGAGGTCTGACAAAAACTTCAGTCGACGTTAATTGTAATGAAAATACGATCATCACCGTTCAACAGGAGCATATCCTCGCCAATGAAAGGAATAAGATAAGGCTGATTCAGTTCCTTACCGAGAAGATGACAGCAGCAGGGATCGAAACAACGATTGCACCCGGAGATGCTAGTGGTACTATTGTCAGGTGCGTGTTGGATAAAGCTGCCTTACATTCAACTGTTGTTATTGGGGAGGATGTCGACTTGATAGTCCTCTTTATAAGATTGGCCCCACCACATATCGATGTGTTCTTTTTGAAACCAGGTTGTGGGAAGGTAGAGGACAAATTGTTTTCAGGGCGACAACTTCAACAGCTTCCATTTGCAAAAACAATTCTGCTCCTCCACTGCTTCTCCGGATGCGACACCACCTCCGCGATCCATGGAAAAAGCAAAGTGGGAATCACTAAATGGTTCACTGCTAAGTCAGACCTGATCCAAAAGATATCAGACATTTTCAGTGAGCCCTCATCACCAGAGAGTATTGAACAGGCCGGTGAGAATCTGTTTCTGTTGATTTACCAAGCACCTACCCAGAACAAAACCTCAACAAATACCGTTACTCAGCTTTTTTAAGAGCATCAGTGAAGCTGAAATCAGATCTGGGCCACTCTTCCTTCTACTCGAGGAGCATTGAAGCAGCACTCGTTCAGAGTATACCTACAGTATCTTACAAATATCTATTCGACCTAAATACTTACTTTGATCTTATTTATTTACAGATACAACAATGGCTCGGCAACCCTTTACCACCAACCCCATGGGGATGGGCCAGAGCAGACGATGGCACCCTAAATCTAGTGACAAACAACGACTCAGTGGCACCTGCACGGCTAGCATAACTTTGACACGCGACTCTTTCTCGCGCGGGATATACTACCTGTCTCTATCTGTACAGTACTATGAGATAGTGACGGATGATGCTATCTCGCGTGACATGAGTCGCGTGTCAAAGTTACGCTAGACGTGCTGACTCGATTCTTAAAACCATATTTTGCCGGTGCAAGACTGGGTGTGGGGTGCGATGCGGCTGCCGAAAAGCAGGAATTACCTGCTCCAGTGTCTGCGGTGTATGCTCCGGCTCATGCACTAACGCAGCTCCCATCGAAGTCACCGTCGACGACGATGATTATGATGATATTTTAGATGTTGAAGATAATTAGTAATTTTATATTTAGGAATATACGTGCCATGCTTAAAGAAATGTGTTTATTTCTTTATTGTCCATCGTCTTCTCTCCGTATTTCATGAAATATTTATCCCAGAGGAAAAAAGTGTATATCTTTTTTGTAGATAATTTTATGTAGATTACTTATGTTTCAGAACATTTTTTGCTATATGCCACAGTTTACGAGTTATTTACGAAAAACTAAAAAAAGGGACCTTTACACCCCCCTCCCCCCGTTAGCTTCACCCCCACCCACCAGTACTTTTAGTATGTCGTTTTTTTTTTTTAATTTATTTATCACAAAAATAACTTATGTGGTATGTAAAACATTTATATTCCGCCAAACTGAGGACAGTTTGTTGGCGGATAAAGCGCTCACAAACATTTTCGTGTGCTACCACTTATAAATTACTTACATAAATGATTACTTATTAACTGCACTAATTTTACTGCTACCCATCAACAACAACGCCGCGCCCCGCGGCACCACGCTGCACGAGTCGCACCCTAGCAGTAGTTACTAAGGTCCAAAGTCGCACCGCGCAGCATCCCGAGCCGCAGCGCTACCGCAGATGGGCGGCCATATAAAACCTTTATCTATCACTAATTACTACACTACAATAGCAATAACAAATTAATACTTTATATTTTTATAGAATCTTTTTTATCGATTCTATTTTTCATGTGGAAATACCACATTTTTATTTTTATAAATAATGACAAAGGTAAATTAAGAAAGAGAAATTGAATGCGATCCACTACAATCTAAGCTGGGCTAATACTTTCATCAAACAGATTTAGGAGTTCTGCTTGCAGTTTTTTCTTAAATACTTGTTTACTACTGCACTTTTCTACTGATGTTCTTAGTTTGTTATGTATCTGTTTAAAACACCATTCCCTACGACTAGGCCAAAATTCGCTTATACACGACTTTTTTCCCCTGATTTTTCTTCGTTGGGTGTACTATTACCGCCTGATCCGCCGATGGGAACTTGGTGTTGGTACAAAAGATTTACCAAAAACAGGTAGACCTCCAATCCTGACTGCTAGTGTTCAGAAGAAAGTGGCTAAGTTTGCACAAAACAGGGTTGGTGTGTCACAGAACAAGTTAGCCATCAAATATGAGGTGTCCCGTGGTTGTATAAGGAATATTTTAAAGAAAAACAATATTCAACACTTCAAGCGACAAAAAGCACCCAAATATTCCGATAAACAACTTGAAGAAATACCTAGCAAGTGCAGGCGATTACGAAGAAACCATTTGGGTAAAGAAATATCAATAGTAATGGATGACGAAAAGTACTTCACATTTACCAACTATAACATGCCTGGTAATGACGGATTTTACACAGCCGATAAAAGTACTGTTTCGGACAACGTTAAATTTAAATGTAAACTCAAATTTGAAAAGAAAGTACTCGTCTGGGTCGTAATATCTGACAAAGGAATTTCAAAGGCAGTGATCAGAGATTCATCAGGACCAGCTATCACTGCCAAAATATATCAGCGGGAGTGCTTGCCAATTGTGTGTCAATTTATAAATAAATACCATTCTGATGGAAAGTACATATTCTGGCCTGATCTAGCCAGCTCCCACTATGCAACAAGTACCCAGAAGTGGCTGACGGAACGAGACATACATTTTGTACCCAAGGAGTCAAACCCCCCAAATGTCCCTAAAGCTCGTCCAATTGAGGATTTATGGGCAATGCTGAGTAGACTGGTTTATAGCGATGGATGGGAAGCAAAATCGCCAAAACAATTAAAACGCAGAATACAAAGCCAATTGAAAAAAGTAAAGCTGGATGTGGTCCAAAGTATGATGAGAGGGGTTAAAACCAAGTTGCGAAAAATTGAAGATGGGGGTCCTTTTTGCATATTGTAGTTGGATATTGAAATACTAGTTTTAATGTATTTTAATAAAATGTAACTGTAACTCACTGATTTTATTAAAAAAATATTTATTTAAAATTCTCAATACTTTAAGCCAACCCGTTATACGTATAAATAAATAAATATTCTATTTATATTTATATTGTGGGGGTATGAATGGGGAGGCAAGTTAAGTACTTAGGGAAATATTTTCTTATAAAAAGTATTAAACTCTGCATGGGAGAAACCTGAAATGATTTTTTTACTGTTTTTATTTAAATTGTATATAATTGATTTATTATTAGACGACTTATTTTGGTTTTCACGTAAAGATTCCAATAGGTCTTGTATTTCAATAGGCAACTTATCATATAGCCTGGGACCGATATAGCTGAAGTGCTTCCGTGCAGTCTCGCTGTTCGTAACTGGTGTCTTATATTTACTACGTATGTTTCTGAGGTTTTTTGGGGTTGTATTTAGTATCACGTCGTTTATATGCCTACCAAAATGTATTATTAATTGCCAGATATAAAGTTGTCGTGGCGTCAGCACCCGACTTAGCTTATATATTTCATCTGTTGGAAATCGCCTCGGCTTTCTTTGAATTATTTTTAAGATTAGTTTTTGGGCTATTTCTATTTTGGATATAAGTTGGGAGCTGCAGCCTGCAGCTACCCCATGCTATGACTCCATGCTATGTCTGTGTTAATGCAAAGTATACGGCCTGAAGCGTTCTCTGGTCGACAATGTTTCGTAGTTGTAGGAATACGTAGGCAGTTTGTCTTATCCTAGATGCAACGCATTGGCAATGTTGGTCCCATCTTAGGCTTTCGTCAATATCAATCCCTAGGTACTTTAAGGAGTGAACTTGGTCTATTGTTGTACAGCTACAGCAACCTATCGAGGTGTCTGAACATTTGTGTAGCTGTAGAGTAACGCTTTGCTTAGGCTGCCCGGCTTTAGTGAACGAGAAGCATATATAATTTGTTTTTGAAACATTTAGAGTTAATAAGTTCCTGTCATACCAATTTTGTGCTACTCGTAGACCTTCTAACGCTCGAGTAACCGCTGTATCCCAAGAGTCACCAACAAAACTGATTACTGTGTCATCAGCGAAACATATGCACTGACTTGTTTGCGACTGCATAACAGAATAGAAGTCATTTAGGTATATGTTAAATAGTATTGAGCCTAAAACGCTGCCTTGAGGCACTCCAAAGTCAATACTTTTCCGATCACTATTAACATTGTTTATTCTAACCAATTGACTATCAGACAAATAACTTTCGAACCATTGTAGCATCCTGCCAACGACACCATATAGGATTAAAACGGCCAAATAAATTGGCCGCAAACAGACGCCTAGCCTAGTACAACATTTTTATATTAATAAGCGCAAGAATGACAATGGTCCGACACAAAACATACCTTCCCATTAAATTAAAATTACCAAAATTTATTTTAGGTTGGTTAAGTCTAGGAGGAGGAAACGGTCGAAAACTAAACTTCGATTTGTATGGAAAAATAAGAAAGGATTTGTATGGAAGTGATGGTGAAGTGACATTTCATCTTAACATTGTTTGTAATAAGACGCGCGCTGCGCAACGTAGCTCGTAGCCAGTGTGAAAGCCGCCTAACGTTCGCGTTCGCGTACGCCCGACGTTCTCTAAAAGAGCAGACGACATGCATATAAAAATTGTCGTGTGCACTGGCCCTTACTGAATAGCCGTGTACGGACGACGAAGGGACAACTTCGTGGCGCAAATTTCGAACAACGAACATAAACAACGAAATCGTATTAACTCACCCGTTGAGTTTGATGTTCGTTAGCACTTGCGAACAAAATGTTCGATGTATGTTTTTGTACGTTCGTCCGTACACGGTGCACGGTTAATAGACAAGTCGCACGCACACACACGTTCAGACCGAGCGATTACTTTCTATGAGGCTGTTTTACTTGGTTACACCGTGATGAGGGCGTCTACGCCCGCCGCACGTGGCTAGAGGCTAAGTCGCGTCGATGACATCGTGCAATGCCCGACCTGTCTGGGAGTCTCGGGGATTTAGGGTTCAAGACCTTCAAACGCTTCGTTTGAGGTGAGTCAACATACAGTACCAGTGGTCATGTGACTACCAGTCTGCAGCATCTTACACCACTCCACCAGTGATTCATAGTTATAAAAATTGGGCAAGTGCGAGCCCGACTCGCGCATGACGGGTTCCGTACCTATACATATATATATAATCTATAACAAGTTTGTTGTATGGGAGACCCCTTTAAATATTTATTTTATTTTATTTTTAGTATTTGTTGTTACAGCGGCAATAGAAATACATAATCTGTGAAAATTTCAACTGTCTAGCTATCACCGTTGTTGAGATACAGCCTGGTGACAGACGGACGGACGGACAGCGAAGTCTCAGTAATAGGGTCCCGTTTTTACCCTTTGGGTACGGAACCCTAAAAACAGTCTAACCTTTTGGCAACTAAATACTTCAGACAGACGGAGCAAATTTTTTTAAACCATTAACTAAACTGATAATCAGAAAATAATCATTACTTTATTTTTAATTTTAATTATCACGTTTCGTTTGCGAGATATTTACATTACATTGTAAAGTCCTGCATCAATGTTATTTGCTTTAGTATGCGTATACATTTGCCGATTCTTACAACCAACAATAATTCCCAAACCACAATAAATGTGGTTAAACTGCAAGCATTTATTCGATTTTCAAAGTACGATACTAGTAAAAAGGTAGATACTTAAACATATTTATACCTTTAACTGTAACCTTTGTTCTTTGCTGTTCTCGTACAAAATACTTCAACAAAATGACGTCACTATGACTAGCATGTTTACTGTTTACTATACTCTCGAGTGCATCTTTATTATCTAGCTTCAACTATGCCTGAGGGATAAAATGAATCATACTTAAAAGCTATTCAATCCCGTTTTGTTATTGATGTAAATTTGCAAAATATTCACACTCTTATCACAAGACTAATACTTACTACAGAAAAAAGGTTCTCATTTGATTTCAAAAACCGCTCAGAACTGTTTTTTATTTGTTTTCATTTTGTCTAAAATGCGACGCAATATGACATGGCGCGAGACTATGCATCCTACCGACGCGTGCGGGGCCTCTAAGAGGCTGAAAGCGTATATCTACTGTTATTTCCCGAACGCGAAGCTGGCAAAATCGGGGTGCATGGTGTGAGCTATTGTTGAATATGGTCTACTTTGGTCCATCCGCATGCATAGTATTAAATAAAAGGTACAATAAAAAATTAGGCAAGTGCGAGTCCGACTCGCGCAAGGGTTCCGTACCATAATCTATAACAAGTTTGATGTATGGGAGCCCCCTTAAATATTTATTTTATTTTATTTTATTTTTAGTATTTGTTGTTATAGCGGCAATAGAAATACATCATCTGTGAAAATTTCAACTGTCTATTAGCTATCACCGTTCTTGAGATACAGCCTGGTGACAGACGGACGGACAGCGAAGTCTCAGTAATAGGGTCCCGTTTTTACCCTTTGGGTACGGAACCCTAAAAAGAAATACTCCTCTAAATGGCACAGTTATAAGATTTCTAAATTAACTATTTTTTTATGAAAAGGAACGCATTTCACACCTAGGAAGTTAAAATAAGTATGCACCCCGTCCGCGTTCTAAATATAGAATTCCGCGAATTTATGGCGCATGGCAAGTGCAGGGGACACAGGACTGAATGCCCTGGACGACCTAGCCTCAAATCGATCGCGCCGCGCGTTGCGTGCGTCCGTATGTAAACAAATAGTGCATGGATGGCGTCCAGGGTGAACTCTCGTAATCCTGTAATAACACGCTCGATGTGCAAACATATGTGTCTTTGAGGTTTATGGGCAGTTTGTTTGCGGACAGATGAGTTCAAGTCGCGAAAATTCAGTTAAAGGTGGTGTTAATCAGCTTGTTATTGAAAATTCGGTGTTCTATTTAAAATATGCTATGATTATGACGTCGAATTTGAATTTTTATAAGTTTTTTCAAGTGTTAATTGCTGTCTTTTTGCTTTCCATCCCTTGGGCGGACAGTCGTCGATTATTTGAAAAATGTTCCGTCTCTTTCTGACTAACCTCAGTGCAAGTGAGGCTGTTAAATTAAATCCCAGAGTTAATTAAAGGCTCAGATTCACTCGGGACGAGTACGAGTGCATGAATTAACGTTGACTTTGTCGACAATGTCGGATTTTCTGCACGGGGCGGAAAAACTACTTCAAAATTTAAAAAAATGTTATTCTTCGTTATGCGACTGTGTTTATGGTATGTTCGTCTGATTTAAGTTATGTTTACAAATTTTTAAAAGCGTGTTTAGAAATGGGTTTAAATTTCCTTAACCGTGACTGTACCTACTCGTACTTGTACGAAAATTATTTTCTTTCAAAGGTGAGAGTGTGTATGATATACCAGTCTTTGCTACAACTTCGCCCGTGTAGTAAACGTTTTTTTTTTCGCACTTTATATATAAACAATTTATCGTCCGCCATTTTGTACACTCGTATAACTGCAGTTGAAGATTCGAGGGAATTTTTAATGCGTAAAAACCCTAAATCCAGCCTTCGTTATCGCAACAAAAATCATTTCACATTCACATACAGTAGCCTCAAAAAAAAAAAGAACCGACTTCAGTAAAACTAAAAAACCAAAAATAACCCGTTCAAGTACAGATTACATTTGACTCACCCTTCGAAGTCGATCCCAAACCACTCAGTTCTTATATTTATATTATAGTTTATGCGAGGTTTGGCACCGACTTCGAAGGGTGAGTCAAATGTAATCTGTACTTGAACGGGTTATTTTTGGTTTTTTAGTTTTACTGAAGTCGGTTCTTTTTTTTGTTAAAAATTTTTTTTTTTTTTGCTTTTTAGTGATTCATATAAAAGTTCTAGTGGCCAAATCCTATTTACTGAATGTAAATTCTTGACTTTATCAATAAATTACCGAAAGCGCCGTACATGTCCCTATAACATTTGAAGAGTTCCCTCGATTTCTCCAAGATTCCATCATCAGATCCCGACTTAGTGCCAACGGGACCAACTCGGAGTTATACCCTTTCGATTAAAAAAAAAAAATTGAAAATCGGTTCACGATTCTCGGAGATATCGAGTAACATACATAGAAAAAAAAAAAAAAAAAAAAAAAAAAAAAAATTAGTTCGAATTGAGAACCTCCTCCTTTTTTGAAGTCGGTTAAAAAGAAACATTTCCAAATAAAAATTGCCAATAGTTTATTGCCAATAGTTTATTGCCAATAGTTTATTGCCATATCGAATATAAAAATATGTCTTTTTGGGGTTCCGTACCCAAAGGGTAAAAAACAGGACCCTATTACTACGACTCCACTATCCGTCTGTGTGTCCTATTGTAAAAGTGTGGCATCTTTCATTAAAAATGCACAGATTTGATGTATTTTTTGCCGATACTGTATAAAACCTGTAATCGAAATATATAGGCATTCCTCTGACGACACGTTTGGCGCAGTTTGTAAGCACTTGCCTACTGCGACGGCGCGGCGGTCCCGGGTTCGAGTCCCGGCCAGGGAAAATATTTGTGTGATGAACTCGAATATTTGTGCTTGGGTCATGGTAAGTATATATTTATCTATATAAGTATGTATATCGTCTTCTAGTACCCATTACACAAGCCTTCTTAAGCTTAATTTGGGATTAGATCGATTTGTGTGAGATTGTCTGATATTTATTTATTCATTATTTATTTATTTATACCTATATTAACCGCCGTGTGATAAACTCTTAGAAGAATAGCCCGTGCGACGTTGTATATTTTTGTTCCGTTTCTATGTATTACTATTAGCGTGCTTTAGACAGGGAGGAAAATGTCACACCCTTGACCTGGCGTAACCTCCACTCTTCTATAGTATATTTTGACAGCTCGCCCGTTCTTCATGTGTGCGTGACGTTACAGTGTGATTATTAGTGACACCAATAAAATTAAGGAGATGCTTGTAGAAGTTGATAAAACATAGGGAATACTTGTTACGTATGTTGTTACTTTGCGGTTTATGAGCTTTGATATTTAATAGATCATAAATAGGTATTATCATGTCAGTTTTAAAGGTCTATTTTATTTTAAGATTAGCTTAGCCACTACCTGTCTGCTATAGCGATATGCTTTAAATAAATAACAAATAACATTGTGTCAATTTCACCCATACCAGTTCGAATGGAAAATTACAATCGTTTTAATTATGTCCGTTACATTGCATATAGGAATATCGGAAAGCCTCATCGTATCCTCTATTCCCAGTTGTTCAGTTCAGTTGACTGTACTATTGAGTTGTTTTTTATCCTTAGTTCAATCGACTGAACTAGTAAAAATATTATAAATTTGTGATTATATGGTCGATGCACCGCACGAGAAGGGCGCTGTTTTGAGGTTATATGTGAAAATCGGTGTTGCCAGTCGTTAGCGTCGCCACGCCCCACGATCAACTGCATTGCATTCTAAACGAACAACCAATAAAATTCAGCTCTCCGGTGGTTTTGCGAAGATCAAAAGAGATAACCTTTTGTAGTATTTTATTATGTTATTATGATTTATGACACATGGTCAAAGCACCGAAAAGCGTGCTGCCACGCGGCTGAATGTAGGTCGAATCAATGATCGCGCTCTGTTGCAACGTCTTCCGCGGCCATTGTGATTGCCGACTGCTTCCGATTTTATGTACATTTTCTGAAACATGCAATGAAATGTCGTCATAACGTGTGTTATAATTATAACAGGCTTCGAAGTAACACGTTTCGGGCGGAACAACTTAAGATAACTGTAAAAGAATTTCATACAAAATTGAAGGCCTAGGCCGGAAACTATTTTTTTTTAAACATGGCATCTTTGTTTATGAACAAGGTAAACAGCTGAATTATATTTTTGTGGGTGGTGTATTTTTTATTTCATTGCATATGGTTGAGAAAGCACTATACATGCCTTAGCCGTGAAAAGGGCTCCGAAAGGGTTTCGTATCACTAATATCCTCCCTACGGTCGGCTGTCTATACCTACTGTGTAAGTAGGTATAGACGGCCGCCCTTTCTTTCCCGGCGTCTGCAGTAACGTACTATCGTAGTAGGGCCATGTTGTTGTTGAGGATGGTGGAGAAGGCGCACCAGTCTATTTCGGGTTGCACAATAATATAATACGGGTGATGCATTAAAAGTGCGCTCTTTTAGGTCGAATCAATTAACGCGCACTGTAAATAAATTAATTGAAATAAGGGCTACTTTTTATCCCGAAAAATTTAATATTCCAGTGGGATGAGCGAGTAACACCGCGCGGCGCAGCTAGTAATATACATATAATACATATGTATATAGACAACATCTGTGACCCAGGAACAAATATTAAAGTTCATCAAACAAATATTTGCCCTGGCCGGGATTTGAAGGAACCCAGGGACCGCCGGCTCAGTAGGCAGGTGCACTACAAACAGCGTCAACCGCGTCGTAACGTCTTCACGAGATTGTGATTGCAGTAGCTTCCGATTTTGTGAACATTTATAGTAGGACGCTGCGATTGTGACACATGGGCGATGGATGCACCGAAAAGCGCGCCATTTTGGGGCCATCTGAGCCCGAATGTAGGTCGAATCAATGATAGCGCACTGTAACGTCTTCCGACAGTACAGTTAAGGAAATTGAAAAACGTACTCTTTTACTTTTTTTCCCTTATTTTTCCCCTTTTGTCATTATCACAATAAGGGTCAAAAAGGTACGGTAGTCAAAATCAAATTAAAATATATAGGCATTTTGACAAAAAGGCGTCCAGCGATTATGATCGCAGGTTGCTTCCCATTTTATATTAAGCACTTTGCTTTTGCACACACCCGTATTGGTGAAAACTTAAGGAATACCCTGGATGTGTGTAGTAGAAGCAGTATGTGTGATAGACGTTCAATATTTTTTATTTGTCTTTTTCCATACTGCTCACAAACACGAGTACGCTCACTCCACTACATTATTAAGAGAAAATCATTTCCTTAGTTTTTTACCTATACATCTTCCTGAGATCCAGAATTAAAATTTGTTCGCTGGATAAGTGACTCGATGCAATGTAAAATTATTGGAATTTGTAAAAAACAATATTTTATTATAAGGGGCATTATTAGGAGGATAGATGATATTTTTATTTTTATACTGTCTTTTTACAAAGGATGAGATTCTATGTTTCCCTGTATGTATTTTTATACATACACTCGGAAATAAAAATTAAAACAACTTAACCCATTCACGGCCAAGCGCCGTCGACCGTACACTATACGCCAGGCCACCATACAACCATTTTTTTTGCTAAAACAAGTGACTTAGCGTATTGGTCATGACCCCGCCGGCGCGAACGCTAAATAGACCGCCGCTTCTGAAGCCAGGTAGCTATTATACTAATACTATTAAGTCATAGTAAGATTCCTTTTTTTATTTATTTGGATTTTGTCACGACTCACATGCGAGTCACTGGCCCTGCGCGACTGTTTGAGCATGACCCATACGCTGAGTCACTGGCCCTGGATGGGTTAATCAGCAACGCTGGAAGAGATTTCAAGTGATAAATTCGCTTTTGTGCAGTAAGGCGATACGTCGTCTTACAGTACGATCATTGATTCGACCTACATTCGGGCCGGCACGACGCAGTAGATAACCCTAAAACTACATGTTTTTCAACTGATGCGTCGCGGTGCAACGTCTCATTTTAAAGGGAAAAGTTCGCTCTGTACACGGCGTTACAGTAGATTATTGATTCGACCTACTTTCGTGCCGGCACGACGCAGTAGATAACCCCAAAACTACACGCTTTTCGGCTGACGCGACGCGGTGCATCGACCCGTCTTTGTACTCTCATCTCAACTGTAAGGGTGTGAAATGTTATGTATTTTATACACGTGTCATTGCAGTGTTTTCGTTTGATTATAGACCCGATGTAGGCGCCATCATCTCCGCACAACTGTAACGCAATTGTCGCGCGACAAATTATGGATGTCTCTTTCCTTTCGATACTGTGCACGGAACACGGCTAATATAGAGAAGTCGAAAAGCGAATTCCGCTGGACCGGCTGTGCCCTTATCAAACATTTTACAAACTGTGTTGTCAGTTTTTTTATGAGAACGTTGACTTCTAACGGGCTTGTGAACAACCGAGTTATGATCTTGTTGTCTTGTTTTTAGTCAACTTAAAAGGAAATCTTATGTAGTATATGAAAGTGTTGACATGTCTTGACTACAATGCATGATCAAGTAAGATTTATTCATAACGGTTCCGTCTTTTAAAAGGACAAATGAGAGTTGTGCCGCATATTCCTGTAATTATTTCAAATCAATTTCAAAGGGACCACTGAGAATGTTTATTCTCCATAGGATGGGTCATTTAAGAGCCCAAAAACCTTCCTCGTTACGTCGTCATGGCGGGCTCATCTACTTCGTAAACATTAAGACATGACGTGGAACTTTGCAACTATTCGTGACCGTCGGATGTCGCATTATGGTGTCGAGGTTTCTATTTGGTCGCGACTAAACAACCATTCAACCCCAACAATGAGCATTATTTCACTTAGGTTTAACTCTGAGCTACGTCTGCGGATATCTCCTCATTTCTAATTCGATCTCGCAGGGAAACTCCGAACATGCCACATTCCTTGCACACTTTCGCTACGCAACTCCCTTCTAAACCACTACTACATTGAATAAAGTTTAACTGAAGTACTTCTATTAAAAATAATTCCACTTCCGCTAGCGCACCTCTTTATATCATTTTAAATGTTAAATATTATCTACATCACATCCATGCTTTATGACAAAGTAAAATGTGCTTTAAGTTGTTGTATGTAAGGTTGACTGTGTGGTTAAACTAGGACGGGAAGTGCCTACGTATCGACAGATACTACACAGCTTAAATAAAGAAGCTAGAACACTCACGTTTGTACTTTAACGCATTGAAATTCTAAAAAATCACATTAGTATAATTATTCACATTAGTATATTTCACAATATGGCTCGTATGGGACTACTTATGGGACATCTCAGTGCCAGTGAAGATAATTCTGCCTCTCTAGTACAACTTGTTACGACTACTACACTAGTCGCGTGACATAACGCCGTCTTATCTCAGTCCCACACAGTACTTAATAGAAAGAGATAGGTAATATTTATCGTGCGAGAGAGTCATGTGATGCACGCAGCATTTTCGCCTTGGGAGTGGCCCAGCTGTGCAGTGTTGTGGCAACAGGAAATCTGCAGCGGGCGACAGCTAGTATGTAGTGAAAGTGCTAGTGCGCGGCAAGGACGCGCATCTATTATATAACTAGTGCTTGCATTCCACACTCGCTATGTATGGCCAAAGTTTAAATACACGGCCTAATCATCATCTTTCTCTATAGCTCGTTGCCATGGTGATGTCCCCTGGGTCAGCAGCCTCCAACCGTTATAAGCCCATTCTTATGTAGACTATCTCCTGAGAATACCAGTAATAAGTGATCGATATTTTCATAAGAAGTTTCATCAATACCTCAGGTACAGGACAGGACAGAATAACAACAAGAAAATGTTGATCCACCCATTTTATATCGCATAATTTGATTATTTGAACCAGATAACGGCTAAACGGTGGGAATAGATTTTTATGAACGTCATGCTACTGACAATTTTGCTATCAGGTAGGTACGTTGAGTTTTCTTTGGCTCTCATTTGTTCTCTCCTGAACCAGCGATAAAGTATTACCTAATAGTGTAAGCAGTTAGTTGACCTGTACTGAATGGTGAAAGGTCACGGGTTCAACCTTATCTGTCGGTAGCTGACATGAGTTCTGTTGTTCCCGAAAAATCTCGGAAATATTCTCAATTTCGTAAAGGAAATATGTTCTCGCTCTTTACAGAACGGAGAAGACCGCAACCCTAAGCTAACAGTATCTTACTGGTTTTCAGAAATACTAGTTTAATCCCGGTCACCGAGTCTAATACCTACCTTTATTTTACTAAATTAATTGTGAAACATAAATCTGAATGATTATTGAAATGTTTGGATGTCCTTTCTCGGAACATCGGAGTAATTCATTTGTGTCATTTGCTCAAAGGTTAACTGGAAGAGATCCCTTAAAGGGATAAGTTCGCCTTTGTACATGCTTATTTGTTTTTTGTAATGTGTTTTTCTTGTTTTTATGTACAATAAAGTGTTTACATACATACAATTCAACGGTGCAATTGTGCTTAGACACATTTATCCCCAAAAAATATACAAGCAAGGGAAATAGGGCGACCTCGCGAAAAAACAACTTATATTTTAGTTGTTTGAGAGCTTTGGGGCCTCAACTTTATTAATATATTGTAGCAGCCCTTTATTGGAGTTAACTAATGCTCATTGGGTCCGGTTCCTATTGCACAATCGTGACAGATTTCAGGTGACAACGACTTTTTCAATTACCTATGCCCTAAGATTATGGAACTTATGGAGTTCATGTTGCGTTGCGTCACGCAACTTGCGTATTCGTGTTGAAACACGCAAGGAATCCTCGGAGTCTGCGGGCGAAGTATAACTACCACGTCCCGATGCCAACGAATACTTCTCGCTCTCACAATAACGATCGGAAACAATAACATAAGTAAAACAATGCGCGAGCACCTACAGGCGCGCGTGTTTACGTTGCGCCCGAATAACAAGCCGCGAAGAATCGGTGGGCGTTTCGCGCGAACTACACTCTGCACCAATTATGTATCATTCCGAAGTTTAATTTTTCCAAAAACATCTATTCCAAATTTAATATTTCCCAAAACCACCAACCTTCTGGGAGTCTATGCAACGCTTACCTAATTATATTGTGTAATTTTACTATCCATGGCAAAAAATAATCCTTTAGTATTTATTAGTACAGATACTTACTTATTGCTTTCAGATTTCGAGATATGAACTTAGAAAACATGAAGATTCTTATTGTATTGTTTGCCCTTTGAGATTTTGTGTGGTAGGAGACAAACGAGCATAGAGGCCACAGGACGAAAAGTAAACTCTCAGGCTCATAGAGATTTTTAATCTAAAGATTTCACATGCGTCATCTACCCCGTAGATCAGAATGGAACACAACATAACAGCTTGCGTCAGATTGGAAGTAAAAATGATAGTAATGATAATGATCCAATTGGAAATTATTCCTAGAATTACTGAAAACGTCACAATTTTGGTTTGTAGTAGGTATTAAACTTTGAATAAATTTCATAGTACAAAGTTTAAAGTAAAGTGTATTAAGACTAAACTGGGTTCTCCATTATTGCAGGTCGTGTTAGAAGTGGCTCATCGCGTCGATCAAGAAGGCGTGGTGGCCGTCGACTCGGTCGTCGAGAAGCTGATCTTCAAACCGCAAGATGTGGTCTCCATCCGCGCTAAGGACTCGGACCTGGAGTACGCCACCACTGACGTGTTCCAGACCGACGGGGCTATATCCAGCAAGTTTAATGGTGAGTCTCACTACACCAACGGTCCATCAAAATAACAGTAACTATTATGTAGGTACTCATTTGCTTGATACGTGGTGCCGAAGTTTATGCCGCGGCACAGGCCTACCACCACAACAAAGTGACTACGATAACAGCCAACTGGCTACTCTTCAGCTCCAAAAAACACCAACGTAACCGCGGGTAGTTTTCGAGGCGACTACCAAGGAAGTGGTGTTCAGCTCACTAGAGTATTTTTCCTTATTTATTTGCATATTGTATTAAAAGCAGATAATCAGACAAACGATTCTTCTTTTACTTTATGATTTAGGTGGGATGTGAAACAACTCTTCTTAACTTAAAGTAATAAACAAATAAATATCGGACAACCTCACACAAATCGATCTAGTCCCACAGTAAGCTAGGCTTGTGTTATGGACACTAGACGACGATAGACATACTTATATAGATAAATACATCATTAAATACAAATAACATCCATGACCCAGGCACAAATATTTCAGTTCATCACACAAATATTTGCCCTTGCCGGGAGTCGAACCCAGGACCGTTGGCTCAGTAGGCAGTTGCTTAACCACTGCGCCTTAACCGCGTCGTCGCTTGGATTCATATTATTCATTATTGAAGAATGTCCTTTCAAATGAGATTTCTACATACTCCTTACATATATGAAGTGCAGAAGCGAACCGACAAATATCCGGTGAGCGAATCAAGCGATCTATTGAGTTAACATTCATCCCTCATAGATTCCAATGAACATCTCCTGCGACAGTTTTAACCCGAAGCTCAGTAATTCTCTCAGGCAACGGGCGCACCGCCGAGGAACGCCCCCTGGAGCCCTGGGACGGCTGCGACGGCGAGAGCGGCGACTCGCCCTCCGTCAACGGGGCCGCGCGCCTTTCCGAGCTGGAGCTGGACCATCGCGCCAACGGCTGGGACGCCAACGACATGTTCAGGTATGTACGACGTCCATGGCCCTCCCTTTCCGTTGTGGTTATACGGGCAGAAACTTGATACTGTAGACTCGCGTGGGTAATCCACGAACTACGACCACGCGCTACAATGCTTGTATTAAAGGCGTTAATTATTAAAGAGCGTACTCCCACCTGGCAAGGCATTTGTGACTTGGACTTTGGTGTTGCAGGTCTATGGGCGACGGTAATCGCTTTCCATCAGGCGATCCGCTTGCCCGTTTGCCCCCTATGACATAAAAAAAGCGAGATAGTCTTCTATACGTACTATCAGCAGAGTGGTCGAGGCTTTAATTGTACAAATGTAAATCACTGCACTACGAACTTTTAATCAGTTGTTACGAATAAGGTTGTTTTGCTATTTATGAACCATAACTAACTTGTATTTTTATTGTAGAAAAAACGAGGAAGTGTACGGGGTACACAGTACCTACGACCACTCGCTCGCCGGGTACACGCTGCCTCTACAGAGGAAGGACACACAAGATTATAGGTGGGTGGTGGCCGCAGCCTTTTCTAGTACGTAATCCTTTAGGATTAGAGATGTACCTGGCACACGTTCAGGAGAGGTTGATCCCACCTTTAAGTTATCATTTAGATATTCCCTATTCACTCTCGCCTTGAAGAGATCAACATTATATTTTTCGAAAAGAAAATTTAGCGGAAGGGTTTCTATCCGAGCGAATCGACGGTATATCAAAGAACCCAAATCCACCATAAGTCCCATAATTAGACGCCGAAGTGGAGAAGGCAGATTCAGTTCATGTTCTTCCTCTGTCAAACACTTTGTAAAACCATTGTTACCGTCGGCTCAATCGCCATTTACCATCATGAGAGAGTGAACCCAAATACTTGCCTCTCTCCCATCAAAGGAGAATATCCTCGCCAAACTCTAAATCGTTACAGGGATGCGGAAGCGAAAGCCGAAGAGATAGCCGCGGAAATAGAGAACGCAGCGTCATACAAAGCTCGCATAGAGCTGGAGAACGGGGACGAGGAGGAGCGGTACGCGGCCGTGGTGCGGCCGGCCGGGCCGCCCGGGCCCGCGCCCGCCGACGCCGGCAAGTACGTCATCCCCAACAAGCGCAAGGGCGTGACGCAGGTACGTGCCACCACCACCGGGGCTAAGAGGGCGCACGGGAAACTTTCAAATACGATTTAGCTGTGTGAACTCTTAGCACCTTACTATATTTTGCCATTGGTTCTTGCTTATTTGGACAGATGTAAACTACATATCTATTGTTCGCAGACGGGCAAGCTGACTGGCAAGCCGGCAGTACCGACCAACAACGGCGCCGCCAACGCGTCCGCCAGCAAACCCGGGCCCTACCACGCGCCCAACAAGGACAAGGAGCGTCCCCCGAGACACCATCTGACTCCCGAGGAGCGGCGTCCGATAGACTCACCGGTAACTACACCTTACAGACAGACGGCAAGCCCCGGCCCTACCACGCGCCCAACAAGGACAAGGAGCGTCCCCCGAGACACCATCTGACTCCCGAGGAGCGGCGTCCGATAGACTCACCGGTAACTACACCTTACAGACAGACGGCAAGCCCCGGCCCTACCACGCGCCCAACAAGGACAAGGAGCGTCCCCCGAGACACCATCTGACTCCCGAGGAGCGGCGTCCGATAGACTCACCGGTAACTACACCTTACAGACAGACGGCAAGCCCCGGCCCTACCACGCGCCCAACAAGGACAAGGAGCGTCCCCCGAGACACCATCTGACTCCCGAGGAGCGGCGTCCGATAGACTCACCGGTAACTACACCTTACAGACAGACGGCAAGCCCCGGCCCTACCACGCGCCCAACAAGGACAAGGAGCGTCCCCCGAGACACCATCTGACTCCCGAGGAGCGGCGTCCGATAGACTCACCGGTAACTACACCTTACAGACAGACGGCAAGCCCCGGCCCTACCACGCGCCCAACAAGGACAAGGAGCGTCCCCCGAGACACTTCTTAAGGATATTCTTTCTCACGCAGGAAATTCTTAGATTGCATTCGACCAAGCCCCTTCCAAGAACAACGCTTACTCTCGGATAATAATTAGATCCAGCCTTAGGGCCTGGCTACATCACCACGGCACAGCGCCGTCACCGAGAAACGGCGTGGCGTCGTGGACTTTTATGGTGGTTTTATATATGATGACACCGTAAAAATCCACGGCGCCTCGCCGTTTCACGGTGACGACGTTTATAATGGCCCGAAACTTTGTGTGTACGAATAAGTTTTGTTTATTTAGGGTGTATAATGTTATGTAACGTTTGTGTTGCAGCCGAGCGCGGTGGGCGTGGCGCTGGGCGCGGGCGGGGGCGGGGGCGGGGGCGGCAAGAGCTACGCGGCGCAGGCGGCCGGCTACCACGCGCCGCCGCCCTTTCCGCCCATCCAGCACCAGTACGTCGAGTATGCCTCACACCTCTCTTTACTCTATTATGACACAGAGTTTAATAACACTGCAACCTGTGAGATCTTCTCTTTTCTTGCGTCTCGCGAAAGTAAATTGTATGAGATATATTACACGGCAATGACAGATGGAGACGATGTCCTGCCACCTGGCAGTCACACCTTGGTTTTAGTATAGTCTGTGCAAAATTATCTGACTGTTTAGTAGATGAAGACATTTTCATTCCATTTGGGCTAGAGTCAACCATATTGGATTAAGACTTACTCAGAGATTAAGGGACACAATGGCATATAAACTTAACAATGATTCTAAGAATCCTCCTATATCTAGTCAGGAGTTGCTTTCGAGTTTAAGGTAATAAAAAATTAAGTAAAGTACTTGCTGAATACAGTAAAGTAAAAGACGCTCATTCTATATTCCATAGGGAAAATGTAAACAACATCAATTTAAAATAAATAAGTGTATGTGTGATTACAGGGCAATGGCCGGTGCAGGCGTGGCAGTGCCGCCCGCCAAGCTCAACGGCGAGCCGCGCGCGCCGCATCCCCGACCGTCCTTCCCGCCGCACCACCACCACGTGAGTACCGTGTTACCCGACTACGACAATAACTCTTCTATTAACATGGTGCCCTTTATAGCTTAATGTCATATTTACCGTATTCGTAAAGTTCGAAACAGATACTTATCCTACCCGACTGCGCCAGTAAATTGTTTGAAAATAGTAGTTTTGTCATCGATTCTATTTTCGCTCAATGTGAGTTCAGTATAATAATGAAAATGTATTGTCCCCAGAACCCCGTACCCCCGGGCTCGGGCGCGGGCGAGGGCGGGCCGCGGCGCCTCGCGCCCGAGCCGCGCCGCCAGGACGAGGTGCAGGTACGACTCCACACAATAACCTTTCAACATTTCAGAAACAAACTCAGCTGATTGAAACATCTCATTCTGTGAACTACAGTTGTAGGATTGCGTTGACATTATTTAGACACGGATCTCTAAACACACACTTACTTAAAAGTCTAAAATAGTGGAACTAGGGAATGCAAGGTAAAATTTTCTATGGGAACTACCGGTAATTAACCGGTAATCTAGTAATTTGCATACAAAAATGTACCAAATCGCATTCCCTAAGTGAAACCAACGTAGGTAGACACTGGCAGAGATTACTTAACGTTGTGTCATCTTCAATATTTTTCTTAATTTGAATTTATTGACTTACGAAGTCTTATGAAATCCGATGACTGCCAAAATACTCGATTCGTCTTTGCTTTCCAAGTTAATTCCCTACGATATTTCGACGTAATTGAAGACTGACAATCTAAATTACTGATGATACCACGTTCACTAATAATTATACTATATCAGGAGCTACGAAAGTTCGGCGCGGAATTCAAACTGGTGACTTCGCCTGCGCCGCCCGCCTCGCAGCCGCCGCCGCAGCCACAACCACAACCGGTAAAGCTCGTTTCCCTACAACGACATACCACCAACCGGCAACACTGAAGTATTATAATCTGTCTGAGAAGAAATGTCTAAAACACATACCATGCACCTCTAGGGCGCCAGCTAGATTTTATATTTAACACGTTAACTATCAGCAAACAAAGTTTTTCCATTGGAACTATATATATATTTCATTCCAGTGGCGCCCAACACTATTCAGTGATGGGCGCCACTGCGAAATTAGAAATACAAAAAAATACGAATATTTTATTAGCTTGACAATATAACAAAGTTTCGGACAACATTGACCGCATTGGCGTTCAAAGTGTTCAGAAAAAGTGAATCGTGTGATGTGTCCCTTAGACGGCCCCGCCGCCGGCGCCGAGCACGCCGGAGGTGTCGGCCAACGCGGGCGCGCCGTCCGAGCCGCACGCCAAGCGGCCCGGCCCGCCCAAGCACGAGCCGCCGCCGCCGCAGCCGCACCACAAGGTATCATCACTGCCGTATTTATCACAAGGCCCAGACCTGATGGCCTAGCCAGTCTAGGGGCCAGTCCCAGAAGCAGGATTTGCACCATAATAGTGTTTATTTATCACTTAAATACTACTATTTATTTTGCTGAAAACCGTTTCGAGACAGGGGTGGGGCGCCAAATGCCCCTAGGCACTTTCCTTCATGGCCCTCTAAGTCCGGGCCTGAGTATCATACTGTCACACTTGTCTTGGAGTCGTGATTGCATGCCGTGCCGGTCGACTAACTGTAGAGCTTCCTCATTTCTAGAAACCCCCATCTCGGTATGTTGCGTCTGTCTAACGAACGGCATGCCTAAATTGCGTTTGACTATTTTCGTTGTACTAGTAATCAACCAACCAAAAACACCGGGTTTGGTTTACGATAAGAAATGGCCTATAAAATAGCTCAGAGATACGAATCACGTAGCTGCCGTATTAACCGCTAGCGATTTCAATGCGATATTAGGCGGGAAGGACGTGTCACGTGATGTGAGACGTTGGCGGAACCTACTTTATCCGGATAGATTTTACGTTTATATCGTCCCACGATTGAGCGCTTTTGTAACGTTTGTATTATGTATTCCAGCCGGCCGTGCCCGCGCCGCCGACGCCGGAGTCGCCGTCGCCGCCGCGCGCGGCCGCCACGCCGGACGCGGCGGCGGCGGCGGCGGCGGCCATGGAGCGCGTGTCGGTGTCGGCCGCCACGCTCAAGAAGTCCACGCTCAACCCCAACGCCAAGGAGTTCAACCCCGCCGCCAAGACCTTCGCCTCCCGCAGCCCCACCACGCCCAACCCCAGCCGGTATCTATCTATACCTGATATCACTGCTTAGTCCTCTGTTTTCTAAGGTATTCTATGACGTATTTCCGAAGCGTATGAAGCTGTTCGATAAGCGACAGGGCTCTTAAAGATTTTATAAGAGGCTCGTCTAGAACCGTCCGTATCGACGACGGTGTCGTATCTCCCGTCGGATGCCCCGTCTACCCGCTTGCCGTTTATTACATAAATAAGGAGCCCGAGTAAAGCTTCCGATCCCGGGATTCTTCGTATGGGCAATTCCAGGATCCCGGTGTCGGAATCGGAAGCTACAGGCCCAAGACTCCGGAGTCTCGGAAAGTTCATTCGTAATAACTACTAACTCGCTTCGAAATTCGAGTCGAATCGAGATATAATAAAATAAGAGCGTCGACAGGGAGCCGTAGTTACCAAAAGCGATCGAGTTGTTATAGGATTGATTCACTTTTCCGCTAAGGAAACTGTACAGCTCTTGATCCGATACATGTAATCGTTTTATAATATAATATGTTGGTGTTGCAGGCCCCACACGCCGGGCACGCCGGTGGGCGCGCTGGGCGTGGGCGTGGTGGGCGCCGGCGTGTCCTACGTGCCCGCGCCGCACCCGCCGCCGCACATGGTGCGTACTCCCTCGCCGCAGCCCGCCACCCACACCCACACCCGCCCCGCTCGCCAACTGCTATATGATGCGCGATGCGCGGCACACACCCACTCCACGCGGCAGCGACGAGCGGCGACCGTAACGAGAGCGAGGCGATGCGCTCTGACCGTGAGCACCTATGACCACCGCTCGCCGCTGCCGCCGAAGTTGTGGCTTTCCCGTTAAGTTTTCCGCGCTAACACCACATCGAGGGAATAAATCCGCATCAAATAACAAGATCGCTCCAGAGTTTTGTTATTTCACTAAACAAATCTCGTCTCAAATTTGATCAAACCGCTAGACTAGTTTAGTGAAATGACGAAATCGGATTGGTAACTAAATTTGTATTGCCATTTCACTGGAAATATTCAGGGATTTGATCAAATCTCCAAACTGGTTTAGTGAAATGACAAAACTAGCCAGTAGTCTCATCTTGCATTGCCATTTCCTTAGGCGAAGTCGCTGATTTGGTCAAATCTTATTTTAGACATTTAGTGTAATGACAAAATATCATTGTAGGCTGATCTCGCTTTGCCATAGATTTGTTTAGTGAAATAACAAAACTCGGTTTCAATTTTGATATCTGCCTACGGATTTGACGAATTCCCTGATTTTACCATTTCACTGCGACATATAACCTATCTAAAGAGGCGATATCACATGTAATTTCATGAACTAGTTGAGTAAAGTGTTGATGTAACTAGTTAACCGATGTTGTACATGTGTATAGTACAAATTATCTAAGCTAAGCTAATCCACTTAAGAACTGAATACCATTGAACAAACCACAACTGGTAAACCACAAATTAAGATATAACGAGCCCGTAGTAAAAGCAGATTGTAACCACCTTGGAAGGTTAATATAGATTATCGACTCTATTTCCTTGGACTACAAAATGCGCTAACAGAATAATGGTGATCATAACTTTTTTGGAATTTTACAACCGTCCGACTCTCCACAAGAACGTATTCTCTTGAAAAAGGACTATGAACTCTCGTCTACAAACATTTTAAACCTATTCAACAAGGAATAAGGTTGAAAATTCAATATCCACGCAATGTAGTTCTAACCTTTTTTTGTAACTGGTTGGCGCTTACGAGAACAAAAGCAGATAGGATTGTATTACACACAATGGCATTGTGAATGCAGGTAAGTGGATTAGCTTAGCTTAGATAATTTATACTATACCATTGTGTCGTGCAGGTGGCGGCGGTGCCGGCGTACGCGATGGTGGCGGCGGCGGCCGCGGCGCAGCAGCCGCCCGCCTACCTGCCGCATCCGCATCCCGTGAGTACTCACACTCACACTCATACTCACTAATGCAAAGCGAACTCATACCTACTTGTCACATTCTGTACTTTATTAACCTTTTAAATGCCACATTTGGCCATAACTCGTGCCAGTGTTGCCACATCGACCAGAGCCGTCGCAGAATTTTTCATAAATTTTATGTTTAAATTAAACCTTTTGGACAAACGCTATGACGTAATTTGCCACTACTATAACAAATCAAACTACAGTGCAGGAAGTCAGATTTATTGCCTGGCATCTGAAGAACAGTTTGGACTGGACGCTAAAAAGCTTAAAATACATTCTCAACCACTGTCCAGTGTTTAAAATAGCATTCTAAAAATCTAACACTATTGGCGTATCTAGAGGTAGCAGATGCCCTCGCCCGCAGTGTCGTGCTGGGGCCTCGCACGAAACCTGCTAACAATGCGCTGTAGAGATTGTTTATTGCTACGATGTGCTCACTGATCGAGGAAGGGCCTCACCACGGTGACACCCACCCACGTCTAAATTACACTGTATTTAACACGTTCACTGTCCCAGTTTGACATGTGAACTTTATGTCTCTGTGATAGAGGCTTGCCGTGACCCTACATATGGGACACGAATAGTGAACGTATTAAAGCAATCCCGGCTGCAAAATTACCTTGTTACGCTCACTCAAGGCTACACACAACCAGAACTTGTTGTGACGCATCTAGTTTAGTGGATTGCAAGTCTTTAGTGGCCACTCACGGACAGAGGCTAGTTATGTTACTTTATATTCGGTATGAACTGTCAGGTAATGCATACCGGGTAATATAAGAAATGAAATATAAGTCCATACGTGACGGACAGATGGAGATGGGCTGCGAGTGCCGGCAGTACGCGCCGCCGATCCTGGTCGTGGACAAGCGCGAGCGGCCCGACGCGGTGAGCTCCGGCCGAGCATGCGCAGCACGCTATAACTGTAACTGTGCGGCTGGAGAATGACCTTCTATACATTTTGTACAAAACTCCTATTCATTCTTTCTTTAAGGTGATCTAGTCGGAAGAAGTAAAGCCTGACCAGAAATATATGAAAATTGTCAAGAGGGCGCTATTTAAAAGATTTATATGGCAACAATTTTGCAACCAATCGCAACCGCACTATAATGACATTAGTTTAAATACCGGTCAGTTCCTATGGTAACCCCGTAGTATCATTTAATGGAATGCACTCTTTTCCTGACTTTTTTTCGTGTAGTAAACACGTGTACACTTTATTTATAATATTACGTGCACGACTGCGAATGGTTTTCGGCATTTTCTTTGAATATTTTTAAATATTAATCTTTTAAAGAAACCACCACGAATGACATTGACATTTTTGACAAACCATCATAAAATCATTGCCAGTGTAAGAAATTAGTTCCAGTGAAATTCCGCAATATGGCGCATCCTCAGGTCAGGCTTTAATTTTGTTTTGAAATGAGGTTCTTGGCAATAGTTTTGTCATCAGCTGTCGCGGCTGACCTTTTGTCCAAAAAGTATTTAAAAAAATCACGGTAATTATATCTTTTTTTCCTGTTGTCATCTTCTGGTTTATCTCCTTCCGAAATTTTATTTCGTCCGACTTTAGTTGTTTATATTAAGCCATTCTCCAGCCGTTATGCGTATGCGACTCCCAAATAGCGTGCGAGTGTGACGCACCGTGTACGTAACAGTGTTGAGTGGCTTGTGACGTAACCATCATGACGTGGCGGAGGCGGCATGTGTGACCCGTTTCATGCTGCGCCTGAAATAACGCGTACTAACCAATAAGGCTGCGTTTCAACCAGAGATGTGTAGCGAGGGATGTGTTTTGTTAACCAATGGAATAACTTCATTTACTTATCCTCGCTCAGCGCAGCTGATTCTATTGGTTAACAAAAACACATTACTCGCTACACATCTCTGGTGGAAACGTAGCTTTATATTAACCTTATCAAGTTTTCAACACCCATATTGGTAAGTTACTATAACAAGTTCAGATACTATAGGTACAGACCTACATTCAGGGATCGATACCGGTATTCATGAAAGTGCTCTAATTTCGCGTTTTTTTTCGAATGTGAAAGGCTTGTGTTATGTAGAATTTCGTTATAGATATAGATCCTTGAAATTAGCCCACTAAAATATAAACATGTGTGATAATGAGCGAAAAACCGGAATTTAATAACGTTATTTTGTGCTATTTTGTATGGAGCAAAATAACGGTATCGATCCCTGCCTACATTACTACGATCTAATTCGAAAGAAGTAAATACAACTGTACATCAGTTGCATTTTATACTACCTCTACACACGTACTCATCGTCATATCATAGATTTTCTTTATAGTCGTTGCTTAGTAATTATTTATTTATTTATTTACAACAAATTTATTTACACAGTATTACAGTATAACCAATACACTGTGAAATTAGGGTAAATTACAGACAATAAACATTCAGTACTAGAAATCCTATTATAAATCATCTCGCAAAATCTCAAACATCCCTGACAAACAGTTGTCCATCTCCACGCAAGAAGGTCACACTCCGGTGCTGCTATCAGGAGCGCATTCAGAAGCGTAAGAGCACGAAGGAGCGGAGAGTTCCTGTGCGAAACAGTGCGCACTGGTGGTAATGCAAACAGTGGGCGCGAGCGCGACCGCAGATTGATCCTCGGGACTTGTGGAACAAATAACCTGACCAGCTGCTCTACCAGTTCAGGGCATTCCGATTCCCCACGAATGACGCGACAAGCGACAGTAAGCAGGTTGAAATTTCGTCTCACCTCTAAGGAGTTATATTATATCCCAAAGCTCCTTGTAGAAAATTTGTGGGGTATAAAAAAGGATAATACCCGTAGACTTTTTTATACAGCATTCTCAGGAATGCTTTTTGTACCTTCTCTAAAAGTAATATGTAGGTGCTCTCATGAGGGTTCCATATAATTAATTATAAGGTTGCCACCTATAGTATCTGTACTTTTTACAGTAATTTAACAATATGGGTGTTGATAAACTACTATTACTCATCGAGCTAGCTGATGGTAATATAGCCAGCATCAGATATATTTGAATAAGGTCGCCAGAGGCAATTGCGACTAAGAGACAGATGCGTTTTTTGATGATACATAGAGGGACCTATATCGGAATCCCTAAACCTATTTGTCCTATTTTTTCCCTAATATCTTTCGATTTTAGGACAAACGTTGTTAGGGGTTTCGAAGGAGACCCGTCTAAAATATTAAGACCTCCCATACTTTTACGGCCTAAAGTTTGGGGACTATTGATGAAAAAAAGGGCGGTGGCAGCTATAGTGTTGCGTTTCTATGATATCATCAAAAAATGCAGTTGTCCCTTAGTGGCAATCGTCTCGGGTAACCTTATCCGCAAACAACTCGAGAAGATCTGAGAGGAATTTTACGCTAAACTAATATTTTACTGCCGATAAAGAGTATTGGGATTTCTTAAGCTCTCAGCCGCATCGGATGCGACCAAAGAAATGATTAGGAATTACCTTGTAATACAAATATCGTGTTAAGATCAATATTTATTGAAATTTCTGCTGCTGACTGTATTTTAACCAAGTCTAAGAAGAGTTTATTGATAGTTTGCGAGCGAAGTCTTATGAAGACGATAATTTACATCATCATTTTATGACTTGCCACATCACACTTGTGTGTTTTATTTTTACGCTTGGTAAATGCACCATGATTGGGAAGGATGTGTAATAAAATAAAATAAGATCGATTCTATTATAGCATTCCATTACTATACGATGGACCATTCAAACAAGAAGACTGCCAACATCTCCGCTGAATCACGATGACTCGGCCCGTTGTAAATTGCGCCACCTTATCGGGGTCCACGTCCCGAACACTTGTTATGGCATTAGCTAGAGGAAACCTCTAACTGGATCAATAGATTAGCTATATCACAGAGCTTTCTGCGCGTGACATTTGTCAGGTCAATTCAATTCATAACATTCGTTACAAGTCATTTAACACATAATTATATAAATATTATTATTTAAATTTCACATTTAGCATCCATATTTCACATTGAGCATTTTATTAAAATCTATTCTTATCTATTATTATTACATAAGCATTACAGTATCTAAATGTAAGATTCCTAGTGTCAAATTCAAATTTTATATAGAACTAATCGGGTTGACCCAAAAATTCATCTAGCGAGTAGAATGCATTTTCTATCAAATACTCCTTAAGCTTACTCAAAAATACATTTTCAGAAAATTCTTCTAATTTTATATCACGCGGTAGATGGTTATATATTTTTGGACCAATATACCACACACACTGCTCAGACTTTTTCAGTTTGTGTCGGTTTGGAAGCAGTTTATCTCCATTGCGATAATTTGGACCACGCGTTTTAAATTCGTCCAGGTTTCTTCGAACTAATTTGGAGACCTCCAATATGTAGAGGCCTGGAACAGTTATAATTTTTAAGGTCCTAAATAAGTTCAGTACGTTTTAATCTAATTTAGGTTATAAAATGTATCGAGAAGACGGATGTCACACGCACAAAGCTATATAAAATAGAGTAAATTGTGTTATGTGCGAGGTCTGACTTCGCGCGACCAGCGGCCATTTAGGTGAGCGAGACGCCGCTCTTGGACCTTCCACTCCCACCTGCCGCCTTAGACGGAAGTCGTGGCCGGACCGTAAAAGCTATACAAAATGTATGGGACAAAGACCTCGCAAACATGACGCTGTCTACAAAAGCCGGTAAAACACGACTTTGCATAGACATTGGCAGTATATTGAGACAGACCGTCTATTTATAGAATGTATATTAGTTGAAAAGCCGCCGTAATTTTCGTTCGGTAGAGACATGTCAGGATGGCCGAGCGGTCTAAGGCGCTGCGTTCAGGTCGCAGTCCACTTCTGTGGGCGTGGGTTCGAATCCCACTTCTGACAAACTTTTTGTATTTTTTAATGGACTATAAATTTTACAATCAACTGAATTGTTTTGAGACAGGTTTTTATTTAAATCGCATTAAAAAAAATGGTTTGTAAAAACAAATAAATTTTTCTTCCTTCATAAATTTTTTCTCCTTATTTTAATTAGAGGTTAATTGTAGGTTATTTATATCGCAGTATTTAAAATAAAATAAAAAATGTGAAACAAATAGGCCTTAAAATAATTGTTATACGTAATATACAATTATTTCAGGGTGAATTTTATTTTTCTGTAGCTTATACATGTCACTATCATATCAAAAAAAAAACAACTACCAATTATCATTTATTTAAGAATTTTACTCCACTTTTAGTTTTTTAACTGTTTTGATGTCACTAATCCGTTTGCCGTGTTTTTTTTTTAGTGCTAATATGTGTCGTTTGATGAATGCAAGTTTGAAACTAACAAATACTTTTCTGGCCAGTATCAAAAATATCGGCTCAGGGAGCCAATTCTCGCGCCTTTGATAATCTCCAACTCGATATTTATCGAAAAAACATGGCGGATATCAACTAATCTCGACATTCGGTATTCTCGTCATATCAACTGTGATATTTATCCAGGGAGCCAATTCTCGCGCCTTTGATATAATCTCCAACTCGATATTTATCGAAAAAACATGGCGGATATCAACAAATCTCGACATCCGGTATTCTCGTGTTATCAAATGTGATATTTATCCAGTGCCAGCACTCGATACGCAACGAGTGGTCAAGCGTAGCCGATACAAAATTATCGTCTGTGATATTGCTACTGTCAAAAGTGTCTCAGCTATAATTTATTAGATTTTCTTGCATTTTTATTGATTTGTTGTAGTACAATATGAACGCTGATGATTTTATACTCAATTTTGTTGAGAATGTCGTCGAAGAGGCTGAAGCTGGGGCAGAGTTTCCACGAAGACGAATTTTATGGCGCGAGGACCCTTTTCTATGGAATGAAAAGGCTTTCAGAAAAGATTGTCGCCTTTCCAATAATGAAGTTCTCGACTAATGTAGAATATTAATATCACGACCTTTACGAATTTATGATTAACAATAATAAGCCTATAAAAAAGTTTGACACTGACAAGTTGGTCACATGCTTGCGTTCCATTCGTTCTATGAGCACTGAATAATTTTTCTTTTTCTTTGCTTTGCAGCTCATAAATTTAAATAAAATAAAGTAATGTAAGTATTTTACATACATTACCAAAATACACAATGGTTTGTATATCAAATAAAATAAAATAAGTAAAAAAAATAATCCTCGATTATAATATAAGTATAATCAAGAAAATGGAACGTGGAAAACCACCTGTCACCGATATCGTATCGAGTTTTATATCGAATAGACCTGAGAATACCATTTTCTTTATGAATGGAGATTTTTGTGATATTTTCGTTCGATACAAGACGTTTGATATAATATCACATTCGATAGCAAATCACATGAACTGAGAATTGGCTCCCAGTGCCAGCACTCGATACGCAACGAGCGGTCAAGCGTAGCCGATACAAAATTATCGTCTGTGATATTGCTACTGTCAAAAGTGTTTAAGCTATAATTTATTAGATTTTCTTGCATTTTTATTGATTTGTTGTAGTAAAATATGAACGCTGACGATTTTATGCTCAATTTTATTGAGAATGTCGTTGAAGAGGCTGAAGTTGCGTCAGAGTTTCCACGAAGACAAATTTTATGGCGCGCGGACCCTTTTCTATAGAATGAAATTAATAAAAATATTTTTTTCCATTATTCATTTCTCGACTACTGTAGAATATTAATATCACGACCTTTACGAATTTATGATTAACAATAATAAGCCTGTAAAAAAAGTCTGACACTGACAAGTTGACATGCTTGCGTTCCATTCGTTCCATGAGCACTGAAACAATTTTTCTTTTTCTTTGCTTCACAGCTCATAAATTTACATTAAATAAAGTAATACAAATATTTTACATACATTAACAACATATACAATGGTTTGTATATCAAATAAAATAAGTAAAAAAAATATTCCTCGATTATAATCTAGACACGCGGCAGCGTGTCCAGCCAAGTTCACCGCAGGAACTGGCGAGCAGCAGCCGTGTGTTATATTACACGAACCGTTTGGAGCCACTTTTGACCCCCCAATAACTCCAAATCTATTTAACTTAAAAAAATGAAATTTGGCTTATGTATTAAGATCCTTTAGAACAAGTAGAACCCCAAATTTCATTAATATAGGTTAAATAGTTATTGAGATATTAAAGTCCAAAAAACGGTATTTTTATCACTGACTGACTGACTGACTCACTAGTAATCAAAAACCTAACCCACTTCCAGGTGACCTAGAAAGGTGAAATTTGGCATCCAGCTTAGTAATTGTGTGTGTATACATATAAAAATCGAAAACAGTGATTTTTTTATGTTTTTTTATTATTATTATTATTGATGGTTGTTGCCTCAGAACTCTGTCATTTATAAACCGATTTGGAAAATTCTTTTTTTGTTTGAAAGATATACTAGAATAGCATACCTATACACTCACACGCACACACTTACACATACATGCACATAAAAATCCAATACGTACTAACCGTTTTGGAAAATTCTTTGTTTATTCAAAACTTTCAAAAGATGTACTAGAATAGCACACAGAACTAATTAACAAATAATAATTAAGTAATTTACACATCATAATAATTTCTGTACAAAAAGTAATGATATCCCATCAAAAACATAAATGTAAAATGAGAGCCAAGTTCAATATCGCGTGCACTTCGCCGACAAAAGAATTGAGATCTGCAAGGGCGCCAAGTTCTTTGCCCTAAAATTTTAAGATACAAGGACATGCGACATACTCGATGCATTTATTTTACTTGGGGTGTAATTCAATATCAAGACTTGACTTGGCTAGTTTTAAAATATAAATTTATATTATAAATCAAAATCAATCAAATCATTAACCTATTTTCGTAAAGGTAAGTACGCAAGTTAGTGTACGTCTTGTTACTTATACCTACTGTTAGCTTGATAATGAACTATGACTATGTTACTTTTATAAAATTTAGTTAGTTTGTGAAAACTAGCCAAGTCAAATCTTGATATTGAATTACTCCCCAAGTAAAATAAATGCATCGAGTATGTCGCATGTCCTTGTATCTTAAAATTTTAGGGCAAAGAACTTGGCGCCCTTGCAGATCTCAATTCTTTTGTCGGCGAAGTGCACGCGATATTGAACTTGGCTCTCATTTTACATTTATGTTTTTGATGGGATATAAGTATAATCAAGAAAATGGAACGTGAAGTAGCACCTGTCACCGATATCGTATCGAGTTTTATATCGAATATACCTGAGAATACCATTTTCTTTATGATTGGAGATTTTTGTGATATTTTCGTTCGATACAAGACGATTGATAAATTATCAAATTCGATAAAAAATCACATGAACTGCGGTCCGTTACCTAAAATGTCTACTTCTCAAACTGGTCTTCTTCCAAGAAATGGCTCTTTTTGTAATGTTAGCAAATGGTTTCCTATGATGCTACTGTATTAGAATGATCGTTTCCTGGTGTCGACTTTTAAACTTGTCCTGCTTCCTATATTGTCCGCTTATTATGTTGTCTATTTCTTACGATTTCTTACATTTTAGAAAACAGACAGTATACGAAGTAGACACAATATAAAGCAACAATGTGGGAAGAAGGCTATTTTGAGAGGCAGAACATTTTAGGAAACAGACACTTGCAGATGTAGACTTCATAGGAAACTGATAATGTGGGAAAAATACCAGTTTGAGAAGCAGACATTTTATGAAACGTACCGAAATAACCTGAGCCGGAAGGTCTTATTTCATAGACCAACCAAAAGAGAAAAGCATCACTTGTAAGTGCACAAGTAGGTAAAGTTTAAAAAGAAGTATTAAGCGATGGTAATTTTTTTCTTTCCATATGGTGTTTTAGGCTCAACGTTAATGTTTATAGGCTGTTTTGAAGAAGTTAAAAGAAGAATGATGAAATTTGAAATATACGTAATATTTCGTATCTACTTGAATGTGTCTAAGACTCACCGGAGTTTTCTATATATAACATGCAGCAGGGATGCAGATTTACAGTACTTAAAACTAAAATTATATGTTTCGTGGAATGCGAATTCGTATCTGCATCATCAACAGTTCAACATGCTATCAGTCGCTTCATTTTAATACAGTACGGTATATGATAACAGTGAAAATTAATTATCTCACTGTAGCCACTAAACACACATTCAAAAATATAGGGAATAGAATAAACTACCACTCAATGTTGGATATTATACTATACTTTCTTAATTAAACAAAACTAAAAAGAAGACGTGTTTTGACTACTGACTTTTGTGACGTCACAAGCCTGTATCCTTACGGAAACTACATACTATGTATGAAGTCTCAAAATGTATACGTAGCATAACTATATTATGTACGTACCATATATTCTGTGAATAATTTATTATGATTACTAAAGAACCGTTTTGAACGTTTCAAAAAAGTTGGTTGTCCACGCAATTCCATACTATCTGCTTTAGGAAGGTTTTTAGCCTCCATATACCGGAACTGCAACTTAATGAGCTCGTCATACCAATCTGCCCGTTGCCCGGTCACCGCCGCGATAAGGGGTCCGTAGCGAGCTGCAGATCAAAGATCAGTCGATCGCTACGTCTCAAATTATTACGTGACCATGTCAGGGGCAGTTTTAACCAATCAGACTTATCTTGTTATCACACGATAAAGGGACAAACTTAAATCAACGTTTATATATGTATATAGATATATTAACTAGAAGGTGCCCCGCAACTTCGTCCGCGTATTTTTTTCTTTACCGTAGACGAATAAAAATAATCCTATAACCATCTTTGCATGTCCCGCTAACCCTGTACCAAAACAGGATAAAATTTGTCCAGACTTTTCGGCGTGATGAGAGGACAAAGGAAATTATGAAAATAGATGGCGCCAGGCTGGCAAGGCGCCACGCACCCATATAAAACAAATGACGATCCTGCATCACACTATTAAGATTGTTCCTGAAAGCATGACCCCTCTATAGATCAATAATTTTCAGTACAAATATAGAATTTTATAATAGTATAGATTAACTAAAATAAATGAGATGAGAGTCGGAGGTTAGCGGGTGACCTGGACACGTTCGGCAACAGCTGGCAGGAGGAGGCATCTTATCGGGAGACGTGGAAATTGAGAGGCGAGGCCTTTTGCCCACCAGTGGGACACGCATAACTAAAAGTACTAAACATTTCTGATAGCATATTTAATTTAATTGTGAAATATTTATACTAGATTACAATTATTGTATTAAGCGGTTTACACTCACGTGAAATTATCAGGAACGGCCCGACATGTTTCGAACTCGTATGGAGCTTTTAGGAAACATGTCGGGCTGTTTCTGACAATTTCATTTCAAAGTCAAAGTGTTTTATTTTGTAAAACATAGGTGAATATAGGCGGAACAAACATATAAAGTAACACTATGTTTTGCCAGTTGGCGTACTAAAACATCCATTTAGCAGCTATACCAGGCAAATAATAACAAATTATATTATAGATACAAACTAAAAGATAAACCACTTAAATGAGTGTAAACCACTTAATACAATAATTAAATATGTCTCACGAAAGTTTTTATAAGATTATAGATTACAATTATATCTATAAACAGCGAAAACCAAGACTATAACATTAAACCTTTAACAAAAGTTACAAAATAATATTACACAGTAATTTACCAAAATACTGTTTTCTATAGACAATTGGAACACTTACTTTTAAAAGAAAAACACTTCTACTCGTACTCTTGATGTCGTGATGTAATTAACCTTACAAAGGCAATTCGATAGTATATAAATCATCTATTCATAAAAAAAACACTTGAATGTCCGACCGAATGGAGCCTTTTTTAGAATACAATTATTGGTCGGTTACTGGAGAATTCGTCCGAGATACCTATCAGACTAAGTTTGCATTTAACGCAAAAATGTCTCGTTTATGGCAATGTTATATAGCGTTGGAAACATACACTAGAGGCTCTACATCAAGGCGTTCAGTGACTACACAAAGTCAAATCGCTTCCTCCGGTCTCAATTTCACCAGCTCCTCGGACATTTTCCACAGCCTCATAGCGTCTTCTTCGTCAGTAGCTTTGAAGGACATCTGGCTCTCCTCACAGTCCATGAAGTGCTTCCCCGTCATGAAGTCGCAATCGTCCGAAATTGCCAGAAAGATAGACGTCTGCGCGCCTTCCCACGGGCTCTTGAAGAACGTGAACAAAACCATGCTTCGTAACTTCTCCAAGAATTTTGCGTTTTTGAAGAAGGATGTATTGACTTGTCCTGGGTTCAAGCTGTTCACAGCTATATCCGTATCCTGTAATCTTCTCGCTAATTCATTGCTGAAGAGAACGTTGCATAATTTACTGTTAGCGTAGATTCTGTAGAAGCTATAACGACCTTCCTCATTTATATCCTCTATCGTTCCAAATCTATGGAAATACGAGGACACATTCACAACCCTGCTAGGCGCGCCTTTCTTCAACCACGGTACTAGAAGTAGCGTCAGTAAAAACGGCCCGAAATGGTTCACCTGCATATCCCTGACAATACCATCAGCAGTTTTCTTTCCTCCCATACCGCTGGCTCCCGCGTTGTTGATCAAAACATCCAACTTAGCTTCTCTTTTCTTAAACTCCTCCACAAACTTCCTTATTGATGCTAGTGAACTGAGATCCAAGTATTCGTACCTAACTAGGTTATTCTTTGACACTTTAATGATGGAAGCTTCGGCTCTCTTTCCTTTAGCGTCATCTCGACACGCTAGAATAACTTTTGCGCCTCTCTTGGCTATTTCCATGGCTGTCTGGAATCCAATGCCGCTGTTGGCTCCGGTGACTATCACCACTTTCCCCGACATCACTGTGTCCGAGTAGCATATCCCCGTCGTTAGTCTGTTGTAGATCTTCAGGAACACGAAGAAACCTGCAAGCCAGAAGTACCACATACCGGCTTACATGAATTATAATTATTGTCACAGATATGACCGCCGGCAACGAGGCACGTAGAGTGACTGAACAAACGATATCTAGCAAAATGCTAAACTTAATCGTTGAAGAAAAACACGTGTTTTCATATGGATTCGCTTATTATCTTACGCTCGCTCAGACGTAACTTCTCCCGAATCTATACTATGCTGATATCTCGTATTTTGATATTTCAGAGGAGCAACTTAATAAGCTTGAGCGCATTCAAAACATTTCCATCAGATTCATATTTGGGTTACTAAAATATGATCATGTTTCTCGTTTCCGATCTCAACTCAAGTGGCTCCCTATTCGTCATAAGCGTAACTCTCACATTTTCCACCGAGCAACTCTCCTGTATCTTAAAAAGCGCTTTAGGTACCTTTCGTCTGCAAGATGCGCTAAAATTCCCTTTTATCTGTCCTCCCCCCCTGACATTCAAAATTTTACTCGAATTCCTTTACTTTTAAAACCGTTTTGTTATGGAACTTGCTTCCAATAGAATTGCGAGGTGCTAAATCTCCAGCGAACTTTAAAAATAAAATAAAAGAATACTATTTATCTCTCGATTAATTGTTTGTGTGATTTATGAAACTGTTTTCGTTCGTTTGCCTCTGACTGTGTATGTGTTGTGTTCCTTATCTGTCTTGTTTATGCATATATTTATGTATGTTTAAGTAGGTTTATATTATATCTATTTATGTATGTGTATATGTTTACTTGCTTATCTATTGATAATTATTTTGATCTCCATTCCCCGTCTGCATCACCTACCTACTCTTTGTGTGATTTATACTGATTAACTCCACTAACCAAAGGTTGTCTGGAAGAGATCGCTCTTTAGCGATAAGACCGCCTGTTATCTGCCGTTATTAAAATTATTGTTGCTGTGTTTAATTAGTAAACTTTTTTTGGTGTGAAATAAAGCATTTTGTATTGTATTTTGCCTATTTTATTATTATACAGACATAAATAAAGTATTTTGCTACCGCCTATCAGAATAATGGGAATTGCCTATTATTTTTACTGTACCTACAGTTTTTTTTTTTTTTGTATTTCTCGTTTATCTAGAATTGATATTACTATTTACTTGCTCCGAGACTTGAATTATATATGTTTATTAAATTTACCAAATAAAGGGTTCGATCAAACTTACTTGTCTACTTCCACATTGCCGTTCTGGGTTAATAGCAGCTCGTGCATATGTACTTATGTGTTTTAACTGGGCGACCTCTCATAAATGCATTGTCTTAAATTTGTGTATGTTCGGTCTTGTTCAAATTTCATTGGTAGAGAATTTAAAATATCCGTATATTAATTTCGTCGTTCAATCTTTTTTTTTTCGTCGTTTATGTTCTGGTTTTAGACTAAGATCTTCTGACCTGGCCTGTGCCTACATAATTCAATAACCCCAGCGTGGCGATTGAGCCGACACTATTTTCCGTTATGAAACCACGAGTTATATGCGTTTGTAACGTCTACCACTCCTTGCAGCATTTATATGGATGGACTAACGATCGAATCCAAGTCCCATTCTATTGTAGACGTATAATAAATAAATACCGTAACTAGTAGTATTTTAACGATTCGCATGTCTCATACATTTTATACATATATTTTAATAGGAATGACTGCAATTAAACTTTAAATAAAAGAAATAAATATTTGGGACAGTCCTGGAAACCGAAGAAAATATATGCAATTAAACGTCATAGATAATAGGAATAATACAAGCATTTGAATCCGGATACGCGAAAGTAATTCATTCCAAAATTAAGCCGATTAAAAATACAAACATTTATCACAATTTCTATCTCACGTGGCCATAACGCACATTTCAATAATCTAATCATCCTGAGTATTCAATAATCAGGTCACACTAAAGTAAGTATTCCTTATCGGTAGCGAAGCTATTCGCGGCCTTAAACTGATACCAAGAGGTTATATCTGTATGTATATATATGACTCGATAATCTCAATAATGTGAATGAATTGTATCACTTCGGTGTAAGAATGGAAGTTGTTTGCACTTGTAACACTTGGTGCTATGTCAAAGTTCGATCTTATCTATTTGCGGAATAAACCATGTCTTTGTCTAATTAATTCGGTTCTAATTAGTTAAATATCGTCATTGTATTATCGAATGGACTATGTATTGTATTGTGTAATAAAATAAATGTTTTGCGTGTACGTTGATAAAAAAAGATAAATAATTTTAAGGTAACAAAAGAACTATAGTCTGGTATAGTTCGAATTCCATTTCTTAAGCGAATCCCATTAGCTTTGTACCCGATGAACAATACACATTATCTGTATTGTTTACTGTGGCCACAGCTGCCACTTCGAAATGTTAGGCGTTATAAGTGCAAATTACTTTTACACTAAATTAGTCTTTAAGTCAAACGAAATAAGGTTTACTCTTAAACAAAGAGAACACAGATGTTGGTCACTTCGTAAGTGAAAGAGCAGTGAAGTACGTATCCATGCTTAGGATGACGATGAAGTGACTTACATTTTGAAGTGGCAGTTGTGGCCACAGTTCTGTTAACAATACAGATAATGAGTATGTTCATCGGGTACAAAGCTAAGTGGATTCGCTCAAGAAAAAGGATTATTTCTATACCGCAACTTTGGTGCCGGTGACGTCATTATGACGCAGTCGCAGTGTTTTTTTAAAACAAAATTTCAACACCTCAGTGAATCTTTATAATGGAATAATGGTAATATAAATATTATTGTTTATTTATAAAGATGTTTGGTATAAATACAAAAAAAAATGTAAATATTAAAAAACGATACGAATAACATGTGATAATGAAATTCTAACAACAAAAAACTTTTCCTAAGTAAATTAAACGACACAACAAATGTTTCGTTGGATAACGAAGTATCCAGAACGCTTAAAGTTCAAACATAATAATCGCATCATTGTTCTTATTTACATGTAGGAATAACGATGTACGAACTTTTGGAGGTGATACAGGGGACTATTAGGAAGAGTTTGAACCCTACGAGTATATACTTTAGTCCAATCCGTGATTGTTTTTTTTTTAATCGAGTTTTTCCAATTTATTCAATGCGTACCAAAAATTGACATGAAGAGTTACATTTAAACTAAACTATGCATATAATTTACATGTATACATTTCAAACGTACAACGTCAGGGCAATATAATTCTCGAACCTCTCGCCAGTTATAAATATGCCAATAAGTTGTCATTTCATTAGGTATCTATAATCTAAATAAAAACACTGTATGTAGCTTGCGACATACGTCTGCCATCGGCACCATAGTTTCGGTCCCTGACTATATATAGTGTACGATTTCCCGTGATAACATTAAAATGGTCCATGTGCGCGGAAAGCACAAAGAGACTATCGCGCGAGAAGTAGTATTGTCTGTAGAGTCCCTTCAAATGTGCGACCGTGAGCTAAATGTGACGTGCCGTTAACGACCCATTATTGCCAATACACAATGTTAAATGTCATGTAGACAGTATCCGTTAAACCTCACTGCGAAAACGTAACAGCACCAATTATTTTAAACAGTGATGTGGGCGCTCCTTTATAGAGTGCGAGTAAGACGAATGAGTTGCCGCGCGACAAAAGGGGTTACAGCTAGTTGGGCTCACCCGACAGCGATTGATAGTGATATACTAATGTGTGTGATGTTTGGTACAGTTGGCGTATGGAGCGATGGGGGGCGGGGCGGGCGTGGGGGGCGGCGCGGGGCAGCACGGCCCGCTGCCCGCGCAGCAGCAGCGGAATTTCAGAAAAGGTACGAGTACAGAATTCTCAGCGTACGTGATGAACACTCAAGCCGTGGAAAGTTTCAAATCGTGGTCGATCTGTTTATTTATTTATTTAGGAGAACCAATAGCTAATACACTAAACAGAAAAAAAACATAGCCAATTACAGGAACTCACAAATAGTTGATGTACATGAAACATTCACTTAAGTACGCACATCGATGAACTGACTTAATCTTTAAAACCTTAACTCATAGAGCCTTATTGAGCAGACAACCTAAATCCTAATACACAATAACAATACTGCACAAACATGTTATAAAAATCGCTCAATCAAAAACACATTACTCAAATTTCGCCTTACAAAAGAAATAACACATTTGAATATATGTATCAGTATTAAACTCTTTCGTAGCATTAAGAGGCATTATTCCTTTTAAATTTTATTTTTTTCATATTATGACAAATATACTGATAGGTAATTTCAACAAACTTTTTGAAGTGAAAAATATTTGTCCCCGAGTTCTAGGTAGTAACATAGCTATTTCATGCTTTCACTTCGTGTAGTCGAAAATAAATAAAAAAACAAATTTTCCGCGTGAATTTTGTCAATTTCAAGTAGTATTTGAAACAAAAATTATCAATGACAATTTCAAACTGTAGACTTCAAATATATACCGATAAATCCCAATAGTTCTAGGTAGTACTCGTAAACATCAATATGTTAAGAAACATGTTTGATCATAGATAAAAATGTCTAAAACAATCAGCATTTTAAAAGGAATAAGACCTCTTATTCAAATGACTACTAGCGCGGTAAAGGAAACTATTCCGTCTGTAATTGAATGATATACGCCTTAGTGATGAATGAGTGAATCTTACAAATACTGATTTTGATATGTGTTTCCCTTGGCGAGAGTGTACAGCTAGCATTACATGTAACAAGACCTATCGGGATATACATTACGAGAATTTGGATAGGGCATAATATGATAGGTTTGTGTGCAGTGGGCGTCGGCAGCGGAGTGCAAGTGGCCGCCGCCACGGGGCAGCCGCTGCTCACGCCCGCGCCCATGCAGCAGTTCGTGCCCGCCGTGTACCCGCCGCCGCACCAGCCGCACCAGCCGCTCCACTACCAGCACATGGTGAGTGCAGCACTACAGCGATGTAGCGGGACATCGTCGTATAGGGTCGTTAGATATGACTGAGATACACCCGACGATAACGTGACGCGACGCTTGATCGCGCCGTTGGGTTCGGTTCCAATTATGCGGAAGTTACTGGAATTATCAAGTCTTGAATCATTAAATTTAAAATTTAATATAATGAACGATTTAAAATTTACTTTCGAGTATGCACAAAAATTTTACCTGCCTATTTTACAGTTCGCAAAAGAGTTTAAATTGCACAAATTTGTTGGTAATGTTAGTAGAACTTCAGTCATTTTATTTCTGAAATGACGTAATTAATTAGCAATCAAATCCACTCCAGTTAGACATTTCGAGACAATTTTGAGGGACAAAGTGTTTATTAACTATTTAGAATTTACTTGTGTCGTTTCAGTAAGATGTAAATTTACATCACCATGCATTTAGGGGTTTAATATCGAGCGCAAGTCGATTGTGATGTTCGAATGGTGTTTGATACCGATCAAGCTAAAGGTATAATTTGTGTTGCAGCCGAACTTCCAAGTGCGCATGTACCACGGCGGCGGCGTGTCGTCCATGCAGTCGATGCAGTCGATGGGCGGCATGGCGGGCGCGGAGTACGCGCCGCCCGCGCCCAGCCCCGCCGCCGCCTCGCCCGCGCTCTACCCGCCGCCCTCGCCCGCGCACACGCCGCACTCGCACGCGCACTCGCACGCGCACACGCACACGCACTCGCACACGCACCCCATGCAGCCGCATCCGCATCCCCATCCCCATCCGCACCCGCATCCGCATCACCACTACCAGCAGCCGCCTTTCCAGGTTAGTACCACTTTACAATGTTCTACACTATGCTCTATATTCATTCAGGATAATAGTTTTTCCTGATTTACTTTTATGTCATATAAATATCACTTTTATTCAAACCGCGGACTTTATTAAATTGCTCCAACAAGTACTGTAAAAGATATAATTACAACTTCAGCTACTAAGGTCTACCATTGATTAATGTAAGGTTTCTATCGTTTTTTTTTACTCAAAGGGTAAAAACGAGACCCTATTAAGTAAGTAAGTATAAGTTTCCACTGTCCGTCTGTCTGTTGGTCACCAGGTTGTATCTCATGAAGCGTGATAGCTAATATAGCTATACAGTTGAATTTTTCACAAATGATGTATTTGGGCCATTTTTGCTAAAGTTGTTTCGTTCCATTCCGTTACCATTTCCATATATTTAACCTACTACAGCGGTAACGGAATGGAAAAACAAAAAATGTATGAATATTTTGGTACAGTTTTTTACTCCTAATTAGACCGAAAGAGCTCGTGATTCTGAGTAGAAAATACCCAAAATATCGAAAAAAAAAGTGTTACTGAGGCTTCGCTGTCCGTCCGTCCGTCCGTCCGTTCGTCTGTCACCAGGCTGTCTCTCAAGAACGGTGATAGCTAGACAGTTGAAATTTTCACAGATGATGTATTTCTATTGCCGCTATAACAACAAATACTAAAAATAAAATAAAATAAATATTTAAGGGGGCTCCCATACAACAAACTTACAGATAATGGTACGGAACCCTTCGTGCGCGAGTCCCACTCGCACTTGGCCGATATTTATTTTATTTAATGGTACGAACCCTTCGTTACCCGAGTTCGACTCACACAAGTGCAATAAAGAATTTTTCTATTCTTTTCTAAATTTACAACAAAAATAACTACAAGTCTCAAATTCGTGACAAAATTCAACAAACCTTAGTGTTAGATAGTGTCCTCATCCGGCGACTGACTGTCGCGAGACCAGAGTGAGTCACTTACATCCGTCGATATTGTATAGAAATCCATAAAACTATAACAGATAGTGGCTGAACCCCAGTTAAGGTTTTTTCATTTATTTTATTCAACTTTTTAACGAGTCGCTTATATTTATATTGTAGATTGTTTGACATGGGGTTAAAATACGCCATTGTGACACGAAGTGATCTGGACGAGCGTGCGAAGCGAGCGAGGTTAAACATAATCCAAGTGTCATAATGGCTGTCAGCCACGTGTTAAACACTGATTTTCACTTCGACTGCGATAAAATAAAAAATATTTTTAAAGATCTTAGCCATGGCGGCGCCATGGCTCGTCGTTCTCCTTCGACCTGGCTAAATGCCCAGGCGCAACCCGCCGCGCCCTCCCCGCCACACACAGCGGCGAAGGCGGGCGATGTGGTGATTTTAAACCCTAGTGGCTAAAACGATCACTTAGCCCCGCTTTGCGAAGCTAAAATAACCTACTTTTTGAGCAGGAGAAGTGAAATAATTATTTTGACGCAGGTGCTATGCCCGTTGATGGGGCCTGGTGGCGGGCAGCACCACCATCACCACCACGTGGCCTACCTCAACCACGCGCCGCCCACCGCCTCGCCCCCGCAGCCGCACCCGCACCAGCTACAGGTACAGTACAGCAGTCATGTCCCCTGATGGTCTACCGGCGCCCCGCCGAACGCTTCGACCCGACCGTCCACTCGAGCCGAACTTAAATCCAAAGAGCATATAATCACTACGTTTTAAGAGTCAGCACTTTCATACAAGCCGCTAATCGGAATTATGAAAGCCTTTTGTACCAACCTAGCAACTTAAAACAGTAGTACCAACATAGTAAAAGGCAATTTTACTACGAGTATGTTGGTACCACTGTTGTTAGGGCTTGGCAAATACGAATCATACTTTTCTATCGATATCGATAAACATTCGATATTCGCAGTTGCGTAGGTTTGAAAGCAGAGTTTTTTTTAGTAATGCATAAAACGGCCAACATCATTAATTGATTAAAATACAAGTCACCTTGACAAATAAATATGCTGGTCGCTTCCTGCATAACTTTGGTCAATTTTAGTGCTGGTTTTACGAAAATAAATACGTATATATAAAGTAAATTGGTACTGAAATACACAAAGTTTTACCTGTTCGGGTCAAGCGGAAATCTTGCTAAAAATATGCCAGAATCTTTTTTTCTGACACTCCCAATGCCACAAACTTCACACTTTCTTGTATATTTCCCTGGCATTATTATTATAAAACACTGACACACTACTATAACATAATAATAATTTTGTAACAACAAACCAAACAACAAGAAAATTTTATTCCACCATAGATTTTTATAACTTGCGTCAAATTGAGGGTTGTATGACATTTGTTATTGCGTCTTAATCAAATAGACGTTATGAGACTTGTTACGCGAAGGAATCGGTTGTCGTTTTAATTTAGTAGAATTATTTTTATATTTCAATGTTGGCACTAAACTGCCTACTTTTGTAGGCAGTGTCGCTGGAGTGCTTAAATCATAGATGTCTCCTAGCAAGTATCCATGTGATAGTGACGGCTCGGTTTGTCCGCAGCTGCTGCAGGGCGGCGGCGGCGCGGGCGGCGCGGGCGGCGTGCACGCGCACCCGTGAGGCGGCGCGCGCGCGCACACACACACGCCGCTCCACACACACACGCGCCCGCCGTGCTAGGCGCGCCGGCGCCGCCTCTCCTACATGCCATTACACGAATACGAACATCTACGATGCCGGGTACATCCATCGGTTCCAGTACACTCCTGCAACGGAAACGTTAAGAGACTCGCGATTCTTAAAGGTGGTTAATTGATGCATCTACAGACATTCATTGGTTCCATATACTTCTGCTACGCCGAATCAGATATACAGCTCGTAGAAATGGTCGCAGCTAGTGCGTGAAAACGGACTCTCCTACAGACGATCATAATCTATAACGCAGTAACGATATGATGGACGCTCATAGATTCTCAACTGGACGCTCAGTGGCAGAGTCGCTCAGTGAGTCGACAGTTCAGTGCGTGCAGACATTCATTACCACTAGTTCCAGTAGTACTGTTGCAGCGAACCACCTCGACAGACGTTCAGTCTACGACTGCAGTGATGTGATGAACATTCAAGGGTTCTTTATAAAGATGTTTGACACGTTTCGACGCGTAACCTCTGGGGCGGCTGTACTGAAGATATAATCGACTTCAAAAAAAGGATATGTGTTCTACAGTACCTTCTAAACCATTTTTGATAAAGGATTTTTGAGCCCGTACTTTGTCAAGATGTTGAAGTCGGTTGTTATTAATTCAGTATTATTATAGTTTTTTCGCGTCTGAAATACGTCACGTTTCTGTAGCGTGGAGGAGGACCGAAGGTATCTCTCCGTCAGTAAAAATCTTAGTCAAGTGGTGACTCGACCAACATTTTTACTAACGAAGTTTAAAAGAAAATGTGTAATGGTTAAATATGTTTGTAAAGGAGCCTAAGATCTGTATAGAAATATGTGTGGGTAAACTTTGTTACTTTGTTTTTATTTATTCTGCACCAAAAATTATGAATCGAATTCTATTATTGCCTTTTACTGATCGGTTGATTCATATCATTTATTATGATCTTAGTTATTCATTGATGAGCTTTCTATGTACTTGATATTACGATTTGTACCGTATATATTTTTCAACAGTTTGCCCACACTCTAGAACCGAATATAAATTCAAACAGTGCACTGGCAGCTTGTGATGTATTATATAAAATAACTTTAAAACTTAATTTGCCTAAATATTTGTTTTGCAAATGGCAATACAGTCACTGCAATAATTAATATTTACATTTAATATTAATTCGCGTTTAAGATATCTGCGGATATTTTCTACAACTGGCAACACTGGCGTTTGCAAGGGCGTGATGGTACTGTTCGATGAGAATGGCTTTTAAATTTGGAATGAATTTAGCTCGGCATGCAATATCAGTGTTGCCAGGATGCCAGTGCGCTAAATTAGCATAGAGGTTCGCTTAGCACGGCGGGAAAAAAATGTATTCGATGTAACTCCTTCGTTTTTAAGTATAGTCGAGTGCGTGGCCTGGCTACAACGAAGTATACCAGCCAGGGTGTAATATAGTTAGATAATTTCCCTTGGCCGTCGCGAATCGTCAAACATACGATTCCCGCCGGCCATGTTCTTTTCTAAACTCGAATCGTCGGCGACGATTTGGCGTTTAACAATATTTATTTAGTGGTACGTTAGGTTACGGCCCCGTATATTCTGTTCGCGCGGAGGTGACGTGGCGCCGGGCGGCGGTCGCGGGACCTGGACGCGTGTCAATGTATCAACATTGCCTCGTCAAATTACCAAAGCGGGGACTTTACGTACCTCGACGTGTTGTCCGTTACAGGTTCTAGAAGAGCGTGGCTCTTGTCTCGCGGTAGCTTCCAGTTATTCCGATTCCGCGAAAATGAACGTTAGTGTAAAGTATTATTTAAACAAGGAAATTAAAATGTTCGTGAGATAAATCGAGATACCTTGTGAAGTGTAAAGCTAAAAGGTGCGGTCAGATGTAATTTATTTTAATGTGGTTCTCATGTAATATCTATAAAATACGAGAACCGCTAGTTAAGTAAGAAAGGCCACTCACGAGAAATTTATCAATATGAATAAAAATTCTTAGCTGATTATAGCAAAAAAGGGAACGTCATGTCCTCGGACGAGAAGTTGATGTCGAAGACCATATTTGAAAGTATGTCAAGTAAACCATTGTAAAATATAAATGTTTTAATCTTCAATTTTGTGGACTTACACCAAATTGCACTGACGTTCATTATCACAAATTTTCTTACTATATTGCTGTGACCTTTCTTTAAATTGCTGTTGCTGATAAACCATGAAATTGAAGCTCAAAATAGGATCAACATGTATTTACAGAGGTTTTCAATCTTGCTGTATCAAGTTTAAGATTTTAACCGGTCAGATCTGCCATAACTTCTATAACTGTTTGGTCAGCTGCCCTCTTGAAAGTTATATCAGAGCTGATAAAACACTAGTAAATACATGATTCTCTTATCTCATCTTCTCTTAAAATCAGGCAGGCAACGGGCTTCTTTGTCAGCGTCATCGTTATATATCCAAAAAGTGCTCTATAACTTTTTTATAACAAGGTTGAACACGTATGAAAATATTGATGAACCTATTTTATAGGCTTCAATTTCATGTTTTACTCAATATCAAAATCTATCGGGAAGTCTTTTGAATTTGATAGAGCCGCCACCGCCGCTGACGCCCGTGGACTTTGTTTTTGATACTTTTATAGAGCTGTTCGGTTGGCGCGCGCGCCGCGTAGGATCGCTATAAACTGTACATACGTAGGCAGCGTGGCGACACTGGTAGACGAAGAGACCAAAGGACACTAGGGTTTTAGGACCGTTATGTTTTTGTAATAACGGTACGGTTTCTATACTGTGCTGGCCATTTTAAAGAGATAATTAACGTGAGATTCGGACATATTTAGATTACAAGTCTGTTGCTCGTGTCATTGGTATACTTTCATCCGTAGTCACGTATCGGTTTATTTCGAGGACTTACTTAACCGCCCCAAGGTTCTGGCTACCGTAATCTGGCGCCACTAGCGAACTAGCTATTCTATGGTCAATTGTACCATTATTATTATTATCATGAGCCCATTGTGTCCCACTGCTGGGCAAAAGCTAAAAGGTGCGGTCAACATTTCTTTTTCAGTTATTGATATAAAAAGTAAGTTCGATAATTTTGCAATGCGTAGAAATAATTGCTGGCAATTATCGAAAATAAAACGTAGACGTATGGAACTGAACGCCCATAATGGGGTGGATCGTAGGGAACGGTAGGTTGAGGTCGGCGCATAGCCGATCGTTGTGGAGACACTTGGGGAGGCCTTTGTCCAGCAATGCAAGATATATCGGCTGATATGATGATAATGATGAATACTCATGAAGAATGATGGCAAACTAAATGTTATTTCCGCTACTGAACTGCAGTAACATACAAATTAAGTCACAGTTCAGACAAAGTATGCCCCACTACTAAAGCGACATCTAGCGAGTTTTAGTTTCACTTTGTCTACCAATGTCTACGAAGATGCGTCCCCGTTTATGATAAATTATTCGGACTCAATTTATGTTTCAAATTTAAGCACTTCTGTCACGTGGAGACAATCCCATTAGCGGGTTATACTCCCACACAAAGTCCGACTACTGGTAGTGAGGGCAAACCAGCCCTGATTCGTCATGTTAAAAAAAAAACATGTTTCATAATCAAAAGTATATTCTGTAAAGAACCTCATGGGTACTGTTATAACTGTGAATGCAACATCGCGGTATGCCGAAACAACGAATCTATATTTACTATTTCAGTTGTCAGCATAACGAACAAAGAGTTGAAAATCTGTATACAACATATTAAAAAGTATCAATAGTTATTTAGCTAAAATTTGGAACAAATTTGTCTATTTCTTCAAAATATTAATCTTTTAGTATTGTATTTTGTGAATTTAAAACAATTTTTTTTTCGGTTACCGCGACTGTCACACATTTAAATAAAACTTTAAAAAATTAAGTAACATATAGTTACGCATTCTCTAATAACGACGGTCAGAATCTTATCCCAAAGTCATAGCATTAAACACTTAAAGGGTTTGTACTGCCACATAATGTCCGACTCACTGATAATGCCGACCCCTGATCCAATTCAAGATATAAAAAAAGAAACTTATTGGCATAAGGTCACTGGTCTTGCTCTTTATTCGTGTCGATATGCAGATATTATAGCATAATCGGGAACGCATCTGCACGCTAATAAAATTGTCTATTCCAATAATTTATACTCTTAGTGGAGAGTTTCTATCGTTCAAGGAATTTACGGCAGTATCGCGGTAGGAAGACAATAAAACAAACATATAGGTTTAGGTTAGCGATGGGCAACGTCGGCAGACATACTTACATTATTTTTTGGTTGACAACGGGTTTGCGCGGGTCTTTGCAATGCCTGTAAACGTTTGAGTAATTATCTGGAACATAAAATTTATAGTAGTATTAAACCGGCCTTCTCGTAAAATGTCTTCACTCTAAAATCGTCGTTTTTTACCCATTTTTCATATGGAGTCACTTCTTTTATGGATAGATTTTATTTACAAAGTTTAAATCACAGAGTTTCTTTATGCGTGTGTAGTAAGCCTTGCGAAGTAGATGGCAAATGTCCAAAAAAAATGTTGACAAGTAATATAAGTTACAACCAACGCTACGATAAAGACACTGAACTTTTAAACGATTTTAAAGACGAATTTCAGTTTCAAGTTTTTGTCTTTCTTTTCTAGTATTTAAATTAATAATTTAAACTGAGACAAATGGGTACCTTTAAAAATTTCCACCATTCATGCAGGCGTGGAACGATTTTGCCTTTTCAAGCATTTCTATAACATGTATTTTGTATCCACGCTGAGTCAATTTAGGTCTCTTGAAAGCAATATTTGAATAGACCTTCTATTTTATTGATCTTCTACCCCAACCGTCAGGTGATACTGGGGTCAGTTTCGGAATAAAAACAAAGATTATTATTGTTGAAAGTAGAGTGACGTTGCCCAGTATAGAAAAGAAATAACCCATTCGACCGCCACTATTGTATTATATCTCGGTCTATAAGATATTTTCCGCGAAAACAAATAGATATTTACAAGTAACCTCAATATAAAGTCCACTTGAATCTGTACATATGTATATAAAGAATATATAGAGGGGATCCCTCTAGTGAGTGTCCTGTGATTGCGTTTTGCAGTCGCTCTAAGGGCCTAACCGACCCGTGCCCTGTTATCAAGCTCACTCATAGTGGTCATAGTGGATAGATAAAAGTAACGAAGCTCCTATACAAATTCTAGAATCTTAGTGCGGTGAAAATTGCCAGGAAAATTAAGGTAATGTACTTTTTTCTTTTCACTATTGCCGTACGTACTCTATGAAGGTAGCTCGAGGGTACGGGTCATTTATTATTGTTTTTTTTCCACATTTTGTTTTGATTAAAAAGTTTTATTAGCGCGTGACCGCGTGTGTAAGTTTGTTGCTATGAACGTAAGATATGAGAAATTCTATGTGCGTGTGTTATTGTTAAGCGCCATATAAAAATATATAAAACTATATATCATAATTTGCCGCGTGGGCAACGCGGTTTTGTTTTTCTTTTCTAGTAATAGAACTTCGGAATTATTTCTACAACCGTGTATTCTGTTCAATACGATAAGTACGATTGTTCCTTTGTGTGTGTGATGTACCGTACAAGATACGGATTCCTGAGCCGGCTTGGCTGGCTAGCCGTCTCTTTCGTGGACAGTTGGAAAGAGACGGGACGAGCGCCAACGACAAGCCCGGCCGTGCGTACGATGTCGTACTGCCAAGCAAAACGGGGGCTATACTCCGAAGTTCACGTTGTGCCGTCTCGCTTATGCATATTGTACAACAAGTGATACAGACGGCACTATAGGAAAAGAGTATTAGCCGTCTGCTACTGTTTGATGTCGTTTCGCACTCTCTCGATAGCATTTAGTTGATATATATCTATATATATGAGCACGTTGAAGACACGAACATTACGGTGGCCCGGCGCGCAGTAAGGGTGAAGCCAGACGAGCGTAATTTGAGTCGCGTAATTTCGGTCGCGCCATACATCATGTCACGTGATCACGTCACACTAGTGTGGCGCGACCGAAACTACGCTCGACTGGCTTCACCCTAAAGCATCACAAGTGCCTTGGCGGCGGCGGCCGACCGCAGCCGGTTCGTCTCTCGACGTGCGACCGAGGAGTTGTCATACAACGGATGTATAAAGACCGGAGCAGCTTTTGTAAATTCGACAATTTTTTTTGTCGATGTAAATAGGCCGCGGAGGCATGGGCGGCCGGTGTTTATATATTTATATATATAAATTTAAGTATAATATAAAATGCCTTAATAAATTCCGTATAAACGAATTGGGGCCAGATCTAGTAAAAATTGTCTATGTGGAGAAACTCGGGTTTTCCTAATTTGTTGCGCGCTAGAAGCACTCGCTCCGCTCCACTCTAGACCTGGCCCTCGAATGTAACTGTTACCAACGCGCGGGTGATCCTGCGGCGTGCTTCTCTTTCCATTGTCAATTACTGTTTGATATCAAAATGCGGAATTAATTGAGGTCCTCGAATATGCTGAATACCAGTTTTGTATGACATTATACTTGTGCCCTTCTAGATATTTGGAAATTATTCAATGCGCGATATGTGATGAAAATAAAAAAAAGAGTCAACTGAATACTGGTGTTGACATGTCTAATTTATCTACTAGATAATTCAGAATCCAGGCCTTTCGAGAAATTATGTCAACACATCAAAAATATTGGATTTTGAAACATCTGGGAAGCGATCGTCTAGGCGATATGATTGGTATTCAGTTTTGTTCGAGATATGAATATCGTGGGCATAACGCGTCTCCTTCTGGCTAACATTGCGCGAAAGAGACGGCTGTTAACCTGCGATATACTGGCGAGATTTGAATTGTAACATCTGATTAGTCTACATATGAGATTCCATCTGCGTCCAATGCTTATGGTTAACATTCGATAAGAATCATAATTATTGTTACACGTATGGTTGCCATGTTATACCTTTTAATGACGGATATTTGCGGCAGTGCTGGCGCTGTATGAGCGATAAAAGTGAATAGAACCGGTTACTTACAAATTTGGCCGATAAACCAAACATACTAGACAGATATCTGGCAACCCGCAGACTTACAAACAGCCGTCGACTGAAGGACACTGATGCCATGCAGAAAATAATGAAAAAAACAATGATAGGCAAATGCTAAAGTTATTCCTTAGAACTACGTAGTAATCGACTCAAACTCCAATATATATTTTGTCTTTCGTAAGTAGTAAGTAACAAGCCTAAAAAGAGGCGATCGATCAAGAATAGTAAAGTTGATTTGTCAAAAAGTCTTCTGCAAGCCTATGCCATGACTTATAAATTAATCGTTTAGTTGGATCAGTTTTTGTAGGAATCCCATGTGTCATAAGAAACGTGTTTCTCTGCTAGTTTCTCCAACTGTGCGGCTTATAAATTTTTGCATATCACGGCAATTTAAATGACATACCATATCTTTTTATATTCCTTAATAAGTTTTACCGCCTCCTGTACCTTTTTGTTCTTAGGCTAAGAGTACACAGCGCGCTATTTGTCAAATATTCCTATTGCGTCCGTTTTGTCATAGAAAATAAAGATATTCAATGCGAATATTCCGACAATACTGCGAAGTGTGGTGGTGTCTGAAGGAATGTTAACTATCAGTAGACGCTTGCACGCCGCCTGGATTGTATAATTATGTATAAAGACTGAAGGAAGAAGAGCGATGCCTAGAATGTAAAATTGGTTTTGTAAGGGCGCACGCCTATTGTTTTGTAAGCTTGTGGCGGGGCGTGGAGCACTCTGTGCCAAACTCGATGGCAAATGGTTTTTTTAAATAACTCGGTAATTGTTAACGGCACGACCATCTGTGCCCGCAATTATTTTTCAATAAAAAAGTAAAAAAAATGTGTTTTGAACACAACAGTCACGTGTTTTATTTCAGTTATAAAATTTACTTACATTATTCTTAAGATAAAAGGAATAAATAAGTTATAATAAAGCTTAAAATACATTGGTGCAATAAAGTTTTTACAAGTCATTATTGCAACTATTAACGAATGCCTTTACCACAATTTTTCAGGATCAAATTTGATTCCTGATAGCGGAAAAAATGTTTATCACATATAGAAAGAGAATATTGCACCGAAATGGTCATATCTTGCTTTTACATATTGCACGTGCATATAATAATGTGCATCAACTTAAAAACGGCAAGTTTTAAGCTAGCGTTATAGTTATAATTTTATAGTTTCAGTTTGATAGCTGAAGCTCTAAAGAGTGGATACACAAGGCATTTGAAAATAGATTTGGCTAGCATATTTTACAACGACCGTTTTTGAACCTAAATTGATTTAGATGTAAGTATTAGGAATTTGATTAGCATTGGTTACATTTTTTTAATTTATTTTAATGGCCAATTCATCAACGTACTGTTACAGTTTCCACATATGTTAAAATTACGCACTAAAAATCTTAATATGAATAGTACCTATATAATATTAGTTATAAACCAGCAGCTCATATGATCGCGTCTAGGCTGCGTGTCCACAAGCGGAGCGGAGATGATGAACCGGGCTGCGTCTTTGTGAAGCATTTCCATTTGTCCATTTTACACAACTGCGCTCCGCGTCGCTTGTGTGGACAGGTAACCTTATCGGGCGGTATATAAATTACACAGCGACTGTTACTTGGACACGTTTATGAGAGATCGTCGGTCGTTAATTTATCTATCGTGCCTTAAATGTACAGTACTTGAAAGCGCCTCATTCACAGCTAGTATTGTGACATCCAACGCAACAAGGGACTGAAGTTTCAAATTTGGGAGACACCCAAAACTTATACATTCCTAATATGGCGGGTATGTATCCTGTGCACGCCCTGCATGGCCGCCTTGACCTCCTCGAAGTAGGAGGCGGAGTTGTGTATGGTGGTGCCGCCCAGCACGAGCCGCGCGCCGGGGTGCGCCTGCTGCAGCTGGTGCACGCACAGCGCCTCCTCGTACGTGGCGCCGCCCACCACGAACACGAGCACGTCCTGCGGGCGGCGCCCGGCCCCGCCCTCGGCGCCGCCCAGCGTCGGGTACAGGCTCTCGCGCAGCTTGCCCTTCAGCAGGTCCGAGAGCGTGTCCCGCAGCAGCGGCGTGTGCTGCGTGTACACGTTCTCCACGCCGCTGAGGCCCTGCCCGCCCACAGATAAAGGGTGGTCAAGTAAGGTACAATCATTTCATTAGGGTAGCAATCCACATTAACCTTTTTGAACACCACAGTCGGCCACAACGGAAAATTGCTCCATTGAAGACAACGTCGGTCACAGCCGTCAAAATCTCGATAATCAAAAGCTTTGTAATTCAAACCGCTACAAGTATCTCTCAAAGGTTGATTATGGAGCACTCCTTTATTTTTTGTGGCGACATGGTGAATTTCTTCACGGCTTACCGTGTATGAGGTTCAAAAATATCGATTGCACATGACTAAAGAAAGATTTAGCTACTGTGCCGGTTCTAATCCGGCGAATTATTAAGTAAGGGCCGACAACCTCCTAAAAAGGTATTATCATCATAAGTCTCAGTAAATTTACAAACGATTTATGGTCTTCAGTTTGAAAAACCGCACAATTGCTTTAGATTTATAATTACTCTATCACACGACACGATCCTGCGAAGGCTCCCTGTCATTCGATTCTTTGTCAATGCTGGTAACACTATCGTCATCGCTAATGAATACAGAAATCACAGTACCGCCCAGAAGTCCTAAGCGATGTCATCGTAAAAAACGTCAATTTAGTCAGCTGAACTTTATCTCCATTATTGGTGCAAATCTTAACCTTGTCGACGCCAATGACGCATAATTATATCTGCACTACCGTCTCAACGCTAACGTCGGATGTATCCGAAATATCCGTCACAGTGTGCAGAGCGATATCAACAGTTCTATAAGTTTCAACTTCACGTTTGACATTCTTACATATATCATGGTGTATGAGTGACTGCTCTTGTATTTGACAGAGCGTTAATCTCGCTAACCCTAGATGTTACCTTGAAGAGACTTTTGGTGATCTTGACAGCATCCAGCAACCCGAACTGGTCACTCTGCCGCGCGTGCGCGTCGCCGGGCTCCAGCACCGGCAGCACATTCTTGACCAGGGGCCGTGGCTCGGAACTGCCGTGGATCTTCAGGGCTTCCACGAGAGCTTTCAGGGTATCAGAAGCGTCCTTCTTGTAGAGGAGCGCTGAGACATGAGTTTCAAGTAGAGCTTACCTTGAAGAGTCGTTTGGTGATCTTGACGGCGTCCTGCAGGCCGAACAGGTCGCTCTGCCGGGCGTGCGCGCCGCCGTGCTCCAGCACCAGCAGCGCGCTGCGCACGAGCGGCTCGGGGCAGCCGCGGCTCTTCAGCGCCTCCACGAGGGCCCCGAGCGCGTTGCTGGCGTGCTTCTCGTAGCGCAGCGCGTACAGCGCCACCAGCCGCGCCGCCTCCTCGTGCCGCACCGACCCCTCCGCCAGCAGGGCCTTCAGCCGCTGAGGACGAGTAGGCCATGTTCAGATGACAAGCGCTTATTCAGGCCGTACACATGCTAACGCGCGTTTTATTAATACGCGCGTTGAACGCTGCGCCAGCGCTCGACTGTTGTCAGCGCGCGTCAACGCGCGCTTTGAGATCATTGGTTTTCCATGTTTCCGTTCAGTTGAGCGCGCGCTTTTGACTCGGATGAACGTATTTTAGGGTTCATCGGGTCATCCAGAAATCATCCGAAATGGAAACCGAAGTTTTTAATACGGAATTAATTATTAATCAAAACTTTGGGTCCGAATTGCCTTAATTTAAGATACAAGATTATGTACTGGCTTTCAGTCAGCCTGGTTGACAAAATTGGGTGGACCCAATATCTCCGTCTTCTGTTGCGTCGTTTCAACCGTCGGTATAATATCACCGCTAAAACTGTTTCTACGTCCATCTTCGACAAAAGAACTCTACTGAGAGAACCATGGCGGTCGCGGCAACGCGCGTTCAACGCCTGGCAAGCGCGTGTCATGTGAACACTATACAAAAATTGAGCTCGCGTTCAACGCGCGTTGAACGCTTGTCATCTGAACGTACCCGTATACTCAGATTGATCTTAATTATCTTGTTTGCACCGGTTTCCGCAAGTTCTTGTACAAGACGCAAACATTTGCGTACGTTTACCGCTGGCAGAACAGCATGTTGCCCCGATTAAACCTACGACTATACCTAGTTTCGAGTTATATAGTGCATTCAGGTTAGGAGCACGGCATTTTGGAACGATTCTATGGCCGTTTTAAATAAATGAAATGAAATCATTTATTCAGTAAATATACCACAAGGGCACTTTTAAAAGTTACAAGTCGGATCGTGAATCTACAGGCATTTTCCAAAAGGAGACCACTGTTGAGAAGAAAGCCGAAAGAAACTCAACAGTAAGTAATTTTTTTTTTATAAATCAATTACATCAAAGAGTATGTAATCACTACGTTTTAAGAGACGGGAGTGCCATACAAAAAGCGTGAACTCGCATTAGTATGAAACGGGGGCGAAACATACTGCCAATATGAAGCCGCAAACAATATCAGTGTCAGTGTCATGACATAATGCCAACATCAAGAACAAAATAGGGATGTCACATGTTACACAAATTATCGAATTATCGATATCGGTATTTAAAAAAAATGGTTCAGGCGGGGTTCGCATTCGCACCCGCGTCTCCAACGGCTTTCCGGTAATTTAAATCATTAAATATTTCGCTTCAATGTAAACATTTGGTTTACTTTAGGTTACTGACTTCATAAAAAAAAACAAAAGTGTGCAAATAATTTTATTTCGTTCAAACTTTGCTTGGCTTGCTGATAAACATAGACGAATAAAGCCGTTTCATCACTCCAGTCTGTGCTCCAGGTTGGAAGTTCTGCAACACAAATAATACAGGGTAAACAGAAAATTACAGAGTAAAAATGAATCTGTTTGTCCAGATGAAACCGTACCATTCATAGTCCATTGAAGATTTTTCGTAAAATATTTCTGTGACCATAATCTAACTCAAACTGGCATAAAAAGTAGTGGCTTTTGCTTGAAGAAAGATATTCCGTATTTACCCAGGTATTTTTCACTTCAAATGAAAATTATCGATAAAACTTACATACAGCACTATTGTTTACATACGTATAAGGGTATGTATTATTTTACCCGAAATACCAAGTTTTCAATGAAACTTACGATTAACATGGTTATAACACGCAGTAATTAATTATATTTTTTACTTACCGATCTTCGTCCGGTGGAAATCTTGCCATGAATAGTCTTTTTTGACCGTCCATTCGACACGTTTTCATTCTGCATATTTCGCACTTTTTCCTTTTCAATCCACTCATTTTTGCAATTGTGATTGTCTTGTGTACCTTCTAGACGACCACTACACCCAAAGAATGCAAATTATTAGATTATTTGTGAAATTTGAATTATTTGAAAAGATCGCAGAACCTTGACAGAACCAGACAACACAACAAAAGAGAAACGTCAACTAATATGGCATGGCGGACAAAAATGGCGGCTGAAGTACAACCCGCCTAAATTCGATTGTCGCCAATTATCTAATGCTTTGTAGGTTTCAACGTTCTTTCAAACTTAGATAGGTAAAAATTCACCCCCGTTTCATATAGCCGTTGTCGTTCGTTTTTTACCTTGAGAGTTGCGCGAGGCTGAATTACATTTAAAACCTGACCAGAAATATATGAGCATGCGCCATATTGCGGAATTTCACTGGAACTAATTTCTTACACTGACAGTGATTTTATGATGGTTTCTCAACAATGTCAATGTCATTTGTGGTGCTTTCTTTAAAAGACAAATATTTAAAATTATCCAAAAAAAATGCCGAAAACCAACCATTCACAGTCGTGAACGTAAGATTATATATAAAGTGTACACGTGTTTTCTTCACGAAGTACAGTCAGGAAAAGAGCACATTCCATTAAACGATATTACGAGGTTACCATAGGAACTGACAGGTATTTAAACTAATGTCATTCATTATAGTGTGGTTGCGATTGGTTGCAAAATTGTTGACATATAAATCTTATAAATAGCGCCCTCTTAACAATCCTCATGTATTTCTGGTCAGGCTTTTTGATGATTTATGTTATAACTAATTACATTGGTACAAGTAAAGAGCCAGATAAGTATATAGTCTCTAGGCGCCTCGACATGCAATAAGATACAATTAATGTATGTTGTAAAGTGACTGAGCACTGAACCCTCGCAGGTGGGGGGGCGGGGCTGGGGACGGGGACGGTACCTGCAGATGCTTGGCGTGGTCGCTCTGGCAGGCCAGCTCCTGCTCCAGCTCGGAGACGGCCAGCAGGCTGCGCGCGGCCACCAGCGCCGACAGCTCGCCCACCACCGTCACGTGCTTCGTCACCGTGCCCGACATTTTCTGAAACGGACACCATTTGCGTTATATTTTGAGCATGCAAATGCAAGGGGTCAATAGGAAGCGACGTATTCCATATTCGGGGATACTACACATAGAGAAACTTTGAGCCTTTTATACTTTAACGAGACTGGCGGCCGTAGGCTCTTCCTCTATTAAACTTTACTCAATGTATAGAAATTATAGATAAAGAAAGATGTTATAATTAATTGCAAAACGAAAAGCTTGGTTATCTCTGTTTACCTTGAAAATTGTTTAACATTACAATACAATACAAGTACCTACTCTTTATTGCACATCTCATAAAACATACAGGAGAAAAACAACGCAAGAAATTACAATTAGAGGTAAACAACAGGCGGTCTTATCGCTAAAGAAACATTCTTTCGAACTTAAGTCATTCATTATGTAAGCGTCGGTCGATGCAGTTCTCACCAGTCCTTTTTCCTAAACACGCCGCCAGTTCTTAATTACCCCTTAATTTTATTTATTGAAATTTTCTACCAGTCAAATCATCTGTCATCACTTCATCAGCTTCCGATCGACTCACCTTGAAAAGCGGGTAGGCCTCGACGAAGCTCTTCATGTCGGCGATGCTCTCCACCTTCTCGTGGCTCTTGGCTTTCTTCTGGAACTCTTCCATCAGCGATTTCATCGTCTGGCCGATCTCACCGAAGTTTGAATACAGGTTCTGAAAATATTCAGAAAAAAAAAACATACTGTAATTGCTTGTTGTTCAAGGAGCATATGAATTAATTGGCATTAAAAACAATCAATTACCAAATCATTGTATTGTCACGTAAACTACATATATAGGTAGGTAAGCAAAGTTTCATTTGGATATGACAGAAGTAGGTTAAAATTAAGAGGCCTTATTCCTTTTAAAATTTATTTTTTTCATATTATGACGAATATATTGATAATTTCAATCAACTTTTTGAAGTGAATAATACTTTTTCCCGAGTTCTAGGTAGTAACGTAGCTATTTCATGCTTTTATTGCATGCAGTCGAAAATAAGTGGAAAAACGAATTTTCCACGTGAATTTTGTCAATTTCGAGTAGTTTTTCGAACAAAAATTATCAATGAAAAGTTCAAACTGTAGGTTTCAAATATATACCAATAAATCCCAATAGCCCTGTTCTAGGTAGTAACATCAATAATATGTTAAGAAACATGTTTGATCATAGATAAAAATGTCTAAACAATCAGCATTTTAAAAGGAATAAGGCCTCTTAAGTTCCAAGATTTGTTTATGTCGGCCCATCTAATCCTGATCACCTTTCAGAGCAGATCCGACTCGGCCGGGTTAGGTTAGGTTAGTTTTTTTTTTTTTATATCCCTAAAAAACGCTCCATAATGTGCGGTTTTAGCCAAATCACGAAATGGCGGCGTTTCACGATATGCCTAGGAATTTCGTGATCTGCCGGATTTTCACGATGTGCCCGGTATATAGCTAGGAATATCGACGAATGCGTTGCTCTAATCGATCTGCCGTATATTTTATCAGGCACATCATGATATGCCTGGTCAACGTTTAGCCAAATCACGAAATGGCGGCGTTTCACGATATGCCTAGGAATTTCGTGATCTGGCGAATTTTACGATCGGCCGCCGACATTTACATTGTTTGTTTCAAAAATAGTTACAAGTGAACCTGTAGGTGATTGACGTTAATATAATATAATAACCTAAGTTTTAAACGATGCACAAGTAGCTTAAGTAGTTATTATTATATGACTGATGTAGAAAATGCTACTAAAACTGAACATAACTACGAAATTTTGAATTAGCTTCACCACCACCAGTTCAGCACCAAACATAGCTAAAAACCAGCTAGACGGACAAGTCTTTCGATTAAAAAAACTTCACTCAAATTGGTTCATCCGTTTGGAAGATATGATGCCACAGACCACAGATACGCAAATACTCAGATACACACACAGATGTTAAACGCCTTTGTTTCCTAGAAACTTATTACTTTTCGCAGAATTTATGTTCCTCTGTAGTCATACATTTTTAAAATTCTTGCAAGGAACATGCTTTCTAAGAAATGATTTTTCGCGAAATGAAACATTAGACGAAAAATATTTCAAGGAATCAATATAGGCCCGTGTTTAACTTATAACACCTTTGTTTTTTCGAACGAGACAGCGTTTTAACAGTTGACACTCGATAAATGTGGGCCACGGTATGTGAGCAATGGCATAATAATGAAATAATGAAATAATGAACTTTATTCTGCAAGTAGGCCACAAGGGCACTTTTACATGTCTGAGTCTACCGGCATTTCACAAGAGGAGACCACTGTTGAGAAGAAACGCCGAAAGAAACTCAACAGTCAGTCATTTTTTCAGAAAGCATAAGTACTAGTATAGTATTATATAATCTGTGGCATAAGTAAGTACTTAACTATTACAATGATATGAACTTAACTATACGTAGTTCTACAAGAAAACATATTAAAAGTGTATTTTAAGACATAAGTGAGGAAAAGTGTAAGAATAAAATAGAAACTACAAGAAAGCCTGACGGTTTATCACAATTTATGTACGTTTGATATGCTTTCTTATTAGAACTGTGTCCCTTAAACTAGTTAGGTACAATCTAAGAAGGAGTCAGCTACGCGGTTTCTGGTTCAGGCCATGCATTTTTGTCTGTCAGATAGTCCTCTACTGTATAATATGCTTTTGACATTAGAGATTTTTTTAAATAATTTTTGAGAGATGGAAAGGCTAATTTTAAAACATAATCAGGTAACTTGTTATAAAAATGAATACATTGGCCTAAAAATGATTTACTTACTTTACGAACACGAAACTTTCTAATAGCAATTTTATTTTTATTTCTAGTATTAAAACTGTGGACATCGGAATTTTTTGTAAATGAATCTAGGTTTCTAATAACATACATAATATTCTCATAAATATATTGGGACGCTACAGTTAAGATGTTTATATCTTTGAAAATGTCTCTTAAGGAGTCACGAGAATTAAGGTTATATATAGAACGAATGGCTCTTTTTTGTAGCACAAATATAGTCTGAATGTCAGCTGCTTTGCCCCAAACCAGAATACCATATGACATGACACTATGAAAATAACTATGATAAACTAAGCGAGCTGTATCAACATTACTCAATTGTCTGATTTTCCTAACGGCGTACGCCGCTGAACTTAATTTACCTGCAAGCACTGCTATATGTGGACCCCATTGCAAATTACTGTCCAATGTTATACCTAAGAATAATGCCTTATTCACTATTTCTAAACATTCACCATTTAGTAATATAGTAGAATCTACCGCCGTAACATTCGGTAAAGCAAATCTAACACATTTAGTCTTCTTGGCATTTAATAGAAGATTATTAGTAGTAAACCAGTTAAGTACTTTCTCTAGTGTGCCATTAATTTCCGCATAGTCGGTTGATTTCCGGTGAACCTTGAAAATTAATGATGTATCGTCAGCAAATAGTACTATATTACAAAGATTATCTACTATAGATGGTAAGTCATTTATATAAACCAAAAATAGAAATGGATCTAAAATAGAGCCCTGTGGCACTCCTAGCTCAACTATAGCTCCATTGGACTGGGTTCCATTTACATCCACTGTTTGCATTCTATCACTGAGATATGAAGACATAAGGCTTAAAGCATTTGAAGACAGACCATAATGTTCTAATTTCAAAATGAGTTTTCCAGGATGAACGCAGTCGAATGCCTTAGAAAGGTCGCAGAAGATCCCAATTGCATCACAAGATTCCTCCCAGCTGTCATAAATGTGTTTAATAAGTACAGATGCTGCATCAGTCGTGGAACGTCCCCTTGTGAAACCGAACTGTTTACTAGAGAGTAATTTATTTCTATTGAAGTGCCCTAGTAGATCTTTCAACATTAATTTTTCGAAAACTTTACTTAAAACAGGTAGTATAGATATCGGACGGAAATTAGTCAGATCACTCAAATCACCCGATTTAAAAAGAGGTATGACTTTACTAATTTTCATAAGATTTGGGAAAACTCCCTCTGCTACGCAACTATTGTAAATCAAAGCTAGGTAAGGCGCAATTGAATCTATGATATGATTAATTATTTTTACTGAGTGTACATAGTGCCGCCTGACCTTGGCGTAGAAGTCGTCCTGCTCGGCGGCCAGCACCACCTCGCGGAAGTCCTGGGGCACGTGGGGCAGGTGCGCCAGGCTCACGCGGTGGTTGTGCAGCGTCAGCAGCTCGTGCACCATCGCCTGGTACGTCCACTACCACCAACAACAACACCATTATATTCATTTCTTAGGTATTCAATTCACACATCAGTGAGACATCTCACACACCAAGTTTTCTCACCATACGGTCTGATCATCATCATCATATCAGCCGATAGACGTCCACTGCTGTGCAAATGCCCCCCCCCCCCCCCCCAAAGTTCTCCACAACGCAACGATCGGTCTTGCGCCGCCCTCATCCAATTTCTGCCCGCGACCCTAACCAGGTCGTCGGTCCACTTTTTTGGGGGCCTTCACTCAAGAACCTTTCTACCCCAACGGCAATCGGTTCTACGATCAATGTGCCCCGCCCACTTAAGTTTGGCGACTGTCTGAGCTATATAAATACGGTCCAACATGCGATTTTTTATTTTCTGTCTTGCGTGAGTGACTCCGCCTTCCATTGTAAGAAACAACACTACCAATACTGGCTTGGTAGTGCTATGGGGAAAGAAGTCAATTAAGGGGCAATTTTGCCGTTACATTTATTTATTTAAACTTTATTGCCCAAAATAGAAAATTAAAAGCACGATTTGCGGACTACATGCACTAACTGACTACATGTACATGTAGGTAAGTGTCAAGCTGATTATTGTAACGGTCTCTCTCGCCGCCCTAACATGCTGGAGAAGCAATAAGAAAGAAAGAAAGAAAGAAATACATTTATTCGTGACGAGACACGAACGAAGGTGTGACAGAAATTATAATAAAATAAAATAAAATAAAACAATATGCAACTATTTTTATGGCTGTGCCACGAAAAGGTCCCACCTCAGCAAGATGCTAGCTCGAGAGCCAGCGCTGATCTTCCGGTGGGACCATAGGTCAATAGGGCAGGAGATGTTGCGTAAACGCACGTTCTACAAGTATGGTAAATGCGCTTAGCATATGAAAAGTGGTTCAAAGGGTGGGTTAGCAGAAAATAATGCTTCATTTCACGCGATGTGTGTAACGTCGTGATAGCTCAAGGGACAGAGCACTACTCTTGCAGAGATCGGGGTTTCCATCCCCACTTGAAATAAAGTGGGTCGCGTAAAATTTTATGTATATAGGAAACATATATATGAAAATTAACTACAACTAAATTTATGAAACATGTAATGTGCACACCACAATTTTATATTAATCAATCTTTGTATCAATGGTTTTATATATTTATATTTAACCTCTATATCAATATTCATAAATCAAATATTGTAACAGTGTTTAGCGTTTGTCATCCCAATTTAACAGATACCTGACTTAGAAGAGGCGTGACCGGGTCATCCCTCCTGTCGATAATCAGCAGCTGCGGCGTGGGCACGTCTCCGTTGAGAGGCATGCTGTTGTCCACCAGCACCGCCTCGCGGCGCAGCAGGTCGCGCACGCGCTCGGCGAGGCGCGCGCAGGGCTCCGAGCCCGCCTCGTAGCGCACGGCGGCGCGCCGCCTCAGCGCCAGCAGCACCGACACCAGGCCCTGCGCGCAGCGCTGCAGGTGCGTCTGGTTCCACGACCGACCTGGACCACAATGGTAACTATTGTAATGCAGCTTAAGTATGTTTAGGTACATACTCCAAGATCTAGTCAACCCAATTTTTAGTGGCAGCATTTGCAGATCTAAAAAGGAAAAAAACCCTCTTTTTGGTGAAAAGAAAAAGAATTTGAAATCACAGCAAGCACATATATTCTATTTCATCACACAAATATTTGCCCTGGCCGGGATTCAAACCCAGGACCACCGGCTTAGTAGGCAAGTGCACTACAAACTGCGCCAACCACGTCGTCAATGTTATATGATAACAATTATTAGTCTGTTTATTTATATAAGACGGAATCATCAGACACACCGTGCAGGCAGCCCACGATGTTGAAGGAGAACAGATGGCGGTCCACAGCGAGGAAGTCTGCAAACACTTCCTGGACCTCCCGCACCGCCTCCTGCTCGTCACACTCTGCCAGGGTCTTGATGTCAGCTTTCGAAATCACATTGCTGAAGTCTGGGAAGTAAATGGAAATTTTTAGAGTTCTCTGCTACAAACATCATGATAACATTATTTGATTAGTGTTAAGCTGTCAGTCATGTAAATTTCTGTCATAACAACATGCTGTTTGATAACAGGTCGACATATGTTTTTTCCTGGTTTCTTTATTTTGTAAAGTGTGATTTAGTTTATAATGTATGTGCAATATTTAATTTTGATTACAGTGAAATACCATATTGTAATGTTACAGAAAAAAACTCCTCAACTTACATAAAAATTTAAACAGCAGATGTCAATAATCAAACCTAAAAACTAATGATCAAGGATAAATTTCTTATAATGCTTTCGAAAATGACAGCAAGACAGATATTCAGAACTAAAAGAATTTAGGTATTAATATCAAAGCAAAAATATCAGAAATTTTTCCCAAATTTCTCAATCTAAAGATATCTAAAACAAATTCGGAACACTGATAAACTACATACATATGAAGTAAACCCCATATTTAGGGTATCTCAGCTCGCGGGACAGCAGAGCTATGTTCTCAGACGTGGGGCGCAGGAAGGCGATGCATTTCATGTGCTTGAGGTTGTCCCACTTGGTGTGGCTGTCGATCCTCTCAAACAGGTACACCTCCTTCTGCAGGATCTCCGACTGGCTGAACACCATGCTAACTATGCTTGTCTATGGAAAAAAATTGTTTGAATGAATACAATACTCGTAGCAATATTAGTAGCATGGAAATAAAAATTAAAAGGAAATATTACAGTCACAGTCCCGTCACATTGGTTGTGGTAGGCTTGTTTAAACGACTGATGGGAGTTCAAGATGTATGAAAACTAAGACATCAGTTGATTCAGTCACACTCAGTAGGTTAACTTGTAAGTTAAATGCTTCCAAGAACTCAATTTTATGCTTATACATATTCTAAACAAATTATTTTATAAACATGGTATATAAAAAATTTAAATAAGCAAGTTAGTATTACTGTTTCTTTATCCATGAGAATAACTTTCATCCCTGGCCCACTTTCTTCTGTCATCTTTGTTATATACATCTTAACTGCTTGTATCACGTTCATTTTTACTTCAATATATCGTATTGAAGTATGCACAGAAAGTATTTTCGAATAATTAATCAAATTAAATCATAAATAAATAGGTTTTGAGAAATGTTTTGGTGCCACCCCTGGCCTAGCTGTCAAGTTGATAACTGCGTTTAGTTTCGTTTCGTCACAGCTGCCATTAACTTGAAAGAGCAAATAAACGCGTTTAGTTTCTATGTTAGATATATTTTGTTTAAGTTTTGTTGATAATATTTATTTGTAGAGTGATTTTAAATTTAATAAGTGCATATTGAATATAAAAAGAGGTAAAATACATTTTTACCAAATCACCGGTTTTTCAATATATCGATAATTTACGTGACGTGACGCGGTTCTGACGTGCAGTTACGACTTAGTCGGCTTACGTCACGTCACTAGTTATCTTTAAAAGGTCGGCAGGGTCAGTGGAAGCAACCGGCGCACAGACTAAGTAGAGAACAATCGGCGACTTTTATAAATTTCAGGCTCTCTGACACTTTCAGTGAAATAATCGCACCAAGATGTTCTCCCGAGTCCTAAAGCCAGTCGGCACAGTCGCCGTTCAAAATGGAGCCAAGAACTTTTCCACATCACCTCAGGTATGTTATAACAACTCTGCTCCAAAATGGAATGTATTTCTTATGTATATTTAATTTTTGTTCATTCAATGCAGTATATAAAATCTGTTTCCTTCTGTCTACATTAATATAATCTAACAAAAATGCGATATTCCAGAGGAATTTCAAAGTGGTGGTGGCGGGTGCCGCTGGTGGCATCGGGCAGCCCCTGGCCCTGCTGCTGAAACAGAACGCCCTGGTCACACAGCTGGCCCTGTACGACCTGGCGCCGGTGACGCCCGGCGTGGCCGTCGACCTGTCGCACATGAACACCCCGGCCAAGGTCACCGGACACAAGGGTCCCGAAGAACTGCCCGCTGCGATCAAAGGTAAGTTTAAATTTAAGATATGTTTCCCATTAGCCAGTTGTTATTTTACGATCGGTACCATGTTACATAACCGATCTTGTAACCAATTTTTTTCTGAAACTGATGTTGATTTTCATGAATATCTTCAGTGTTAAAATCTGGGCTCTATTTATTATGAAATAAAATATACTCCAATTACATTATAGTTTTAATATGTGACTTGTTCCAATTACAATGGCCTTGGCATTGTCTTAGTGGAAAATAACAGGTTATTTTCGTTATCTGTATTTTGTGAGTTGTTGGATCATCAATGATAATAACCTTGAAAATTAGTTTATGGTTTGAAGCTTTTCAAATTCAAAATGTATTCTATTCAATATTAATCACATTTATTCTATAGACATTAACACAACAAATTATGTATGGAGAACCATAACTAAGTTTAAATTAATTTCATTTGGTTTTATGAATGTAAATTTACCAAAAAATTTGGGGTAGCAAATTATAATTGAAAATAATTGATAAAAAGGCTGTAGGTATATGGAATTTCAAAAACTTGGAGTGAGGTTTGATTACTCACTTTAAAATTTTAACACTTATAAATGTCCCCTTCAAAAAACTGGAGTAACAATAATCAAAATTAATGTTAAATTATTAAGAAAATGGACTGAGCAGCACTTTTAAAACAATATGTAGTTTGGAAAATTCATTAGCTTGAACATGAAACATGACCTTGATTCTATCCCATCATGATGAAATGTTTCATGTGCCTGAATACACTTTGTTGGAACTTAGAGTCTAGCTATTAACTGACACTGGTGTCCTATTCCAGGTGCCGACCTGGTGGTGATCCCGGCCGGAGTGCCCCGCAAGCCGGGTATGACCCGTGACGACCTGTTCAACACGAACGCCTCCATTGTGCGCGACATCGCGAAGGTGGTGGCTGAACAGGCGCCCAAGGCCATCATGGCCATTATCACCAACCCCGTCAACTCCATGGTGCCCATCGCCTCCGAGGTTCTTAAGAAGGTGAGTACCATTTTGAACCTGCAACAGGCTTGCTGATGGACAATCAGTTGTTTCGTTTATTACTGACAACAATTATTCTGTTGCAGTCATTTGAACTGATTTTTAATAGGCACTCCCTTGTTGTCTAAAAATAATTAGTCTAATTTCAGTTTGACTTAACAACTTTTAATATAATCAACAGTTTGCTGATTTAAATTTTTATCATTATTGTTTCACGTCATGATCACTTTATCGAAACTCGCTTAATTTAATCATAGTTTGAAAGAAAGTTTGTTTAGTTTATTGTGTTACCTAATTATTATATTGCCAAAGGTTATTTTAACCAATGGGCATCACTAAATCCATCATCTTTTATCTAATAATTACAATATGTAAAAGTTAGTTCTAATAGTAATTTATTTAGCTGGAAACTGAAAGTTGTAGCAAAAATGCTATTACTACACAAATAAATGTTATGAAGCTAACAAATTTTCGGTTATCTGATTATTACTAAAGCATCATCATTATGGTTAACAGCATGATCATGATCAATGGTATAAAGAGAAATTCAAAAGTGGCTCAATATCTGATGGCTGAACCCCGATTCCACGTGGCTGACGTGGTATTGTCTGCCTTACCCCTAGATTGTTATTCCTAAGCCAGAGGCGCGAAGGGAGAGCAGCCCTCCCCGCTGTAACAAATGATAGGCGCCCGTGTGAGCGGCCGAAGGTTTATTTAGAATATTATATATTTTTTCTTTTAATCTATTTAACTTATGATGAAAACATGTCAGATTCCGCAGGAAAAAAATGACAGTATAAATAAATTATGCTAAGCCAGTTTACATGCAATTATACTGTTTGTCTGTGTGTAATTAATTTTAAATTCGTTTTTCCACTAATCAAAAGTACATAAATAGTCCTGTTTATGGGTAGCAATATGAAGATAACAATAACCTCAATTCGGGTCATAGTGTTATTTGTCTCTCCATAAACAGGTTTCACTTGATAATAACATGACACAATACATAACAATTTATCAAATAAATCGTTCCATGCTGTACCTATAATGGATGAAAACATCTCCAGACAGTTTATTTAACTCCACCTATTTAGGAACTTGCCCATGGCTCCATGGCTTCACTCATCACACATTCTGGTATCCAAAACTGAACCTTGTATGGTATTAACCCCCTGTACTTACTGCTTTACGCATTCCAGCCAATTTGAAAGCAAAGAAGTCCCTTGCTAACTAAAAACTTATTAAGTGATTAAAAAAAAAAAAGAATACCTATTTACGAAAATCTGTAATGGCAAGAATTTTAATTTAGGACATGACATTGATACATGGAAAATGGTCCCGACTGTATGTATTTAATTTATTACATAAACTCTGCCGAAATGTATCTTAAAATAGATAAACTAACTATTAGTTACGCAAATGTGCACGCTGGAAGCGCGTGCAGCTTTCCTCAAGTTATTTTAAGCAGATATAATCTTATGATGACGGTTAAACTGTAAGAAATTGTAAACATGATGATGTAATGTAATGATCTTATTTACGATAATGGCTGTCGATACTACTATGCTTATCAATGACCCGGTTTTATTACATGGTGGATTTAATGCGACCATTCACCACATTATTTGCTGAAATTTTTACTACGAGGAAAACATAATAAAATGTGTAACTTTTGTCCTTCGAGATCGAGACATTATTTTGTTACAGAAATAAATGTAAACTTTAGTGGATGTATCTTGCACCTAATTGTAAATTTAGGGAAGAGGCCTGTGTCCAGAAGTGGGACACTCCTAGAGGTTGACAAAAATAAGATAATTCTAGACTTGGTAACTTAATAAGAGTATTAATGTCGTAACAAAGGAGAGTTGTCTGTTCTTTCTCTTTACTTTTCTAGGAGTAGACACCAGACACCGTCGATGGCGTCAGTACTTAACAGTCCGACTGAATCCCTACGATCTGTTTGTTAAGTGGAAAAAAATACAATAATAATACACGACGCGTTTGGCTCGGTTTGTAGACACCTGCCTACTGAACCGGCGGTCCCGGGTTCGAATCCCGGCCAGGGCAAATATTTTTGTGATGAACTCGAATATTTGTGCTTGGGTCATGGTTGTTCTATGTATTTAAGTATATATTTGTCTATATAAGTACGTATATCGTCATCTAGTATCCATAACACAAGCCTTCTTAGCTTACTTTGGGTCTAGATCGATTTTTGTGAGGTTGTCCGATATTTATTTATTATATATTTAATACAAACAATTTCCAACAATACTTTACAAATGGAGCATAAATATTAAATAAATATTAAGGGACAAGCATGCCTATTTACCAAGAAATATTATTTATCTTACATACCAAATGATAGCAAATTGTGCATTCAATCATTGCCCATTGAGGTGAATATGAATGGTTCTCGTTAAACCTCCAGCTCAGTGACTAATGTTGACGTGTAAGTGTTATGGAAGTGAAATATGTTTCATTGTTTGCAGCAATATAACAGCTACTTAATAAAATGTTGACAACGATTGATTTCATACTGACTTGATCATATATCTAATATGCTAAATGGCTAAGTATTCATTAAATATTTGCTTATATAATAAATAAAATATTTATGTATGTAAACAATTTATTGCACATAAATCAGGTAGGTACAGTTTTACAAGAAATTGGTAGTATTACTAGTTATTAATTAAAACTTACACGATTTTCTCATATTATCAATTTCACTACATAATAGGACTTAATCTCCGTGAAATATGATGTTTTATAGGTTCATATTTACAAATATATTGAGACATTGGACACGTCAAAAATTATTAAAATAGCGTAATTAGGTACCTTAGTGACCGACGTCCGCGGTTCATTTAGCGGCCTCGGCTAACCCGGACAATTATGTTTTTGTTGTAAGGGCGGCGCCTCGGTGCATTACGGTTTCATAATGACCGAGTAGCGTAAATGTAAGAATTTCTTTGTTTTTTAACTATTTTTAAATTTGTATGGCGAAACGGTTACAATGTGATAGTTAATTGTGAGTAGAATTACATTAGTCAGTAGGACATTATTAAAGTAGGTACAGTACGATTAAAATCAGTTAACGATTCGGCCAACCTCGGTAATTGTCGTGAATCCCTCATCTCTCACATAGAGTTATCAATTTACAGATATGACCGATTTACAAAATTCTTTTTGTATTTGATAGGGTATACTTCCGAGATGGTCCCATGTAAATTTTATCTAAATCGGTCAAGCAGTTTATGAAATATCAACAAAAATCGCTAGAAATCGGTTTTTAAATTTTTTATCTGGTGATTATTATTGGAGCGGAGCGAGCGAAGCGAGCGAAGCTCCCATGGATCGACTCGAATGGGCTTTGTAACAATGAGCAGATCTCAGCGAGTTCTCAACCGATTTTAGAAATTTTTGTTTTAAAATGCACAAATTAAATTTCGCTAGGTCGTGACGAAGAGAAAATTTCGAATAAAAAAAAAACTCCGCTCCAATCTATGGTGCAAGCTTAGCCGGTGGCTGACTCTGCATCGACCTAGTTAATTATTCATCCGACGTAATATCGTAGGTACTGTCACTTACATCAAACAGTAAAATATTGTTTTTTTATATATTGTATACCTACAAGTATAGCTTTAATTGGAGCGGAGCGAGCGAAGCTCCCATGGATCGACTCGAATGGACTTTGTAACAATGCGCAGATCTCAGCGAGTTCTCAACCGATTTTAGAAATTTTTGTTTTAAAATGCACAAATTAAATTTCGCTAGGTCGTGACGAAGAGAAAATTTCGAAAAAAAAAAAAAAAAAACCGCTCCAATCTATGGTGCAAGCTTAGCCGGTGGCTGACTGCATCGACCTAGTAAATAATAAATGTTAAAATTCATGCCGCTTCTGCATAATAAATTTCTTAGGTCTACCGGTTAGTAATGTCATCTTGGCAGGTGCATTGCGTTTATGATACTTCAAATTGAATGCTACCTAAAAGAAATCGCGGTAATGTATTTCGTGTCATATCCGTCTCCGGATTGAGGCGATGATACCCGAGAAAAGCCGAATCGTTAACTGATTTTAATCGTATTGTATCACATTTGTCTGTGTATTCAAGTAGTCTTAAGACCCGTATTTATAAACTGTACTCAAATACGACACCCAAGTTGAGTGTAGACTCAAGTACGTATCGACATTCGACAATCAGACACTTGAGAACGGTATTAGATTGTAGGTTATTAGTATTAATACAGGCTTTGCTTAATTTGAGGCTAGGTTAATTTGTGTAAGTTGTATATTGTGATGTGTTGCTTGTTATCAGGCCAACGTATACGACCCCAACCGCGTGCTGGGCGTGACCACCCTGGACGTGGTGCGCGCGAGCCAGTTCATCGGCGAGATCAACGGCGTGGACCCGCGCAGCGTGTCCATCCCCGTCATCGGCGGCCACTCCGGCGTCACCATCATCCCCGTGCTCAGCCAGAGCAGCCCCGCGCTCAAGCTCAGCGACCAGGCCAAGATCGAGGCGCTCACCAAGAGGATCCAGGAGGCTGGTACCGAGGTCAGGACTTACTTACTTCCTTACTTAGTAGACTATACTTCGCTATAATCAGCTCTGCCTAATACATCAAGTTGGCCATTTCACAATAGCTATTTGTGGCAGATTTGAGGTATTATGAAACTATTTGTGACAGAACCCTTCGATTAAAGACTTACCAAGATGTTATAAGAGACTGGCTCTGGCACCAAGTTGCTTAGTCCTAATTCCACCATGTTCTGTTAGTTTTAACACTGATGAAGCTTGTCAAATAGGGCTTGAAAATTGTGTTACGTAACTTTAAGACGATATGCCATATAAATGAATACGCCTTGCGACCAAATGTGTTTAATAATACGAATTCGTGAAAAACTACGGGAGCTACCGATACGAAATATCCGTTATCCGCTACAGAATGAAAATACCACAATACTTATTGCTTATATTATAGACGTGCGACTCCTTCTCTACAAGTGTACGAACTCAAGTATAATGTATGATTGTTTATTCAGGTGGTGAAGGCGAAGGCCGGCGGCGGCTCGGCCACGCTGTCCATGGCGTTCGCGGGCGCGCGCCTCGCCGGCGCCGTGCTGCGCGGCCTCGCCGTAAGTCACGCAGCTCATTTCTTCGTTCAATCCTTGAATCCTGGTCGTGATCCCCCACAGTTCCTACTGCTCCTCTCCCCAGGTTTACAAATTTTGCCATGGATCGGGGATGACCTAATTCAAGAAGAATGCATGCAAATTGACGTGGCGTTTCACCCCGTTGTTGTAGTTTTAGATGCGTCGCCTAAGCGAGGAGTCTGTCCCATACGTTTCCCATGGTGCTTGGAACTTTCTTAACACACTAGCGCACTATAGAAAAAGTTTGTGATTAGATTAATAGATGGCAAAATGGTTCGCGGCACACTGATGTACCTTGGGCAATGTTGTGCTCTTAGCCCTGATGTGCTCCGGAAAAATAAGGTTATCTCATAAACTATATCTTACAAAGCTGGAAAGCACAATTTTCTGAACATTGACTTAGACCTTGCTAAGGTGGCGCCGTCTACAATGGAACTGGAACGCAATATACGATTAGCAGTCTTCTTGAATTATTGCTCTATATTGCCTACTAGAAAATTGGTCTAAATTAATCTGTACTTTCGTTTTATTCCCAGGGTGAGTCCAACGTAGTGGAATGCGCGTACATCAAGTCGGACCTGACGGAGGCGACGTACTTCGCCAACCCGCTGGAGTTCGGCAAGCACGGCGTCGCGCGGAACCTCGGCTACGGCTGCCTCAACGACTACGAGCAGCAGCTGCTCAAGGAGGCCATCCCCGAGCTCAAGAAGAACATCGCCACCGGAGAGAAGTTCGTCAACAAGTAGGCCTCCACCCGGCCTGTTGTTGTAACTCGCTGGACTCGCTTCCAGATTGGGGCAGGTTGCTCATGAGCCTACGCGAAATGTACTGTCTAATGTAAATATCAACGAAATCATTTTCAGCAAATGTGTTCATTTCCGTCAAGAAGTTTGATCAGATCCGAAAGTTTAAACCCCTATTGATGTATAGGTTCTCCAAGACCGTGCTAAATATTTGGAAGAATTTCATCTAGTTACAATAACATTAGTCAAATATGCAATAATTAAGTAAGTAGAGGCCAGGCGGGTGAAATCGTTTAAAGACTAATTATTATTACGGCAAAGTGAATTTGGAATTTTCTTCATAAGAGATATTTAATTATCAAATAAAATGTTCTCTCGATTCTGATTGTTATGTTTTTTATCGTTTTTAGACCAGTTATTGTTATATTTATTGCTATATTTGTTTTATTTATACGTTCACGCAGTATTTCCGTAGCATCCAGTCTGGCCTGGTAGCGTGGTAGGTGACACACTCGAGTATTGTTGCATCTGCATTTCGAGCAAAGTTGTTTGTAACCCAAGTATTGTGGTCCAGGTATTATGTAGCACCTATTGCCAAAGTTACCATGTTTGTTTGAAGACGAATGTTTGTAAATAAGTTGTATGCCCGGATGTGGTAATAAAAGTTACTGCATGTACATAATGTTTTATTTTCCCTTTTAACCCTTTTCCAGTAGGTTACAATTTAAAATATGTCTAGGTTAGCTGTTTTATTGGGTGGTTCTGACTTCGAGAGAACGTTCATGAGTAGAACGTTAAGTAGCACTATATAACTTCTAATATTTTCTCCCGTTTAAAAGTTAATTTTCTACTTCTCCATCCGAACAACAAAAAATATCACTTAATTAGAACATCATTATCACAAATTTAGACTAACTTCAGACATCTCATTGACGGATCAAACCACGTCGAACTTATTACAAAAACCCTTACAATCTAGTACAAACGTAGGGAATAATAGTTTTCCATCGTATTTTGTCGGGTAAGCTCGTTTTAATATTTCATTTCCATCTCCACTTTTTCACCGAACTTGATAGAGAAAACATGCTCAGACGAACTTTTCCGACAAAATACGATGTAAACTATTATTCACTATATCTGTAGTTTACTGGCTCTTTAGAATAAATTCACAAATCCGGTTATACACTCTCAAATGTGACTGGTTCTCGAAGAACTCAATGTAAATCTCCACCATCAGTAGAACTAAATACGCAGAGAATACCGTCACGCCCGTCCAGGCGCGGGCTCGGGGGTTGCTGTAGCTGAACCGGGCACTTCTTTCCATGATTCACACTGTAAGATTTGCTGCCTTTCTTTTCTGTTTAGGTACTGTATTTAAAAACGATCGGTGACAGTGTTATTCTTATTTGTTGGCCCATTGTACGATGCAAAATGTAGGTACGTCTTTTCGGTCTTTTACATCGAAAACCGTAGGTTAACGTTTAAATTAAACTTGGTCATTTTAAGATTCGGCAATACACTGAATCCATCACATACTTATTCACGGGGTTCATTGTTTTAATTAAATATAATATCCATCAACACGACTATTTTGTGAGCCCCAGTTACGCATTATTTTCTAATATCTTGTAGTATACAGTCAAACATACTGAACGTAACCATATATAACCACTGAACTTAAGGCGTTTGATAGCGCTTTCTAAGTTGCTTCTATTTCACTGTCCAACAGAAGGTCACAATATTCATTGTTTAAACGAATCGTAGATGGGTTACTCTTAGTAGGATATTGAGTAGATACTGAGCTATAAAGTTGTTGTTTGGCTTGTCAGCTAGCCAACATATATTTATAGAATTTCGTTGCGAGAATAGTTATCGAACGAATAAATACCTACTTAGCATTCGTATTTGTCACGTAGGAACCTAAGCAAGGTATTAGCAAGATGTAATATTTTCTTCGCTTTCCATGAGTGATACATTTAAATACAACAACTGAAACAGCTTCTGTCGCGTATAATAAGTATTTGACCTTGACCTTAATATTATTAATAATAATAATACCCGATAGTCTCAACCCATAGCCCAATTAGCCAGTCCTCCATTTCATCCCCATAGCCCAATTTGTATTTAGATTCCATGTCTCCATCAATAGTTCTTGCACCTAGCGGGCGCTGTCTCTGTGTGCGTCCCATGACACGGATAGGGACAGCATCCGCTCGATGTACACCTTGCATTTCATTAAATTGTCGAAAGGGCCTCTACGCGTTGGCTTCGGCTCCGTGCACGCCTCCCAAAGGTCCGGGACACTATTGTCCCGTGAGCGGGTGCGACATACAGGAATAATAATAATAATTTCTTTATTTCGGACAAGCAAGGTAGGTATCCATAGAGTGTTAGTAAAAACAAACAATATCTTAATCTAGTGTTAGTATTTACAGATTCATTGGTAATTTTAGTATGTCAATAATCACATTTAAATAAAACAATTTAAACGGATTACATCGCGCATATCAATTATTTGAGCCTCTCTGCCTTTGAGTTAAATGTGTGACAGTCGCGGAAACCGAAGGAAATGTTATGTCAATAATCAATTTACAATATAATATACATGTTGGTATCTATATTATAAGTTGTGCCACACTTTTGATTTGCTTGGTCCAATGCTTGAGGATTGGACAATCAAACCTCTCAGCAATTTCCTTTAGAATGCTGTTGGGACTACATCTCACACGACTTAGTAATGAGACTAGATATTTGTAAGAATTATATCCTGAAAACTATCCGTTGCGAGCTTCCACAAACATGCCCGATGCAGAGCACCTGCTAGGTAGTCCCATCAGCATTCTGAAAGCATTGTTGTATTGTACGCGCAAGGCGTTGTAGGCTCGTTTCGTGTACCGGACCCACAGGCTCCTCGTGTACAGAGATTGGCAGTACGATTTAAACAATGTGATTTTTACATCACGTGAGCAACGAGCAAACCTGCGGGTAATCATGTTACTCCGAACCGCCAACGCCCTGCGCTCTCTTTCTACATCCAAATCATCTTTTAGGTCACTCGTGAGGACGTGTCCTAGGTACTTGACCTTATCTACTACAAGTAATGGGCTAGAGTTCAACAAGATAGGTGGTACGTAGTATGGCTTAATTTTACCTGCCTTAATTTAGTGTTGTACTCTAGTCCATGGGCCAAGGCATAGGACTCGCAATGGGCAAGCAGCTGCTCCAGCGCGCTGACAGACAGGCTCAGTAGCACCATGTCATCGGCATAGCTTAGGCTGTTGACACAAGTGCTACCCACATAACATCCATTATTAGGTTGACTGAAAAAAACAGGTCTTCAATCATCTATAAAATGAAAGTAGGTGTGATGCGCGCTTAGCACGCAATGGATGTCGGCCTTTGGCCGACTATGGAGCGGGAGCGGCGCCTCAGGCGGCCTAGGTGTTATTCCCGCGCAATGGATGTCGGCCTTTGGCCGACTATGGAGCGGGAGGGCCGCCGCAGGCGGCTCAGGTGTTATGCGCGCGAAGCGCGCAATGGATTTCGGCCTTCGGCCGACTATGGAGCGAGAGGGGCGCCGCAGGCGGCCTAGGTGTTATGCGCGCTTAGCGCGCAATGGTTTCGGCCTTTGGCCGACTATGGAGCGGGAGGGGCGCCTCAGGCGGCCTGGGTGTAATGCGCGCGAAGCGCGCAATGGATTACGGCCTTCGGCCGACTATGTAGTGAGGGGCGCCGCAGGCGGCCTTGGTGAATGGATTTCGGCCTGCGGCCGACTATGGAGCGGGAGGGGCGCCTCAGGCGGCCTGGGTGTAATGCGCGCGAAGCGCGCAATGGATGTCGACCTGGAGCGACGTGAAGTGTGGTAACGTACGGAGATAATAATACGACCAAGCTCGGTGTCGGAATGAATCTTTTATTAGGAAAATCAGGTTCTTATATACTAATCAACATATGATAATTTCCTTTGTCTGCACGTGTTGTAGCAGCAAATGGCCTTGCTGGTCAAGGTTCTATTTGTTCCCTTGAACCGACACGTGTTTATTAATTATGATTCATATCAGCTGTGGGCTATACCGCATCTCTCCCCTTATTTTTGAGACAAAAATAGTAAAAATTGAAACTTTTTTTGGCTTATATAATATAGTCAATCTACTTATGTCTACGGTATACAAAATTAATATGGAGTTGTTTACTTTTAGATGAGAATACAAACAGTGAAGTTTCTTTTGAAGTCGGTTAAAATAAGCTTCATACTAAATGGTTTACAAAGTGGTTCTTATCTTAGTGGTATTGTAATGTTTACATTCCATGTGCCCTATATGGGTATGGCTGATATTGTTACATTCATACTTGCAATACATATCATGTTCCTTAGTGGCTACTTGTGATGTGGTAGTGGTTATTATTTTATTTATACATAGAAAGGTTTAGTTCTATTTTTATGCACTATGTGCTCTTTTCCTAAAACTAATATTTTTACGTTAGTACCTAGGTCTAAAATTACAGTATATGGCCCTTTATACACTGGGTCCATTTTATGTCTATCTTCCTTTCGGACTAATATTAAATCTCCTATATTATAGTTGATGTGGTTAGTTTTTAAATCATAACTTACTTTTCTATTAATTTTAGTTTTAATTAAATTATTTCTAGCATCCTCCTGGGATTTTTGTAATCTATACTTAAATTCTATAGGATAAGAGTCATAATTATACATTGGCTCTACCTGTTTAATAATATTACTTGGTATGTTACATAATTTACCAAATACTAGTTCATATGGAGTATACTTAGTTGCTGAATGCACTGTCGTATTATACGAAAAACACCAATATTGTAACCAATCTGACCACAGATGAGCTTGGTTATTTGTTTGTATCCTTAAAAATGCTCCTAAAGCTTTATGTGAATTTTCTAAGGAACCAAGACTTTCATGGTGGTAAGCAGTTGATTGCAATTGTTTTACACCTAAAATATTACAAATTTCGCGCATAGTTGATGAAATGAATTCACTTCCCCGGTCTGTTCCGATTTCCTTAGGAATTCCATATCGCAAAATAAAATTATCAACTAACGCTTTTGCTACTGTGTTTGTTTCCTTATTTGGAAGCGGGTAAGCTTCTACATACTTCGTGAGTTCGCACTGCAACGTAAGTATATAGCAATAATCATTTTCGTCCTTAGCTAGGGGTCCGCATAAGTCTAAAAAGATCTTATCGAACGACGATGTAGCCGTACTAGTTATACATAGTGGCTGTTTCACATGTTGATGGAATTTTTGTTTTTGACATTGATTACATCTTTTTACAAATTCCATAATGTCATTATCCATTCCTGGCCAGTAGTAGTAACGTTTCACGTTATTGGTCATTCTTCGAATGCCTGCATGCCCACTGGTAGGTAATAAATGGAAATCATTTAGGATGACACGTCTGTCATCTTTATTCGTTATCTTTGTGACACCTTTAATTATACATAATCGGGGTCCGGACCCTGTATCATATTTGTTTATACAATGAGCTAGCTCTGTAATCATACTCCTGGTGTCATCGGTATAGAGTATGCATATCTCTTTCAACTGTAGTGCCTTGCAAAAAGTACCTAATTCGCTCGCGAGAGAATCTCGTTCCGTACGCGATAGCGTCTTGGGCGTGACACACAGTGTCGCCAAGGATGGCGAGTAAACGATTCCGTCATTCTGAGTTGTGACGTAATCTTTTTCTTTGAGTATTCTATAATAGTCTCGTCTATCGAAACTTAACTCTGGTAAGTTCTCTGGTTTTTTAAGGAGTTCTACCACTTTTGGTTGGCCAAACCCGTCATGGTGAGAAACCTTATTTCCTGAGCCATTTTGTCGTTTCTGCTCTTCCATTCGTTTCGTTTGTGCTCTAGTCATAACTGATATTACTTGCTTTGTCATGCTTTTGAGTTCTTCACTAGTAATTTCTATCCTAGATAACGCGTCTGCAGCTGCATTATCTTATCCTTTCAAGTATTCTACTGTAAAATCGTATTCTTCTAGACACAAACGGAACTTTGTGAGTCGGCTCGATGGATTTGTCATTCCGAATAAGTAAATTAACGGACGGTGATCCGTGACGATTTTGAACCTTCGTCCATATATATAAGGTCTAAAATATTTCACTGCCCATACTATAGCTAATAATTCTTTTTCTGTTGTGGGATACCTTTTTTCTGCTTCGTTTAACGGTCTACTTGCATAAGCTACTGGTAGTCCATTTTGATTTGATAATATACATCCAACAGCTGTTCCTGATGCGTCTGTGTGTATCACGAACGTATTGTTATCTGAGAAGTCGGGATATTGTAGTAGCGGCGGGCTACTTATTGCTATTTTTAACTTTCTGAATGCGTCTTCGCATTGTTTAGTCCAATTGAAGTCTACATTTTTCTTTAATAATTTTGTTAATGGTTGGGTTATTTCGGAAAAGTTTTTAATGAATTTTCTATAATAGTTTACAAATGCTACAAAGCGTCTGACCTCGTCAGCGTTTTTTGGCTGTGGGTAATTTTGTACAATAGTAATTTTCTTTGGATCGGGTTTTATTCCATTTGGGGTAACTACATGTCCCAGATACAGAATTTCTTTTTGTAGAAAGTTACATTTTAGAGGGTTTAATTTAAAGTTTACTTTCCGTAATCTTTTGAATACATCCATTAAATTTTTATTATGTTGTTGTAAATTTCGTCCCATGACAATGATGTCATCTAAATATACTATGCACTGTATGTAGTTTAGTCCAGACATAGCTATGGTCATTGCTCTGCTGAAAGCATTGGGGGAATTTTTTAACCCCATGGGCAATCTTTTCATTTGATAGTGTTTATCTGCTATAAATGCAGTATATTTTCTACTTTCTGGGTCAAGTTTTATTTGGTAATAACCTTGGTTTAAGTCTAAAGTGCTGAAATACATAGCTCCGGTTAAAGAGTCTAGGATTTCGGTGATGTTGGGTAAAGGAAATTTATCATTTTCGATTACTTCATTGACTTTCCTGTAATCTATCACTAATCTCCATTTTTTTTCTCCACTTGAATCTGTCTTTTTGGGAACGAGGAGTAATGGACTCGCCCATTCCGACTGTGATTCTTCTATGATGTCATTTTCTAACATTTGTTTTATTTGTTTATCTATCTCGGATTTTTGTGATTGTGGTAAGCGATAAGGTTTACTATATACCGGTGATGCGTTTGGTTTTAATCGTAATTTTTGTTCATATAAATTTGTAGTGTTTAATGAGTCACCTGGCAGTTGAAAAATGTCAGCATATTTTGCACAAATATTAGCAATTGGGTTGCTTTCCTCCTTATTAAGGTTTTGTAATTTTAAAAGTGAAAACAGTAATTTTACTCTCTCCGCGTTATTTTCGCATTTTTCAAAAGAAAAACAATTATAGTCTTGTAATGGTGTTATTTCCGGTGTGAATTTTTTTAAAGTTACGTTTTCTTGACGCGTGTTCAATATTTTTACTGTGATTTTCCCATTTTTGCTAGTGGTTATGGTGTTTGCCACGAAAATTTCTTCTCCAATTTCGCTTGATAAGATGACGCAATCTCCTGTGCAATTTGTAGGTAATCTTATGATGGATTCACTCCTGGCTGGTAAATTAATCTGATTCGAACTATTTATTCCGGTATTGTCATTTTCTAAAGTTAAGGGTATTGTAAATAATTCGTTATTATGATTTAATGAGATTGTTCCTTTTTCATAATTTATGACACATTTATATTTTAACAAAAAATCCTGTCCGATGATTCCGTCAACTTGTAATGGTAATTTTTGGAATACATGAAATTCATGCTCAAATGTTTTGTTTTCATTTTGCAAGTTTAACGTAATCGTATTGTACGATGTTATTTTTCCTCCGACTCCGTTTATGCGAGTCATCTTAGGTGTCATCACGGCGCGGGATAATAAAGCTGCATCTCGGGTTACGGCGCTAAGGCTCGCGCCTGTATCAATAAGCCATAAGTGTGTTGTGCCATTTATTTTGAACTGAACTGAGTTCATATGACTATACGTTAGAATATAGTTTTTAGGCACGAAAAAATTCTAACTCTGATGGTGGCTGGTCATCGTTTTGTGTATTTTCTATCGCCGTGTTTACTTGATGTCGCCAGTTAGATGTATTTTGACGACGATCCTGGTAATTTTTTTGGGTACGCGTGTGTCGGGCACTCGCGTTTCACGTAAATACTCGTGGTGACTTATATTGTATTGATTGGGTACGCTGTGGGTATTTTCCCATAGGTCCACTGTAATGACCTCTGTAGGGTCTGTAAGTTTTAAAGCCTTTCTTTGTTCTTAATATAGAACATTTGTTCTGGGCCAGGGGTAGGTGTAGCGGACACCTCCTGGTCCTTAGCACCCTGTATATAGCGTCTTTAAGCGAAGTGTAATTTCGGGACGCTATAATGGTACTTAGTTTCTGTCGGGCGGAGCAAATGTATCTCGCCCGTAGGCAGCAGGAACGATGCGCAGCCGACACCGCGCTGCAACCATCCACCGACCCCGACCGACCTCCCTAAGCCTCTCAGGGGTATATATACTAAAAGATAAAAATTTCGATAGCGTGATGCAGACCATTCTAAATTCAAATTCAGGTTCGATTCGTGCAGGAGTTTTTTTTTTAACACTAAACGCCATAGGGTCCCCTACCACCAGGCCACCAGTGACCCACATGGCGTTGAACGTGTTAATAACAATCAGATACTTATTTAATTAAAACTACAATTTAAAGACACAAAAGATGTTAGAAAAAAAAAGTCAAAACGTTTACAGAAAATTCTTAATATTTTTATATGAAACATGTCTACTCTGTCCAATCTCTTGATCAAATGAAGTCACTTTGGCTCAAGGTACAAACAACCGTAGTATACATATATGACGGCGGCTGACCATAAATATGGGTTGGACAAGGGCGCCATCTTGCCCTAGCGGAACGTCTAATAGACAGCGCGCGAAGCAGTTTAAAAGACGCTAAAGTTTACTTGCTGTTTTCTGTTGAGAATGCTCGCGTACGGTGTCTTTGACGAATCGCTAGTTCAATACCATACTGTTTTCCCTATCTTGTGCTTTGTAGTATCTATCATACCTAGATAATGTTTCTAATATGGTGATTTGTGGATTTGGTTACTAAACGTAAAGTGGAAGTGTTTTGATGTTAATAATCTCAAGTTAGTTTGCATTCCCGCGCCCGCGATATTCCAGTTTAACATGAATGATCATAATAAAGGCCCTCAATTGCCTATATCAGATGTGGGATCGATTAAAATGCAATCGAATGGCGAACAAGGTTTATTATGAAGCTAGTAATATTACCTACAATTTAATCCAGATGACGCAGATGCCGATATAGAGAGTTGGTGCAAAGTGACCGAGATTATTCTAAACAGTAAACGATTAGTTTCGGTTTATTGTTAGCACTTAATTACGCGTAAAGTGCTTTAAAGTGGGCAAACTGCGGCTTGTTTGACAAAATGTGACTGAGATTTAACCTGGCTTGCAATTTTCAAGACCTTAATAAGTTACTTATTTTAATAAGTTGTCCAGGATTATTTTGATGATATTATGTACCTAATGAAGGTCCCATTTAGGTGCCTACGAAACGGCGACAGAAGTTGTAAGTAGATTATGGAACATGTTTGAGCAATTACCAAAAACGAAACGGTCGATTAAAAAAAAATGAAACAATATCATCAAGACAAAGACAAATAACTAATTTGCCGGTAGATATCATTAATGACGAGAAATTAGGCACTAGTGAATATACTGAGTGTTTGAAGCGGCCTGAAGACTGGCGTCTAAGCTGAAGGAATACACACCTTCACCAAACGTGATAAAAAAACAATAGGAACCTCTACCTGTGTGCGTATGTGTGTATGTGTGTGTGTTTGTGTATTTGTTTTGAGTGCGGTGAACTTGAACTTAAGTGGCAAATGGGCAGGGCACATCGCTCGTAGAACCGACGGCTGCTGGAGCCATTGAGTTCTTGGGTGGCGACCACGCACCGGACGATGCAGCCCCCCACAAGGTGGACTGATGACCTGGCGAAGGTCGCAGGAGTCCGCTGGATGAAGGCGGCGCAGGACCGGTCATGGTGGCGTTCTCTGGGGGAGGCCTATGTTCAGCAGTGGACGTCTTTTGGCTGATGATGGTGATGATGATGAAACTTGAACATCTTCTAACGAGAAGAGCGCGGTATCGACACAAGTATCAAAGACTTCAATTCTCGCAGGCATCGAGCGTCGCGAGGTCTGATGGCGTTGTCGGGTGAGACTGTATCTTTCTTATTTGAAAGCGGATCATCTTGCGTGCTACTTAGACACAGCACTTAAAACAATTTTCCGGTGTTTTTTTGGGTCTAGCTTCTTATTTTAGGAAGTTAATCTGTAGGTTGATTGTCCCTTAATATTTATTTATTTAGGTTCAGTGGCGGCTTTAGCCGTCGTCGACCCGGGCGGCCGCGGCCGCCCGCCCGTGGCGCTTACTCGTCTGAGGTTCATCTTTAATCGGATCTGGGGTGCCTAGGGTGCTCCATAGCGATTGTCTAACCTATATGGATAGGGCTGACTGCGCCAGGATTTACTCATGTTATTGGCCTGACCTTTGTACTTGCTTAGTAAATTTAAGGGTCAAATTAAATAGTGCGATAAGTTTAAGAATATCCGGTGGACGATAAACACGATAAAAGCACCAACGAGCCAGTACTTACCATTTTGGACCCGTGTTATAGGTAGAGCTACACATGGACACTAGCTCTCTTGGTTTTAGAATACCCTCTCATACAATAGAAGGTCAAGTGCTGACTAAAGTTGAGTTGCGATACTACCCTCATGAGCTCGAGGCTATGGCAATTATGCAGACTGTAGAACATCGTCAACCGCAAGTACTAACTGATCTGTGTAAATGACCCCGACCTCTCGGTCAGTCTTAGATCTAAGAAACTCTTTTTGTGACTTCATTGCTGGTATTACCACAGAATAGATAATAGTTGGTATTACTATACCTGATTCATTCATCCCAAGCAGCGTCCGTCAACCTGCCCTCGTCCCTAGTTCGCTCCCTCCGCCATCTTTCTGTTGTCATAGTAAAGTAACGTCATTTACGTAGATGCGAGAAGCGCTGGCATTTACATTCACGTTCGCGATAGTTCGCGATTGGTTCGCGACACCATGGATGCACGAAACAACACCACGGAAATTTAAGTTATATGGCACAATACAATCAAGGTGCTTATTTGTCGAGCAAAAGTGTGCCAACGAAATATCGAATACTGTAAAAAAAAAAAAAAATTGTACAGAAAAAATAATAAATAATAATAACGGATTAAAGATACCTCTTGATGCCAGTTTAATTTGTCCCTCGATATCTAATATGGTTTACGGGGAAACTTACTGTTTTATAAAATAATTGTAATCTTGGAACATAACGTCTTCCATTGATTTGGCTAGTGCTGTGCACTAAAACGTGTCATAGCTGACCAGAGCAGTAACTTAAAATACTATTGTGCATGAATTAGGTCACATTGAACTAGCACCTAGACTTAACTCTACTGTATCAAATCTCACGAAATACTGAGATCATGATGAGTATTAAGGCCCAGTATTTAAGGATTGTTTAGTTACACCCTAATTCGTCAGATGATGAACCGAGATTGGACTCCACAACTGTTTTAATAGTTCCTTAATCAGGGAGGACGCGTGACAAACAAACAAAATACCTCTTTACCCCCAAGCTTAGGTTCGTTCGTTCGTGCATGGAGTACTACATTGGGTGAGATGGCTCTGACAAGTACCAGCTGGCTGCCTTGGATTCAGTAAAACGCGATCTCTAAGAGTCATAATTGATAATGCTTTGCCAGCTGGGGGTGACTTCCAGAGCCTCGAATATCGGCGCAAAATTACCAGCTTGTCAGTTTTCTATCGGATATATTTTGGAGAGTGTGCACACAATTCAATCCCGCCGTAGCCGTTTCACCATCGGAACTCCAGGACAGGAGAGCGGAGTGCTTTATCCTAGTCTTGTAAGACTACATTTGGCGTCATCATTTTAATGCGAACCGCTAACGACTCGCTCCCATCATGTGTATTTTCTGGAAATTGTAATTTGGGTCTCTTCAAGGTAGAGGTGAGTGGGCTGTTGTTGAGCCAGCGAGCGGGGTCTTCGACTCCGTAGCCACCAAGGTCTTTTTTGGTCTCTCTTCTTTTGTTCTTCTCCTTGTGAGTATTATATTCTTTGGTAGCCACTGGGGTCCGCGGACCACAGGTTAAGAAACACTGGTCTAAGTTAATGTTAGGTAGTTTAAACCTATTATTATTATATTAAGTAACATTTTACTATAATATCCGTTTGGGGTTCTGCTGAGGTCGCGGTGAGTATTTGTAAAAAAAAAAAAAGTTTATAGTCGCGATTGAGCTGTAGTAAAACCATTTCGAGAAGGTTGTCTGTATTAAAATTAGCAAACAATTTGATCTCAAACCAAACTTGACAGTTTTATTTTTAAGTCGATTCATTAAAGGCCCTCCATTGCCTATATATATGTAAATTTAAGGTAGTTTTTCACTTGTGCCAGTTTGACATAATTTAATCTTAGAATTCCGGATAGATACTAAGCTAATTTTACTGTTTTATCTATTTTTAAAATTGTTATCACTTCCCCATTGAACCGGTCGCATTACCCCATTACCCGGAGCCCCGTCGGCTCAATCGTTCGTTCTCGCGTAGATGAAAACATAAGGGACCTCACCATGAGCATTCGCCTGTAACGTTATGTCATTTTTTTACAGGTGAGTACGCGGTGTGTAACACGCTCTATAGTCTAAGATCCCGATGTAGAAACCTTCACCGAGATGTTTATTTGATGAAATGTATTTTATATTTAATTAAATATGTCAATAAATATATTGCATATGGGTTGCCTAACAAATTTTAGTACAGGGTGTTTAATTAATAATAAAAAAAAAATGTTATACATTTCACCGGTTTGATTAATATTAGATAAATTTTATACCAATCGAAAGTATGAAGCCCATAGAATATGCAAACGTTAGGTTGCCTATTCTTTTCCCGTCACAACTATCGGGTAGCCAGGTATAATCAGGTAAATCTATACCTACTAGCATTTTGCAACGGTCTGATTATTGAATTGAAATTTAAATAAAATTAAGATTATTTTATTATGAATTTATCTAATAATCAAACCGGTGAAATGTTTAATTTTTTTTTTTTATTTATAACAAAACATACTAGGTAAATATATTTATTGACATATTAAATTAAATATAAAATACATTTCATCAAATAAACATCTCGGTGAAGGTCGTTCTACATCGGGATCCTCTACTATTAAGGGTGGAGCAGGGAGCTTCCCCGAGAACAAATAAAACCCATCATCGATTTGCATCATATTTATTCATTGAGTCCTCCAAAACT